>OX578272.1:197630184-198302684 GCA_951217065.1 Baccha elongata | reverse complement strand
ACTAGAAAGGATTCCCTCACTTCAACTTTGCCTTCCTAGATGTGAACGTATCTAATGATCGCTTATTTGGTCGATATGTAAATCAACGGGTGTGCTGTCTATGCAACGAGTATCGTTCGATCGTTTTAATTTTACGGAATTAGGCCGCAGGTAATTTTCAAAACAACCACACAAAAACTGAATCTACCACTATTTTCAATTTCAATCTACCACATTTTTCAAAAGTGAAGTGACAACACTGCTTGAGTCTCCTAAGTTGATATTCTACTTATTTTATTATTCTGGCTCAGAGCATTGTATATATATTTTAATAGCCACAGTACACACACAGTATACTGTGTTTTAATAGCAATGTCAAAACCAAATTTCCCTGGCGG
Source organism: Baccha elongata (assembly GCA_951217065.1). Lineage (NCBI taxonomy): Eukaryota > Metazoa > Arthropoda > Insecta > Diptera > Syrphidae > Baccha > Baccha elongata. The sequence continues at coordinate 198,302,307 of OX578272.1, read as the reverse complement.
CCATCTAGCGTTTTTTTTAATGTATTGTTATATATTTCTCGTTTTATCGAAATATTGTTGTCAGAAACTCTACATAGCCGTCTCTTACCATGATACAAAAATACAAGACAATGCAAAGCGCATGTTTTGTATTTTATTTCAAATGTGCTACGTTACAAAACCTGAACGTAGTGAATTTTCCATCCTTTTTCATGCAATTTTATGTTTCATTTGATAATATTATTAAAATTGAGACTAAGAACTCGAAAAAAAAATTATAATCAACTTGTAATGACAAAGGTCATCAACTTGTAATCCTCCGTCTCCTCCCGCTTTTCTATACATGAATACGTGTGAACAGCAAAATGCAAAATTGTAAGAATGTATGGTCTAGCCAAATTTGACAGTCCCGTTTGAAATGCACGGGCACGCATACAGAGTTAAACCTCTGCAGTCTTGAAAGTTTGTAGGTATAAGTGGGTGGAGCTTCCTGAGTTGATGTTCTATTTATTTATTATTCTATGGTATTATACAAATACAAAGCTCTAAAAACGAAAAACGCCTACTCATTGACGTACGTCAATGCGCCTTCGTTTAGTAAAAGGCTTTTTATGGGACGCGCCTAATAAATCTTTAATCTTTGTTTTTTGTTTCCTTTTTTTATTTTGGTAACTATTTATCAAAGAAAGAAGTGTTAATTATGACTCTAGATACCACCAAATCTGAGGAACAAATCTTTTTCTCAATTCAACAGGAATATAAAGTTCTGGCCGAGTAGTAAGTTTGAAAGCCGTCTCATTTATTATAATAATACACTTCTTTTGGTATCTGTAGTAAAATGGTTGCGGCTGAAAAAATTTCGGGAGTTTATGTTGTACCAGCTTTTAAAAACTCGCTATGTAGGTAGCTATTTAAAATTTATTTTCAATATAATTCTGATATATGAATTGGTTACTTTTAGTGTGGTTTGGTGTTATTTTCGTCCGTACTGGATACTATGCTGAAGCAGTCTTTCGTTTCAATGTTTTGCTTCCAGATAAATTTCCCCAAGATTCTAATCTGCCTGTAAGTGTTTTGAAAAAAAAAAACTGCATTATGATTCATGGATCTTATTTATAGGCTATTATATTTCAAAATAAAATATTTCATCCTCTTGTGTGTCCCTTTACTGGAACTCTAGACATCACAGCTGACTTTCCAGTTTGGAAAGTGGGCGAAGACCATCTCTGGCAGGTATTAAAATTTTTACAATTCGTATTTCTGGATCCTTGGGAGTCACTTAAAGCTAGTCCGTCGGTATTGAATAAAGAAGCAGCAGATCTGCTTGCCCAAAATCGTGCCGAATTCATTGCACAGGCCAAAAAGTGTGCATTCCTAAGTAAGGAATCTGTTTACGACGCCCCGACAACAGAAGACCCGCATTATATCATTTTTGATCAATTTAGTAACGAAATACATGGTCCAGTGATGCAAAAAATAAAAGCTAAACATTTTGACGGCGATTCGTCATCATCTGGCTCTGTTGGACTTTCTTGGGTGAAAGAAGGTGAATTCAAGGCACTTAGCATAGAATAGATTTTATTGAAAGTCGTTTTTAATAATAACACAGAATTAAATTTATATTATCTAGCTAGGCTGTCCTTTTTTTCAGTATTGTCTCTTTAACCCACTCAATGTTTAATAGTAGTCGTTTTCCATTCCACGTGATGTGTGTAGGAGGATTTTCTTCGCCATTCTCAAATTCGAAATATTTGCTAAGTTCTATTGCCATTTTGGATCGGAGAAGTCCAACATTACCGACCTCAGGCCACGCAGGATGATAAATTCTTCCAGAATCCGGGTTCATGTAGATTTTATTTGGCTGAAAAAGGGTTGTTAATTGTTCAGCTGCATAGGCATACGAAACGATATCACCTCCTGCAAAACATTTTCAACAGCAATGTATGGATTCTTAATGGATTATAATCTAAAATATTACACACAAACCTTTAGAGTCTTTGAAAACATGTGTAAAAACAATTGGTAAATCATCGCATCGTATAAAATTTCTCTCTCTACCACACAGCGACAAAAAAGGGAAGTCCTCACGATAACGATTTGTTTTATTTTGTGTAATCCTTGTAAAGAAAAACTTGAGGAATTTTATCTCTTTGAAGCAGGATGTAAAGTTTTTCATTTTAGCGTCATCTAAAAAGAGCTGAAAAATATAAATTACATTTAAACATACATAATAATTTGTTTGTTTTCCACGTTAACGCTACGCGTACAGCAGTGCGAGAAAGCTGTGCGATACAAGAAGAGATTCGTGATTCGACACATTGTGCATAGTATAGTAGAAGCTTTTCTTTCAAAGCAAATGAAACGCACAACAACAAAAAAAATGTACTGCTCACAGAATCTCGGTTGGTCAAATTAGTTTTCAAGAGACGAGGCTTGCAAAAAGCTAGTAGCTATCGCATTAAAAATTGCTTCAATATACACGCTTACATAAAGCAAGAGTACATGCGATGCGAAGTAATAACAGTAAGTTTGCTCGCACATAAATAGCTCTTCGCATTACTTACGGACAGCTTCAAGTCAACGTGATGATGTGAAACGAAAAATCTCATACAAAAATGACACAACGAAACAATTATCAATTTTTTGAGTTTCTTTCTGCAAGACGGAATATGCTCAAATCAAATGCATACTTCTTAAAGATTACGTTCATGAGTTTAAACTGTCTTTTTGTATACAATAAACTGCCCATTGCAAGGGCCCAAGCCTAACCCATAGAATAAGTTGGGTTGTCGCTTTCAACGTGCGTTGCGTTGTCTTTCAACTGAGTGCAATGTTATATGCACATCATGTTCTTATGTGAAACCATTGTATATAAATTTCTATAGTACAACCATGGAGCAGCGCCATCTAAAGAAAGTTGTGAACCGCACATTTAGAGGTTCTTACATTTACTAAGTGTCTATTCTGTTACCCTAACAAAAGTCGTCAACAAAACAAATTAATATTTTATTGGCTCTAAAATCCATATTTCCTTGACAAGAGTCGTATGCAAAACAAAAATAATATATGTTAGGACTGTTATCAGGGTTACAGAATAGACAACTAGTAAATGCACGAACCTAAAAATGTGTTATTCACAAGTTTCTTAAGATGGCCAGGCGGTGATTATTCAGCATGAAAATACTATAGAAACGTATATACAATGGTGAAACAACCATAGGCAGCGTTTTGCGTTCGATTTGTTTCTCATAACAAGCTGTGTATTTAACTGCCCTTCAAGGGCCAAACCCATAGAAAACGTTGAATCGGCTTTCTATGGGTTTGGCCTTTCAAGGTCGTTGAATGCGATAATGCAACGCTCGCAACGCGTTCTATGGGTTTGGCCCTTCAGTTTGCTGATTTGAATCTTAAAAGTAATTTATTTGGCATCGCGAATTGCTCTCAAATGTAGTCATTTTGCACAAAACAACATTTTAGAAGGAGAAAATTGATTAGTGTGCTATTACACCTTGCTAAAGGAGGCTTGCATCTTTTCGAACATATGTGAGTGAAAAAGAGAATTCCGTTGGGAAATCGCTTTCGCAATCACATATGTTCGAAAAGATGCAAGCCTCCTGGTGTAATAGCACACCGGTATAAAGCGACCTTTACACGGTCAGTTAGAGGACGTCAGTCGGTCAGTCTTCTACACATATTAAGGCAGAACCATAATAGAAGAATTAGTACGTACGGTGCCGTACGAAATTAGCGAGAACAAGGTATTTGTATAGTGCGCACATAATGTCGGATTGCTCAGTTTCGGCAAGTTTTCGTTCACTTTTGCCTCCGTACGTAAAGAGCGCTCCAGAGCCCAGCTTACGTACGTAAATCTGACAGCCAGCCGAATACATGTGAAATTGGCTTGCGTGTGCGTTCGACCATTATGGTCGACTGAAGGTAATGGCGGAACTTAAGGAAACTTGACGTAGAACTATGACATAAGCTTTCGTTTGCTTACGACTATTATGGTTGGCCCTTTTAGTCATCAGGCAAAATCAAAAGGGTTTTGATTCTTCGTCAAACTAATGCACGCATACAGACTTATTTTTACAAACTCTATATATCAGTTTGGTGTCAATTGACTTACTGTGTAAAGGTCACTTGATAGCACACTTAAGTACAAATAAGTAATAAAATATTAAATAGGAACTAAAATTTGAGCAAATCATAAATCATAAATAAATTACTTCGAAATGGAATTTCAAAAACAAAACATCGGCCGAGTACGATAACAGTAAAATCATAAAAAAAAGTAAACCAGTAAAAAAGTTTCGCCGTTCACTTTTATCACCAACAAAATTTCGTTTCGGTTAAGCAACAGTTTTGGTACCATTCCTTCGTGATCAATGTAGTAAAAGTATTCACGAATTTTCGGTTCTGGTTGTTGTCCTTGAATATAACTTAACAAACGGATATGATTGATAAGTATACATTTTTTATTAATTTGCTTTTTTTGAATAAAAAACAACAATTTGTTCATTTGCACTTGGTTGTTAACACGATAAACAGATACAACATACAAGGTCACTGTGATACAAGGTATGCTCACTTCGTTGCGTGACGTCAGTTACCTAATGTCTAAAAATAAAAAAAGTATTTCATTCCATTTCATTGTTATTATTTTTTCTTCTCTCGTAGTTATTATCACCTAAAATTTATTGATGTAAATGCTTAATTATTTAATAATAGTCATCACTTAAGACAAAATTTTAGTCAAAGATCATAGTGACGTCACTACCAACTGAGAAATGGACAAAATGGCGATACGACAGCATACCTCCTATCGTGGGTTGTTAAAAGTAAAGTAAATAATAAATAGTAAATAAAAGACTAGAGGTAGTACTAAGTACGTCAAAGGTGGTCGCGTCATTTGACTTTGCCTTGAAAATAGGGCTTTTTAGGTAACAACGATATATTTCTTTCTCATTCGCTGAGTAGTGTCAAAATCAGCAGTACGCGTATGACAACTGAACATTTTTTTTATCATTGTTGAAAAATTGATTTAAAACAATAGCGGAAATATTAACGTTGTGCGCGAAAATTGTTAATAGTGTATTATTAAACCATTTAGGCACGCAAATCTCAAATTTCACAGGAAAAAAGAGATTATTTACGAAATTCTTTTACAAGATTTTGAGTTTGACAGTTTGAAAAAAGCGCGATAAATAATTTCAATCTGTCATCCGCGTAGTGTGAGCTGTTATTTATTTTTTGACAATATGGTAAAATTCCCTATTGGTAATGTTGCAATGTGCAATAGGTAGTCAAAATTAGCACTAAGTTATCTTTGCTCTAAATTTTTCATTTCTTTTGGAATAAAAAATTGATTTATGATGACAGCTTCCATCAGCTGATGATGACACCCATGAATGAAAAAATACAACGCACTCCTTTTTTGTCAGTTGATTGAGCGCTGAATCTTTCACTAGTTGGTTTGTTTTGTTCATCTCGCAATTTCAACTGGTTTTTGATAGGTTTTTGCAAAAACCAGTTGTTTACGAAAACTTGCCAAAATCGTATGGGAAAACTAGTGTTTTTGATACAGGTTTTTGAGTTTTCATCAAAAATCATGTATGTAGTTCTCTTGATCCGTTTTGTCGGCCCATGGAAGAGATGAGATATTGGTACGGTGAGTTATGTCATAAGGTTTGAAATTGTTTTGATTGGGAGTAAATCCCTTAGTTACCAACTTCCATATGGAAAGCAAAGAGATCCTCGGATACCTCACCCAAGAGAAGTGGTCCATTCCCGCCACCAGGCTTTATGCCAGGCTGTTAGCTCCGATATGTCTGTCTTCGCTAAAAACCTAAACAGGCAGGGTGCTGGATAGCATAGGGTAGGACCAGACTCCCGTAAGATCAGTTCGATTTAGGGAAAAACATTATACCCGCAGTAGACTTTGCTTGCCTACACGCCTAAAGAAAAGCAGAAATCATGTAGTTCTCTTGATCTGTTTTGTCTACCCATAGAAGAGGTGAGATATTGATACGGTTTGTTACGTTTTATAGCTATTTAGTTGTATTTAAAGCCAAGGAAATTACCTATGCTCACAACTGAAAGTTCACTAAGGTTGTCAATAAAGTACTGACCGAAAAATTGGGATCTTGGATTAGCCAAGGCAGGGCAGCAGCGGAGATAGTGGGTCACTGTTTCCTTTCCCTTTTCATATCTACAGCTACGACAATGAGTATTGTGCGGAATACCCATTCTTGCTACATGCTCTCCTATTGGCCAGTTACCAGTGCTAACTGCAATGATTCTGGCTACGTCTGGCCGAGTTCTACATAAGAGTTCAGTTGTGAGGGACTTGTCATAAGTGGGCCACATCTTTCTTGAGGTGGCACAGCTAGTCAGACCATTCCATCTACGATTGGATACAGATACGTAATGAGACATGTAACTGCCCTTCACAGCCCCTGGCGGAATACTAACTGCTTCGGCAAGTGAGCTGTGAAGGGCCGATCCTTGTTTGGCAAGCTCGTCAGCCCTTTCATTTCCCTGAAAACCACTGTGGCCTGGGACCCAGATCAAAGTGACCTTCAGGTTATCATTAAAACCTGAGATCTCGTCTAGACATTGTTGAACGAGTTAAGAGGATATTGCGGCAGCATCAATGGCTTGGATCTTGCTTTAGTATTTTGCATGTTTCTTTGATTGCAAACAGTTCCGCTTGGAAAAAGCTAGCGTAGTCCGGCAGTCGAAGTGACTTGGACACATTAAGTGTTTCAGAGAAGACCCCTGCTCCAACACCACACTCCATCTTTCAACCGTCCGTGAAAATAATTGTGTTGTGATTTTTCGTTAAATCTTTATCCTCCCACTCCTTTTGGGTAGGGAATGCGACGTTGAAACGTTTGAAAAGAATCAGAAAGGGAGTGCGGTAATCGGTAGTAGTCGAAATGAAGCTCGGGGGTGCAGGATATAAATATATACGAAATATGTAGGTCGAGAGGAAGAAGATGTTGAAAGTGTGAGAGTGTGACCGTTGAGGCGAGGAATAGTGAAGGTAGGTATCTTATATTTGTTTGTAAAGAGCAACAGTTCTGTCTTGCTTTGATTAATCCCCAAACCGCATCTTATGGCCCAGTTGTTAACTTTACGCAGAGACCTATCAGTGATTTCACTAATGACAGATAGGAACTTACCAGATGCCAGCAAAACTAAGTCGCCATGCGCCACAACCTTCACCCCCCCTTCCTCAAGTTCTACTAGAATTTTGTTCATTACAAGAAAGGCCATAGTTCCTCTGTTTGCGTGTTTTACCGATTGTGTATTACCTAACTTAGCTTGAATTACTCTGTCGCTTAGCATGGATACTATCCATTCTCTTAGAGAAGCATTAACTCCGAAGTCGATGACCATAATTTTGTAGTATTATGGGGAGTATGCCGTCCAGGCCAGGAGATACGGGGAAAAGCTTTTTATAGCCCAAACAACATTTTCTTTTGTTTTGACGGACGCGTAATTTCCTGCAATTGTACTGACTGTACTTCAGGGGATCGATATGATTCTGGATTACTGTGTGTTGCCATCAACAACTCCAGGTATTCAGCAGGTGGACTCAGTCCACGTACCATCCTCGTTTTTAAGAAAGGAGGGGTTTGAGTGCTCTTTCGATAAAATCTTGCTAAGTCCCTGACATATAAGGATCGCTTATATAATTTGAGACAGTCTTTATACGGCTTGAAATACCTGTTCTTGTAGCATGTATTCACTACATCTCTTGTCAATCTCCTGAGATTATAAAGATCCTCATTCAACCATGGAGGTAGGGTTTTTTTGCTGTATTGTATTGGGCAGGAGACCTTGAAAGCGACACTCCTAGCCGCTTCGAAAGTTTTAACCTTTTGCTCAAGCTCGGCCACAGAAATAAGATTTACGTTTGGAATTGTACTTAATTTGGATTTAATTATTTGACTGAATTTCTGCCAGTAAATTCTTTTTAGGGTTTCTATATGGAGGTGGCTTTACAATCTTAAAGTTAATGCTGAAAAAGATCCATTTGTGGTCTGAGAAGGACCTCAACGGGGATACTCTCCAGTTTTCCACCATGGAGTAAACGTTTGTGAAGGCGAATGTAGTGTCAAGTACATCCTCCCATCCCTCAAAATTCTCAGAACTTGGAAAAGTAAAGGTGGGAGTATATTATACAGCTTGTTAAATTGTTTTCAATAATAAAATCTAAAAGAGACTCACCTCGTTCGTTGATTACCGAGCTGCCCCAGACTTCATGTCAGGCATTGGCGTCGCAACCAAGGAGCAGGTTACCTCTTCTGGATTCGAGTGCGGTTTGAAGATTTCTTATTTCGTCTGGCGGTGACGGCTTGTCGTGAGCCATAAAGGCGGATGCCAGGTACAGACTAGTTGCGACCACATTCTCCATCTTGACAACTGTCAAATCAGGAGAGATACAGTTTGGGCACAAAAAAGCTTTAATACGTTTTTTTTTACGTAATATAATGTTAATATTAACGTGACCTTTTTTATATATATTAAAGTTGAAGAATCTAAGCGGGCTGTAGGTCAATAAATAAGAAGCTTTCCTTTCGTTTTTGTAAATAAATGAGCCTTTAGAGCTTTTATTTTGGTATTTTGTTTATCTCTCATGTGTGCAGACTGAATTCTATTAGAGAGGTACGGAATATAAAAACAGCTACGATAAATAGGCAACTGTTCGACATTTTCAGTTGTTGTTTTTTCTCTTCCATGGTTTGATATCATTTTTTCTATCAAAGAGTTGGGAAACGAATTGGAACGTAGGGTGTTTCGAATTATATTGATGTTATTATTCCGAAACATTATGTCACTCGTATCTTAAACCCGATTTATAAAATTCTGTGCGGTGTTAATTATAATTGGGCTGCTTTGAATTGAAATTGATGAGGCGGCCTGAAGATGTTGGTTTTTTATACTGTTATGTTTTATCTAGGTTCGTTTTATTAAATAAAACTTATTTTTGTTTTAATACAACTCACTTTACGTCTTTTTACTTTTAATTCCACTTAATATTTCAAAACACTCTTTATTTCCTTTTTACTTTCTTTATTTTAAATTCACACTTTATCACTTTCAAATTACCGACTTGTACACGACTGATTTCAAATTCAAACTGACTGTCGGTCCGCATACGCTTCCTCTTTTATACAGAAATGCTTGGCTCATGGAAGGTTCTTGAACTTGCTAGAACAATATCGAGTAGGCAATGTAGTACAATATAGAGTAGGTAATGTAGTAGGTGTAGAGATTTAGTAGATGCACCGAACAGGTAGATGGCGTTTACCTCAAGAGATGAAAACATTCAGCACCCTTTAATTATTTGTGTAACACGTTACATTGCCCTCCTTATAAGATTGTTCGCCCCGAACAATTTCTTCACCATCTTCTCCACTGTAGCGGTATGGCCGGTCAATGTGAACAACTTTTGGCTTGCCTCTTAGACCTCGCTGAATTCGATAAACCACATCATTGATCCTTGTAACAACACGGTAAGGTCCTTCCCAGTTTTATTGAAGTTTTGGTGCCAGGCCTTTTTGTCGATGAGGATTATACAGTCACACTAGATCGCCTCAGGCTACTTGTTGAAGTAATCCATGACAACAAGAATGAATCGGTTTCCACTGTTAGACTCAGGAAATGGGCCTGCAATATCGATGGCAATTCTTTCAAAAGGTGCTCCAACGTTGTACTGTTGCATCTTACTCTGTAGTTTTCTGCCTGGTCCCTTGGTGGCTGCACAAGTGACGCATTTTCTGCACCATTTTTCTACATCATCTTTTGCATATGCAGCCAGTAGAAACGTTCTCGAATTTTCTCCAGAGTTTTGTTGATACCCAAATGGCCTCCAGAAGATCCACCATGCATCTCACGTAGAATGTCATTAACCTTTGTCCGGGGTACAACAAGCTGCATCACATAGGTTTTGCCATCTGAGGATTCCCATCTTCGTTTGAGCAAACCTTCCTGCACATGAAGGGAATTCCATTGTGCCCAATAGGCTTTGAGGGTAGGACTTCTATCAGAAATGTCTCCCCATTCTGGTTTCTCTTCATGTTCTTTCCATGCAAGAATGGGTTCGATGTCCAAATCTTCTTGCTGCGCATTCCTGATTTCCTCGTTACTCCAGCCGCCGATGGGTTCAACTCTTGTTCGTTGTATGGCAATAGATTGCTTTTCTTCCTGACGAGTGCAATGCTTGCAGTCTTGGTTACATGGCCGACGAGATAGGGCATCTGCATTTTCTTTTCTGTTTTCCTTTTCGATGTTGGATTTCATAGTCATATGTCTGAAGTCTCTCGATCCACCTGGCTACTTGACCTTCTGGATTTTTAAAATTCAAAAGCCATCTTAGCGCTCCATGGTCCGTCCGTAAAAAGAACCTCTGCCCATAGATGTATTTATGAAAGTGTTTTGTGGCTAAAACCAAAGCAAGAAGTTCTCTTCTGGTTACGCAGTAATTTCTCTCTGTCTTTGAGAGCACCTTGCTGAAGTATGCTACAACTTTTTCTTGACCGTCATGAACCTGGGAGAGAACGGCTTCTATTCCGACATTCCGGAGTTGGATAGGTTAACACTAGAGCATCACACAAGCGTCTTTTAAGTTCCTTAAAGCTTTTCTCTTACTCATTTGACCACTTGAATTGTTTTCTTTTTTCTGTGAGTTGGTGCAAGCTTTTGGCGATTCCGGCAAAATCCTTCACAAATCGTCGGTAATATGTAGCTAGCCCAAGAAAACTTCTAAGTTGATGCTTGTCTTGTGGATTTGGCCAGTTCTTCACAGCTTCCACTTTCTCGGGATCAGTTCTTACTCCTTGAGACGAGATAATATGCCCCAAATACTTCACTTCAGACTTGAACAGCGTACATTTTTCTGGATTGAGCTTGAGATGAGCATTTCGCAATCTCTGGAATACCCCTTTTAAGTTGTCACAATGCTCGTCAAATGTTTTCCCAAACACGATGACATCATCCAAATAGACTAGACAGGCTTTCCAAGTAAGGCCTTGTAGTACGCATTCCATTAAATGCTCGAATGTTGCAGGAGCGTTACACAGGCCAAAAGGCATTACTTTGAACTGCCATAAACCGTTACCTGTCGAGAATGCAGTTTTCTCCCGATCTTCTGGGTGAATTTCAACCTGCCAGTATCCACTCTTCAGGTCCAATGTTGAAAACCATTGAGCTTCAGCCATCGCATCCAGAGTATCGCTTATCCTAGACAGAGGATAACTGTCCTTCTTGGTGACATCGTTCAACCTTCGGTAGTCCACACAGAATCGAGTACTTCCGTCCTTCTTTTTGACTAGTACGACTGGTGATGCCCAAGGACTTTTTGAATTCTCGATTAAACCATCTGTCTGCATTGTCGATATCATTTTAGTAACTTCGTCTTGTTTGGTTAAAGGTAGGCGCCTTGCTGGTTGACGGATCGGCCTTGCATCACCAGTATCGATTCGATGCTGTACAAGTTGTGTTCGTCCATATTGCCCGTCCTGTGAAGCGAAAACATCAGCGAACTCTTGTAGAAGGTTTCCAGCAACTCTTAGCTGTTTTTGATCGAGATTACAGCAGTTTAACATTTTTCTCTTCAAAGCAATGACTTTATCTGGATTCACTGATTTTTCGGGATGTTCTTCGGTTATCTTTGTTATTGCCGCTACAGGGTCACATTTACCGACAACTTCTCCTTTTCTAAGCTTGATCTCATATGGTATGATGTTTAGTATTCGTATGGGCACCATGTTATTTTGAGGTGCCACCAGCGTCTTTCCCACGATGTAATTTTGGGAGCAATGCTCAGAGTCTGGTTCCACCATGAGGTATCGATGGCTCTCAGAATTTTCTTTGATGTTTGTCCAAACAAAGACTTCTGACGAAGGAGGTAGGCACATATCTTCTTTGATGATTGCTCTTATCGATGATGAGTTTTGATTGCCATTAACCATTGGAATCTCTATATTTCGGTATTTAAGAACTTGACTACCAATATCGAGAATTATTTCATGCTTTTTCATAAAGTCAATTCCAATAATGCACTCATTGCATATATCAGCCACTAGAAATGGATGTTCAAACTCTAGTTCTGTCAAGCGGATCCGAAGACGGACTTCTCCGTACACTCTTGCTGCTTCTCCTGTTGCAGTCTTCAGACAATAGCTGTTGGTGTTGTTTAGCCATGCCATCTTGACCAAGTCTCTTCGTACAATGGAAGCGGTGGCACCGGTGTCGATGGTTACCACGTATTGCTTGTTGTTAATAGCTGCTTCCACAGTTAGACTTTTATTGTTTCGTTTAGTCTGCGAGACTTTGATGATGTTTCTGGGGCCATAGATACCAGAAACCAGCTTCTGACCCTCGAAGTTGGTTCTTACTCGTTTTCCTGCTGGGAAACTTGACGAGGTTGGGCGTTGGTCTTGTTTGTAGTCTCATCTGAAGTATTATTTCTGCTTCCGCAATGTTGACATGCGCTTCTTCTTGGTGGCATTAGGCACTGGCGCTGGAAATGTCCAGTCTTGTTGCAATCCCAGCATCGAATTTTTCCATCTCGACGGTTGTTCTGGAATGCCATTCTTTGGCAAGAGCATTCTTCTATTGCAACTTCTCTTACCCGATGTACTCCTAGTGAAGCCTGTTCAGCTGCTTCCATAGTCAAGGCGAAAGCTAATGCTTCTGGAAGTGTTCGTTTTCCAGCTGTTCGTACTGCTCTCTGGAGATTAATGTCAAGGCACGAACAAAGGCTTCTGCTGCGAATTGGTTTATGATTTCTTCGCCCGCAGTTGGATATGCCAAGTGAGCTAGTCGTTCGATGTCTGCTTGAAGCTGCTGAAGAGTTTCACCCCGTTTCTGAACTCTGGTGTTTAGTTGAACTCTAAAGACTTCTTGCATATGGCCATCTCCAAAGCGTTTTTCAATGGCTTGTGAAAGTGCACTAAAGTTGCCATGCATATCTGCTGGTATTGTTTGCAGTAACTCAGCAGCAGGTCCTCTAAGAGCCAGTGTAAGTGCAACAAACTTGTCTTCATCGTCCCAACCGTTTGTCATTGCTGCTGCTTCGAATTGTCTCTTATATATTGACCAAGAAGTTTGTCCATCAAAAGTTGGCGGATGCATTTCTTTTCTCTTTAAATAGTCACTAGAATTTTCTCGTTATTTCAGTTTTCTTACCTTGTCCAATTCTTTAGCAATATTTTCAAATTTTTGCTCGAATTTTCCTTCTACGTTCGTAATTTGTTCTTTGAACCTCTTAAATGTTGTATCAACACTTAGAAGTTGTTTTTCTACTCCTTCAACACGTTGGTCAACAGCAAGAAACTTATCCTCTAATACAGTAAGCTTTGTTTCGAGAAGGTTCTTCTGTTTTTCGAAAAGTTCTTTTTGTTCATTGCGTTGTTCTTCGAAGAGTTCTTTTTGCTCGTTTCTTTGATCATCAAAACGTTCGAGAAGTTTCGTTTGTTCATTCTTTTGTTCTTCTCTTTGATCTTCGAAAAGTTTCGTTTGTTCCTTTCTTCGATCTTCGAAACGTTCGAGAAGAAGAGCCAACATATTGGACAAGTCTGTGTTGGTACTTACTTGTTCTTCTGCCATTTCTATTTCCAAGACGGATGTGTCTGGATTTTCACCGTGTCGTCTCATGGCTTCTTGCAGACGAATAATGAGGTCATTTTTCGTTCCAGTAGTAGAAAGACCCCGTTTGTTTAGTTCTGTTTTTAGTTCAACAGCGTTTAAATCCTTCAGAAGCTTACCCATATTTTTGCTTTCAATACAATCACTTCACTAAAGTTTTATTTAATTATACTTCTGACACCAATGTTATGTTTTATCTAGGTTCGTTTTATTAAATAAAACTTATTTCCGTTTTAATACAACTCACTTTACGTCTTTTTACTTTTAATTCCACTAAATATTTCAAAACACTCTTTATTTCCTTTTTACTTTCTTTATTTTAAATTCACACTTTATCACTTTTAAATCACCGACTTGTACACGACTGATTTCAAATTCAAATTGACTGTCGGTCCGCATCCGCTTCCTCTTTTATACAGAAATGCTTGGCTCATGGAAGGTTCTTGAACTTGCTAGAACAATATCGAGTAGGCAATGTAGTACACTATAGAGTAGGTAATGTAGTAGGTGTAGAGATTTAGTAGATGCACCGAACAGGTAGATGGCGTTTACCTCAAGAGATGAAAACATTCAGCACCCTTTACTTATTTGTGTAACACGTTACAATACCAATCAAAAATAATACGGCCATTATTCCTTATCGCCTTGATGTCCAAATATGGAAGTTCTCCTTGTTACTCCACTTCAACCGTAAACTGTAGCTTGTGATGAAATGAGTTTAATGCATTAGGCATTACATCAACCTTCGATGACTTAACTACGGCAAATAGATCGTCGACGTATTTAATGAGAATTTTCGGCTTCCAACTAATCTTGGATAATACTTCATCCAATAATGTCTCCATAACAATATCAGCCAAAATTGGCGACGCCGGGCCGGATTTTTTTTATTAAAATACAGCTTCGAGGCTTACCTTGGTTTTGATGTTCGGGTTTATAAAAAAGGTCATACAGATTATCTTGGAGGCCTCTGATCTTGGGGCCATTCACCCACGGCTCTTGTATTAGGGCGATATCTTCCTCACTGAGGCACTTTTAGAATGCTTCAGATTAATCTGTATGACCTTCAACATGGCTGGATACGGGTTTGGTTTCGTATGGGACCAGCGGCTTGCTGGCATCATCGGCCTTGTCGTTGACCTGGTCAATGTCCGTGCCCAGACTAGGGAGCAATCTTATTTTCACTCCTGATGCCAAAACGGAGCCTGAAGTTTGCAGTTTCTAGTGCAGTTAAGCTGTCTTTACTATTTGCCGTCAGGAATGTAGCGGTGTTATTGACTGGTTCCACAGCTTTAATGACTATCCAGTCATGCATTGGAACAAGCGGGTTTAAACGTTGTTAACCCCTTATTAGCTCCTCGCCACTGGGTTTGATGTTCATAACCGGTAGCCAAATGCGATCTTTGGATTGTACAGGGATATCCCTAGCTGGGATAAGCTTGAGCTTCAAACTTCCCAATCACACTTTATTTTGTCTATGCATGAACTAAGAAAATCAATGGAGAACCCATCGTCGCATTTGACTACTCTGTGGCCTCTAAGCACCTCATCAGAGTCAAAGCTGGGTTAGGGACAAAGAGTACTTAAACACCATCTCCGAAAGCTTTGCCTCGATTGAGTTCCATACAGCCTGCAGCGACTTGCTGTCTTGGAGAGTTTATCTACCACGGCTACCTAAAGGTCGTCGCGGACTACCTCGCTAAGAGTGCGTGCTGGTGGTCCTGTATTTCGTGATGGTGTTTGTTTAATCACGGGTTTTCGGATAGGAGGGTGAATGGGTCTGCGCCCAAAAGGCTTTCTTTTTTTCGGGGCCTGGGCTGACACTTCGTAATGTGACCTATTTCTTTTTTTGTCTGTCTACTTACATAACTATTTTCTGGTAAACGGCTTTATCCTGTATTTATTTATTTATTTATTTATTCATCAATGGATTAAAATCTGCTGATTACATTTAATACATCTAATAAGCTTAAAGATAAACATATATTTATATTTTGTTAATACACAATGGTGGTTAAGACAATTTCGTGATAATTTCACAAGTTTACAAACAAGAATTTAACAAATCTAAGACATTTCTTTTGAATTAATCCCTACTCATTACAATGTCGACTTCATTACAAACGAAGTTGAATAATGTTAAAGATCGCGAGATGGGCTCATTTAAACCATAGTTAGTTCTATGACCATATACATGAAACAGTACACGTCTGTTCCGAAGTGATCTCTCCGGGGCATAAAACGTAATTAAACTCAATAATTCCATAGAATCTATTTGATTGAAGAGGATATCTTTAATAAAAATGTGTATTTCTTTTTACCTCAAGCGTTTTTAAATTAATAAGTGCACATCTTGAAGTGTAACTCGGCATATCACCAGCCCAGTTCAAATTTTGAAGTGCGAATCTCGTGAATCTTTTCTGAATTCTCTCGACTCTTTGAATCCCATTCTCATAAAATGGACACCAGATGATAGACAAGTATTCAAGATAAGGAAGTACTAATGAATTAAATAAGGTTTTAAGTGTGTAAGCATCTTTAAAATCTTTTGAGTTTCGTTTTAAAAAAACCAAGCATTGAATTACGTTTAGAAACAATAAAATCGATATGCGCTCGGAAATCCAATTTAGAATCCACAAATACACCAAGATCAATTCTTAAGAGTGCATTTTGGTTGAATTCATATAGATAATTGATAATGTTCAGCGATCTAGTTGCACTAAAAATCTTACATTTTGAAAAATTTAATTCTAGGTGATTATATTTACACCAATCTAGGAAAAGATCTATTTCCAACTGAAAGCTAAAACAGTCGTTTATGGAACGAACAGAATAAAAAATTTTAACGTCGTCGGCATACATTAAACATACATTATCCTGTAGACCTTTGTCACTCAAAACTCCAGCATCTTCATTTTTGACAATCTTGCCTAGGATGAAGATAGTCCTCTTGAATCTTTTGTGACTCCCAACAATTGCTCCACTGTGACTGGCTTTGCTATGATTTACGGTGTTGAGTTGGTAATCGGTTTAAACGGAACAGATGTACTATGACTGGTACTAAGGACGGTTTTGGTGTACTATGACTGGTACTACCTGAACTACCTGACGGTGTAGGCAGCTCCAGAGCACTGGAGCTACCAGTACTTATGGTACTACCTACAACCGTCTCCTGGCTAGATTCCAGCAGTTTATCCTCAGATAAACTACTGGCTGTTTCAAATATCATCTCATTGTCCTTGTTTTTCTATTTGGTTCCCACGAGTAGGTCGGAAAATAGGTCCGCCCCGGTAGAGCCGATTACCGGGGTAAGAAAAAAAATATTTCGGGCCTTATGCCTGGGCACCCGAAAGAGCTCGTTAACGACTGGCTTATCCCCCAGCCTGCCATTTCTTCAGCACCGATTGTGTACAAGTACGCTCACACCACCTTGAAATGCAGGAACCCCGTATCTAGATCAGACTGCATTTCTGATAGTTAAACTCGATGGCGGTCAGCCATCAGACGAATAGGGGGGATAACATGTAGCATACGAAAACATGCACGTGCCGTAACTATTCGGGACTGGTGGAGTGTGATCATAGCCTCTTCGCGGCGGCCGCTAGTAACAAGCCTTTTAAAAAATGGTTTGGCTAATATGATCGGGCTGGTTCCTCAGGTTGGCAACAGGTTAATTCCCTGTTCCGTAAAATTAAGAATTACGAACCCGACAACAAGCCTCGGAAACGGACTGATCTCACGACGACAACCCATGCAACGAAAACGGCAAAACGATTTACGAATTTTCTTATGGAAGGTACGATCGCTCTATAGACCTCGAGCTGCTCAGCAGCTAGCTGATGCCCTGATATAACAGCACTTCAAGAAAAAAGATGGACAGGGAATGGTGTTTTACAGAAGAAAGAATATGACGTATACTACAGCTGTCATACAAAACACAATGTGCTCGGGGTAGGCTTCCTAGTCAGCGAAAAAATGAAGACTACCATCATTGGCTTTAACGCTATAAGCGAAAGACTATTCACCCTTCGCGTGCGAGGCAAATTTACAAACATCAGCCTCATTAACGTTCACGGACCTACGGAGGAGTCCTTACACGAAGAAAAAGAGACTTACTACGAACAAGTCAAGTCGAGAAGGCCCTCAATGCCTGTCCAAGGTATGACGTAAAAATGATCCTTGGGGATATGAATGCGAAAATAGGTCGGGAGCCGGTATTCAGGCATTACGCAGGCACCCATAGCTTGCATAAGAACACTAATGACAATGGACTTCGAGTCTTAGAATTGGCAGCATCGAAAAACATGGTCATTGCAAGTACCAGTTTCCGTAACCAAATAGACCACGTGTTGATAGACCGTCGCCACTACTCAAACTTGATGACGGTACGAACGTACCGAGGCGCCAATATCGACTCGGATCACTATCTTGTGGGTATGGTTTTCCGAGGGCGGATTGCCTTGCGAAGACGTATTGCATCCGCCGATCAGGAGTAACACAGATGGACAGGGAATGGTGTTTTACAGAAGAAAGAATATGACGTATACTACAGCTGTCATACAAAACACAATGTGCTCGGGGTAGGCTTCCTAGTCAGCGAAAAAATGAAGACTACCATCATTGGCTTTAACGCTATAAGCGAAAGACTATTCACCCTTCGCGTGCGAGGCAAATTTACAAACATCAGCCTCATTAACGTTCACGGACCTACGGAGGAGTCCTTACACGAAGAAAAAGAGACTTACTACGAACAAGTCAAGTCGAGAAGGCCCTCAATGCCTGTCCAAGGTATGACGTAAAAATGATCCTTGGGGATATGAATGCGAAAATAGGTCGGGAGCCGGTATTCAGGCATTACGCAGGCACCCATAGCTTGCATAAGAACACTAATGACAATGGACTTCGAGTCTTAGAATTGGCAGCATCGAAAAACATGGTCATTGCAAGTACCAGTTTCCGTAACCAAATAGACCACGTGTTGATAGACCGTCGCCACTACTCAAACTTGATGACGGTACGAACGTACCGAGGCGCCAATATCGACTCGGATCACTATCTTGTGGGTATGGTTTTCCGAGGGCGGATTGCCTTGCGAAGACGTATTGCATCCGCCGATCAGGAGTAACACCTTTCGTTATGCGTTAGGACTCGCCCTAGAATCACTTTATTTAGGGAGAGTAAGTCCTGCAGCCAGTATGCTGGGCGTAGATGAGATGTGGACACGCCTTAAGAATACTGTCATTAGTACTGCCAACTCCATCTTAGGCAGCAGTCGTAGAAATCGGAACGACTGGTTTGATGATGAATGCAAGCTAGCGACTGAACGTAAGAATGTTGCGTACCGAGCAATGCAACAATCTCATAGAACGCGGGCATGCGAAGAAGAATATAAAGAGCTCAGAAGAAAAGAAAAACGGCTTCACAGACAGAAAAAATCAGCCTGGGAGAAGAACTTAATCTGTGAAATAGAAAAAAGCCGAGAGCGAGGTCAGCACCAGGCGCGGAAGTTCTACCAATCCGTCCGAAACATTACGCAGTACACACCACGCTGCACATACTGCAAGGACGGAGAGGGAAATCTGATCACCGATCCACAAAGCATACTGGAGCGATGGGAAGTGTACTTTAATGAATTGCTAAATGGTCAACTCACTGCAGAAATGGAGGCTCCACTGCTTCAAGACGAATACCCTATGTGCCGTCTCCAAGCAAAGGAGAGGTTGAGAAGGCTATAGGCCGGCTAAAGAAAAACAAAGCCCCGGGAGCTGATGGTATACCAGCCGAATTATTTCAACACGGTGGGCCAGCTCTACATCAGGCAGTTCATGATATTATAGTGCACGTGTGGGAGCATGAAGAAATGCCAGAAGACTGGAGAAAAGGTATAATATGCCCCATACATAAGAAAAGAGATGTCACAACGTGCAGCAACTATAGAGGTATCACGTTGTTGAGTACCGCCTATACGATACTCGCCGCTATCCTACAAGACCGGATAACCCCATACGCTAAAACCATCATCGGACAATATCAGTGTGGTTTCATTCCAGGCAAATCAACAACTGATCAGATCTTTACCCTTAGGCAGGCGATGGAAAAATGTCTAGAATTTAACATCCCAACATACCACCTGTTTATAGACTTTAAGGCCGCCTATGATGCATAGCCAGGGTAGAACTTTACAAAGCCATGAGAGAATTCGGCATCCCAAATAAATTGAAACGACTATGTAGGTTGACCATGACCAACGTAACAAGCCAAGCCATCTTTAATGAACTCCGACAAGGAGATGGTTTGGCCTGGCGTTGGAGAAAGCAATCCGTGACTCTGCCACAGCAACAAGAGGGACCATCGTCAACAGGTCCAGCCAGATGCTGGCTTACGCAGACGACATCGAGATCATCGGAAGAACCGAGCAAGCTGTACACGATTCCTTCATCCAGATCGAGCAGGCGGCACAAAATCTGAGGCTGAACATTAGTGAAGGTAAAACAAAGTACATGGTGGCGTCGAATGCGTGAGGAACAGTTGGTCAAACAATCAAGGTAGCGGAGCACGAATTTGAAGTGGTGCAATCCTTTAAATACCTTGGGTCAATAGAAGCAGCCGATAACAATATAGAAGAAGAAATACGCGGGCGACTTCTCAAATCCAACAGAGCCTACTACAGTCTGTCAAAGCTCTTCAAATCCAGAAATCTCACCATAACTTCAAAACTGCTGCTGTACAGGACCATGGTCCTGCCAGTACTCACATATGGATCCGAGACTTGGGTGTTTAGTAAAAGGCACTCCGACCTCTTATCCGCGTTCGAGAGAAAAGTCTTAAGGAGAATTGTTGGCCCCATATGTGAGGATGGGCGATTCCGGAGACGGTATAATCATGAATCGTACGCAATCTACCTTGAAGCAGATATCGTGACAAAAATTTGGCTCGGTAGACTATGGTGGGCAGGGCACTTAGCTCGCATGAGCGAAGAGGAACCTGCTCGAAAAGGTTTTTGTGGTACATTCTATGGCAGACGACAGCTTGCTAGACAATGCTTGTGCTGGAGAGATGGCGTAGACCAGGACGCCCGGAGTCATCGTAATGTCATTATTGATTGTTATCTCAAAACTTTTTTTGTGAACAAATTCATATTATCATTGAGTTTATACACATAGAAGAATCAATGTCATTTATCCCCATCCTCGTTTAATACATCATTTTCGTTTTAGATATTATATTATAAAAATAAATATTATTTATTACATATTACATATTGTTAATAATCTTATTTTAAGTTTTAAAAACGCCCTTTGTTGGGTTAAAATTCAATCCGACTTTTAATACTTTAATCATTTTGGTTGTGTATTAATTTTAAATTTAAAGGTTTTCCCCCAGTGATGCACAACATTTTCCATTTTTTTTTTCCACAGTTGACAAATTGATTGATATGTTAAGAGTTTAGTATAACGTTTATTGACACCACAGTTGACAAATTGAATAACATGTTAAGAGTTTGGTATAACATTTATTGACACCATAAGCTTATAGATAGTCTAAGAGCCAGTCGCCGGCAGACTGCATGTAATTAACCAAACTGAAAATTTCGTTCAGTCAATCTCTTATACCTGCTATCATTGACGTATTAAGTATGGACCTCCAGTAGCTAACTTCACGCGTGTTCCAACATAACTAGGGGCGCCATCAACTACTAGCAGGGAATCTGCGTAGCAGTGATATGATTTTTTTAATTAATTATTTACTATTGAAATATTTTGGTTTAAATTATTATCAAACGACTTTTATTTTACAAAACATATCCACTCCTTATGCCATGAGCTACTTACAGATGAATATATTATCGTTTTCATTGAAATTCTAATGGCGAAGTTAGTACACGTATTTAACACTAAAAGATGATGGCGTTTTTAGACTTTTCTTGGCTGTTTGTATGAAAATTTCAACCGCTGGCGGTCCATATCTAGTACGTCAATGGTTTAACTATTGAAAAGTTAAGTAACATTTCAGCGATACAACCAGACCTTAGCTAACCACCACCCTTGACATCTCACAAGCCAACTGTAGTGATCATTGCCCGCTCGGCACCCACTTGGAGTGTTTGATACGAGGATTTGTGCCAAGCATGACCGTGTTGAGACTGGGAAATTTGAGTCTGGTGTGGTTAGTATTCTCGTGATTACACAGGTCCTCAATTGAGGACGCCTTACTTTAAGCAGGTGGAATTTTTGTGAAGTGGAACACTTGTACGACGCAAATTTTTTGGATTTTATAAATGAAGATAACATCCATAAATTATTATAAATGCTTCTCTTTGTTTCCTTTTCCAAAAATTAATTTTCTATCACTCAGCATTTAGCATAATTATGAAAATACTGCGATGTTAACACATCGGCAGTCAAGCAGATAATGAACAAAATGGGAAAAAACTTGAATTTAGAATTGGAACTGTTCTCACGCTTCCGATGTTTATAATTTGAAGCTGCCTCACGAGAGTACTCACCCCTCATCCCTCTCGCTTACGAACTCTCGTGAGTCCGGTCTCGAATTTCCCAGTCTAAACACGGTCAAAGCGTGAGTACTGTTCCAATTCCAAATTCAAGTTTTTTTTTACATTTTGTTCATTATCTCCTTGACTGCCGATGTGTAAACATCTCATTGTCTTCATAATTAAGCCAAATGCAGAGGGGTAGAAAATGATTTCAATATAGAACTGGATAGTGTATCCCATACACTGATAGACACCAAAAAGCCTATTTGAAGAATTGTTATACAGATAAAGAAACCAAAATCGTTTGTTTTCCTATATAATAGTATTCCAGTTTGGGACAGTTTCTCAACTGCCAAAATGGTGTGTTATTGTTTACTTTTGTGCTCGTGGTATTAATAAGTTTTTATTTTTTTTTATTTTTTAAATTCTCGGTTATTGAAAAAAAATAGTGAACGCAGATATTGAAGAAAATTTCAATAAAATCTTCCAAACGAAATCTCTGCCCTTTAGTTCTTAACAAATCGACTGCATACATTAAATTACTTTTCTTTTTACGTAAGTTACGTAAGTTGGAAACATGAGGGTGATAAGATCATAGCGTTTGAAAGAGCTGGACTGGTATTTCAATCCCACCAGAAGTTTTACCGATTACCGTAGTGGCACAAATTGGGCTGGTACTTACAAAGCTATACTTAGCTCTGATGATGAATTATTTGGTGGTCAAAATAGAATCGACAAAGACTGTGAGCATCTATCCAATCCAGAAGGTCATGTTGGACGGTAAAATTTTATTCAGGAAGGTTATTCTTAATACATATTTCATTTAAAATTGGAACCATCTTTTTTGTCTTAAGTCTATGCACCATCGAGAACAGCTGTTCTTATGCCAGAATTCATTCATCTAGATGTTGGTATTTAACTTGGTTGGTGCCTGGACTAGAGCCGCTTAAGAAAGATGGAAAAGCTAAATACAATGATGCGTTGATGGGATATGTAATTAAATATGTTGGTCGTCCATTAGAAAATAAACGTAAGAATTAAGTCAAATACTTATTTTATATGATTGTAACCCGTGTTTTTGTATAGCTTTTCATCGAAGATGTACAACAAAAAGTAGCTAAAGGTGTTAAGGAAACTGAAATCAGTTATCAAATGTCGTTTTCTATGCAAGAACTACGCAAAGTCATTGGGCAATATATCCAGCCAGAGAAGTCAAAAAAGAACTGGAAAATCTTTTTAAAAAAGTAGAAAAACATCTTTGCGAAGAAGAGAATCTACTTCAAGTTGTATGGCATGCAACGCAGGAGGAATTAATTGCACAATATAAATATTTAGAAGAACGTATTCAAAAATGCTACGTTGGGCAATGATCAATTTAGAACACATTAAATTTAAACGCACCAATTAACAATTGAATATAATTTTATACCGTTATGCCATGGAGGGTCAATTCCAAAAAAAAAAAACAAACAAATATATACTGTTAACTGCAATAACAAAATAAAAACACATACATAAACAAATATTGCAACGAAAAATCATGTTTGTATTTCGAGCTCTAAGACATTTTGATATGATATTTGCTTTTGCAGTAAATTTTTTTTTTAATATTGTATAGATTCTAAATGCAATGATGCAAATAGTAGCGCTAACTCATTAAGAGTCAGGAAGTGCACACCTGTAAGCTGTAGTGTGCTGGAGCACCATCTTGTTGGTAGATTAAAGTATCTGCTATAACCAATGGAACGCTGTCTAATAAATCGGGTAAAAGGTCTCGTAGGAATTGCAGGTATGATTCTCTCCAGGCCAAGGCAATATTGACAGGTCAGTTTTCAGAAGTTATCAATGAAAATAATATTAATCCAGGGTTATTCCAATACTATTTAATTTTATTACGTTCTCATAAAACTCCAATTAAAAAAAAAGTAAAAAAACTAAGATTAATGCTAAATAAATAAATAAATTGCTTCGTTACAATAAAAATAAATGTTTTTCTTAGAAAAAGGTGGTTTTGGTTTTTTTTTAATTTCTTGAGAACGACATAAAATTTTTGCATCCGGTTTTCTTATTTAGACTTAAAATTAATAACAGCATTGAATTTTGAAATTAAAATTAGCACTTAATTACGTAAAATTTTGAAAAAAATGAATTTGAAATTTTTTTTTCAATTTTTTTTTTTTTTAAATTTTGACTTTGAAAATTAATATTTCAAAAACTATTTCTTAGAATAGATTTATTTAAACACAGAATGAAAGAAAAAGTTATTGGCTTTTCAAAAACGTATCGCACAGCATTGTTAATGAAGCCGTTGATTTTAAATAATTTTTTTCCCATTTTAAGTCAGTTTTTTCGAAAATTGCCCCTCCCGGCTAAACGGAGGGGAATAGACCCCCCCCTCCCATACGATTTTGTCTCAACGCAACCTACACGCCCTAGCATTTTGTCGCATTGCTCATGACTCACCCTGTATATGTTATATGTATGTACACTGTACACTTATACATTTTAGAGACATTTATAAATACATTCTAGAAATATTAAATATCTGACTATAGTTTTTAATCTTTTTATATAATGCGTTTGATTATTTCATTATTTAGGTTTGGTGGTATAAGAGGTGCAATACAGTTGTTGGTGCGGTCCTGGTGATGTTTCTTCAATTTCATCGCCAAAGGCGGAGGTGTTTGTTGGTTGAACTTGTTGTCCAAGCATTCTCTGCACTAAAGCTGTTGTTAATAGAATTTAGAGATTCTTCTTTCTTTTGGAATGATATTGTTGATGAATAATTACTGCTGTTGTTGCTGTGGATACTGCTGCAAATCGGGTCTTTCACTTGAAAATGTAAAAAAAATTAACGATATTTTTATAATGCTTTTTCTCTTACCTTCTCGCAAGAGCAACAACTATCTGGCCTCCTCCAAATGTGTAACTGGCACGACTTTTCCAAATTAATTATTTTGACACACAATGGGCACTTGCACTTCAAGGCATATTTTCCCACATTTACGATTATATTTTGCGAATCGCTATTCATTATAGAAAATAGTCGAATTCGCTAGTGATATCGTTCGATTCGCTATAGTGTACCTAAATAACAAAGACCTCACTCGAAGATCCAAACTATGATAGTATAACTGGTCTACTAGTCTTTCTCTATAATGCGTAGACGTGAAAATTGTCTATTGTATCGAAAAAAAACTCCATTGTATCGAAAAAAATCCACTCTTTCGAGACCAACAAAAAATAAGTATTATAAGTTTTTTTCACATTATTTAAATTTATAACTATACCAGGACATGTTGCTGATTCAGTGTGACCTACTGGCGGTGTTCCGTCTTCCCCGCCTTCTACATCAGACACCCATACAGCAGGCAGAGGGAATCAGGTTCAAGTGAGTTGTATGCTGCTCCATTGAATGTTTGATAAAACTCTAAAGCAGCTTCGTTGCATCGAAAAATAAGGACAAATTAATATGATTATTTTGTTATTAGAACAATGAAATAACAAACTTACACCAGAAGAACCACAAACTGATTTGGGCTTCCATCGAGAATAATGCGAATGAGTTTTATTTCTGAATGGCATTGAGCAACAAAATAAAGGTAAGTCATGACAACTAAGACTGGCTATTCATGCACTTAAACTGTTCGTTATTATTGCAATAATTGTACACAAATTTTATATTTTAGAATTGTATTGTTTAATGTTATAAACTCGGCATCCAACACGGCGAAAAAGGTGGAAACTCGAAATTAATGTGCTGGTGAACCTTATCAGATTCCTCTGCCTACTGCGTGGATTGGAATTCTTCCTGAAGCAAAGCCATTTTAAATCTAAGAAAATACGGTATTTGCCTTAAAATGAATTAAAAATTAAGAATTCGTTGTAGGGCCTTACCAGTTATGCAGATCCGAAAAATGTTGTTAATTCTTTAAAATAAATTTGACAAACACACAAAGAAATAAAAAAAATTATAAATATTAAAAGAAAATGAATGGTTTCTATGCAAACCATCTTCTAGAGAAGTTACAGAAAATAAACAAACCACCTAAATGTCATCTTCAAATGAGCACACAAAAACTGTTATACCTTGTATGGGATACACTATCCAGTTATATATTGAGATCAGTGATCCAATACAAAGTATAACAGATTTTGTGTGCCCATTTGAAGAAGACATTTAGGTGGTTTGTTTATTTTATGTAACGTCTCTCAAAGATGGATTGCATAGAAACCATTCAAGAACTAAAGTATATATAGCGATGCATTTAATATAGACATCTGAGTCAATGGGCCATATTCATAGATGTTTGATAAGTTGTTATTAAGTTGTTTTTAAGCTAAACTCGAGTTTTTGCAATTCATAGAAAATTTAGACCCAAGTCTAAACGAAAAACTTGAGTCTAACTTTAAACAGTACCAAACCCATTATTAAGTCGTTTTTAAGTATGGTCACTAGTCACATTTTGGCGTTGTTGACGTCACTCGCAAAAAGAAATTAAAATGATTCATTTAGATACCTACGTAAAATTTATATACTTTTAATTTCCTTACAAAAGCAATGACAACCAGCCTTTTTTTTGCCTCAGGCATGGAAAATAGAAAAAACTGAATTGTTGGCGTTTTCTGAAATCATCCCAGCGAATTCCACAGTGGTCAAAGTCACACATTTACATACATCGAAGAAAAAGTAAATAACCACCTAAATTGAATGAAAGAGCACTTCTCAAAAACATAGAATCTTTTTCTTTTCCGATGATGTAATAATTATCTTTATGTAGGTATCTATAATAATAGTTTTAATTTCTTTTTTCTAAACGCAATACATATTGACTCAGACGTCTATATTACATGCATCGCTATATACACTTTAGTGCTTCTCCTAGACAAATAAATCCCAGATTCATAACACGTCAATATTCCGTATTTGCCGAATGTATCTTATAGCATTGTATATACATTTCTATAGTATTTTCATGCTGAATAATCACCGCCTGGCCATCTTAAGAAACTTGTGAAAACACATTTTTAGGTTCGTGGATTTACTAGTTGTCTATTCTGTTACCCAGACAAGAGTTGTAAACATATATGATTTTTGTTTTCTTACGACTCTTGTCAAGGAAATATGGATTTTAGAGCCAATAAAATACATTTTATATTATTAATTTGTTTTGTTGACGACTTTTGTAAGGGTAACAGAATAGACACTTAGTAAATGTAAGAACCTCCAAATGTGCGGTTCACAACTTTCTTTAGATGGCGCTGCTCCATGGTTGTACTATAGAAATTTATATACAATGCTTATAGACAAAATCATGGATAATACCAAATTCATTGATTACGCGACAAATTAAATTTAGGGGAAGGAAAATTCTATTTTTTCTAGTTGTTTGTTTTTTTTTTTGTGAGAAGAGATGTCAAATGAGAAGAAAATTAATGGTTTCTATGCAAACCATCTTTGAGAGACGTTACATAAAATAAACAAACTACCTAAATGTCATCTTTAAATGGGCACACAAAATCTGTTATACTTTGTATGAGATACACTATCCAGTTATATATTGAGGTCAGTGGCCACCTCCTGCTGCTCTCACCATGACAAAATGACATTTAGGATGCGATGTTTAAATTTCTCACTCATGAACACTACGTGTGCACAACACCCGTTTCTTTATTTCTATAGTACGTCCATCGTATGTGCGTCGTTTTCGAATTTCTCGATTGCTCGAAGCGCCATCTGGAAAAGTTGTGAGCTCTAGCTCTTGGCAGACTTTTGGAGGAGTGGCTTGTTGTTGGGAGAGATTGTGAGGGATACAAACTGGAGAATATTATAACGAGAAGGCATATAGAAAATTTCAAAGAGTTGGAAGAAGATGAAAATTATAATTGTTGACTTTTTCTATTTGAGCTTATTCGTTTTTATTTTGATAACGAATGTTCATAAGAAAAGGGAAGTGGAAGTTATTTATTTATTATGTATGTCTGTAAAATAAATATTTGGCTGCTTCTGAATGTGGGTGCCAGCTTTAATGCTGAACTATATGAAATGTGGCAACCTACCTATTTGAATAGAATGTAGCTGCTGACGAAATAATGTGACGTCACAATTACATATTCCATTGAAAATGCTTCTTACTAACATCTGATCCGGAACTTGATGATGTAAAATTTGATTAATTGGAAGAAAATCATGGATCGTCGAAGTGAATTTACCTACGTATAAGAAATGTGATCACCTAGAAATTAATATAAAAAAGTTCAACAATTCCAAAAAATATCTTTTTTAATCGATATTGTTTAATTAAATAGAAAGTTTATAAACCATAATGCATCCTCAAAATAAAAATAAATAGTAAAGTATTCCTTATATTTTGTTTCAACTCACAAAAAACGCAAAAAGAAACAATTTCTTATAGGTACCTACCTACCTTCATCAAAACTAAACCGGAAATTTAAAATCTACCTTGTTTCCACAAAGAGATACTGAAATGTGGCAACATATAACTGAATGGTAGATTTTAATAACCAAACATAAGATGATTTTGTATACAAATTTTAGTTATGTAACCATGGTTGCCATATGGAAAATGAACGTACCTATATGTATTTTCCTCACTTAAGTAGGTATAATGCGAGAATTGTTTGGCATCGACTCGGTTCGATTTTCAATTTTCCGAAAATACAACCGAGCCTGCGAAGCCACTTCAAACCATACGTATGTACACGATGATGAATTTGTCTCATAACTCTATCCTGTATATACGGCTAGCTTAAAATTTTACTAAATGTAATTTTTGTTTGTTTTGATTAAGATTTAAACTACATATATTAAACAGCTTTTATTACTTGTTTAATACAAAACACAAAATCTTAACATAGTATGCAAAACTTATTAAGAAAAAAATTGCTACAAATTTATCAATATGGTAACCATTTTTTGATAAATCAATTTTTCATTTTCATTCATCTGCAACAAAAACAAAATATTGATTATTTCAGGAAATTTATCTGAAATAAACTTTTCTGTGCCCGAGTTTTGGCATAAAATATATATAAGTAGGTACATATAGGTATATCACTAATATACCTATATGTGATTTTTCGGTTATAAAATATAAATTACATACCTATTTGAAAAACAGACTTTTATCTTTAAACTTAATTTGCGGCTAAACTAAACGTCCTAGCGACTTAAATGCATATTCGTGCTCTAGGGAGTGCCACCTTTCAATCGCTGTATCACATGATTTGAAAAACAGACTTTTATCTTTAAACTTGATTTGCGGCTAAACTAAGCATCCCACGGGCATCAAAGTTGACATCTTTAAACTTGATTTAAAAATAGCCATATTTTAAATCGCTATCGCTATATTTTAAAATCGCCAAATTAGTATTATTTTTAATAATTTTCATTCATCTGCAACTAAAACAAAACATTAATTAATTGAGGAAACTAATTGAAATAAACTTATATTTGCCAGAGTTTTGACATAAAATATTTTAAAAATATTATACCTACTAAAATATAAATTACATACTTAGCTACTAACTTTTTTATTTCGTCTTCAAGGTCCTTGGCAGCAGAGCAGTCAATAAAATATAAATTACATACCTACTTAGCTACTTACTTTTTATTTCGTCTTCAAGGTCTTCAACTTCTTGGCAGCAGAGCAGTCAAACAGCAGAGCAGTCAAACAGCCAATGTTTTTAATCTGTCAAAGAACAGACATTTTTCAAACTGCTCATCCTCGTCATTGTTGTCAGAGTCAAAATACTAAATAAATAAATACAAAATACTCTTTCGCACAAAATCTAATCTACACTAAATTCTTTGTGCGAACAGCGCCATTCTACGAAATTTCTCACAATCAAAAAATTGTCGAGGACAGAGCTACTATAGTTTTTATATGCAATGATCACATGCAGAAATAATTGTGTATTCACCATTTCAAGTATAACAAAGAAATAAAATAAATAATGATACAAATTCTATATACTAATATGAAAATAAATTAAAAAAGTTAATTTTTTATATTAAGAAGTTATATTTCAAGTATTTCATTTAATTTTCGACTCAACACCACTGCTGGATTGCGATTGATTGCGATCGAGTTGAATTCCATTTCGTTTCAACTCATCCCCGTTTACAAAAAGTTAAATTTACGTTCAACCTGGGTTCAAAGACGCATATAAACTAGGTAATAGTTACCTTGGGGAGTTGAGTTAAGTGCGAAAAAGTTGAAATGACAGGAGAATACTTGCGTTGCTTTGTAGGCATTAAGATAAAAAGATTGAATTTTCTAGAAAAAAAATATTTTTCTTGCTTTTACAAGTTATGCGCATACTTTTCAACAACAAATATTCATTCTTTAATATGCAATTGATCACATGCAGAAATAATTGTGTATTCACCATTTCAACCCAGGTATTTCATTTAATTTTCGACCCAACACCACTGCTGGAGTTGCGATCGAGTTGAATTCCATTTCTTTCCAACTCATCCCATTTACAAAGGGTTGAACCTATGTTCAACCTGGGTTCAAAGACGCATATAAACTAGGTAAGTGTCTTTTCTACATCTGCCATCTCATTTACTGGTTCTTTACATGTCCTTGTTCTTCCTCTTAAAACTGAAACAAAAACTTCGTCAACCATTCCAATTCCCAAATTCCTCCAATCAATATTTTTTGATTTTTCCTTTCATGTTTTATTTCCTTTTCTTTTCTTCATCTTTCTTCTCCTTGCTTTCTTCGAACCTTCAGTCGACCGACCCGACAGTCAGACAGATTTCAGTTTTGGATAAATTTTCTATTGCGACGGATGCTGAGATATCGTGACGGAGTGGTCGCTCGCATTAGTTTTTTATTTTGTATCTCTAAATCTATAAAAACACAAAATTTCGATACAAATAAAAAACTTTAACAACTATCAAGTGTTCTTCATGAATTTAAATAAATAAATTATTATTTTTCGTAATCGCTACCCGAAAATTCAATGTGAGTTGGTCGGCCATTAAAATTTTGTCAAGGAAAATTTCTGTGAAATATTTTTTCCAATTTACTTGAAGTATTACTAAATTGTTTTATGATGGCACGTTGGCAGTGATTTAATTAGTTTTTCATTTGTTCTTGTTTATTTCATGTGTTTCTTCGTATAATGTATAATCGTTTATCAGTTGAAAAGATAAAGTAATTCCACATAATTTGATCTAAATAAAACTATTCGGAACAGCTGGTACAAGGATTTATAATTTGGAATTTTTTTAATTGAGGTAAGTTACAACTTCATAGTTTTCACAAAAATTCCCATTTAAGTTTTGTATGACTAGCTAGTTAATTTCTGTAAAATTAATTCAAAGATGGCGGAATTATTTTCATTTTGATTGAGTTGCTTTTCCCTTCACAGTCAAAATTTACAAATCCCAACACAATCCAATATTCCCATACATAAACACAAAACACAATCCAATTTCCAGCTTCCAACTACTTCCTCGTCAGCTGGTGTAGTGTGGGGGTGGGCCAGTGAGCATTGAGCAACCTGACTGTATTTTGTATACCTATGAATTCAAATTCTGCCATTCTGTAGTGTTAAAGCAAATCATAAGCAACATACAGTTTCGCTCTTTGAATAGGTTCAACATTTTTCTATGTTCTATTTTTTCCGGAAAAAGTGAAGTTTTAAAGTTGTAATCAACATTTTACAAGGTCAACACGAATTTTTAGTTCACGGTACCTAGGACAAATTTTCACACGCGAATACTTTTATTCGTTAGATAATGGTTAAAAACAATATACATATTGCACAATTTTAATGCGAAGAAACACAAACAGGTATTCATATTTATATATTTTCATACCAAATGCACACAAAATAGTGGTATTTTTGGAATTTTTTTGGAAATTTTTCTTTTTTTGTTGATTATTTCTATTATTTAACTTAGAAAAGTGTTTTATACCTTTTATTAATGATTTACACATTGAAAAAAAGTAAACAGACCTATATAAAAATTATAATTCTTCAAAAACTTTGCATAGGTACCCAGACTTGCACCCACGACCCACCCAAACTAGCACCCACACCAAATCCACTTTGATTTTGTATCTTTTTTGATACAAAATCACAGTAATTTTTCATTGCGTGCGTAGCACGGTGTCTCCACGATCTATATTTCATAGAATGTAAGATAGCATTCTATTAAAGTTGCCTATGGAGACCGTAAATAGTATTCTATGAAAAATTTCTTGCAATATATTGCTCAGCTCATAGCATGCTATAGAAAGTATTCTATGAGCTGTCATTTTCATATTGACTTTTCTGTTTTCTTTGTATTTGGACTGAAATAGTATGAAATAGTAAGCAATTAAATGCCCACCATACATTTTATAGTATTCTAGCAATCTTTCTTTCTATGGAAAGTGACAGATGGTAATCTATGAAATCTTGCTTGTAGAGACACCGTGTAGGGGTGTTAATAATATTTGTTGTATAGAAACAGTGAATCGTCTTGTATAGATGTATCAAAAATGATACATGGACGTGGAGAACCAAGTACAAATTTTATGATGTGTGCAAAAATGATACAGTGAAGTGAAAGTATTTTTTTATTGCGGAGGTAGGGGTGTAGAAAATATGTTTTGTATGGGGACAGTGAAGCGTCTTGTGCAGATGTAACTGAAATGATACGATGAAAACCAGGGGCCTATTTCACAGATCATACATCACATACAATGGTATGATTTTTATACTTTTGATACATCGATTCTGTTCCACAGAATTGTTGTTTGATAACTGAAATTACTCCAGCAAAATTCTGTTTCACAAATTTTCATCATACATTGTATGACTACAATGTATGATAAATTATCATACATTTAATACAGCAGCATAATTTGCTGTATAAGTAAACAAAGTACTGAAAAAAACTAAAAAAATATAACGTAACTATAGTTTTTTTTTATCAACATTATTCTATATACCTAGTATTAAAATAAACGTAATGGCCAAATATTGTTTATATTTATTTATAAAAAAATAAATCAATTGCAAGCTTTGATCAATAACGATAAAATATTCTTTTTAATTATTGTTAGTATTCGTCATGTTTGTCATGCTATTTGAAAGCTCGCTGCCATGCTCGTTAGCATGACGTTATTAAAATATTCCTATTGATTGTTTATTTTTGTCATGTTTGTCATGTCATTTGGTTGTTTTGAATTATTTTATTTACGTCGAATTCCTTGGATTTTTTCAGATTTTATCGGAAAAGTTGACTTTTTTTCCTTCCCATGAATTGTTCAAACAACGAAGTTGCTTTTTTTGTGATTGTATTGTTTATATTTTATAGACGCGATCTAAACATTTCATTGAAACGCACTTAATTCACAATTTTCCCTTTTAAAATAAACCAAATTACACAACTAAAAGGCTCGTCTGTCAGAAGGAATTAAATTTGTGAAGTATGTGTGCAAATAGGTGTAAATCTTGCTATCAAATCGAGATTGAAGAAAAGTTGATCTGAGGGGAAAAAAATCAACTTTTTCTTGTCCATTGATCATGATTTTCGGAGAAAAAGCAACTTTAGTCCGAAATCAGTCAATTGTCACATCTCATAAGGGCCCTACACCATTGACGTATTAGGTATGGACCGCCAGTAGCCAGCTTCACGCTTGTTCCAACATAACTATGTGCGCCATCATCAACTACTAGCAGGGAATCTGCGTAGCAGTAATATGATTTCTTTAATTTATTACTTACTATTGAAATATTTTGGTGGAAATTATTATCAAACTACTTTTATTTTACAAAACACATCCACTCCTTATGATATGAGTTACTTACATATGAATATATTATCGTTTTCATTTAAATTCTAATGGTGAGATTAGTACACGTATTTAATACTAAAAAATGATGGCGTTTTTAGCTGGACCAACTTTTCTTGGCTGTTTGTATGAAAATTTCAACCGACTGGCGGTCCATATCTAGTACGTCAATGCCCTACACACCACCAATGTTACTTGTCAGTAGTGCCTGAATCAAACATCATTCAGGTAACATTGATAGGTAGTGTGTATGCCCATCAATGTTGGTTTCAAACAAAATTGATAAAACATTGACGGTCTGTAGTAGGCATCAATGTTACCTGTCAATGTTTTAATTTGTGAATAAATTTGATTCTGGTAGGATGTCTGGCCTACGAAAGTGTTCAAGGTATTTCATGTCCGAATTTATTAATATTTATCGCGAAAACGATTGTCTGTGGAAAATAAAATCCACAGAATATATAAATAAGGATTTAAAGTTAAAATCGTACGAATACTTCGGTTAAAACTTTTAAAAATGGACCAATACGCCACAATAATTAGTGTTAAAAATAAAATTAATAGTTTAAACAAAATTAACAACTCCAAAAAGTCAAGAGCAGGAGAGGATGATGTTTATCAGCTATCCTTATGGTATTTTAACGAGTCACTGTTTTTAAAAGATCAAGAAACTCCAAGGAATGGGATAAGTAAAAGAAATCCTATAACCAGCTTACCCGATTTAAATATCGAAGAAAGCGTAAGTTTATTTTTGTGAGCAAAAAATTGAAAGATAGTTTTAAATCATCTTTGTTTAAATTTCAGTCATCTACCGAAAATAGCAAATCTGCAAGTACGGCAGAACCTGAGCAATTTATACCAATTTCCCATAAAAGCAGATCCAAAAATGTAGGTGAAGAGCAAGCTCAAGCGGTATTGCAACGGATTCAAGAAACATTTAGTTCAAACTAAGAAGATGATTGTGATATCTATGGTAAAAACGTGACTGTTAAACTAAGATTTTTAGCAGATGAAGATAAAACTTATTTAAAAAAAAAACTATAAACGACGCTATATTTGAAGCCAAACTTGGCAGAGCAAAGCACCTCCGAATTGTGTTGGAATTAGAAGTGGAAGTAGGAGAAGATGAAAATCAAGAAACCATTCAACAAACACCAATATATCCTGAGTTTGAATAAAACTGTATTACATTTTTATTTATTATGTAATTATTAGTCTTGAATTTAGCTGATTCTCTCTTGTTTCAATAAAATACTTTAAAAATTGATCTCGGACAATTCTTGCTTCCAACTCAACCCGTCGGTTATGTGTGCTACTCAATCCATCAGTTGTTTAGTTTGAAATTTGTGTTTCGGACACTTCGATATAGTTGGGGTTTCGGCTTCTGATGTAGTTGTGTAGTTCACACCTAGCCAAAACTACATAGTCGATGGCTTCCAAAGACAAGTTAATATTTGTGTGGAAAACCCTACATCTGAAAGCTAGAATGCCAAACGCGTTTTCAACAACTTGTCGTGCACCTGAAAGTTTTTTATTAAAATTTTCCCGATTTTCGTTTAAATCTTGTCTAGAAAATTGTTTAATTATGTCCTTCCGCAGACAAAACGCTTCATCGCTAATAAAAACGTACTGAATTGTAGAATTGTAATTACTGGGACATTTTGGGTGGTGGTATATGAGGACGATTGTTGACCAGATCGTCATAAAAATCAGAATACTCAATAACACCTCCATCAGAAACTCTACCATTCGTTCCAACGTGGCAGTTAATAAATTCATACTGGGTATTTACAATAGCCATTAATACAATGCTGTGATATCCTTTATAATTATAATAGTATGATTCACTGCCCACAGGGTGCACTATTAAAATATGTTTTCCGTCCACAGCCCCCAAACAATTAGGGAAATTCCATCTATAATAAAAGTGCTGAGCGATTTCTTCCCATTCTTCTTCAGATCTTGGAAACTGAATTAAAAAAAAAATATTTTTTAATTTACATATAAACGAACATTTTTTAACACACCTTTAAGTGTCTTTTAAAACATTATATATTGCACAACAGGTTTCTGGAATTATAAAAGACAAAGGTTGTGCGGAAATCCGTGTTGAAAACTTTAAGTCTTGAAAACTTCTTCCAGTAGCCAAAAATCGTAGAGGAGAAGCTAAACATTCAGATGGTTTAATACATTCTCTCATAACTGTATCTTTTCTTTTAATTAGGGGGTTTACTAATTCTAGCAATTCAATGAATGCATTTTCATCCATTCTAAAAAATTCCTGTAGTCTTCATCAAAATTTGATCATTCTTTTAGTAACGAACAATCCCCTTGATATTTTCTTTTTAGCAACCACTTTTTTTATCCAGGCTTTAGGTTTCTTCTTACTTAGCACTATTACACTTGTCGCAGCACCAGCTGCGAGCAGATAAAATCGTTGTTGTTCATCGTCTGAATCTACGAAAAAACTAAGCAAAACTTGGACACAAACAATATTATTTTTATTATTAACGTTCGTCCTCTTTGAAACCTATGAAACAACTAAATAAAATTCAGAAATTATTGTCAATGCTAACTGATACCTTCGTAGGCTATGTTCTGACAATGATGTTTGACAGAAAATACGTCAATAATGTTTGTCAGGTAAAATTGATGTTGTGTATGGCCCTATACAACATACTTTGGAATCATACAATTAATCCAATGAAATCTGTGAAACAGAATTTTTGTTGTAATGTGTGATAATCGATTTGTTGTATGTTGTATGAAATGTATGTGATGTATGATCTGTGAAACAGGCCCCAGGTACACATTTTATGATGTATGAAAAAATGATACATTGGACAGTGAAGCTATAGTCAATTTTTAGGCTCGTTTCACACCTATGGGGTTTCATTCGGTGAGGTCGCTATTGGGTTCCTATTGAGTTCCTATTAGACTTTTGCAGCCTCGTTCACACATGGGGTTTGTATTAGGCTTGTATTTGGCCAACCACTATTAACTAGAGAAGAAAAACAACAAATTTAATTAAACATGAACAAAAAAAAAAAAAACGAAAACGAGCTGAATAAGAACCTTGCAAGTGTGAACGCTCTCATTACTTTGTGTGCCCTAGAGTCCAATAGAGACCCAATAGAAACCCAATGAAACTAAATGGTGTCTATTAGTTGTCTATTGGGTTTCTATTGGGTTCGTATTGGGTCGTTTTTATCGGTTCACACTTATGAGACAATAGCGAATAGAAACCCAATAGCTACCCCACCGAATGAAACCCCATAGCACAGTGGTTTGGATTGTACCTATTGAGAGTGCGTCAAAATTCGATATAATCTGAACCACAATGCCGATTGTCATGAAACTTTCAGATATGGCTTAAAAGCTTTGCAAAAAATGTTCACAAGAAATTACAGCCCACTGACACACAGTTCACCCAAGCACCAATTGAAAGAAATTTCGAAATAACTGCAGGTAAATAAATTAAACTAGATATTTCGTCAGCTTGGTCTCTGCAACAAGTGATAAGACTTCCATGGTGTCAACCATGTTAAGTTACAGGGCCACGTTTAAAAGTTACGGGCCACGTTTACCAGAACGTTTTTTCCAGTGGACATAGTATTTTTTCAACAATATTTAACCATTCGAAATATTTCCAGAAAAAGTACGATTTTTTGCACCTGCACTCCTTTAATTTAATATTTGAACGTTCACAAATACACATAAAAAACTTGCGTTTTTAAGCCATTATAGTTTAAATTTTCTCTGTTTGCAATAGGTACTTATATTTTCCATCATGGAATTAAAAACTTGAGTTTTTTTTTTTTGAACAAATTGCCGTTTTTTGATTTCCAAATATCGTAAACGTATTTTTTTGGGAACAAACCAAAAAACATTGTACCTGAAGGAAATGCAAATACAAAAAAAATAAAAATGGCACACGCTCAACGCATCATTAAAACTTAAATTCTATTGTAAGTGGGTGATTGTGGGTGCTAATTTTATATTTTTTCAATACCTAGGAGTTGTACCTATACTTCACATAAAGTTTTGTGCCTCAGTTAGGTTATGTTAAAACTATATTAAAACTTAACTTAAAATACTCAAAACAATAAAAATAAACGCTTTATACCTATTCTTGGTTTACTAATATAACATGCAAAATCAAAATCAAAATATTCACTGACGAACTTATAAAATAGGTACTCTACGAAGGTTGAGTAAAGCTTGGAAGCGAGTAGAAAAGTAGAAGAGAAAAAAAAGGGATAAGTAATTATTATAGAGAAATATTTTGCAGCTTAATGTGAATAGATTCGAATCCTCTTTAAGATAAGCTGTTTGGTGTCGCGATTTGTTTATTATTATGTTAAATAACTTAAAATCAAATTTTGTAATTTTAAAATAATTAAATGGTGTAAGTAAATGAGTGATCTTTAACAAAGAAACAAAAAAATACACATATAAAACTAAAATTTGGGAAAATACATCACTTCGTGCGAATGAAATTGCGAATTAGTTCAATGTGTACTTTGTAGATAGTATTAGGGAAATCGTCAATTCCTGTAATTTCGTATGTGCCGCCTGATATAAGTGTAGAGTGTATTTTTGCTTTTCGATTCTGTGACAAAAGAACATTGTATAAATTAATTAAAAAATTGAATAATAAAAAGGATGTGTGTGGACTTAATAGAGAGATGATAGTGAAATCAATAAAAATTATTGGCCCTGTACTCTTGAAAATGATCAACACTTCACTGCAAACTGGAAGATTTCCTGAAATATGAAAGCAGTCCGTTGTTATTCCGGTGGAAAAAGTCAGCAATACGAATAAATGTGAAGAATTTAGGCCTGTGAAAATGTTACCTACTTGTGAAAAAATATTAGAAAAATTTGTTGCACAGCTTCAAAATTACGTAGAGGGTAATAATCCTCTCTATAATAAAAGCCAGTATGGTTCGTTATTGTTTGGGAAAGCTTTTTGGTTCATTATTGTTGGTAAAAGCTTTTTTGTTCAATGTTTTTGGATACTGAACATAGATAAGTAGAGCGAAGAGGCAAGCATCGAAATGAGCTTTAAAATTACCGATTTAAAATTACCGATCAAAATCGGTAAAAAATTACGCAGCAAACAAAAACGGCTAAGTTCACTTTTAACTCATTTTTAGTTTTGAAAATGATTATGTAGAGATGGCGTTGCTAATAGTTTCAAAGTTTTTGTGATAACTAAAATGGAAATCTAAGTTTTGGTGAAAAATAAAGTGGAAAAGTTTTTATTTAAGTGAATAACTTACTTACATTACTTAAAAGGAAATGTGACCATTTATTAGGACTTTTCTAAGTTTTTTTTTATTTTAAAGCTCTAACATTTTAAAGATTAAAGCTTTACGGCAAATTGATACTATGCTTCATTGAAATTCAAGCTAGTAAACATTTATTTGGTATTTCGAATTCATATTATTTTTATTTTAAAGCTTTAACGGCAAGTTGTTATTTTAGGATATTTTAAGTTCATATACATAAGTTCAATACAAAATTTACTTAAATTAAAACCCCTTAGAATCTTTACAAAAAATAGTTGATTTCCACCGTCGTTTTCGACGGGTTTTCAGCTAGTATTTTGATAAAGGAGCAGTCTGGTTTTAGGAGAGCGCATTCATGTGAAACTGTCATTAATTGTGTTGTGTGGAAGTGGAAAAGACAAATTGATTCTGGAAAATCAGTTATAGCCGTGTTTTTGGATTTGAAACGTGCATTTGAAACTATTGATAGACAAATTTTGTAAAAATGTTGTGCTTGTGTGGTGTGCGTGATCGAGAGTTGAAATGGTTTGATTCTTATTTGAATAACAGAAGTCAAAGAACGACAGTGAAAGATAAATTGTTAGATACAGTTAGTAATGAACTAGGCGTTCCTCAGGGTTCAGTTTTAGGACTGTTTCTCTTTCTTTTATATATAAACTCGCTTAAAACCCATAGAAAACGACGGTGGAAATAAATTATTCTTGTTGAAGATTCTAATGGGTTTTAACCTTATCAATTTGTTACTAACCTAAGTTAATCCAATTCGAACCAAGAATTATTTAAACATGTCACAATTCCTTTTTTAACACTTGTTTTCTTATTAACAAACACTTTATTCACTAAAATAAAAACTTGTCAACTTTATTTTCACCAAAACATCGATTTCAACTTAAGTTTTCACCAAAATTTCGATAAATATTTTGTAGCATAAAGTACATATTGTGTTCAATGTTAGAGAATAATAATTCAGTACGTAGTACATCTTAACAACCAATGGTAACAATACCTTTAAGTTTTTCTCT
Source organism: Baccha elongata (assembly GCA_951217065.1). Lineage (NCBI taxonomy): Eukaryota > Metazoa > Arthropoda > Insecta > Diptera > Syrphidae > Baccha > Baccha elongata. The sequence continues at coordinate 198,262,037 of OX578272.1, read as the reverse complement.
CGCGATGTTATTTTTTAACGGTCCGGGTTACCGGTAAGCGTTGCAAAGCTCATTTCGATTCTTGCCTCTACTTATGCATTTTCAGAAGACACCTCTTTGAATCTCCAAAAAATGCTTAGCTTTCCGTAAAAAATTGATATAATTAAAATAAAAAATAAAATTTCTTATATACGGTTTGAATTTCCAATAAGATTTATTTAAAAACATATTGTGGTGTCTGAGCTTAGCATTTCCTCAAACACTAAACTCTATTTTTCGATGTTTATGGTGGTTCGGATATTAAATAAACGAAAAAATGTGCTAAAGCTCATTTTGGTGGTTGTCTCTGCTTAGTCAGTTTTTCTAAAAAAATAAATAGCTTTAATTGTTTTGTTCCGAAAATGCAACTTTGGGAAACAAACCGTTGACATCTTAACGGAAATATATGCCGTGTTTCTGCGTCAAGTGATTAGCCAGCTCTGTAAAATTGTACATGTTAATCCAAACGAAAACCAAAATTTGAATTAAATCTGATAGTGTAAACAAAAAAAAAAGTGTAAAAGTCCCGAAAACTATTAGTAGAAAAAAAAGACCTTGCTTTGGTGAACACAAAAATGTAAGTCTGGCTGTTGGAAGTGAGGGCAAACGCGAGTAATATGCGCCCAAAATACCCGAAAAATTGACTTTTTTGATTTTGCTTTGTGCCGTCCAATTTGTATTCCTAGTTGAAGATAATGGTGCCCTGATCACGAATATATAAGTCCCAGATGTTTTAAATGTGGAAAAGTGCAGGGCAGACGCGGCCAAAGTAGCCGAAAAATCGACTTTTTGGATTTTGCTTTGTCCCGTCAAATTTGTATTGCTAATTGAAGGTTATGGTGCCTGATCACGACTATATAAGCCTCAGAAGTTATGATTGTGGCAAAAGGCCCACCAGACTCGCTTTTTGCTTTTACCGACCATTTTTTTTTACCAGGAAAAAATTTTGTGAATTTTGTTTTTTTGCGAAAAATTTGGGTTTTTTTCAGATTGAACCATTTTTACATCTTATTACCTAAAGACTTAAAGAGTGAAGAGAATGAGGCCCTTGTTGCGAGTGTCGTTTAACTTTCAATGCGATAAAAGTCGAAAGCATCGATAAATTTTCATTTTGGTATTGTGTAACTTGATCGACAGATATCTATTACTGTGAATAACGAAAACGCTTATTGTGAATAAACCTTATATTTTGGCATTTAGGGTAGTGCCAGTGATAGTACATGTAGGAAAAAAATACTTTTTAGTCTTAAATTGAGTCAAGAAGTATTTCCACTTAATAAATTAATTAAAACAGAAAACTTTAGAAATCTTGGAAATGTGACGGAAATCATCTAAAAACTGTGTAATACTGGCTGAATTTTCACATGCGATGCTTTAAAATAAGCGTTGAGTATCTATACTACACTAACTATCAGCTACAAGGCACCTTGTTTGCTGTGTGTCTGTGAAATGACACGAAGATTTTCCTTTGTTCTCTTGTAATATTTTATCGTTGGGAATTTTGTCGGGACATTTCTTACAAACGTATGGGCTTTTTTGTTTTGCAGTTTTATCACTGTCATATGTTTCAGTCATTTCTATTTTTGGCATTTGACAGATAGCAAACAATTTTCATCCCCCCCCCCCCCCCGACCTACGTATTTTTAGGTATTAATAGGTATATTTTATGTAGGACAGTGGTGGCACCAAAAAAATTATAAAATACATTAAATTGCATTTGTTTGTGTGTATGTGCATTTGACGCTGTTAAATATGTATATATGTCAATATATACATATTTATAAGAGTATGTGCATATGCATAGGCTGTTGCGCAAAAAAAAAAATGCTGCTGGTGGCTGTTTTAGTTTTCAGTTATTTTAAATATTTCTAAGTATTTTTAAGTAGTTTTAAGGTATTTACGTATAATTATGACGTATGTTTTAGTTTTATTTAGGTTAATTTAGTTTTATTTAGGTTAATTTAGTTTTATTTAGGTAAAGGGTAGTTTTAGGTGTTTTATATAAAATAAATGTCACAGAAAAACGAGTTTTTTTTTTAAGAATTTTCTCGTTTAGTTTTAAGAAATATTAAATTTTAATTTAAGTTAGTTTTTACGTCGAAAGGCATTTTTAATACATAGTTATAGTATAATTTAGAGCGCCCGCATGGGCCAGTAAGTTAGTTTAGTTATTCTGTAAGCTAGTTTTTAAGGTTTTTGTCTAGCAGTTAAGTAGTTATAAGATAAATTGAAAATAAAAATTGAATTAAAAAAAACAAATTTTCATCAGTAAATCGAAGGAATAGTTTTTTTCTTACAAAAAATAAATGTTTTAATTACTTGTTTTCTTCAAAAAATTTTTTTTTTTTTTTATTTGTTATTAATTTACATCTTTTCTTTGTTTGAAATAGTTATAAGAGCAATACTATAATGTTAGGTAAATAAAGATTATCTTGATGTGTTTCAGTGTTGTGTTTTATTTTCCTTTATTTATTATTATATTGCTCTGTGTTAAAACAATTGTTATTTTAGAAACCATAAAACCATATTTAAAAGGAAATCAACATACATTTGGTGAGAAAATTAAACTCGTTGAAAGCAGTCGATCAGAAAAATGTGAACGACAAAGATCGATAGCTTATACGAAATTTTTCGTTCACAATTGAGATTCGCAATACCAAATTAAATTTTCGATGCTCCACTATCGACAAAAGTCGTTTATCGAAAGAAAAACGACACTCGCAATAAGGCCCTGAACTTTGATTGTACTGCTTATACCTACTAAGTTTCGAAATAAAGTACAAAATATTTCACTTTTGTCTACCCTCATCGTCTTCACTTTCAAGACCTTATAGGTAGATATAGATACGAACATATTTTTTTTAATTTTAATTTTAATTTATTTGGAAAAGCATTGCACGATTGCACCATTGCTTTACAAATATAAGTATTTATGAAATGTTGTTCTTAGATCATTAATTATTGAATAACCTGTTTGCCAGTGTTCCTGCCATTTATTGTTTTCAAATTATCAATAACCTATTTTATTATATAAATAATATATAGTTCTATACATCTAAAGCCAACTTGTGACAAACAAATATTCCACATTCCCAGGTGGAAGAACAAAGATGAACACACATCTTGAAAATCAAACAGTTAAAAAAAAAAAAAAATCATGCAATGCTATCCGATTCGATTGTTTCTAACATACTCGTTGGCCTTCCACGGTCTTCTCCTAATTTATTTGGATTCTAAATCCAAAGTATAAGCAGTGGAATGTGACAATTCAAACTAAAGCAAAAACGGTTCAATCTTAGAGAAAGCCAAATTTTGCGGTAAAAAGCAAATTAACAAATCGATTTTTTATTCACGTGAGCTAATGAATTGTTCACTTTTTGGAGATGTACCTAACTGCTAATATCCAGATGTCACATTGACCACACGTACACGTTAACGCGGCTCTAAGATTAGATTTGATTTATTGTTATTTTCATGTTTAAATTATAAATTAATTTTATTACAAATTTATATTATAAAAAAAATCGTTAAGCTTTTTCTGTCTGCCTCGTATTAAATTAAACATTTAATAACAAGTTCTTTTTAAGTGTCTAATGTATGAAATCTAGCTCTAATGTATAAAATAAAATAAAAACAAGTATCTACTGTTAAGACAAAGCTGGATTTCGCGGGAGACCTTTCTTTTGTAGCCTTTAGCAAACAGTACCCATGATTTGGCCCGGGGCTTAATTTGTTTTTGATAGGGGAAGGGTCGAAATTCAGGTTTTTGCAAAAGTTCTCGGAAACTATAAACTTTTTGCAAATAGTGTTAAGAAAAAAATTATAACTTATATGAGGTCTTCACACTTTTCATTGTACCATTACTCACTTTCGAGAAAAAAGAGTTCAATTTTTACAAAGCTTGTTTTTTGACAACACTGCACTTTTTCACTAGTATTGGGCTCTTTTTCTTTAATATATTTGTGGTTTTCCCATAACTCACAGAAAAAGCATAAAATGCACATCTTGGTTGTACGATCTTGCTATATTTGCAAACTATGGGACTACAAAAAATTTAATTCATAAAATTATGTACCATCGTATTTTACTTTTTATATTGTTTAGCAAAAAACTTAAAATGTCATGTTGTATTTCTCTAAAGAGAAAGACATAAAATGTTGGTTCTATAAATCGAATCAACCGTGGGTACTTTTTATTACGCACTTAAATATTATATACTTTTACGCACAAAGAAATTGATTTAGGAAACAACGTAAACTAGCACACACTATATTTAAACTTTTAACCGCAGTAAACAAAAGATTTGCAAAAAACAAGCAACAATATATTTACATTTCGTTGTTTGAATGATTTTTTCAATATTGGCATAATAGTGTGATGCAAATGCGATAGAAAATGAAAAATGCTTGACCGTCCTCACTTTTTGATATTGCCCCTCGTATTGCCCTTCTATTATTTCCTTCTCAGTTGTTTCTTTCTTATTTACTCAAAATAAAGTAGCTTAAATAAACTTTCTCAAAATAGCGCATGAAGCTGAATCTTTAAATAAATACATACACACTTCCTTCCTATTGGTTAGTCCAATGACGACATAGTGTTGTTAAAATCTTTGTGAGAAAGTTAAACACTTGAATCAAAAGTCAACAATGCGCGTCGCGAAAAAAAAAGAAAAAAAAGAATCATTCATTGGCCGACGATGTACAAGTTGCAAAACCACAGACGTCATTAAAAATTCGATTCTCTAGGCCAAAATCATCAGGAATTGTAGCATCATGTTTGCTTATTCTACATTTTCGGTTTCCGAATCGAAAAAATGTCGAGACGAATACTCCCAATAATTTCGATAAGATTGCTGTTTTCAATTTTGAAGCAATTTGGTTCCTGGTTCGAATCGTACATGTATCGCACTGCACTGACATTTCGGACGCTTCTTGAAAGAACTGAATATTTGAATGAATAGCAGTCTATAATTATACCGCTAATGCTCACTTTTACCACGGACCAATCATATACGAACAGATCAGCGGATAATAAATTGCTTATCATATACAAATACGAAATACATAAAAATATTTCATGTGTCTTAAAATGTTAAATTCCAAATCCAATTCAATGATATTTTTGGCAGCAGCTGCTATTTGGTTCTTGTGTTCGTGTTTTTAAAGCATTGTTGAAATACTGTTGTTAAAAATCATATGCTTAAGTATACAGTTATGATGTCCCTATCGTGATGCCATGCCTGTCCATTTAATTGTTACAAACAATCGATTCTGAGTTGCTGCGAGTGGCGGTTTAAATTTTCTATTTATGTTGGCAATGGTCCAAATTTATAAATTGCGCGAGCTGGTTATGGCCAGCCAAAAGATATTGGTGCTCTTCAGTTTTGGTCAGTTCTTGTTGGTTTTATTGTGAATTAATTTGTTTTATTTTTTATTTTTATAACGAAATTTCTGGTTTATTTTGGTTATGCAGTGCCATAGACCGCGTTTACAGTGGTGGCGAATAAAATGAGCATAATCGATCACGATTATGTGGCTTTATTTCCATGAAAAATTATGAGCACTGATTTACTAGAAAGGTATTAAGTTGCGTTGGCCAGACCACATAAATAAACTTTCAGGGTAAATTATGTGCGTCAAGTAAGCATTAACACTTTCAAATTTCAAAAGTTGAACTATTGGATTAATTGGCGTGTATTTGTCTTAAATTTGTCGTGCAACTAAAAAAACTGTCGCGCGACTATTTTAGAAAATAACCTCTGGTAATGCTTACTTGACTGTAAAGTTAGCATAGCACTACCACCCCAGAAAAAAGATTAAATGTAATCGAAAATTAAAAAGGATAATGGAAATAATTGTGGCTTTTTTTCGTAAATTAGTTATGCAACTAAAAAATTTGGCGCGCAACTTTTTTTTTGTAAATAATTCCAAAACAAATTTTTCGGTCAAGTAAGGCTTACTACCCTACAAGAAGCATCAAATCTAATCGAATTAAAAGGATAACGCAAATAATTTCGGTTTATGTCGTGCAACCAAAAATTTGTCGCGCTAAGATTCAAATCTATTTGAATTTCAATTCTTTTTTAAATTCGATTAGATTTGAACGCAAATATTTTCAGTTTTATGTCGTGAATTTTTCGTGCAACTAAAAAATTTGTCGCTCTATTTTTTTTAAATAACCCCTGGTAATGCTAACTTGATAGTCCAGTTAGCTCTACCACCCCAGAAAATGAAATAAATATAATCGAAAATAAAAAGGATAATGGAAATAATTATTGTCGCTTTTTTGTCGCAGATAACTTGTGCAATTTGATCCATTTTCAAGGGTGGTAAGCCTTACTTCACCGCAAAATTAGTTTTTGGGGTTATTTAAAAAAAAAATGTGCGACAAATTTTTAAGTTGCATAAGATATTCACGACAAAAAAGTGACAATTATCTCCATTATCCCTTTTTAATTTTCGATTACATTTAATCCTCTGGGGTGGTAGTGCTAACTTGACTGTCAAGTTAGCACTACCAGGGGTTATTTAAAAAAAAATTTGCGTGAAAATTCTTTTAGTTGCACGACAAATTCACGACAAAAAAACTGAAATTATTTGCGTTATTTTTTTTTAAATTCGATAAGATTTGATCCTTTTTCTAGGATAGTAAGCCTTACTTGACCAAAAAATAAGTTTTTTGAGGTTATTTAAAAAAAAATTGTAGCGACTTATTTTTTTAGTTGCATAAGTTACTTACGACAAAAAAAAAGCGAAAATTATTTCCATTATCCTTTTTAATTTTAAATTAATCTTAATTAATCTTTTTTCTGGGGTGGTAGTGCTAACTCAAGTTAGCATTAACCAGGGTTATTTAAAAAAAAAATTGTCCGACAAATTTTTTAGTTGCTTGACAAATTTACTACAAAAAACTGAAATTATTTGCATTATCTTTTTAATTCGATTAGATTTGATCCTTTTTCTAGGGTAGTAAGGCTTACTAGATTAAAAAAATTGTTTTTTGGGGTTATTAAAAAAAAAATATTGCGCGACAAATATTTTAGTTGCATAAGTTATTTACGACAAAAAAGCGACAATATTTTCCATTATCATTTTAATTTTCAAATACATTTAATCCTTTTTCTGGGGGGTAGTGATAACTTGACTGTCAAGTAAGCATTACCAGGGGTTATTTAAAAAAAAAAAAATTGCGCGACATATTTTTTAGGTGGGCGACTATTCACGACAAAAAATTATTTGCGTTATCCTTTTTTTAAATTCGATTCGATTTGATCCTTTTTCTAGTGTGGTAAGCATTACTTGACCGACAAATTAGCTTTTTGGGGTTATTTAAAAAAAAAACTGTGCGACAAATTTTTTAGTTGCATAATTTATTTAGGAAAAAAGGCAACAATTCTACGGTTTTTTGTAGAACAGATCAATACAAGCATTTTTTACTATGGGTGGGGGGTCTATCTCCCTCCGTTTGGGCGGGAGGGGCAATTTTATAAAAAATTTATAACATATTAAAAAATAACGGTAATACTTACAACTAAGTTTCATATCTTTTCTTAAAGCCAATACTTTTTTCTATTAGATGTTTTTTAAATCAAGTGAAACCTATGCATAGTCTTTGAAAAAACGGACTTTAAACTCAAAAATTGCGAAAAAAAGGTAAAAAAAAACTTTGAAGTGTAATTTTTCAAAACTGTAAAATAAAAAAGTACTTTTTTTTATAAAATTCGTTGCTCATATTAATTTTAAATCATAAACTGAAAACAAAATGATTTTATGTTTTCTGGTTTTTGAGAAAATGGAAAATTACTAAATTGTTTTACCTTTTTTTTCGCAATTTTTGAGTTTAAAGTCCGTTTTTTCAAAGACTATGCATAGGTTTCACTTGATTTAAAAAACATCTAATAGAAAAAAGTATTGGCTTTAAAAAAAGATATAAGACTTATTTGTAAGTATTACCGTTATTTTTTAATATTTGTTTTAAATTTTTAGCACTGTTTTTATAAAATTGACCCTCCCGCCCAAACGGAGGGAAATAGACCCCCCACCCATAGTAAAAAATGCTTGTATTGAACTGTTCTACAAAAAACCGTTATTAATTCTTGGCGCCAAAGTTATCGTACTCTCCCCATTATTTCCATTATCCTTTTTAATTTTCGATTTTATCTATCCCTTTTTCTGGGGTGGTAGTGCTAACTTGACAGTCAAGTAAGCATTACCATGGGTTATTTTCTAAAATAGTCGCGCCACAAATTTTTTAGTTGCACGGCAAATTTACGACAAATTTACAATTAATCCTATAGTTAAACTTTTGAAATTTGAAAGTGGTAATGCTAACTTAACACACATTTTATATAATGCAGTTCTTTAGTTTTTTTTTTTTAACTCAAACAAAGTATTTTTATTCATAACAACAACAACGCCATGAACAGTGATAATGGAAGTATTATGTCACCTTTGTTTAACCTTATAATATAATGCTCTCTTTTACTCTAATTGTTAAATGTAAAGCTTTCTTTAATTCTTTTCATTGTTTTGATTTCTTTCTTTCTTTTCTCTCTTTTGCCAAATTAGTGTATTGCTAAAGATGAATCACAGTTGGTTCGAAATGCATTCAATGTCAATTAAAATAAAATAAAATGAATAGCTAATACATACCTACAAAATTGTTTATGTTTTTTGTTTTGTTTTATTTTTAATCGTTTGTGGTCAATAAGGTGTCCCTTATTTTTGCTGAATAACTCAACGCAACTACAAAATAAAGTTTAAACTCTTTAAGATCATTGTTGGATAAATCCATTTAACACAATTGTTTTATTTTAAAACTTTAATTAAATTAAAGCATCAGCATCCCAAAAAACATCTGATGCCGATTCATTGCACAAATAGTTGACGTTTCTGAATCTACCCTTACTGTAGAACGATTGTTTTCTTAGAATATTCAAAAGAGTTATTTCCTAAAGGATTCTAGGTACCCCTATTAAGGGACAGGCTGTATATCGGTTGAGTTTTCATAGAAAAAACGAACATAGATGAACGAACGAGTTTTCATATTATTAATTTAAAATAACTAATTCTTATCAACATATGTTGTCATCAGTAACATTATCAATATATGTATAAAAATGTTCACTAATTTCGCCGATGCACTGTTTGTTGTTTCACATACAATAATCATCACAAGTTCAAAAGCGTAAATTACTTTCATGCGCACTTATCGGCAAAGAGATCTCATAAAATAAAATGTTGAAATAAAAACAAAGTCATCTGCTGAATGTCTCCTGGTCGGGCGATTCTGTTCAGTTCCACAAAATATTGATCGCTATAAACTGTGTTTTTTTTTCTTGTTTAGAATATACCTAATAGGAATGTTGTTCCTAAGATTTGATTTCGTAAATTTCCTGTATGTGTTAAAGTTTTTGACTACGGAGTTTGTTTGACAAATAAATAAACAAAGCTTCGTTATTTTTTCACACATAGGTATTTAATAAAATTAAAATCCACTTCGTCGTCGTCGCGTGCATACAGAAAACTGGTGAAATTTTAATTAAAAAAAAAAAACTGAATGAAGTTTATATTTTTAGATGTTTAAGCTACACTTTTCGTTTCTTACCGTTACAATTACTACATCCGCCACCACTTGATTTCCGAGGTGCTTCTGATAAGAAACTAAATGCATTCGAAAGTGACATTATGTCAAAATGGCCAAATGACACTTTCGAAAGGGACAAATGGTCATTTGTACAAATATGGCCATATGACGCATTGTGAAAGTGTCAAATGGTCAAATTTGTAAATATGGTCATATGACGCTTGGCCAAATGTCATGGCACTTTAATCGAAAATAAAGCTTGTGGTTATCTCACAACTTATGTTTCTGCTCCATCTGCAACACTTGTATGAAAGGGGTAAAAGTTCCTTTTTTGATTTTTCAATAATTATCAATTACACATCTCGCAGTGCCCCATTATGTAGGGACCAGGGCGTCAATTCCCGATTTATGAAACTGTGAAATCTTATATTTTATCACGCCTTAGCGTAAAATTCGATTTTCGTTCTGTGAAAAAAAGAAAACAAACGTCAAAAACTTTTCATAATGATAAATATCTTATTACAGTCAAATGATTCTGTGAATAGTTGTGAAAACGCGGTGACTGACCTCACACTGAGAGAAAAAAAGGCAAATTAAAATTTAACTGATCGTATTTGATTTTCGTTTTTTGATGGTATAGAAGCTCGGTTACATTTGACTTAACGATGCTTCTTAATTTTTTGTTTCTCAAACTTTTATTTTAAAACATTCGTATTTGAAGCTAAATAATAATGAAATCTACTTTAATCAAAGTGGTTTTGTATGATTGTACGTTGTTTTTTCTCTGGGTGTATTAATTAGTACTTTTTAGTACACACTTTTTCAACCATTTATTACACCTACACTGTTCAAGAAAAGCATTATCTGAGTTCATGAAGTGATGAAATAAAAAGTCTCTGTGAAGAGTGTAAAGATACATTTTGTATCTCTTCACAGCTTCTCAGATCGGGAATTGACCCCCAGTAGCTCATTATCTTCTTTTTTTATTTATTTTATGTAACAGTCGGAATTTTGTTTTAAGATGTGTCAAGAAAGGTTGTTTTTTTTTTTTGTTAAAAGTGTGGACACTTGAAGAAACATATTTGAAATGTTTCTGATTTGTTTTATTTTATTTTATGTTTATATTTAATTGGTTTTTAAAGATTTAAACAACAATAAGCACTCAACTTTCTTGCTGTGTCATCTTGCTGTGTCAAACATTGAAAGTTTCCAGCGTTAATAGAAAGTAGAGAAACATTTCCGAAATGTTTTCTTATTCAATAAATGTTTCTGAAATATTTTTTAACTGTTTGTGAAATTTTTCTTATGTCAGGCACTCTAGACGTACCTTAAGATAATATTTTTTTTATATTAACAAAAACCAAGCTTTGTGATGAGCTTTATAATACAATAGAATATGTTTCGCCCAAGTAAACTGAGCCAAGAAAACATTATAGAATAGAAAAAAGGACTGAATCAAAGTAACATGAAAACATTTTGGGACCAAACATGAATTTTCTTAAAATCAAAGTATCTAATGCGTATTTGAACAACATATGCAAGTTATTAATGCATTTGACTTAGAATTAAAGCCATGAAGGAAATATTTTCATTATACGTATGCGTCTTATGCCCTTTCTTTTGATCACCGAATGCTTTGTTCCAAGTTCGGTTTTCATTTATTTAAATTTTTTTTCGACTATGAATTGAGGTTATTATTTTTTAAAACAAAAGATAAACCACTTTGTTGTTGTAGGAAGTATTTTACGAAATATCTTTTTTATGGGCAAACACGACGACAGGAAACGGATTGACCAGTTTTGACTGGATTTTTACTGGTGGATAGCTGATGTTGTAAGGAATAACTAAGGCTATTTTAATTCCCCAATAGATGGCGCTTTTTGCCAAAGCTAAATTTTTAAATCCAAATTTAGTTCTTTTAATGCCATTTTACTTTAGTCAAAGATACGTTTATTTATTTTTAAAAACTACAATTTAATTAAAACAACGAAACGGTTTACTTGTTTTAAAGTAAATGTGGCTTAGAGCTCTGATAACAAGGAAACATTTCCGTAAAACAAAGAAATGGCTCACTTGTTTTAAGGAAATCTTGCTTTGAATTCTGATGGCACCAATTTTAAGCCATACTAACTTAAATCAAAGAAAAATTTCCTTAAAACAAAGAAATGCTTATCTTATTTGAAAAAAACTTATTTCTTTGTATTGATTTAATATGTGCTTTGAATTCTGATGAATTGGTGTCATCAGATTTCATATTTGTTTGTTTTTCATATTTGTTTGTGTTTTCTTAACCTGTAAGGACTCAGAAACATTCATTTTGATTTATTTTTATTATTGTTTATTAAAAATATATTCGTGTCTGGAAATCATACTGGGTCTCCTCGCATTCGTACTAATAGTCTAGGAATACACAAATTATAAAAGTTTTCGCACATTAATTGTGAAGAAATGACACCAAAATATTTGTTGTGCAATAATTTTTATTTTTCATAGACAATAGAAGAAAAATATTTTGTTTTCCGTTCAACCAGAACAGATTTGGAAAATAAAATTATATAATTGCTTGCTTCATGGGAGATAATATTATAATGCAAGACAAAAGTGATTCCGATTTGTTGCTGATTATTCATATCGAGATTGGCCGTGCGGTTAGCGATCTAGACTATATTAGTGCGAAAGGACCCGAGTTTGACTACTAGCCATGGTAAGTATTTTTATAATAATTAATAATGCAAAGTAATAATAATAGAAGAAAATAAATGTCTAATGCCATTCCAGGTGAATTATTTTTAAAATTAGGAAATTTGTCCTCAAAACAAGGCTATGGCGTGTTCAAAATAAATAAAAGCTTCCTAAAAACACAGACAGAGTTTCTTCAAAATCAAGAAATTTGTCCTTAAAACAAAGCCACAGAGTGTTTAAACGAGTACATAAATGCTTCCTTAAAAGAAAGCCATAATATCTTTAAAATAAAGAAATATGTCTTTCAAACAAAGCAAAAGCATATATAAAATAAGTTAAGCTTTTTTTTTTATTTTAAAGCTGGTATTGCTTTGTTTGAAAGACACATCTCGTTGTTTTGAGGACATTTTGGTAAATCATGGCTCTGTTTAAGGACATATTTCTTGTTTTTTAAGAAAAAGCTTTGTTTCAAGGATATAGTTTTTGAAAATAAGTAAATAATTTACATACAACAAGTAAGTCAGATGTCCTTAAAACAAGTAAGATTGGGTTTTTTATTTTAAGTAATTTTTTTTTTGGCGCCAAATCAGTACTGATTTTCCTTGTTTTAGAGAAAAATTATTTTGTTTTTAGTAAAGATTTTTTAAAGTTGCTGAATTGAAAACAAATTTTATTCATAAGCTAGTAAAAATAACGAAACCAAATTTTCGTAAACAAAATCCCGAAATACAAAATCCTGACACCGAAATCTTGAATTATAAAATCTTGATAGTGTTGTTTCGTAGACTTTTAATCAAATATCCTCTAACACGATAGTTCTACGCCGATGTTCTTCCGTCTTAATTGCATATTTTTTTATGTGCCAGGCTTCTTTCAGTTTTTTTTTTTTTTTTTTTTTTTACTAAAGTGTCTGTAAGGCACATTGCCTTTTAAATGCAGCAGGTGTTGCACGACACTAGTTCGAAGGGGTAAAAAGATATAAAAAATTGTTTTGGTGGAATGGCCCCTCATGGGCGACGTGAGCACTCCATCCATTGTACCATTGCCGCCCACATCAGTATAATAAATGTATGTCCTGTATTTGGAGGCATCAACATGTTATTGAGGAGTTGTGACTTTTAGGTATTAATTTATTTATTATAGAGTATAGGTACATGAATTACTATAGATTTTAACCCCTACAAAAATGTACACTTTCTTTTTACACTTGATTTAAACTGCGCCAAATAAAAAAATTAAACAAAACTAACATTAACGCAGTGTTAATAATCCTTTTTCATTCACTTCTCTCACCTTACTTCCGGTAAATTATTTTTTTAAAAACAAAACACTAAACATCACTACTAAGAAATTAGAAAAATCACTTCAAAACAAATAAATTAATAAACTTCTATTTGTACAGGGAAAATATTTAAGATCTCCAAAAAAAAAAAAAAAAATATTTATCTTTACTACTTTTGTTATTCGGTGCAGGGAACGAACTTCACGGGATCTTACTTCAAATGGGAACTGACTTCAACACTAGTGGGAACTAATTCCACTTAAAAAAAAAAAAACCAAATCCTATAGTGGGTTGGCAGGAGGGTTTAAGGAGGCAGCACGCCCACCCTTACCAATCTAAACTGTTTGAGATACCGGGAACTAAAGTAGCCCGATATTTTCAGCTTTAATATCCTGTAATATAAATATTGTAGATGCGGGAACTAACTTCACACAATTTTCAGATGAAATTATTTCTCCCCCTTAGTGGGAATTTACTTCTCCAACAAAAGGGAACTTACTTACACTAGTGGTGAAGTTAGTTCCTATGTACATACTTAGACTACTTTATTAAATGAATTCTGACGATGCCTTTAAATAAACTTTTTTTCATTAACATCCTTCCCACACTGCCCAGTACAACACTTTCTCAAGATTTCCTGCATATGGAATACTACGTCAACGAAAAAAATTCTTGTCCATATTATTTTTCTGTCATAAACTTACTGTATAATTTTCCCCTTTTATATCGTAAAGGTTAAACATATTTTTCTTCAACAAACCATTTCAAATTAAACCTTGAATTTGTATTCTCTTTACAATTACGTCATATATTAAAAAAAAATGAAACGACATTTTCAAGAGGAACCCTTATCGTCAGACATGATGTCACCTCAACCATTTAAGGTTAAAGATTTTCTTGTTCTTTGCAAATGACATAAATTGTCCGCTCATGGAAATTAAATCACTTGAAAAAAATGTTTAAAAATGTCCCTTCCCTTTGAAGGTAGTTTATCGGCTTTCCTTCTCAGATACGCGTCGTTTAATGATATAGATATAGCCAATGAAAATAAGACAAAATAAAGGCAAAATTACGAAATAATTCCGACAAAGCTGAATTTTGCTGGAGACCTTTTTTTTTTGATGTCTTGAGCAAATCCCAAAAAGTACCAAAATCGTACCATCAACCGATTTCCAGAAAAAAGTGTTAAATTGTTGCAAAGTCTGTTTTTTGACAAAAATGCACTGGCTCACTAGTATTTGGCGTTTTTGGTATTAGTTTTCAGTATTTTGGTTTTTTTTGTGGTTTTCGCATTAAACACTTTTCACAAAAAAAAAATAAACGACTGGAACTCACAAACTTGTTATTGTTGCAAACTATGGAACTAAAAAAATAATTTTGCCATTGACTATATTTATTTATTTATTTATTTATTTACTATACAACCAAATAGTACACATACGCATATAATACAGCTTTTTCGTTGTTGCCACCAATGCTCAAGTGTTTTTAATGTTATTCAATTTGCCACAGATGTGCTTGTTAACAGTTTCTTGTCCTTTCCTGACACAAGTTGTCTACGGCTACCCATAACCAAATAAGTTGCATCAACTTCTAACTATTCGGTCAACTTCTAACTATTCGAATATTAAAGTGAGTTAAAAATGGACAAACGAATCATCGCGCTGCATGTATGTTGCTCATCCACTGGGACAAACTGACCAGGCATTTATTACGGTTGACAAATACGCACCAATACCCCTCCACCCAATTACCTCGCCCTTTTGAAAATTTTGTTGGTGGTCAACACAATTATAATTATTTAAGTTAATCAGACCTTTTCTTAAAATCTCCATTATTATAAAAACACAGACAAAATTATATCAAAATTGAAGCCTAGATGTTTACAATTTTCTTTATATGCTCATGTTAAATTCAAATTTCCAATCAAAAGTGACCGAATTTTGTGAAAACTTTCAAAATGTTTTCTTTCAAATACTCCTATGTAAAATCTAAATCCAAAAAATTAGAAACAACTCAATGTTTGCATTATCATCAAAATCACATATTTTTTCTATGAAGTAGATTTTGTTGGCACGATGTAAATAATTATTGTTGGATTTTAAACTTTTTAATATTATTTATTAATTCAAACGTATTACACATTGTTTGTTGTGAATAAATTGTTGGCACAGTTTATAAAATTAATGATCTTGACATTTACAACACACTTATAGATGTAAATATAAGTACTAGCAATTAATTGAATGTCTTATATACATTTTAAAAGAATTGAAATTAAAGGATCGTCAACCGGAATGCTGAACATAATTTGCAAATGAAATATTTTTTAAATTTTATTTAAAGAAACATAGTTCATCCACGTTTAGTTTTTCTCAATCAAGTTTTTAAATGTTACCAAGTGGTCTACATACAACGTATATATATTATTTATTTTTATTTTTGCATTACATATTCATATCAATTTTATTATTATGTACATTGTACACATACTCCTAATTGGCGGCCCATCATTTGCTAAAATGTTCTCAATAACCACAGGAAAATTTGTCAAACAGAAAAAGTTCGTACCACTTTTTATAGGACTATGAATCAAATTCAAAAAAATGTGTTGATTTGTTCTGTTTTTCTTTCTGTTTTTTTTTTTTTTTCAAAAAGTTCATATTTTCCAAGAAATTTGGACCTGAAAAAAATACCTAATCAATGCTTTGAAGAGCATTTATTCATAGATGGGTGAGTATTTCAAAATATTAATATTCTGTAGTCCATCACTTTTAAATAAGAAATATTCATAGTTTTTAAAACGTTGCTAGTTATGAAGCTTTAATAAAGCTGTCTTACTTCTAACATCGAATATTTTGGCGAAATAAGAAAACGTTCTAATAATCTAGTAACACAGTTTTGTGAGATAAATATGAATAGCTAGTTTCGTGCAGTAAGTTTATTTTTAATACTTATATCAAGTAATGTAAGAGCTGTCTGTTTTGAAATATTCACCCAGATAATGATTGCTCTTAAGACTTGAACAAATAAATTGCACGACGAGGTCACATGAACTTGCTCTTGTTGCAAGTTGCCCCAAAAATTAAAATAAATTTAATTATTTTGTTTTTACTTGCGATTATAGATACTATAAGGCAATTTATGCTTTCGTGCACACAAACAAATTTGAGATAACAATCAAACATGGCATTACGATGATACAGCCTAAAAGGCAGAACAGATTTGCTTCAAATTTGGTATGTAGCGTTTGTTTACCAATCCTCAGAGAAGAAATTGAATATTTTTTTTAGCTCAAAAAATAATTTTTTTTAGAATGACCTAGATGACTTGATAAAACTTCGAAAAATGCTTAGTTTTAGTTTTAATTAATTTTTGAATTTATTTTTTGTAAATTCAATATTTGAAAAACGGCTTTACTAAAAAAAATTATTTTTGGTGCATAAAATGCAAACTATTTAGCACTTTAAATTGGCGTTCTTTAATTCTTAAAAAAAAATTATTACAAAAATTATTAAGTAAACATCGATTTATTTAAAAACCGCTCTAACGATTTGGGAATATTTTTTTTTGATAAACTTGCATTTAGGCAACAAAATTTTCTGCATGCTTTGATTTTCGTTTGAATATTTATAAAAAGTAGTTTTAGCACTTTTAAAAACAATGCATATGATTTTATTCGTATTTTTCATTTTTATAAAAAAAAAAAATATTAAATTTATTTTCATTAAATTTAGTTTAATTTATGTGCTAACATGCTAAAAGAGCAAGTTCGTTTGACCCAGTCTTGCACTTTATTTAAATATAAATGAGAGAAATACGAACAAAATCATATGATTTTGTATTACAAGTGATTAAACTACTTAGATCTTGTTAGAACTGCTATATTACCATGGTCTCTGTAATCTCTGCTTTAAACTGGGCACACTTCTTTGTTTTAGCGTCTGTAAACATACGTAATTTATAATTTATGTGTAAACACGCAAAATTTGTTAAACACCTCGCTTGTTATCTTTTATTATTTATCTATGGTAAATGGCATTCTTAGAGGTAGCCTTTTCTTAGAAAAAAAAAAAGAAAAAAATTAAACAGAGATCTGTAATTCAAATATTCGTTTAAGCCAATGTACACACAAAGATAATATATTTATCACTAATTTGTCAGCTTTAATTAATCGGAAGTTTAAATAAGACGTATGCTTACAATATACACCTAAAATCCTAATGTTTATCATAATTGCCTAAGCAAATAATTCACAAAGTTTTGTGGGTGTTATTTTTTGTCTTTATAAGATCGAAAGAGGAAATTAATCTATTTTCGCTCGATCCTCCTTCCTGTTGATAAAATGATAAAGGTGTATTTAAAGCAACAAATATAAAGTTTTTATCAGAATTAATAAGTTTTGTGCTTTAGGCTTCCTCGCTTTTTCACTACTGATTTAGCTTTCAAGTTCAAGGGCATCAGATAAAATGAATGCATACAATTTTCTGATGCAATAGTAGAAATTATTTACCTACGTAGTAAATCCAATACCATTTAATTAATATATTTGATCTTTACTAACTTTAATCCGGGTTTGAATTTGGTAAACAATTTGTTGAACACACAAATGTAACCCAAGTACCCTTGCTAAACTTGGTCATTAACTTCGTGCATAAACCTGGGGCTCATTAACTACATCATTGTCACCTACATCATACCTAGATGTTGTAGCACTACATCAGCTAATTTTTTATGTCAGATATGCTGTCAGATATGAAGTGATGCTCGATGCAGTATAGGTTGATGTAGATTTGACGTGACAGTCACACTTAATATTGTTAGTAGTCTAAAGCCTAGGCTATAATCGTCCATGTCACGGTTTCATAAGACCGAATTCTAAAATTTGGCTTACAAAATTTACTTGCGGCTTAAGACAAAACTTGTTTTATTATTTTCTCTTAACAACAACAACAACAACTGAAAAATGACACCAAATTTACATTATTGCGCTTTCCAAAAAAAAAACCAAACCTGGAAATTCGCTTTATTTTAATTTAGAAAACGAAATAAGGTTCACTGCTTTAAATACTGAGGTTGTTATATAGTGAAGATGCTGTCCCCCTGAAAGCCCCCGGCGCGTGTGGGCTCACTCTTCATTCAAAACTTCGATTAAACAACTTTTCATACTTACACCTAAACTAAAAAAAAACATTTCCATTTCGAAAATTTTGACAGTTTTTTGCAAATATTTATTTCCGGGAAAGAGTTGTCAAAAAATATTTGGGAGACAAAATTCTAGACAATATTTTTACTTATAAAAATAAAAAAAGTAAATTATTATTATTATATGACCAAAAGAAGTCGAGATAATCCCATTTAAGCGATTTTCAACATGTCGAATATTTTTTCTGTAAACTTTGTGTTTAGACTTCAATGGGACTCTGGTAAAAGAAAAATATAATCTCGACTGAAGTAGTTTTGGTAGGTTTAAATATACTGGGCTATAAGCGACATGATCATGACATGATTATATAATATAACACACTGGCTCCACTGGACAAGCAGCTGTCCAACATCACAACCACAATCTGAACAACAATCAGTGCTGTTTTTTTCTGTTGGCAAATTATGTCATGTCGTTTTATTTCCATTTAAAGTTGGCCAAGAGCAAATCAGCATAGAGACGTCAAACTAAGAGACATACATACATACAAACTTTACATACAAACTTTACACATACTTCACCAAAATTCAACAAAAAGCAGTACACGTACACGAAACGTCAAAATCCATGTTCAATATTTCAAAAGCGCTCATGTCTTGTCGAAAAAACTAACTTCTACGACATGAGTTTTTCAAACTCAATTGGTTGTTCTCATGGCGTGTTTAAAATTAGAGCAGCGTTCATGCCCAGTGGAGCCAGTGTGTAAGTATATTATTTTACTATCGAAAGTGCAGGGGGCGATTCTGTAATACGTAAAATGTTTCATAACTGAATTGCACGAACTTGCTCTCGTGGCAAGTTCCATGCGGGCAAAATCAAATTTAAAGCAAATCGGTTAAGCCGTTTGGGCTGTATAGGTGCTGATAAACACAGGCTGACAGACAGATACTACAGAAGATCCGGACCCACAGGCTGTGGGTCTGTTTGTAACAGCTACAGCACCTACAGCATAAACGGCTGAACCGATTTGCTTCAAATTTCGTAGATACGGTTTGTAGACCAATAGCTCAAAAAATAACGGTACTTGCCATATAACCGGTGTAAAGAGCCTAATTTTCTGTAAAATATTTCCAACGATTTTCTTTGAAAAAATAGAGATTTTTTTATCTTATTGTGTTTTAACTTATTTTGTTTCGTCGAAAAAAAAAATTGGAATCCTATTAACGGTACCTCCCATAGGACCGTTATATTTTTCTTGAGCTATCTCGTGAACGGGTTAATCGATCTTAACCAAAACATTTTTTTTTAAGGATATAAATGACTTGATAAGACTTTAATACAAACTTTTGCGAAAGTGCTTGATTTTAGTTTTAATTTTTTTTTTTTGTATGGTAGTTTTAGCAGTTTTCAAAACAATTCATATGATTTTGTCCGTATTTCTCATTCATATTTAAAAAAAAAACTGGAAAAGACGACGGTATGCCATTCTCGATTCCACCTGATGTGTCTTGTTGCAAAATTAAGCCGCCGGCTTTTACGTGCCGCATTCAATTGTATTTTTTTCTTCATTTTTCCCTGGCGAATATGGTTAGCTTTCTGAATTACTTGAAAAGCAATCGATCTACTATTTTATAAGTGCCTGACTACACTTGCACTTGAATGAAAAAAAATTTCAACGGAAGCCGTGGTTACACACAAAACAATCTTTCATTTGAATGAAAGCAGTTTTTGAGATTTTCAACGGAAATAACAAATAACAAACTGAAATAACAGAACGAAAATTTGGAAAGGGAGGGCAATGTAGTAGAAGTTCTGACAACAATGATGGGATAGACCAAAAAGAAATATTAAAAAATTGACATTGTTTGAGAAAGAGCCGATAATATTTTCGAATCCTTAGTATTTGTATTTACTCTGTCGTCAACAAAAAAGTAATTAAAGCAGAGTTTTGATGTATTCAGCTTTTCGTTCAGTTTTATTAGAAATTTACCTGGCTCTCTCCGACAGTGTTTCATTCCATTGCTGATGTGGTCCAGCACCAGCACTAAATCGATCTACTATAGCTTTAAATCTAGTGTCTGCCTTAATTTTACTTACGAAAACCTTGAATTTGAAGCAACTCTCAACCCGCTTTTCCTGACGTTTTGTTGCTTTGCTGACTCATTTTGCTGTTTCTTCCTTACTTTTCCGGGTCTTTAAGATAGTTGTGTACAACAGTGGTCTCTTTTAATCTTGCTGGCTATAAAACGAATGGATTTGTCTTCTTCTTCCCGGTAACTCGAATTTGGTCTATTTCCTCCATGGTTCAAATTATTACTTGAACTAAGCTCCCTTATACTCAAAGTGCCCTTTTATTTGATTTAGAAACGGTTAGATTTAGCTACTGTTCTTAATCAAGAAAAAAACATATACATTTTATGGCATTTTTTGGTAAAAGTGTAATAAAAGTTGCAATTATCAACTTGATCCTAATTTTTCTTTTTTCCTATAAATCCTTCATTAATTCTAAAATCAGTTTTTCACAAACTAGCGAAGGGATTGAAAAATATCGTAAAAACTGCCTTTTTTTTTTTTTTTTTTTTTTTTTTTAAATTCAATTTTTATTTTCAATTTAACTTATAACTACTTAAATGCTAGACAAAAACCTTAAAAACTAGCTTGCAGAATAACTTAACTAACTTACTGGCCCCATGCGGGCGCTCTAAATTATACTATAACTTTATTAAAAAAATGCCTTTCGGCGTAAAGACTAACTTATATTAAAATTCAATATTATTTAAAACTAAACGAGAAATTCTTTAAAACTCGTTTTCCTTTGACATTTTTATATAAAACTTAAAACTACCCTTTACCTAAATAAAACTAAATTAACCTAAATAAAACGAAAGTATACGTAATGAATATACGTAAATAACTTAAAACTACTTAAAAATACTTAAAATAATTTAAAACTAGAACAGCCACCAGCAGCATTTTTTTTTTCCGCAGCAGCTTATGCAAATGCACACACACCTATACATATGCATATATTAATATATATATATATGTATTAGTGCCAAATGCACATATCCACAAGAGCAATGCAGTTTTTTGTTTTTATATTTTTTTTGGTGCCACCACTGTCCTACTTAAATATACCTATTGATACCTAAAAATACGTAGGTCGGCCTAGGCAACAACTTTGGTCAACCATCAATATCAAACTCAAAGTGGTCCCCCAACCACCAGAATTGTTTTACTTGCTTAACCAAGTCCTTTCTGTCCCGAAGGGGCACAGCTCTACTGAACCGCAGACGCTCTGCTCCGTTCCCAGAGCCGACGTCTCGATCATACAAGAGTCGACGATCCACAGTTCTACGGCCGACGTGGTAGATTAGCGGAACTGCCAATCTATCTTGTATCAGCCCCCGACTGTCTAAATAGAGGAATGTCTCGGGCGGGATGAAACCGTTAAGACGAACGCTCTCACTATATTCATCATTAGGGTAGTAAGCCCCGAAAATAAGTCCATTGGCTGAGGTCATCGCTCTTGCAATGTGACCCCGAATCAGCTTAATTAAAAAGTTATCTATCCTGTTTATATTGGCCCCGTTGTATAAGACCTCGTTGGCATAATAATGTTTGTACTCCGATTCTGGTGTTCTGTGTAATCCAAGACAGGTCCTAAGACACTGCCTCTCAAACACCCGAATCTTTTCCATTTGAGATGGGGCAACGTTAAACCACACAGGGCACCCATAGGCAATCATCGGCCGGATGAGGGCCATGTAGCAAATTACCTTTACCCTGTTTTCAAGGCGGCTGCTATAAAACAACCGTCTTGTCAGAGCAAACGCTCCCCTAGCTCTGGCCAGAGCAGCATCTATATGTCGATTGAAATATAGATACTGATCTAGCCAGATACCAAGGTACTTTACTACATCTTTACTCGCCAGTGGATGTCCACTTGGTCCAACGATCACTAGATTTCTCCAGTTCTTTCTTGTATCCCTAGAAGCCTTAGATAAAGGGGTTCTAAACAGGATAGTTTCTGATTTCTGAAAATTAATTTTTAACTTCCAGTCATCACAATATCGCTGAATCTGGTCGAAGTCACGCTGCAAGAGATTTTTGATGACTTCAACTTTTGGACCGGTCCTGTACGCTACAAGGTCATCGGCATACGCAATTGCATGAGTGAGACTACCTATCAGATCGCTGGTGTAAATACTAAAAAGAATCGGCGAGTTCACAGCTCCTTGCTGTAGACCGTTTTTAATATCAAATGTTGTGGTAGAAGTTACATTGCCACTTTTGACAACAAACTTTCTACCATTGAGCATGTCATGAAGCATATATAACAGTGGTTTACTTATGCCAAATCTAGTTAATTTCAGATAAAGACCCTCTAACCATACGGTGTCGAAAGCCTTCTCTAAATCAACAAGAACGGCACCCGTGCATTGATTTTTCGCTTTGTTCCATTGAACATCAGAAACTAACTTAGCCGCGGCATGAATAGTGTCATGTCCCGCCTTAAAGCCAAACTGATTGTCTGGAATAATATTCTTGTCCTCAGCCCACTTGAACAGAGCTCTATTGAGAATCTTTTCGAATACCTTACTGATACTTGGAAGAAGACTTATCGACCGAAGATTTGCCGGATTGGAGCTGTCCTTTCCCTTTTTGGGGAGAGGATGGACCACAGCTGTCTTCCAACTCACTGGATAATATGCATTATTCAATGCGTTGTTGAACAGTGTGGTATAAATGTCTATGGCTTCCTCAGGGAGATGTCGTAACACAATGTTGGGTATACCATCGACCCCGCAGATTTCTTTTTCTTTAATGTTTGAAAAATTAATTGAAGTTCTACCTTCGAAATTAACAATGAACTGGGTCCATTTCGCTCGGCGATGGTGGCGTTTGCCAAATTTTCGTCATTGAACACTGCCTGTTATTAATCAAGTGACACGGATTGTACATAGCATAGAGACAGAATCCCGAGTGCCAGCGACAAAAATTATAAAGTCCTTTATAATTCCGATAAAATTCGGACTAGCGAAATCACATTTTATGAAAAATCGCAAATAGTGGACAGTGGGTATACGAGTTTAAAATCTTGACTTGTACCATTTGCACGTTTTCGTTTTTCGCTTTTACACTATTAGAAATCAAAATATGTATTATTTTATTGAAAAACCGAAAAACAATCCTAACTACATGATCACAATCGAGACATGACTTTCTTTCACCAATTTTCATTTGAACTTTTAAGTGTCATGTTGACTATATGAAGCTACTTGAAGCCCTTCTCAACTGTGAAGGAAATATAAATAAATAAATAAATTCTTTAATTATTTTGAACTGCGATTTACTATCGCAATCAAATTATAAACGAATTTTTTTTATCTGAAACTAATTTTTTTATTTTTATATTCTATTACTTTTTTATCAACAAACTTCAAATAGATAAATTATTGCCATTTGTTAATCGGATGTCAATCGGGAAGACGGCAAAGGCCTTAACGATTTTATTAAATATTTTGTTTGTAAAACATTCTGAATTAATGCTAATAATTCGAAAATCTATCTATTTCTATATATACAATTACGTACATGTATATGTTCATATTGCCAGCCACTAGAAATGACAAATTCTCAAGGAATTCTATGTCAACAAAAAAAGTTTATTCCATCCGTTGTTATGGAAACTTATAGTTTGTATCTATTTCAAAAATGCCATCGATCTTTCCTGAGTTTCAAAAATATGATAAATCACATTTCAATCGAATCATTCATTTATTATTAACTACATTATTTAGGTTTTTCTTGTCAAGTAAGTTTTTTAATAAAAAATATATTAAGAAATCGTCAATCATTTGATAATTTTAAATTTAATCATTGTTATGTATTAAGAAAATATCGAGTTTAAATATGTCTTATCTATTTAAACTAATCAAATGTCTATATCTAATCTAAAATAAACTGAACAAAATCATAGTTAGATCCTCAAAGTGCTCATCTTTGATTATATTTTGTTAATTTCTGAATGTTTTTTTTTTTTTATTCTTGCATGTACCTACTATCTAACACACGCTCCAAATGTTGATTCTTTTCTGACTAAGCTATAGAATAAAATACAGTATGCATTTGGATGAAAGAAATATTGTACACATGCATGTACATGGGTATATGTGTATGTTGTACATACATGCTGGTACATTTAAAACTACAAACTCGCTTTCTTATATTTGTTTAGTATGAAATAACAAGCACACAGAAGCACTTTTTCGCTGGCTAAACAAAATCAACAAATTTTGTTTAGATTCAGATTCGGAATCCCCTTATTCTTAATGACTACAACCTAACAATTCTTTTAATAAAAAAAACTGTTATACACAACCATGAACTTTAATTGTACAAATTCTTTATAATCGCTCCTTAAGTTACCTAACACTGGTATACAGAAAATAATAAGCTGTAAATGTTTGCTAAAAAAATTCAAAAGGAATACACAAAACACAAAACAATAAAAAAGACGACATCCATATTTACATTAGTTTTGATTGCTATAATGTATAAACTAATTTTGGGGAGGTTAATCTTTTGACGTCTCGTCTCGTGGTTTGGCGCAGCTAAGCTACCCTATACTTTTGAACATACTTTCTAATACTTAGCAGTATTAGTGAGTACTTCTCTCGTCAGTTTCAACTGACACAGATACTTAATGTTATGGCATTTGGCTAATCACTATTCACCACGATAGGTATGTTATGCATACTGAAGTTTTTGTACAATAATGTGCAAAAAAAAACATACCACTTCATTTTGCAAATATTTCAATAATTGATTTTATAAATATGTAGTTACTTTTCGTTTAATAAAGCTTACTAAACTAGTACTCCTTCAAACTAGTAACTGCTTCAAACTAATACTCCTTCAAAATAGTATTCCTTCAAATAGTTCTTCTTTAAAGACATCAACAACAAATAATGCCCAAAACCCATCAATTAAATGTTAACAGACATTTAAAACGAGTGGCAGAAGGAATACAGCATTATTTGCGATGTGGTGGAATGTTTTTTTTTTTTTTTTTTGCACAATTCATTGAGGACCTTATATATTATTTGAAAGGGAACTGGACCTTCGAATTTGGAATGAAACCACAACATTCCAACCTCATTGGTTAATCTAAGCTGGCACCCTCATAAAATCTCAAATGTTTTCGAATGATGTTGTGTTCTTACAACAATGATCAGTCAATTGCAAGATTAAATAAGTCTCTAACATCTCAATGGTAACCTGAAAAAGTCGGACGTTTCAAATAGGAAATGTGAAAACACAACCATAACGCCCAATTCGTTCAAAATAATATAAAACTCGTTTTGAGCTAAAACTAGTTATAAAATAAAAATTATTTTACGCCCGATTCGATCACTTCATCTGTAACTAGGAAATCGTTGTAAAATAATAAAATAACAAAGAAAATTTTGTTTTAAAACTTGTTTTAACATAAAACGAGTTTTAATGAATTTAAAACTGTGACGAGTTGAACGTTAATATTTTATTATTTTACAACTGCTTTCTAGTTACAGATGAAGTTATAAATGTGATTGAATCGGGCGTTAGACAATTATTAAATTAGTGAAGAAATAAAGTATCTTGGAGTTTACATAGCAAAAAATCAATTCCAAGAGAAACTTTTAAAATACAAAACTTCCATCAATACCGCAAAGGAATAGTTTACTGAACAAATATTTTTCATATCGGTAACCGATGCTAATATTTTCTACGAGCGCAAATGTGGACAGCCAAACAGTATAACCAGAGAGTGTAGACAAACTTGAGATTTGATCTTAAAATAATTCTCCGTCTACTACACGTTTATGCTTAAAACCCGGCTTTGTCCACTTTACAAATATAAAAACGATTTAGCTTCAGGTGGATTATGTTGAGATGAACGGGATTATGCATTTAAGAGCATTGAATTTTGGAAACAAAAATCAAACTTAATTACATACATTGTAGATAAAAATTAGTTTGAATTTTTTTTTTTCAAAATTTTAAGTTTGAAAACTATTTTTACAAAAAGTATTCAACAAACCAAGTTTATTCAAAAAGATCATAGCTAGCTTTAAAAAAAAGTACAGCATGGCATTGGAGTTTTCATCTTGTAAGTAGTGAAGGAAAGCACATTATAGAAGGGAGAAGCAAGTAGTCTAGTCTGCCCACATCTTCTTGTCATCTCTGATAGATACAACCGCGAAACTTAATTATCGCCAATATACTAAACAAAATTGCAAAGAGAGAAACAAAATACTTAGATCTTTGCGTGGAAACACAAGCACAGTACGTTCTTCAGGAGGAAAATTGATAAAACTTTATATAATAAAGTATGAAACTCAAATTCGTTTATCAATGCATGTACTTTGATCGGGTCTATATTACAAAATACTTTGGATTTGCATTTTTTTTATTTACATTCGATTTTATTCTCGTAAAACACCTTTCGATATCATTGTCATACCCTCTTTTATAAGCAGTCATTACCAAATGGTCATCTTTGCTTGCATGGCAAAATCAGGAAATATTGTAAGATAGTTGTATTTACTTATGTTGATCGTTCTTTAAGCTCCGATGACGAATTTGTTTTCAACAAATTCCCGGATATTGTTGAACCTAATCTTAAACTCTTGCTTAATATTGTACAAAAAAATGTGTTATTTTCGTATGCCTACGTTCTGCCTACGTGGCAGAATTGTCATTTCCGATTAAAATTAAAGCTTTTGTAAAATAACTAAATGGCGGCCCATTGCTAAATAACGTTTCCTCGTGCATAACTCAATTTCCCCGTGTCCATCTATCGGTTGCACTTAATCAGTGCCTTGAGCTTGGCTTGGGATATTTCGTAGACTTGAAGAATTTGGAAAATAAAAGAGATAAAACAATTGGAAAAAGAACGAGAACAATGTATACGAAATTTCAAAGAGTGAGAATGAGATGTGTATCATTCGATTTTCCGTTATAATGTATATTTTCTCTTTTAGTTTCTATTTTGTTGACAAAGGAGTAAATACAGGTGCTAGGGTACGCAAATATATCATTTTTGTTGTTGGAAGTTTAAATTCGTGAATACAGTTACTAGGATACGCAAATATTATCGACTCTCTCTACAATTTCAATTGTCTAATATATCTTGTCTATCGCATTATTGTTGTCAGAATTTCTACTACGTTGCCCTATCTTTCCAAACAATTATCTTCAGTCTTTCATTACATGAAATATACCACATCAAATTCGATGCTAGCTCCGCGAAACTTTATGCAACAATTTTCGAGTTCTATTACTATTAATTTAATATACAATGCCAAAAACTGTAGTTATAAAACTCATTGGCGCTAAATTATAGTCAAGTTAACTCCAAACTAAATCAAATATAGTTTGACGCTAAGCTGAAATTGAATGTAATTTCAAACTAAATTTGGTTTAGTGTCGAGTTAATTTGACTATAATTTTAAGCCAATCAGTTTAATTATGTTGTACGTAACCCTAAAAATATTAAAAAGTAAGTTTCCTTAAATTTTTAACCGGGTAACAATGGTGCCTTTTAATAGAGGAAATAAAAGCAAAATTTGAGTTGGATACACGATTTTGAATTTATAGGGATGGTAAACTGTAGGAAACACAACATTCATGCAATTTAAGAAAACGTAATAGATTTTTTTTTTATTATATGAAGTTTTCTGATATGAAGTTAGTATGATTTGCATGTTTACCACCATTAGATTTTCACATTTCGGTAGTAAACTTACCTACACTTCCTTAAAAGCGAGTAGATGATTTCATCGAATTTAAAATAAATACACAATCTGTATCTACACAATATGAGTCCTAAAACTACATTTAAAAAATTAGAATGGTTGTTTTTTTTTGCACGGCATTGTAGATATATAAGATACCCAGCGATGACGAATTGACGACAGCGTTGTTCGGAGTATGTAGAAGGTAATGTAGTCGTCGTATTGTAGCTAGCTAGCTGCTAGGCGCTCGCTATCCGTAGTTTTAATTTTTTAAGGTTGTTCATGTACGTGTTCCGCCGTTGGTGTTGTTCTCTCTCTCTCTTACTGTACGATACGATGACGATCAGTCTAGCGGCGACCATCACCTGATATAGACGGATTTTTATATTATTCTGCGATTGAATTTATCGACCGTAGTAACTTATAAAAATATATATATATATTAATATTTGTATTTTTATTTTAGCAAATTAAAAGTACAATTTTCTCAAAAAATTTATGAACAAAATAATTGCAGAGATTAATATTATTGGAAAGTTTTAATTGAAAATTTTAAAGGTACGAAATTTTTGCTTCATCTGCAGTTCTTACATGAAAAAAGTTTCCTATAGTTCGACTTCTGAAAGTTGGGAATTTTCCTTTGTTTTTTTTTCTTTATTATATCCATACATAACATATTATTCATCCGCGTTTCGTATACTGGTGATGTTATCATACAAGTATTTGCTTTGAATTCGTCACCTAAACTTTGATTTAAGCGAAATTCGAATGGACGTTAAATGAACGGCATTTAGAAAAGGTGAACAGCTGATTTGTTCAGCTTAGCGGTTGGTGCAGTGGAATTGTGTTTATTTAAGAATTTACTGATAAAACAAGTTTTACTTATTTTTGTCTGTGAACATGTGTAATATTTTTTGTGTGAACACAATTCGACAAAGAAGAGAATACTTATTTTTAAACAAAATGTTTAAAAGCAAATTGTATTGTACTGTGTCGTGTGAATAAGTGACGGCATCCAAATTAATGTATACATAATTTTCATATAAACATAAAATAAATGTATGTAGGGTAGGTATTAGACTTAGTGTTTTGTTTTATGATGAATGTTATTATTTACACAAATTCCAATCACAAGTACGAATTTGTTGTTTAAATTTCTTAGTTGGAGTGTTTTTAGCGGTAAAAGAAGGTAGATGAGAGAAAAAAAGATGTATCATTCGTTAGTTTATGTTTCTTATCTATATGAGCATGGTACGCACAGGAACCTGTTTTCACGATATTAAAAGATTAACCGGTTCTTTCTATTTTAAATTCGAAATAAAGTTCCTTACACCTATGATAACGTTCCCATATATCCTGTATTCTGCTGGATTATCCATTTTTTTTTTCATTCCAACTCCTGCGATAATTTAAATTATGTATTATCTTACGAAAATCCTGTAAAACGCAAATTCCAGGTTGAGATCAGAAATTATTCCACTGTTTTACATAATTTGCCAAAAAATAACTTTAGATAAACAAGGCCGTTTTCGAAAATCTCAACTGCGTGCAGACTGCATTTGTTAATACACAACCTGCAAAAGTAAACTGTTCGAAAAAGCAAACACGAATTTTGCTGCATTAGCATTATGTTTGATAATGCAGGTTGTTCAATTCACATGTTCGTAAACATCATCTGCGTGTGCAGTAGAAAAATTGAGTTGACAGTTGACACTGACAATAAAGACTCAAAACAAGAGAAAGAAGTCGGTCGTCTATCTTGCCCTTTAAATCGATATTTATTGTTGTGAATTATGTATATAACTCCATTATCTTCTTTTTTTTTTTGTTTTTTTTTTATTTTAAACTTGATTGCAAGCAACATAATTAAGCTAACTATATTTATTATACAATTAGAAATAGATAACTAGTTGAAAAATGCTATATTGATGGGGATCAATATAAATTTACATTAACTTTCAAAAAATAAGTAAAATAGCTAGTTAACAAAAATTATAAAAAAGAAGAATGTGCGTAATGTGTGTGGGTATAATAATTTTGCAAAAAAATAAAACAAACATTTTTAAAAATTGAAGCAATGAATAAAGTATTAAATTAAACTTAAACATTTATTAAAGAACCTATTTTATTGTGGTCATAAGTAAATAGGAAGCAATATTTTTTTTTTAAGAATACCGATCTAAGACTTTCACGTAATTAAATCTAGATGCGGTTTCTTAATAGAAAGGAGATTTTTTTTTTTCACGGTGGGTACAGTGACCAGATTATGGATGTTCACGCGCAAATTATAAGAAGCTCGAATAACTAGATTTTTTAAAAACTGTTTTTAAAACTTTATAAAAGTATAAAGGCTTAAGAGGTAGAATTCCTAGGTTTTTTAAAAAATTCAAAGTTATGAGTTTTCCGGTTGACCTTTCATAGAATACGAATAACATGTTTTTGTTTTAAAAGCATAGAATACGAATAACATGTTTTTGTTTTACAAGCAAAGGTTCAATTTTAATGAGCACCACCCCAGCAAGTCAACCCATATTGCAACTTTCATTTAAATAGACCATTTTAAACTAATATATACAGGGTGATTGGTATAAGGTGCACCAAAAAGCTTGAGCGTGTAGGTGGAGTTAAGACAAGAAAAAAATCGTATGGGAGAGGGGTCTATTTCCCCCCGTTTAGGCGGGAGGGGCAATTTTCTAAAACATTGACTTAAATCAGAAAAAAAATTATTTAAAAACAACGGTGAATGATACAAAGCCTTGTTATATTTTTTTGGAAAGTCAGAAAACTACTCTTTTATTTAATTTTTAAATTAAGTTGTTTAAGCGAACAGTTTTAAAAAAATGAATTTTCAAACTCTACTACTCACTCTTTAATTCAAAACGCGGCTTATTCGCAAATAACTATATATATTATGTCTGAAAACAACCGCGAAAGCCTTAAAAGTTAAATTGTAAACTAATTTAAGGAAGGACTGGCTACAATATAGGCTAAGATGGTAGATATGTCTAACAATGATATTTAAGTTTTGTTTCAAGTTAGCAGTATGATCTTTCCAGCTTAACCTAGTATCCAATGAAATGCCTAGGTACTTAAAACAGTCAACACGCTCAATGTTAAAGCCGCCAATACAACAATTTATATTGAAACTTAATGTTTGTTTCAATAAATGACTACAAAAGTTTTTCAAATGAAACTTTGAACAGCTTGGAGAACGAAATCTAAGCATCAAATCTTCACACATTAAACCTGAGATATTAAAAACCATACATTTCGTTTTGTCACTTATTATTAATTTATGTTGAAAAAACCACTGCCGAAGTTTCTCTAAGTCATTACTGACGCAAAAATATAAATCAAAATAGTTTTTAGTGGAGTTGTTTAAAGTTGAGTCATCAGCAAACGCTGTAATTTTGCCATTAAAACTTTGAGAAAAGAGTGAATTCACAAAGATTAAAAAAAGTATTGGGTCCAAAACAGAACCTTGTGAGACACCTAAATTAATATTTATTTTCGTGCTAAAAGTATCATTTATCTTTACTATTTGTTTGCGTACCCACGAAATCCCGCCTTATAAAGCTTATTAAGTAGCAAAGTGTGGTCCACCATATCAAAAGCTTTTGTTATATAAATGAATAAGGTAGCTGGAATATCAGATTCATTAAGGGTGGTATAAATTTTAAGGTAAAGTTTTAACACAGTGTCATCTGTTGACTTACCTTTTCTAAAACCGTATTGTGAATTACTAAAAAAATTACTTCTATCCAAAAAGGGAAAACATTGAATCTTAATTTTACGCCTTTTTCAAAAATGTTTGAAAAGATAGATAGTAGTGAAATAGGTCGGTAGTTATTAAGATTAGTAGTTTCACCTTTTTTATGTTACGGAATAACAATCGCCAACTTTAGTTTTTCTGGAAAAATACCCTTAGTAATGCTGAGATTAAATATGTAACTCAAAACATCAGAAACAAAATATGAGATATTTTTCAAAATTTTTGCAGAAATCATGTCGTTTGATGATGAGTTTGACATTTTAAGAGACATTATCATTTTGTGAATTTCCAATGGCGGAAAACTATCAAAGAAAACAACAATGAAGTCAGCACAAAGACAATTCTTTGAAACCACAGGTTATAATAGAAAAATATTTATTAAACAAATTAGCAACATCTGAGGGGTTATTGATCAAGGCATCACCATGTTGTATAAAGAAATGTAAATTTTTTTCTTTTTCTATTTAAAAGCTCATTAACAACTTCCCATTCCTTTTTAGAGTTGCCCATATTTTCAAGAAGTTTCTTAAAAATAATTATCTCTGCAGAGAGGAATCTCAGTTTTGAGCTGTTTACAAAGGTTTTCAAAACGTTTTTTAAGCCTTACGTTCCTCTCCTCAAAAAAATAGTTAGGAAGAATAAATTATGTGTCAAATTTAAAAAAACATCCTTAGAACTTATAAATTATATGTCAAATTTAAAAAAATTGGCATAATTTATTCTTCCTAACTATTTTTTTGAGGAGAGGATTTTTCATCCACTGTTTAAGACTGCATAGTTTTTTGTTATTGTTATTAGCAATTTGACTATAATTAGAAATTAAGAATTGAAGTTTTTCAAGAAACTTATCAAAAGCGACAAATGGATCAATAGAACTAAAATATGTATTCTACAAAGAAAAAAAAACACTTCTCAACAAAAAACAAAAATGAATGCTTTACAAAAATACTTTTTTTTAACACAACACCACCTTAAATTGTCGATATTGTTCTTTGAATGAAAATGATAGCCGTAGCCATCTAAAAATGGTTTTTTACCGCATTTGTTCGATTTAAATCCATTTTCCACGTTTAGTCGCAACGGAAGGAGAAACTAAGACCAAATGAATCTGTAGCACATACTGAACTAAAATGCTTCAAATAATAACTATAATTTATTAACTGCATCACCTTAAGCTACACAAATTAAAGGGCACGACCTCATCCCACGAACTTGCTCTGTTGGCAAGTTATCTGAGAAATGACATGTTTGATTATTATCTCAAAACTTTTTCTTTTTTACGAATGCATAACTTGCCTTATAGTACCTATAAACGCAAGTTAAAACTTCTTGGAGATGTTTTGAGATTTTGGAGATTTCGACCAAAAAATTATGTTATTGGGGATTTTGTCCATTAAGCTTCTCTCCCTATTGGGATATGGTCCTTCAAAATCATATATGTCTTTGGGGATTTCGTCCAATGGGGATTTTTTTTTTGATTATCATTTAAAAGGGGTTTTAAGCGTCATTTTTCATCGAACCAGGAGTTTCGTTGTGGACGCCTATTGAAACCCAGCACATCAGAGGCGGCACTTCTGATGACTTGTTGACAATGTCCCCACTGGTCATCTGCTGGTGGCAAAGGTTCTTGCGGTCTCTTGCGATTTTGGCTTCGCGATATCAAACCTTCCCACAGCATCATATCGGCGCTGTGGTGCCATGGATATCCGCATTCGTACTCGAGATATACTACAAAGTAGTGGTCAGAGTCTATGTTTTCTAGCGTCTATCGCGATGTGATCAATTTGGTTGATGATCTTTTGATCACTGCTCTGCAAAGTACCTTTGTGTATACCAAACAAAAAACCTTTTTGATGATGATGATAAGAAAAAAAATTAAAGGCACGACTGGATCGGACAAACTTGCTCTTGTGTGTGAGAGAATACTAACCTTTGTCTTAGGATACTAAGAAAGAAATTATACAAAATAATCGGAAGTAAAACACACATTATTGTAAGTAAAAATATTTTCTATAGCGTTTTTATGGCAGGTACCGTTAATAAGGTGATTTTGAAATAATAATTCTAACAAAAAACTTCCTTATTGGCAGTCACACAAAATCTTATCAAAATCGATCGTATTTTTTTCGGGAAAAATCGGATTTTCTAAAGAATTTATATTGCAAATACCGCTAACAAGGTGATTTTGAAAAAAATTTCGTTATTGGCAACAAATCAGTCACACAAAATTTTATTAAAATCGATCGTATTTTTTTCGAAAAAATTGGCTTTTCTGTAGCGTTTATGTGACAGGTACTGTTAATAAGGTGATTTTGAAAAGCAATTTCTAACGTAAAACTTCATTATTGGAAAAAAAATAGGTAAATTTTATCAAAATCGATCGTATATTTTACGAGTAAAAATTTATTGTGTTTAAGGCTTATTTGCCCGATACCGTTAATATGTAAATTTATTTTGAATAAATGAAAAACACAACCTTTGGCTACAAATCCATTGTACGAAATTTTATAAAAATCGATAGTATTTTTTACGAGAAAAATGGAATTGTCTAAAACGCTTGTATGGCAGGTACCGTTAAAAATCTAGTTGTAATTTTTTTTTGTCGAAAAACATCACCGTTTTCAAAAACTCAGTCATGTTAAATTTTATCAAAATCTATACCAGTTTGAAGAAAATCGGTCCAACCGTTTAGGCTGTAGGTGTCGATACATCCAGACTGACAGACGGACAGACAGACAGACAGAATTGTCGGACCTACTTTTGTTCGTGTTCTCTATCATCGTAATGTCATATTCGATTATTATATCGGTGAATTTTTTGACTGCCCCAAAGGCAAGACATTCAACTATGAGTAAACAATAAAGGGATCGTGATGATCTGGGGTGTATTTTCTTGGCATTGAGTGGTCTTAAGAATTGATGCTAGAATCGATAAGTTCTCAATTGAAACAATGCCGATTAACTGTTTTTTAGGCATGTGGTCAAGAACTATGGTTTTCGAAAGAAAATACTGATACTTTGACCTGTCCAACACAAATTCAAGAATCTTGGTACTCTATCCCCCAGAGGAGATGCCAACCATTGCATTGGTGAAAAGTTTGGCTAGAAGATGCCACGCTACTTTGGAAAATTTAGGTCAAACAACAAAGTATTAACTTGGTTAATTCAGGAATCATGTAAAACTCAAGTATTTTTTACTTAAGTTTTGAATTTTAACGAATTTTCGAAAGTGTGCTATTTTGTGTCCACCAAAAAACAAGCCATCGCAAAGTTGAACGTTTTCATCTAAATTTATCTCAAATAAAATAAATTTAATTTGTATGTTTTTATGAACAAAAACAAACTATCCGTCGAAAAACCAATACCAGAAAAATTCAATTTTCTCAAGTATTTATCACGCGAGATCCATACAAAATTCTGTCGCGATCGATTCAAAATGATATTAAAAGAAGCTTTTAAGTACTTTTTTGTTATTAGTAAAAAATAAATTATATTAAAAATAAAATGTAAAACATTAACTGCCTTATTAATGAAAAATAAACTGTAATTTTAAGTCCAATTTGTTCTGGAACCAACTGAAGCAGTAAATAATTGCCTTTTCGTTGAGTGTGAAAATTTTTTAATGCATGGATTAGGTAACTTGGAAATAAGACTTAAATTTATAGTTTATTTTTTATTAATAAGGCTGTTAGGG
The DNA here is from genome assembly GCA_951217065.1 of Baccha elongata. Taxonomy (NCBI): domain Eukaryota; kingdom Metazoa; phylum Arthropoda; class Insecta; order Diptera; family Syrphidae; genus Baccha; species Baccha elongata. Next base: position 198,226,077 of record OX578272.1, on the reverse strand, counting down.
AGCAAATATTACGGTTTTCAAGAAAGTCTGTATTTATCAGGAGAATGGAAAGAGAACAAAAAGCACGTTCCACTGCAAGTACATTCCTACTTTTAGATGTTGAATGAGCATCATTTAAACTTTCACCGTGTATTTCAGTAAAATGTATGTTTATATTTGCAGTAACTTTTTATATAATTTAATTTCTTTATTAAATGAAACATATTTTTCTATTGCAAATACATACTTTGGTTACGGATCTTTTCATAATTTTCAATTCCTTTTCATGAGAGAACAAAATTCCACCTTTATTTTATTTTTCCGAACTCTTACGAAAGAGAGAAAGAGAAAAATAAATATTTAATTTTTTCTGCGAGAATTGTTATTTTTGGTTCGTGACGTGAGAAGATCGGAAAAGATCGAAAAAATCTGTGATCGATATTTTACAAATCCTGATGTTATGTTTATAGCGACTTTTACACGGTTAGTCATTTGACATCAATCTATAATATAGTGTTTGTAAAAATAAGTCTGTATGCGTGCACTTGTTTGACGAAAAATCAAAACCATTTTGATTTTTCTTGATGACTGATTATATGTGCAGATGACTGACGTCCTCTGACTGACCGGGTAAAGGTTGCTTAGTTGTTACCTTGAAGGTTTTTTGTGTGACTTAAGCTTTTCGCAAGTAAATAAAGGCCACGACTAGGTCACACAAACTTGATCTTGTGGAAAGTAAGCTAGGGCTTAACAGCAAAAAGGCATAACTGGGTCACGCGTACTTCTCTTTGATGTTGTATTCTTTCAATTTTTATACATATATGAATAATTTTGAAAATTAATTTATAGCAAACCACAGTTTTCCGACAAAATCGTGGTATGCCAGTAATTAATAGATAATTTTTAGATTTTTTTTTACCAAAACCGTATATCCAGTTTTTGAAAAAATTGATTGTTTTAAGTATTTTTACGGAAAATTTTGGGTTAATTTCAGCAAATTTATAATTTTCATGCAAAAACTAAATTAAAAAAAAAAATAAATGCATCAATTGGTTTAATTATAATTTTTTTTTTTTGGAAAATTATTAAAAAACTAATCACGCGATTATCTTTTGACTATCTAGGCCGTTTAAGAAATAAAATTTGGTTAATATCTGCTGCGTCGGCCTTTAACGCCGTATAAATCATGTCAAAATATCGTTAGAACCGTTTTTGATAGAAACAAACTTTTTCGTAACCGTTATACGGCAGGTACAGTTATTTTCAAGCTTAGAACAAAAATTCCAAAAACTTATCTGAAGGTCAACCTAAATACTTTAGATACCAAGTTAAAAATATCGGCACATCCATTTAGGCTGCAAGTGCTAATGACAGACTGACATTCAGACACACGGACAGAACCCAAACCTACTTTTTTCGACTTCGCTATCATAGTAATGTCATGTTTGATTGTTATTTCACGAATACATAACTTGTCTTATAGTACCTATAATAATCGCAGGTAAAAATGATATCAATGCTTAGGTCGTTTATACACTGCCCGACAACTAATTAGCGCCCCTATGCTTCTTGTCTTTGAAGTCAATCAAATTTGAAATAATTTGAATTTTACTTGCCTAGAGGTTTGGATAGGGTCGTTATCCTGCTAGAAACTTCCATTACAAGAACTCAAATAAAAAAAAGGGCATTTGACAGAAAAAGCTCAACAAAATACCGGGACATGACCAGAACAAGTTATTTCTTAGGTCCATATTATTCAGAAGTATTTTGTTTAGTAACCTGGTGAAAATCTAGCGGAACAATTACTTCTTATTATTAAATTATAGATGCATATTTACATATTTCCAAGTTTGCAAATTAAAAATAATAGAATCTCGAATAAATCCCCAATTTTCGCATTCGTGATTTTTGAATTTTTGCATTCGGGATTCTGTAGCTTTCCCAATTTTAACACTAAAAATCGAATCAGATATCTAACTTAACTGTTATTCTCAGACTTTAATAGGTCTGTCGGAATTAGCGTCCTTGCACCTTGGCGAGCTCACTGACGTTGGTATATGTATATAGGGGCATATTTATAATTTGTTTTTAAACTACAGTTTTACTTAGCCTGGATTTAAACAATGTAATTTTAATAGGATAAACTCGAGTTTTACTTACACACAGCTTAAACAGTATCTATGAATATGCCCCATAATATTTTGTTATCCTAATCTCTACACATCATATTTAGTAAATCCCAGCCGTAAACCTTGGTAGCTGGTGCTTTTATAACTTTGTATTATAATATTTAAACTAATTAATATTGTAATAAATAGTAATAATTATTCGATCACAATGGACTTCTACTGCGACGGAGTTCATCTTTTGTCATTTACCATCATCACGCATACTCAAAAAAAAGTTGTGTATTTAAGAAATTTGCTTTCATCACGAAATTATAAATACATACATTTTTACTGTAGTTTGGACTCTATCTTATTGTTGTTTTCTGTCTTATCATCGCAAATAATTTTTGTTTGTGTTTATCATTGTTTAAATCCAAAAGTTTGTCATTATTAAAAAAAGTGTACAACTGATGATCTAATTATTTACTTCTGCTGTTTTTTGATTCTTATCAAATCTAATATTTGTTTAAATGAATGCTTGAAGTGTCTTCCATGAGAATACATCTGTTGATTCATCCATGATTCAAGATATAAATATTTCGTTAAATTTTTCCTACTTCTGATTTGATGAAGCTTTTTTTAGTGTTATGTTTTACTTTTCATCCTTTTTCATTTTATAAAAAAAAAAACACTAAATTCTATTGATGAAAATGTCAATTCGAATAAAACTCAACTCGTTTCAAATGTGTCAATCAAATTCTTAATAAATCTTTCAACTCAAATAAATCAGCTAATTAAAAATTCGAATATGTACATATATTGAGCTGATAGTTTAATATAGATACAAATGATAGAAATCAAAATTCAAAATACAAAACATATTGAACACATACATACAACACAATAACACGTTGACATTGAATTGTTATAAACGATTTATTGACCTTTAACTTTCAATAACTTATTTTAACTCATGCTGATTTGTACATTAATATACTAAATTTGTTTCCTTTTTTTAATTTCAGACATATAATAAGGATCGCATCAGGAGTCTAACAAATATACTCTACAAAAATATAAGCTGTGCAGAATTTTATTCAACAACGAACAAATTCGCTCATTTCCAAGAGGAGGAGATTTTTAATATTTTTTAAGGCAGAAGGGAATGGTATATTTCCTGGGGGATTGGGGCATGGGAGATTCTGACTGTGCGTCATATCAACATGTTTCAAGTATACAAAATACACACATTAGCCATCAATTGCAACACAACCGTCAACAACAACGTCAAGAGTTGCAAAGACAGCTATCATCAGCAACAACAGCAGGAGAAGCAAATGTTGGCCAAACAACTCTATTATCTTTAACCCATTCGCCAATTGGAACTAGTACAACAACTGCTACTAGCCAACTATTTCAACAGCAGGAACAACAATTGAATGCAAATACAACAACACCAACTGGCTTTCTATTGAGACAACAATCGTCTCCAATTAGTTCAAGTAGCAACTTAGTTACAGCCAATCTTCAACAGCTGTCTGTGAGTAATACACCAACAACTGCAGCATCGACAACCACAAATATTAACACCAATAAATTGATTCCATCGAATCAAGGTGTAACCACAAAAGTTGGCATAGGTGGATTGGCATTACATAACTACTTAGGCAGACAAAGATCCGAATCATGTGCTGGAAATGTTGGTGCAGAAAGTAATATATCAAAAGATCTCCTTGAAAGTGAAGATGAAGTTGCACTACAGCCACTCTCCAATCAGGTTAGTTTTATGTTTTATTGCTTGTATGGATTTTTTTATCTTTATTTATTTATTTATTTTTAAATGTACGTGTATTACCGTAATTTTACTTGCTATTACGGGCAAAGCAAGTTATAGAATTGTAAAAAAAAAGCAAGTAAAAAAGAGTGAATGAGAAAATTTTGTCTGTCTGTATGTAAAAAGTGTCAAAAAGTCACGCAAGTAGTTTTAATAGAAAAGACCAAATTGTAATGTATAATAATCATTAACTTTACAATATTTGGTTATGAATGGAATATTATCGTTCTTCTCATGTCAAAAGTTATTAATGTGTAATTAAAAAATTTTGGGCAATGATGTTTAATTTCGAATTCATTCTACCCAGGCAGTGTAGAACTCAGTGACAATGTAGCACTACACAAAACTAACAGTTTTAGCTTTAGCTACACTGAGTATCATTTGCTTATTGTCGTTTCGGCTACACTGGTAGAAATGAGTACATAGTGCACACACCTATTTTCACTCACACAAAAGTATTTGACATTTCTGCTAGCATTATTTACTTTGGTTTTTACTGGCGAATATTATTTGGTATTAAGCTCAGAAAATAAAATTGTGATTAATAATAATGGATTAAATAAAATAAAATCAACAAAAACTAATCCTAGTTCAAGAAAATTAAATTTAAACAAATAAAGTAAATAAAATAAGTTATCAAAAGTTCAGTTTCTTCTAAAAAATGAAGAAGTCTACTAGTCAGTTCTTATTGGAAACTTTTAAACAAATGAAAAATAACACTTAAAACGACACTCATTCCTTTCGTTCTACCCAAAATATTACTGACACTGAGTGTAGCACTAAGTGTCATTTAAGGAGTTACATTTAGTGCCTTTTAAAACCAGTGTTGACCAGATTTGCTTTGTCGTTAAGCAAGTGGTAGTGTTTGTCTATCTTAAATGTGTTTTCTTTATGGCATCTTGTTTTAGTATAAGTTTGCTCGTAGAAATAGGTATGTCAATATTATCCTTGTTAGGTAATTTTGGTATTTTGTTTCTGGTGAGTTCATCGGCTTTGCAGTTTCTCAAAATGCCTATGTGTCCCGGCAATCAGAAGAGTTGGCTGTTAAACTTTTCTGCTATCTTCATGAGAAATGTTCGAAAGTTGCGGGCAATGATTGAGATTTTGGAAACAGCAACGAGTGATTTAAGGCCTGCTTGGCTGTCTGATGAAATGAAAAAAGGGGCACCTCTATGCGTTATGCGCGATTGTATCGCACCCAATAATGAGACATACTTTCTGCCTTTCTACATGTGTGATAAGATTCCTAAACATATACCTGTGTTAAATGATTGCTTCGATCGCTTGCAATTAATCGGAAGTAAAACGTTATTGGTGTGTTTTTAGTTTAAACTTCATACAACTACTGATTGTATAATTTATAACATTTATTTTTATTAATTATACATCATTTGATTCCAAATATTAAAACAACAAAGTTTAAATTTAAGCGGACTACCATCGTACATAACCTCATTTTTATTTTGATTTGTGCTTGTTTTGCAGCAAATAAAAAACTGCCTTCTGAATGAAGCCTCAAAATTAACGAATATTCGTCTATTCTTTATTCGTTGGTCGTTGATCGCTCTCATGAACACTCCTTAACTGACGATTAAAAACTGGCCCTCAGTTTAATTACCTGAAATATTTTACTTACATATATGTATTTAAAAAGATTATAAAAGAATTCATTTTATATTAAAAAGACTTTATTTTTTTATTTAGAGTCCTAGCAAACATTTGTTAGGCCGGCCATTCACTACACAAAATAACGCGCAAATTTACATTTTACTCAAGCCAGTTTGTGCGAAACAAGACAAAAGTAAATTGCACAGTTCTCATATTAAATACAATTTTCAATTGAGGCTCCCGAAACTATTGGCAACCTGCTTTATCTGCGTACGTTCTACGTCAATTCACGACACAAATTAACTGCGCAAATCTTAAAACTTGAGCAAAAATCAAAATCATTCTGAATTTTACACAGTTGACTGCGCAAACAGTACAAACAATCCCATTCACAATATTAAGTGAATGGCCGGCCTAGGAATTTAAATCTATAGAAAAAATAAATAACGAAAAATATTTTTTTGCTACATGTGACTTATTCTTAATTTCCAGGTTGGAGGGCACACCCGTCTACTCCTACTTAACCAGAGTACTGTCATAAAACCATTGAACCTTCGTGAACTAGGCTTTTATCAGAACATTCCGCAAGATATCCAGAAGTTTGTTCCAAAATATAAAGGTAAGGTTATAATGACCAACTTTTACTTATACATATATACCATATTTTTTTTTATAAACAAACATTAACAAAAAAAAATATTGTGTTTTGTTTATACTTGTCGGCGCATATATTTTACATTGCTCATGAAGTTTGCTTTTACTTTATGTGTTCCATTTGATACCATCAACAAAATAAAATAAAGATATTTATTAAAAAAAAAAAAACAACTAAAAACAAATACCTAGCATATACATTATGTATATTTTTTTTACAAATTAGTTACAAATCATCATTGTACCTGACTTATATGTTGTGATTGTAGTTCATAAGAAATATATGTAATGAATAATGATAATAAAAAAAATATTAAATTTTTAGAGGAAAAATAAAAACTTAATTATACAGAAAAAATGTAATCAGACAATATAATTTGTCATTTTGTAAGCGTACTTAAACGCGTACATTATTCTCAACGTTGCGAAAATTTCTAACAATGTAAAAAAAGTGAAGTTTCTTAGTTTCTAAAATTGTTGTAACAAGGGCCTAATGGGTAAGTCCTTTTTCATTTTAAGTAACTAGAACTATTGTTTAATTATTTTTTTAGATTTTGTGTGTAAAGGGTCTTTAAAGAAAAAACCCAGAAGTGCACTTCTCAAGTTGGTCGAACAGTTCTGGTGCAATTACTGGAAACGGCAGAGACTTTACAGCATTGGTATACTCGTAGCCATGTAATTAAAGCTTGCTGAACTTTTCTGGTATATTGTATATATTTTATTATTTTTTATTTGTAATTTAATGTTGAGTTTTCAACGTCGGAGTAAAGTAGGTTAAAATACGCTTATTGAATATTGCCGAGGTAAGATACAATTTAAAACAGTTATATAACAATATAAAAATTGCTTTAAAATTTTAGACTTGTGTTAAATTTGAAAGCATATACAAGACTTTAATATGATGTTTCGACTTGCCATTTTTCCTGGCTAAAAACATAAATCTACGAAACAAAAGTGTATTTAATCAAATGAAAAGAATAGGTAATTTTGTTTAGTATCAACCAACCTTCTGCATACGTTATACCATTGAGTTTATACACATAGTGGAATCAAGATGGTTTCAAACTCACCGAAGTAGATGTCGCTAAATGAGCATATCCAGTAATTATTATTGCCCTGATTCCCTGTAACGAAAATCACTCAAACCGAACCGAACAGAATTCTTCTTCATACATTTGTATTTGTTTTTCTTGCCTTTTAACTCAAAAATAATTGCTACAATAGTAAAAAAAAAAAATAAACAAGTCGATAGTAAGGACATTCAACGAGCAGTATTTGAAATTTACACGTGATTTCTCTATGTGTATAAACTCAATGGTTATACTTATACTCCTTCTTTCAGCAAAGCCGGCAATTCGGAAACCTATGCAAAACTCGTTTTCGTTTTAACACACGCGCTAAGCATTTCCAACTTACTTGGCTTGTTTTATATGTTAGGCGAGATTTGGAAATTGATTTTTTAGATTTTTGGATTCAAATATTAAGTGGTAAACCGCTGTCATGAAAAGTGTTTGCTTATCAAAAGGAAAAAAAAAAAAAATAAAATAAGAAATTTCGCACAACAAAAATAAGTTTATTAAATTAAATTAAAATCCAAGAATTAAGACTTTGGTCAATAAAAAACAATCGTCTTTTAACTCTTTATTTTAATAAAATTCTTGTTCTTATTCTTCTAATTTTATTTGTAAAAGGCAAAATTGACAAAGCTTTTCTTAGTGTTCTATTTCCCACTGTCACATGACATTAGTAGAAGGTTTTAGAAAATTAAACCCCAAACTCGGACCGGATGTTGGTACATTAAGAAAAAAACATTTTATTACACAAAAGATAAGGTAAATTACTATAATTTTTCTGTTTACAATGCAATACATAAATATACATAATTATGTATCGTACAAATGATGATAATTGTTTACGTTTATTTTTCTCTATCTATAATTTTCCTTGTCTTAATCAAGAATATTTATTATATCATCGTTTGACTTTTTGATTATAAATGAACAAATGAAAAAAGCGTCAAAAATCTGTACATGATTTACCTACATGCCATATTTTTTACAAAATAAACATATGAATATTTTATTGTTTAACACAAATATATGTGAGCGCCCTCAGTTGGTGTGAGTATGAATTATAATTTCAGCGAAAATACAAAATCCCCCCTCATACCTTGATTGAAAACGTGTCTATAATATTTCATCTTCCATGTGTACGCTTTCTTCTTAAGTGTGTTAGTGCTTGCAAGTGCGTTCAACAATACTGATACTATTCTAATTCATCCACCCCAAAAACTGAAGAGAAATTCGTTCATTCGTTGATCCTTGTTTAAGGGTTTGTATACATATATTACGTATATATACATAAATATAATATATATTTTAACATTATTATTCTATATTCAATTTCTAAACTACATGTAAATTAATATTTAAAGAATTTTTTTTCTTAAACAATTGAAGAAGTACCTGTACTCTAATTAGTTATTTATGAACTTTAAGTAATAACTTAATTTTTTTATGATTTGACACTGTTGCTTTTCGTATGCAGTGTTAGTTTTAAATTTATAAAAATACACAGACTGTATTAGGCTTAAAATATGTAGCCACCGATTAATAAAATAGTGAGTTTAAAGTTGTATTTTCACAACTTTATATATAGAATACATATTACATATAATTATAAAACATAAGACGGTAAACTATTATAGAAGTTCTAACTTGCGCAGCAAATTGATTTTACTTGTAGCAACTGTCTTATTTAATTTGGCTAAAAAATCGCGTCTCACAACTTATATTACTCGCTTGCTATGTAACCACAGCCTTATTTTAACATATAAATTAATTTTGTTTTTGTTGCACAGTTCAGCGTTTTGCACTAAAAAATAATTTTCAATTGCAAGATAATGTATAGTTACATTAGATTAGATTAAAAATACAGATTTTAGCAAACCAACGTTGTCAGAAGTGACACAGCCAAGATATTAGCGACCCTGCATACATTTGGCGCTTAAAATATATTTTGATATTTAATTGCTATTTTATATATTGTTTATTAGACATAAACTATTCACTACGTGCATCTTGCCTCTGAGGGGATAATCCCTAAATACGATTTTAATATTAACTTTTTAATAGTTATCCCACCTATGAAGTTTGGGAGAGCTTTAAGCTAAATTCTATAGTGTATGATCTTGTATGGTATACTCGTCTTGTTGATCACTCGTCTTTTATATTCTTAGATAAGATCTAAGCCATTAATCAATTTGCGATATATATATATATATACATATATATACATATATATATACATATGAATATAAATATAAAATTTAATACCAAAAATAAAATCTTTTAAGACCAAGAAAATGGAGCAAAAACGAAATCCTCAAGATAAATGTCCCCAAATAAAAGTAAGGAATCAAGCTTGACCCAGCGAATTTTGTTATAGAATTATTAATGGTGTTAAGATGGATGACAGCATACAACATACAAAAAATAGTTATTCGACAGTATTTCCTATTTATTTTGGAGTTGTGTAAACGTTGAAGTGTGCAGCTTTTAGTAAAAAGGATTTTTCGTATTATATTCTAAAATCAAATCCATTCGAATACAAAATACATTAATCATTAATCCGAAATCACAATTTATGATAGACTTCGCATCCATCCATCAACGTATTCCATGTTCGCATTAGTTCAAAAATAAATTATATCAATTCATGTTTTTTTTTCAAAAGACAAATTAATGTTAGACACTTCAAAAAAACATTCTAAAATTGTTTGATATTTTCGTTTTAGGTGTTATGCAAGCAACTACAATGGGTGGTACAAAATTGGAAAAACGCTATTCGCCAAGCTTCCGCGAAGAACACGTCCGCAAAATCAGTGCTTCAAAGAGAAAACGTGATGATGTGTTACGGTTAGTATTTTTCCCCGAAAAATATAACTCCATATTTGAAAATGTATGTTTTTTTAGATGATAAATCAAAAATGACATAATTGAAATTAGAATCAATCATGGGTAAATAAAATTATTGAACAATATATTATTGTATTCGTTTTCACTTATTCATTCTTCTTTATCAAAAATGATAAACAAGAACAAAAATGTTTTTTTAGGAATAAAGTAAACCGCGCACCCGCCATCACGCACGTACACAATTCTCTAGCCGTCTAAAAATACGACTCGAAAACCCTCTCTCTGTTATGTTTACCAAAACGAGTGGTTAAAATATTGATTTTACTATAATTAAGTGTAGCCTAAAAAATACAATTATGTAGACCTGTGCAACACCATGAATTAACTATGAATTTTTTTCTTTTTTTTCTCTTACAGGATGAAAGTTCATAAAAATGGAAATGCAGCCGATGTTATTAAGAGTATTTCTCAATTAGACAACACAAACAAGCAATGTTAGTATCAGAAAATCAATTTGATAACAAATGTCATGCTCACCTCGAATAAAATGGATAACAAAATAAAAAAGGAATTTGTCCATGAATAGGTTGCCAGAAATCACGTGTGGTTTTGATATAATATATGCAGTTCATTTTGTTGCTTTATTTTCAATGAAAGTTTTAACGATTTCCAAGTCAATTTTTTGTTTAATTCTTACAAATAATTGATTTTTCAAGGTACATTATGTATAATAAACGAACAAAAAAAATTTTCGCTGTCATCACTTCAACATAAAAAATCGAAATTTTAATTTTATTTATAAATAAACCAAAAGTCAAACCGTCTGGTCGCAAACAAAATTTTAAATTATTATTTTTTTTAAATGGTGGTTTTTAATAATAGCGTTTTTCATTTATAAAAAGATGTGCCCTTTCTTTCAAAAGATTTGATCTTTTTGCATTTTTGGTGTATCATTTAAAGAAAAAGATGGGGTCAAGAATAAATCTCAACAAGAACGATGCGATCTCGCAAATTTGTGAGATTTGATCTAAGCACTGACACATAAAACATTTCAATGGCGGATTTTTGTGTGTGCGTCCTTTTTTATCCTAAAACTATTGGATAGCTTTTTGTTGTTTTACCTTGTTGGACGGTATAGGTATATTATTGTGTAAAATATTAATGACGGCTTGTTATTTCTCGAAGCATTAAAAAACAAAGCTATCTAGTAATTTTATGATGATCTATTGGAACGCAGGGATATAATTCACACAGCTTATGCGTGATTAATCCCTGTCTTACCACTACAAAAAAAAGCAGCTCAACATGTTTCATTTAAAAGAGCACTTCTTGATTTTGATTTAAATGCAAAATGCTTTAACTTATACTTCACTTCAACTGAATAAGCACACCATTTCTATAAATCTTCGTTTCTTAAGGAGAAATAGCTAATAGCATTTTTCATTTAAATCTCAGAGATTTGCCCTCAAAATCAAGAAGTGTCATTTTAAATAAAACATTTTGGGCTGTTATTTGTGTAGTAATGGACAGAGATTACTCACGCATTGGCAGTGTGAATAACATTTCTGCGTTCCAAACGATCATCATAAAATCACCAGGATAGCTTTGTTTTTTGTATGCTTCAAGAAATAATATGTCGCCGTCATTTATATTTTACACTTCCATTCAATTACGAGTATCATTATTTATTTTAATTGTTAGTTTACTTGAACATTTGTACAAGTTCGTAAAAAAAATTGTTAGATTTATAAAAAATATAATGATTTTGTGATTTCTTGAGTTCAATAATATACCTATACCGTCGTCCAACAATGTAATACAACACAAAGCTATTCAATAATTTTAGCTTAAAAAGAACGCGCAAATATAAAGCCGCCATTAAAATGTTTTTATATGTCAGTGTATAGATCAAATCTGCCAAATATGCGAGATCGCATCTTTCATGTTAAGATTTGCTTTTTTTCCCCTCTTTTCATTTCATTTATATATATAAAACACCAAAAATGCAAAAAGATCAAATCTTTTGAAGGAAAGAGCAAATATTTTCGTAAATAAAAAACGCTATAAAATTCTATTCCATTTTGTTGGCTATAGCACTCCCGGTTAGCCATGGTACTGTTACTACGATATTAACTCTTTAAACACTAATGAGCTACTTTGAGCTGGCAAATTTTTTTTGTATAAAACGCGATTATTATTTCAATATAATACCACTGATCTGAATAGTATTCAATTTTTTAAGTTACTTTTCATTTGGAAATTACACATTCAGAAAAAAATTTTGGAACTTAATTTTACTAAAATAGTCAACTTAAAAATTATGTTCACAGTCTTGCTAATAGTGCTTCTTTTGTTGGCTCATCAAAAAAGGTTTAATGGATGCGTTGATTTCGTTTACTCTGTGGACTCGGGAAAAATCGGCGCATATAAGGAGTAAAAGCCATTAAATAATTAAAGAATACTACAAACTTAAATTGTACGTAATGAATTTTAATATGTGGTTCATTCTATTATAAGAGGTTAAGTCCCTCTATGTATATATTTGTGTAACGGCACGTCAATGTATACACATTTAAAGTTTAAATACATCGTGCAGGTAGAGACATCAACTCCAGGTTTAGATAGTTTTTTATACTTTGCCATATAAACGATATAAAAAGGCCATATAAACGATATAAAAAGACTTATTTTTTGAAAAAACAGTTTTTGTTATTACTTTTACTTTTTTCTAAATATTTTTCCGTATCCTTTTATTTTAGCAACTCATACTTTTTCAATAATTTTTAACTTACGATATTAGTAAGCTCTCTCTTGGACACTTTTTAACATATCGCTTTTCACGTGTTAACTTTTTCCGTGATGTTCGGTCAGTGGGTATCTCCCTGCTGGTAGTTATCTTGCCAGGGGAAATACGGTAGGGGAGAGACGTTTTTGTGACAAATTAAAACAAATCAACTAAATAATATAATTTTTTTTTTTAAATTGTATCACACTTTATAAATACCTACAGGATTATTATATTATTTTGTAAATGGAAACAAATTAAATGAATTTAAAATTTTTTGACCTTCCAGGGAAGAGACAATCACCTGACCAAACCACTGAACTGCACTTTCGCGTCGCACCAACTAACCACTGTGTGATATAACATATAGTTTGAAAAGTATTTCAAACTTACCGATGATACGCGTCTTTAAGCGTTTTAGTTTCTCTTTACTATGCTAGAGTAAACTTGTTTTAAGTTATGCTAAATATACTTTTATTTTGCAACTGCAATAAAGAAGGTGTATACGACCGAGTAACGACTGATTTTTTAACTAAAAAACGTGAAAGAAAAATGTACTTCATATGGCCATTTAATGATAATGCTATTTGTAGAATACATTAAGATACTGTGAATTGTTGCAAAAAAAATGCAACTCTAAATATAAAAAAATTAATATTATCGTGATTGCCGCACACATTACCTCTTATAATAGAATTACCCATGTACATATTTGTTTTTGTTACCGTCACAATTAAGTAATGACCATGTTAAACAGGGGCTTAATCGCCTTGAACAGGGCCTAATTTCGTAAAATTAAAACGCTAGAACGATATTTCGATTGTTGCTCTCTCTCTACATTTCTCTGAAGATATAATAGAGGCAGTACCTACAAAACGATTATCGTTCTATCGTTTTAATTGTACCGAATAAGGGCCCTGTTATAGGCGGTTAACCCCTTGTTAACCATGGGAGTATTTTATCTTGTGAGGTAGAGCTCAGATTGTTATATTTTTAGTCAGAATTATTCTCCCCATTAAAGGTTTATGATATTAAAATCCAAAACAAAATGATTTCGAGAAAAATGAATTTAAATTGCCGACTAAGGAAAATAAAAAAAACTGAAAGAAACAGTTTTGTTGCACATCATGTTCTAAGACCCAAAGGATTACAAATTAGGTTTGCTTTTAATTAATCAATATGCATTAAGAATGTCTTTGAGTTGATTTGGAAATCATATGCCTCAGAAGAAAACGTTCAGCAGAGTTGTGTTACTTCATTTTCAGCTAAATTGGCGTTCCAGTCCGGCGAAACCAATCGATTCGCTTTTTAAATCCAGCACTTTTGTGCAAAATTAAGACATTTAAAATTCATTCTTATAATTTTTACTTTCAGACTTTCTCATGTTAGAGAATATAACATCTCAATTCAAAAATCCTTGTATTCTTGATTTGAAAATGGGAACACGTCAACATGGCGATGATGCTTCCGCAGAGAAACGTACTAAACAAATGGCCAAGTGTGCAGCTAGTACTTCTGCTTCGTTAGGTGTTCGTCTTTGTGGAATGCAAGTATTTCAAGCTGATGTGGACCAATATGCTAAGCGTGACAAATATTGGGGTCGTGAACTCAACGAAGAAGGTTTTAAACACGCACTGCATGATTTCTTCTACAATGGCTATAGGTTAAGAACACGCGTTATTAAAAAGATACTCCAGCGATTGCAACAGTTAAGACGAGTTATTGAAAAACAGTCCAGTTACCGTTTTTATTCATGGTAAATCATACATACTTTTAGGATTTAAGTTTTCCTTATATAACGAAAGTTGTTAATTTCAGCTCCCTTTTGATTGTCTATGAAGGGTATGAAGAAAATCCTATGATTCATCCAATGGACATGTTTGCCACACCAATAACACCTGCGGCGGCATTAACACCTCTCACTGCTCCTGAATGTTGTCCCCCTCCGCCCTACTGTCTTGATGCAATAGCCGTTGACTATCCACATAATAGTGTCGATGAAGACGATGACGAAGCGGAAGCAGACGAAGAGGACAACGATCTCAGTAGCTGCGGCCGAACACCCACTTCCAACCAGTGCTGTTACGATGCCGATGCGTCGAATGACTCCACCGAGTTGAATCTCTCTTCGTCTCACGAAGACAGCGATCATAATCATCGAATATCAACACCTGTAAGTTCTGCGTGTCGTCACCATCGACACCAGCGTCATAATCAACGTCATCAGAATCAACACCAGCATAATCATCACCATCGTCAGGGACATAACTATCATCGCTATCACCGTCATCACAATCATGATGATTCTGTAGACGGTGATGTAGATGACGATGAGGATCAAAACGCAACCATCGAAGACAGCACCGAAGCACATCATCGTGGTTTCGCTGAGGCAGTGGCACGTGGAGCTAAAAGTAGTAGTAGCAGCAGTAGCCCCCCACCGTCACAACAGCATGTAACTGGACAGCAGCAATCCTCACCGTTCATTCCAATTTCTGAAGAAACAGTGTTCTTAGATCCAGAACCACCTCTACCGAGTATCTCAACATCCAGTCCTCACTCTGGTGATTCCTGGATGAATTATAGCAGTAACAGTAGTGACGACTTCTCCGGCCTCTCTGAACAGATAAAAGCAGTGGCTTCAGGTCGTCAAACTGGAAATAACAGTTCAGATGAAGGAAGTTCCGACTATGACAATAGCTTGATGGGCCAGACAGAAGCACTTATGAAAAGATACAAAAGTGATGAGACTTCGCCGAAATCAACTCCAAAAGGAGCGATAAAACGACTCCGTTGTAAGGATGACGAGGAAGAGAATTCAATGGACAAAACTGAAACTTCATCGTCAGTTGCTAAGAAATCTACAACTGCTCCATTTAAAGGAGAACCGATTTTAAAAGATGTAGAAGCAGTGAATGCATCTGCACCTGCTTCTAAGCCTCAAACAACGACAAGAGAACCATCTACTGGCATTCTTATGGATATAGCCCAGCAAGACGATGTTCGAGCTAATGCAAATGACAGTGGCTTTCTAATTCCCAGTGATATTTCTCGCCGCCATTCGCATCCACACGAAGACTCCACTCCAGCAGCAAACAATACAACACCCCATCAATTTACCCAGCCTCAACGAAAGTTATCTTCCACATCATCAAAACTCCAAACAACGGCGCGACAAACACAAAATCTAAATATCCACCAGCAGCAGCATCATCATTTGCAGCACTCGTCTAAATCTTTGGATGCCAGCGGAAGCATCACAGCCACAGATGATTCCCGCTGTCTGGTCGATATCCGTTTAATTGACTTCGCACATACTGCGTTTGTGCCTACAAATGGATGCTGTTTGCTGCCATCGCCGCCATCTATGCCAGTGCACCATGGCCCCGATGGAGGATTTCTTACCGGAATAGATAGCCTCAACAAGCTGCTAAGTGAGATCCTTGCTGACGAGAACATGAATTAAGAAATAAATACGTGGTTACAAATTAGCAACAGTTACTTTCGCAAGTTATTGTCATAGTTATCAAAAACAAACTATAAATTTATTTTCAATCAAATAAAAAATAAGATTGCAGAAATACACTTTATATATAAAATAATATTATCAATTTTCGGTTTAATTTAGTAAACGTTTAATATTTTTTTTTTTGTGATGTAGGAAATTTACTTAAACACAAACTAAACTATAAAAATTACAATTAAAATAAT
This sequence comes from Baccha elongata, assembly GCA_951217065.1. Lineage (NCBI taxonomy): Eukaryota > Metazoa > Arthropoda > Insecta > Diptera > Syrphidae > Baccha > Baccha elongata. Next base: position 198,209,481 of record OX578272.1, on the reverse strand, counting down.
ATATTTTGTATAAAAGAGTAACAGAAATAATTATTATCAATCGGACGAAAATATCCCTCTGGAGGGAAATTCACACACAGTATTGTTTTGCATAGTTGTTTTATTACTTGGTTTCTTTTTTGCTAAAATAGTTTTAAAAGTTTAATAATAAAAAATGCATAATTATTAATTTAGTGATAAAACTGATTACAAAAACTTAAAATATAATCCCAAAAAAACTTATAGGAACAAAAAATTATACTGTTACTGTTTCAATGTACTCTACTCTATATTTCTTATGTAGAAATAACTTAGTTACAAAATAATATTCTTTAGTGATATAAGATGCTGGAAACGAGTTTTCATATGACTATAAATATCGACTTCTCTCTTTGATGAACAAAATGTGAAATAAAATTGATTGTTAAGTAAACAAAAATAATAATAAAGAAAAAACAGCATTAAACATTTCTATAACCATAAGGAATGTTAAAAAAAGAAAAATAATATTTGTGTAAAAAAAGTTGATAATAAATTTAGTTTTAACAACAATAATTCTAATATAACATATAGATTTTAATCAATATAGAACAAACAAATCACTATAAAACACTAATGATTTAATAAAATAAAAATTTAAGAATTACAAAAATGTTTTAATTGAGCTGAAATTATATTCACCCCTTTTACCGTTATCGTTCGTCGTTTCGTTGTCGTGATGTTTTCTTTGTCGTGTCGTTGTTAAATCGGCATTCCATATCTGTTTCGACACGACAGATTTGTAGTAGAAGTTTTTTTCACGACGAAAAAGTACTTAAATGTATCAAAATGATTGGCAGAACCTATATACAAAACCAATGAAAAAGAAGTACAGGAAGAGATGTTCTGCAAAAAGAATGCGGCACTATTATTTTAGTGTGAATTGTTTTTTTATGTGCATTTGACAGCAGCGGTGCGAGCTAACTCGCCACCTCCTGCTGCTCTCGCCATGACACAATGACATTTAGGATGCGATGTTTAAATGTATGCAAATATTTTGGTGCCTCACTCATGTACACTATATATGTGCACAACACCCGTTCCTTTATTTCTTCTTCATTGGTCAAAACTGAATCATTTTTTTTAAATTCCGCATTCGTGATCGCTTTTATTGTCGGATATATTTATAATAATAATTTATTTTAATAGACGGGGGTGACGTGTACTACAATACAGGTAGCAACAGTGACGAAGATCGAGAATTCCATAACGCCAAGGCAATTAACTGAGCAGTTAATTACATTGGCGGACTAAGGTTGTGGCGGCAGGGGCGGTTCGCCCCGGGCACCACGTTAATGGAGGCACCAAATTACATTGAAAAATGCTGAAATCGCAAAGCATGATATAAAGTTCTGATTGTTTTGTGTGTTGTAAGTTAGTAAGTAAGGGTGGTCTCAATCCAAATTTAAAACTTCCAAAAACTTGTTTTTATACCAAGCACGAAAAACCTCAAATTTTGGGAACTTTTTTCACTATTTGCAGTAAAAGTCACAAACGTTTAAAAAAAAAAATTAAGTACATTCGTAAAGTTTATTCAATTTCTAACAAATTTAAAAAAAACCACAGCTTAGTAAACACTATAGGAACCAACCTATAACTTTTCAAAGATGGTCAATTTTCTTGGAAAGTTAAAGTCAGTGCAAAAAATTTTAATGTATGTATGGCCTTAGCCCTAAACTAAAACTATTGGATAGCTTTGTGTTGTTTTACTTTTTTGGATGGCTATCCAATAGTAGGTACATTATACACTCAAGAAAATACAAATTCATAATATTTTTTAACAAATCTAACCTTTATTAAGTAAACAAACAAATGATAATGAACAGCGATGTTTGTAATTGAATGAAAGTGTAAATATAAATGACGAATTGCACTTTGTTGTCAACGTCAAAACCGAAAATGTCAGAGTCGGCATTACAAACAAAAACTCATATGCAGTTATTGGCATAATTATTTGCACAATTCGTTTTTTATATTTCTTTAATAATATGGTATTACTGTTATATAATTTATAATTTACATACTTATTTATTTATGAATTATTAAAATTCAATATTTTCTTCAAACGATTACAACAAAAATATTATCAAAATTCAATTCACAACTGTTAGAAATATAGGAAAGAAAAAGGCAAAATTATATGCACATACAAAAAAATGGCAAAATGATTTGCACAAGTGCAATTATACAGTGAAACGGGATATAAACCGTGCATTTTGAGCTCTCCGTGGAATTTATGATTAAATCTCGTAGAGGGATTCCACCTGGGTATACAAACATATTTTTTGGGATTAAAGAACGCATAGTTGGACCGCCATTTTGAAAGAAGTCTTGTAAGTCTTAAAGCCAATTATCTCAAAAACCGTTTGTCGTAGAGGAAATCAGCCAAATACAAATTTGTAGAAAATTGAATTGTTTATCTTTTTTCAATTCACTTTTTTAATGTATCTTTAATATTTCAAAAGTTATAAACAAATAAAAATCTAAATATACAGGTTATGATTTTGGTGTCGAAAATTGGTTCTGTATCATAAAAAATGTTCAATATCAAGTGAAAAATAAAAACAAATAATAAAATTCGTAAAAACGAATACTAAAAATTCGTTAAAAATTGGTGGTAGCACCTTTAAGTTGTTGTTGTTCAAAAATTCAATTTAAGAGCGTAGAAGTTGAAGTTTTGAAGTTTTGAAGAAAAACTTAGAGCGTAGAAGAGGAGTCTGTCTATATGTATCAAAATATTTATTGTAACGTGTTCTACAAGATGTTCTCCGTTCTATTTTTTTTTTTGTTTTACGATGCGTAAACTCACCATTATGATTCCAACTTAAAGTGACAGCCACAACGAATATAACGAAACCCAATTTTTTTAACGAAAGACCACAGACTAGAAAGCTTCAGAAGGCTCTGACTGGTACTGTACTAGAAGATTCTAAAGCGGAGCAGTGCTGAATGGTGCAGCCACTATAAAATCGAGCGCACCATGCGCAAGAAGTCAGTTTGAATTTGAAATTAGTCGTGTACAAGTCGGTAATTTGAAAGTGAAAAAGTTTGAATTTAAAACAAAGAAAGTCAAAAGGAAATAAAGAGTGTTTTGAAATATTAAGTGGAATTAAAAGTGAAAGGCGTAAAGTGAGTTGTATTAAAACGGAAATAAATTTCATTTAATAAAACGAACCTAGATAAAACTTAACATTGGTGTTTGAAGTGTAATTAAATAAAACTTTAGTGAAAAGTGTAAAAATGGGAAGGCATCTAAAAGATTTAAACGCTGTTGAACTAAAAGCAGATCTAAACAAACGGGGTGTTCCTACTGCTGGAACGAAAAATGACCTCATTAATCGTCTGCAAGAAGCCATGACACGACACGGCGAAAATCCAGGCACTTCTACCTTGGAAATCGAAATGGAAGAAAAACAAGTAAGTACCAACACACACCTGTCCAATATGTTGGCTTTGGCTCTTCTCGAACGTTTCGAAGATCAAAGAGAAGAACAAAAGAATGAACAAACGAAACTTTTCGAACGTTTCGAAGATCAAAGAAACGAACAAATGAAACTTCTCGAACGTTTCGAAGATCAAAAAAACGAGCAAAAAGAGCTCTTTGAAGAACAAAGGAACCTTCTCAAAGGCAAACTCACTACTTTAGAGAACAAGTTTATTGTTGTAGATGAACGTGTTGAAGGAATTGAAAAACATTTACTCAAAGTAGACACAAGTTTGCAGAAGGTTGAAGAAAAATTCTAAAAAGTTGAGGATAAATTCAATTTATTGTCAAAAGAATTCGACAAGGTTAGAAAATTGAAGGTGCGAGAAAGTTCTGGTGAATCTTATAAGAGAAAAGAAATGCATCCGCCAACTTTTAATGGGAAAACTTCTTCTGCTGAGTTACTGCAAACAATACCAGCAGAGATGCATTGCAACTTTAGTGCACTTTCACAAGCCATTGTCTTTAGAGTTCAACTAAACACCAGAGTTCAGAAATGGGGTGAAACTCTTCAGCAGCTTCAAGCAGACATCGAAAGACTAACTCACTTGGCATATCCAACTGCGGGCGAAGAAATCATAAACCAATTCACCGCGGAAGCCTTTGTTCGTGCCTTGTCTGACATTAATCTCCAGAGAGCGTAAGAACAGCTGGAAAACGAACACTTATAGAAGCATTAGTTTCGCCTTGACTATGGCAGCAGCTGAACAGGCTTCACTAGGAGTACATCGGGTAAGAGAAGTTGCTATAGAAGAATGCTCTTGCCAAAGAATGGCATTCCGTCGAGATGGACAAGTTTGATGCTGGAATTGCAACAAGACCGGACATTTCCAGCGAAAGTGCCGGATGCCACCAAGAAGAAGCGCATGTCAACATTGCGGAAGCAGAAATAATACATCAGATGAGACTACAAAACAAGACCAGCACCCCACCTCGTCAATTTTCCCAGCAGGGAAACGAGTAAGAACCAACTTCGAGGGGCAGAAGCTGGTTTCTGGTATCTATGGCCACAGAAACATCATCCAAGTCTTGCAGACTAAACGAAACAATAAAAGTCTAACTGTTGAAGCAGCTATTAACAACAAGCAATACGTGGTTACCATCGACACCGGTGCCACCGCTTCCATTGTACTAATAGACTTGGTCAAGATGGCATGGCTACACAACACCAACAGATATTGTCTGAAGACTGCAACAGGAGAAGCAGCAACAGTGTACGGAGAAGTCCGCCTTCGGATCCGCTTGGCAGAACTAGAGTTTGAACATCCATTTCTAGTGGCAGATATATGCGATGAGTGCATTATTGGAATCGACTTCATGAAAAAGCATGAAACAATTCTCGACATTGGTAACCAAGTTCTTAAATACCGAAATATAGAGATTCCAATGGTTTATGGCAATCAAAACTCATAATCGATAAGAAGAACACCTTAGGTCACTTCCAACGAGACTGGGACCAACACATTCCTCTATTTTTAATGGCATACCGAAATGCGGTTCACAGCACAACTGGTCACACTCCATCAGAAATCGTATTCGGTACAACTATCCGGTTGCCTAGCGAAATTTAATACGGATGTCCAACGGACGAAAAAAGAAATGAAGAAGAATACGTGGAATGCCTAAAGGAAAAACTCACTGACATCCATGACAGGACAGGGACTAAAATAAAGTAAGCAAGTGACCGAATGAAAACACGCTATGATGCAAACGCCACGACGAAACCTTTCCATGAGGGAGATCTAGTAGTGTGGCTGTATAATCCTCATCGACAAAAGGGACTGTCACCAAAACTTCAACAAAACTGGGAAGGACCTTACCGTGTTGTTACAAGGATCAATTATGTGGTTTATTGAATTCAGCGAGGTCTAAGAGGCAAGCCAAAAGTTGTTCACATTGACCGGCTATATTGCTACAGTTGAGAAGATGGTGACGAAGAAATTATTCGGGGCGAACAATCTTAGGAGGAGGGCAATGTAACGTGTTCTATAAGATGTTCTCCGTTCTATTTCTTTTTTTTTGTTTTACGATGCGTAATTTCAACTTAAAGTGACAGCCACAACGAAGTTAACGAAACCCCATTTTTTATACGAAAGACCATAGACTAAAAAGCTCCAGAAGGCTCTGACTGGCACTGTACTTGAAAATTCTAAAGCGGAGCAGTGCTGAATGGTGCAGCCACTATAAATACGAGCGCACCATGCGACAAGAAATCAGTTTAAATTTGAAATCAGTCGTGTACAAGTCGGTAATTTGAAAGTGATAAAGTTTGAATTTAAAAAAAAGAAAGTAAAAAGGAAATAAAGAGTGTTTTGAAATATTAAGTGGAATTAAAAGTGAAAAGACGTAAAGTGAGTTGTATTAAAACGGAAATAAGTTGTATTTAATAAAACGAACCTAGATAAAACATAACAATATATTAATTTTGATTCTTTTCCTAGTTTTTGATTTATAGTATATGCAATTAGTGTTCCCCAAGTTGATGTGTCTGTACCCAAGTTTCTTATTCCAGATAACATTCTTGCGTAGTGTCCAGAAGTTTCGTGAAATTGCTGATTCCGTGGCAGCTGGTTGATTCTTTAGTTTTTTCATATATGTTGTGAAGATGAGCCGTTTGATGTTTTACCGTTGTTCGATTAGCTGCCACGCTGTTATATAATAGTCTCCTGTAACTTGCAGATGTTTAAATATGTTTTCTGGTCCTTCCATTAGGTGTGTCTTCAGATATTGCATTTTTTGGATCGAGTTTAATGTTCGGTTGTTTATGTACCAACGTTTTGAAGAGGTCGTAGAATGCTGGCCAAGAATCATAACGTCCATCGTAAGTCGGTATATTGATTCGCTCAAGTCTGAGCTCTGTGTTGCTGCTTCCCTGAGACAAGAAAAAAAACACAGAGAAAAGATCACTTCTCTTTTTTTTCTCATTCTCAACTGCGATCTCTTGGTACATATTTTCTATTTCATTGTATTCATGTAGGATGTGCCTACTGTCTTTACCCCTAATCCGTACGCCACAGCACGATATGCCAAATACCATCACATGATTGCATCTTCTGTTAATATTAACAAGGGATATCCCTTGTACAGTTGAGAAAACATTCGATAACCAAAAACCGTCAACTTACCAAACTTATTCACGCACTGAGAGGCAGAAGGATTACGACCACGCAACGGCTACGACATCATCGCGACGCATCCAGTTCTTTATTCCCTACTTATTAAATACTTTCCTAATTTTTGAATAAACTTAAATAAAATTAAATTAACTTAAACTCATTATTATACCTACATTAAATTTGTGAAATAAAACATTTTAAATCAGTTTAACTGAATGAAACTGTCTTTTGTCGACGCACACCCCTAGCTCCCACATGGTGTCAGAAGTGTTAAGATCCCCTGCCCTTTATCTCTATAAATTCGGTTTCGGATTGTGATTTGAGTGAGAAAAATACTACTATTATTTGATTGATTAAAAAAAAAAAAAAAGGAATTAATTGCGAAAGAAAAGAAAAAAATGTATTAACCTGTAAAAGTGTTATATGAAAAAAAAAAACAGACTGCGCAACGAAATAACGGATAACAGCAATGATTTAAACCAATAAGTATCATATTATATTTGAATTTTTTTTAATTTGTAAAAAATCATTTTTTTAAATGCATTAAATGAAGTTAGAATAGCTTTCGACTAAACAGCTAAAAAACCCTTTTAAAAGAACGTGGTTTATCGTCAAGTTATAGATTAAAAAAAGATTTGATTGAAAGGTTAAGAAAAGCTTTGATGTCTGATCATCAAGAAACGTTAATCAGTGCAGGTGGTAACGGTAGTAACGGTAATAGCGATAACGAAAAAAGCGAAAATGAGGACAATTCAATTGATATTGATTTAATTAAAAAATGTAATAACGATCCTTCGAAAAGTAACGAACCGATAAAAATTACTCAAAACAATTTTGTGTTCAAGGACGTAGAAGATTCACTTGAATCTTTTGATTGGGAAAAACTGATTAGCTTAAAGAATTTGATGATATTGCAAGTGTATGTGGGTGGAATGATATACAGCGGTATTTGTATGCGAGAAGACTTTTGAGGGGTGCCGCGAAGTTAGCAATCGAATCAGAAACGGGTATTCATAGTTGGAACGAACTATAAAAAATGCTTACGAGAGAGTTTGGTAAAACAATATCTAGTTTGGTTAGGCATCGCGCGTTAGAATCACGAAAAAAATGACGAATCCTACCTAGAGTATATGTTTCAGATGAAACAAATAGCTAATAAGGGAAAAGTAGATGATGAGTCATTAGTCTTTTATATAGTTGGGGTATACCTGATAGTATTTTAAATAAAACCATAAAACCACCTTAAATCTAAATTCAAAATTTATTATGAAATGAAATTGCAAAGGCAACGAAACCGGGGTGATGAGCGCGGGCGAACCTCAGCCATAAAAAACAACCGTACAAGATCCAGAAACAAACAGACAGCGTTGTGTGAATTGCGGGGCAAGAATACATGTCACAAATGATTTCCCTCATAAAGGAAAAGGTTCAAGATGCTTCAATTTTGGACATCTGTCAAGGAATTGTCCAAAAAAATTGTCGAAAGTAAATAGAATTACTATTCCGACGGTTCTGGATACTACCTACACGCTTATTTTTGATATCGTTTGCGATGAATGGTTATCAGAGGATATATTAATTGGTCAGAGATATTAAAGTATGCTAATATGAACATTGAGAACGGACGAGTTAAATTAATTCCAATATTTTTAAATCCATGCTGTGTCAACAAACTAAACGAAAACAATATCTTTCAAATAGACCCTAGCGCTATGAAAAGTGAAGACATGTGTAACTTTGATGACATTAAAAATGTCGAAATAAAAGATTCCTTCAAAAACGCTGTTGAAGCCTACAGACCACGAAAACCAGAAAAGTCCTGTGAACAGATGAATATCGTCTTAGAAAATGAAAAGCCTATTTACCAACGCGCGAGGCAACTAGCTCCCAAGGAGAAAGAGATCGTCCAATCTGAAATTGCAAAATGGTTGGCCGAATGTGTAATTATCCCTAGTAACTCTGATTTTGCAAGTCCCATAGTGCTTGCGAAAAAAAGGATGGTACTTACCGCGATTCGATACGTTAATGTTAGTTTTATACGTCGCAGCTAAAAACGGTCTTCAATTTAATTCAGTAAAATGTAAATTTATGTTACGACCTATAGAATTTTTGGGACACATTGTCGAACACGGTACGGTTAAGCCCTCGATCGAAAAAATAAAAACGTTAAACAGATGCAAAGCTTTCTAGGGTTAACGGGCTTTTTTAGAAAATTCATACCCGATTATTCAAGAATTGCGAAACCTCTATCTGATGTGACTAGAAACTCAGTGACTTCTTATTATTTTGGTAAAAAGCAGAGATACGCGTTTGAACATTTAAAGAATCTTCTGTGCAGTGACCCTGTTCTAAAAATTTTTAATCCGAATCTACAAACCGAACTCCATACAGATGCGAGTAAGATAGCCCTGCTAAAACTTCACGATGGCGCTTTACATCCCGTGTTTTATTTAAGTTTTAAAACTAAGCATGCAGAGGAAAATTACAGCAGCTACGAGCTGGAAGTATTGGCTGTAGTTAGATCTCTCGTCAAACTCCGCGTTTACCTAATGGGGCTCAAATTTAAAGTTTACACTGACTGCCTAGCGTTCCAGATAACCATGAAAAAAAAGGAACTATGTTCACTGGTTGCGAGATGGGCTCTACAGCTAGAAGAATTTGATTGTGAGGTTTTTCATAGACCAGCTACTGCAATGAAATATGTAGACGCACTAAGCAGAGTGCTTACGATAACGAACTTCGAAACGGGAATTTTACACCGAGTAAAGAATGCACAAAGCAAAGATGAAACTTATAAGTTAATATTGAATGTACTGCAACGTGATAGATACGAAGACTACGTCAACAGAAGTGTTGTTTTATACAAGTTTGTCAATGGAGCGTATTTGCTTGTTGTCCCAAAAAAACTTGCAAAAAGATATTATACGAAACGTACATGAACCAGGTCACATCAATGCCAAAAAGGTAGAGAAGATCAATACGCAGGAATAAAAAGAGTTTCGGAAGTTATTTCAAATTGTGTGGCATGCATTCTTGCAGTCAAGAAAAGTGGAAAGTAAGAAGGATTACTTAACCCTATAGAAAAAGCTGATATACCGCTACACACTTTCCATATAGATCACCTGGGCCCGATGCCATCAACAGCTAAAAACTATAAGTACATATTTTCTATCATGGATGGATTTACAAAATTCGTGTGGATCTTTCCGGTTAAAACAACAGCAACGGATGAAGTTCTGAAAAAGTTAAGGTTCCTTGAAGATATATTTGGAAACCCATATCGAATTATAACGGATAAAGGTGCTGCCTTTACATCGACAGCATTTAAAGAGTATTGCGATCTTAGAAATATTCAAAATGTTCAAATCACGACTGGAGTTCCTCGGGGTAACGGTCAGGTTGAACGCGCTTGAACCGTATTACCATAGAAATGCTCGACAAACTAACGATAAAAATCCACTCAAATGGTATCAACACGTTCCAAAACTTCAAAGGACAATCAACTCAATGGTTTCTTGAGCTACAAAGAAGACCTAATAAGACTTCATCTGCTGCAGATCTAATGAAGAGATGGATAAGTGATGACTGCGATAACGAATCTGATTCATCCGAGTCGGATTTGGCACGGGATGGCCGGATGTAGGATGTGCCTACTGTCTTTACCCCTAATCCGTACGCCACATCACGATATGCCATATACCATCACATGATTGCATCTTCTGTTAATCCCTTGTACAGTTGAGAAAACATTCGATAACCAAAAATCGTCAACTTACCAAACTTATTCACGTACTGAGAGGCAGAAGGATTACGACCACGCAACGACTACGACATCATCGCGACGCATCCAGTTCTTAATTCCCTATTTATTGAATACTATTCCTAATTTTTGAATAAACTTAAATAAACTTAAATTAACTTAAACTCATTATTATACCTACATTAAATTTGTGAAATAAAACATTTTAAATCAGTTTAACTGAATGAAACTGTCTTTTGTCGACGCTCCCCTCCCACATTCATCCTCTCACAGGTAATCTGATTCGTCTTAAGGCTCAACCATAATAGTCGGAACAGTGCGTACTTATTAAATACTATTCCTAATTGTTGAATAAACTTAAATAAACTTAAATTAACTTAAACTCATTATTATACCTACATTAAATTTGTGAAATAAAACATTTTAAATCAGTTTAACTGAATGAAACTGTCTTTTGTCGACGCACCCCTCCCACATTCATCCTCTCTTAGGTAATCTGATTGACTGATTCGTCTTAAGGCTCAACCATAATAGTCGGAACAGTGCGTACGGGATCTTAGGAAAATATCCGAATACAAGCAAATTATATAGTACGCCCATAATGTCGGATTCATTGACGTGTATTACATATGGACCGCCAGTAGCCAACTTCACGCGTGTTCCAACATAACAAGGGGCGGCATCAACTACTAGCGGGGAATCTGCGTAACAGTGATATGATTTTTATTGAAATATTTTGATGGAAATTGTTATCAAACTTCTTTATTTTACAAAACAAATCCACACTTACAGATGAATATACTATCGTTTTCATTTAAATTTGAATGGCGAAATTAGTACACGTATTTAACACTAAGAGATGATGGCGTTTTTAGGCTTATATATATTGGGATCAGTGGTCAGTGCCTGAAACGTTGTATTCGTTGTACGATACTTTTTTAATTAATTAATTAATACGTTATAGGGGACGGGACCATAGAATGATAAATAAATAGAACATCAACTCAGGAGGCTCCACCCACTTTTGCGTACAAACTTTCAAAATTTCAGAGATTTAACTCTATATTCGTGCCCATGCATTTCAAATGGGACTGTCAAATTTGGTTAGACAATACATTCTTACAATTTTGCATTTTTCTGTTCACACGTATTCATGTATAGAAAAGCGCGTGTAAAATTTTTTTTCTACGGGAGAGCCGGAGGATTACAAGTTGATGACCTGTGGACGGGACACTGGTTGCCTTACGTGTGGCCTGATAACTTAGAGCTAGTTTTGAACACCCGTAGCGAATTTAAATCTTTCATATCTGTACGTGTGGCGCTGTAGTAGTCAAGTTTATACTAAAGAGCTAAGATAATTTAGTTCTTATTTTGACTACCAATTCTCAATAGGGGTTGGAGGCTATGCGTGTGGCGCTGCATTAGTCAAATTTGTACTTAAGAGCAAAGACAACTTAGTGCTAGTTTTGACAACCCGTAGCGTATTTAAACTTTTCCATATACGTGTGGCGCTGTAGTAATAAAGCCTGTAGTAAAGAGCAAAGATAACTTAGTTCTAATTTTGAATATCAATTGCGGATTTGAACTTTATCAATCCTCATTTAACCTGATCTCAATATTTATTATTCATTATTGTGAAGTTCGCCCGAATGGCGTTCCACCCTGAAAATAGAAATATCACTCTCCGCCTATTGCAAATAAATATTAATGTTCGAACAACTCCTTTATTGTGATTTTTTTAGTGACAAAAACCGAATATCATCACGGTTAAAATATTTACATATTTTTTGAAAGCGGACGAGTGAATAAGTTGAGAAAAGTAAGACATTTACAACATATTAATATTTGAAATTCCGGGCAAACTGATTTTCAATAGGCGAAATATTGTCCGGGCTTTGTATATATTAAAAACTGAAGCACGATTGCAACTAGAAACTTTTAGGGTATCGTGTCACCGATAGCAGAGCTAGCATCGATTTTACTTGACGTGGGTATTTCATGTAAAATGAAAGAATTGAAGACATTTGCTTGGAAAGAGACGGTTACTTTGAGGTTCTGACAACAATAATGTGATAAAGCAAGAAATATGTAACAATGCATTCACAAAAACCAATTGCTTGGTCTGTTTTGTTTTCACATTTTGCCGCTAGATGGCCACATGGGGCCACTTTACTATTAAAATATATATACAAATTTCAGGGCGAACTTCACAATAAGGCTGATTATATATTGAGATCAGTAGTTATTGGAGATTGGTAAAGTTGAAATGTGCAATTGGTAGTCAAAATTAGAACTAAGTTATCTTTGCTCTTTAGTACAACTTTGACTACTGCAGCGCCACACGTATAGCCTTCAATCCCTTATTGTTCTATTGTTCTATGGATACAACAAAGTGAATTTGCTTGGCATTGACGTATTAGATATAGTACGTCAATGTTGCTTGGTTTGACAGTATCGTATAAAAGGAATAGGGCTTTTTAGGTAACAACTATATATCTCTTTCTCGTTCTCACAGAATTGTCAAAAACAGCAGTATGGTGAACAGCTGATTTTTTTGTTATCATTGTTGAAAAATTGATTGAAAACAAAAGCGGGAATTTTAAAGATTTGTGCGCGAAAATTGTGAAAATTGTTGGTTTTGCTAATTAAAATAAATTTTTAAGCCACGGAAATCACAAATTTCACACAAAAAAGAATACCGCATTTAAAATTTTTTTCCAAATTGTTTTCTCCAAGATCTTGAGTTTGACAGTTTGAAAAAAGCGCGATACATATTTCAATCTGTCTTCTCCATAGTGTGAGCTTTGACAAGATGGTAAAACTCCCTATAGGGAATTTTACCATCTTGTCAAAAAATATGACAGCTCACACTACGCAGATGACAGATTGAAATATGTATCGCCCTTTTTTCAAACTGTCAAACTCAAGATCTTGCAGAAAGCAATTTGGAAATAATTTTTAAATGCGGTATTCTTTTTTGTGTGAAATTTGTGATTTCCGTGGCTTAAAAATTTTATTTTAATTAGCAAAACCAACAAATACATAAATACATATGTATATACCTTAAAAAGTGGCAGCTTTGCAAACACTGTTGCTGTTTTTGTTCTCCTTTCCCGTGCAGTTTGACTTATTTGAAAGTAAATACCTGTGGGTAATATAAGATGTTACATTATTTGGAAATATCTTACTTTCATACTAAAACAGGTATTGATCTCTTCCAATATTTTCAATTTTCTAGCATATTGGGAGAATTCCATACTGTTGTTTATCTTTTTCCAATTTAATACTCACCTTGAAGTAATCGGCTCCTGTTTCCAAAAAATGGTAATTCAGTTTTATTCTTCCAATATAAGTGGAAAAACAAATTTTCTCAATGTTTATATTTATTTCTTAAAATAACTACACAATTTTCACTACACCATCTTTAAAATTCCCGCTTTTGTTTTCAATCAATTTGTCAACAATCATAAAAAAAATTCAGCTGTTCTGCGTACTTCTGTTTTTGACAATTCTGTGAGAACGGGAAGAGATATATCGTTGTTACCTAAAAAGCCCTATTGCGCTTTTTTCAAACTGTCAAACTCAAAATCTTGTGAAAGAATTTCGTAAATAATCTCTTTTTTCCTGTGAAAATTGAGATTTACGTGACTAAATGGTTTAATAATAATCTATTAACAATTTTCGCGCACAACATTAATATTTCCGCTATTGTTTTAAATCAATTTTTCAACAATGATGAAAAAAATGTTCAGCTGTCATGCGTACTGCTGATTTTGACACTTATCTGCGAACGAATAGGGCTTTTTATGTAACAACGATATATCTCTTTCTCGTTCTCACAGAATTGTCAAAAACAGCAGTATGGTGAACAGCTGATTTTTTTTTTATCATTGTTGAAAAATTGATTGAAAACAAAAGCGGGAATTTTAAAGATTTGTGCGCGAAAATTGTGAAAATTGTTGGTTTTGCTAATTAAAATAAATTTTTAAGCCACGGAAATCACAAATTTCACACAAAAAAGAATACCGCATTTAAAAATTATTTCCAAATTGTTTTCTCCAAGATCTTGAGTTTGACAGTTTGAAAAAAGCGCGATACATATTTCAATCTGTCTTCACCATAGTGTGAGCTTTGACAAGATGGTAAAACTCCCTATCGTTGTTACCTAAAAAGCCCTTACCTGAATGTCAGCTCACCTCTTCAAAAATATATAAAAAAAAATACTGTAACTTATCTCCATTCGCTTTCAATATTTGGTATATTGTTAGATTATCTAAATAATTCTATAAAATTTGTACCTAGAATATGTTCGTTTGAAACATTGATAATAATCCCAAATTATGTATTAGTAAAGAAACAACAAATCCCTTACATAACTTGGAGGTTATCAATGTTATGGATGACAACAAAATTAATAGAATAGAACTTTGCGAAAAACTAACAAATATTTCATTTTAGAATCGTAACAATGGGTGGACATGGTCATGGAGAACCTTACAAAGTACCAAATGCTTCTATTTACAAGATCGAAGCTCCTCAATTGGTAGAAGTGCAAACAGCCTTGGCAAGATTAGGGCTGAAGGATCCATGGCTAAGGTAAACTGATAAACCAAGTTTACCTAGCAAGGGCATTCATTTGTTACAATTTTTTTCTAGGAACGAAGCCTGGCGTTATCTTCCAAAGAATGGAACTCATGCTTCCCGCGCCAGAACGTTCTTCACAAGGGGTTTTGTCTGGGGTCTTGCTGCCGCTCTCATAACTGTTGGCATAGAGAAAGGTCTAGCTAGTGGAGATGAACATGGTCATGGACACGAAAATCATCATTAGTACCAAAAGAAACAACAGTGCTACAGAAATAGTATATATTCATTGTTTTAATAATAATAAAAGTATAGATCAAACGGACGATCAGTTGACAACTCTGTTTTTAATTGATACGAGGTTTAAGCTCCTCAAAGCAAGGTCGAAGGAATATAGATGGTTTCTTGGCTGCGTTGAAGTATTCATGTCCCTTGGACCAATCATAGCCTACTGCGTACGCAAAAATATGTCCGTTGGCATTGAATCCACATTTGGTTATAGACTGGTCCATCATCTCAGAGGATTTTAGTTTGGTACGGGCGTCCTTGTCCCAGAAACTGAAAGTTCCATCCGAACCGACTGTTACAAGAGTACCATGGACAGGGTGAAATGCAATGTCGTTCACGGCATAGATGTCTTGATAGCCAGCTGTTCCGGTCATTCGATGGCATTTGAAGGTGAAATTGTCCTTTGGGTTAACCGGGTTAACATATTGGATAGCCACACGCCCTTCTATGCTTCCGAGTGCATAACCTGAAAAAAGGTTACAATATAAAAGGTTTAATAGTTTTACCATTCTGCTTAGCAAAAATTATAAGTTCGGGTAAAATAAACAATACTATCAAAAGGTGCAAGTTATAGCTATCAGTAAAACCATTGGCGCAAAATTATAGTCGATTTAACTCGAAACTAAAAGCAATTTAATGTGAAACTTGGTTAAAAATACGTTTTTCCGTATTATAAACGGCATAAAGCATACATTTTCTTAATGAAGTTGTCTAACTTTAAAAACAGCAAACCTTCGCATTGAGAATGACAACCCACTCTCTTGAAATCGCTTTTGTGGAATCCAACTACACACAAACACTGCATAAATTCATCAACAACCCCTTTCAGTGGAATAAATAACTGGTAGTTAAAAAAGTGTTTGTTCTTGAGTAAAAGTTAGACAACTGTTCTAAAGTTGAAATAATGTTAAGTGGTGTCAGGTTAATTCCTTAAATATAGGTTGACTATAATTTTGCGCCATTTAGTTTATACCATAAACAATGAGTGTATAAACTCAATGATAAAACGTATCAGTAAAAATTTTCTTTTGCTTCTTTTTAGATGTTTTAATGTTATTTGACACAAAATAAAGATTCAAATTGATGATAAATAACATAAAATATGCAAATTTTGGTTTTCTTCCAATATTATTTGAGTATATATTTTTTGTGAAAAAAGTGTTTTATTTATTTTAGGGACCAGTTATAGCTATCAGTGAAACGCATCGCATAAAATTCTATTATTGATTCCGATGAATGAGCTGCATTATCGATCCGCGAACTACTTTTCCATTTTTGAAACTGCATTATCGTGGA
Organism: Baccha elongata; assembly: GCA_951217065.1. NCBI lineage: Eukaryota > Metazoa > Arthropoda > Insecta > Diptera > Syrphidae > Baccha > Baccha elongata. The sequence continues at coordinate 198,192,938 of OX578272.1, read as the reverse complement.
TGTCAAAAGTTGACATTGGGCGCGTTCAAGTGCGCACGAGAAAAGCAATCTAAGATACTTTAGTATCGTAAAATATCTAATATCTAATATCGTAATCGTATCGTAAAATATCTAATATCGCAAATTAAACCTTATCACTGCACCGATTTTGAAGGTTCATTTGCTGTTGGATAGAAGAAATGTCAAACTAGGTCAAAGGGACTATATTTCTGGACAGATGTCCACGGTTTGGCTAAAAAACGACACTAAAGTTGCACTTCCTACAAAAAACTCATATGATGTTTTCGAAAACGGCCATTATTGTCAATTAATTATTAGACATACTGTAAAAAAATGTATGCTTTTCAACGATCCAAACATTTTTAACTATCTGCTTTTCTTTATTTTTTTTACATAAAAATCTCTTTTATCCGCACCAATTTTACTGCGGATTTGCTTTTCCAACATTTGTATGGAGCGCGGATGTGGTGCGGATGCCTTTCGTTTTCAGTAAAACCAATTTTACGAACAACGTTACCGACATTTATTCCCGCGTATGGCTTGCGGATTCGCTTATAGCAAATCTACCAAAAATGAGAAAATCTCCCTCCGAAACTCATTCGTCGGATTCCCTAATAGGGCTGAATATATTTTTTTTAAAGAAAATCTGTATTTGTTTATATTTTTTGTAAAAAAGTTATTTGTTTTCATACGTAAATAACTTCAGTTTGTATTTGTTTTATTATTTAAGGATGGTTTTTACTGATAGCTATAACTAGCCCCTAATATCATGCATCTACGTAATAATAATACACCTAACAAATATACTATATTCTAAACGACAATAAGCAAAACATTGTTAAAATCCATTTAAATAGTTTCTCACATTGATATGAAAAAATATCACTTTGAATCATAAGAGAAGAACAACGAAATTCGAAAGCTCTTTGACAAAAATCAACAAAATAAAGCGGAGGAATTGGAGGAATTTTTGCTGAAAAAAAATCAATTGACTCCTCCGACTTTTTTCAGAGATTATTAAGAAGAAAATTTGAATGGATTCATTCCTCAGTTTTCTTCCTCAGACAACTGATCGGTTGATATTTTAAAATTAATTTATTTGGCACCACGAGTTGCTCTTAAAATGTACATAGTTATTTTGCATTCATTCAATGAATACAAATACGCTTTTAAAGATGCATTTTTAGATTATCGTCGGGAAACCACTATAATCAAGTGTTGTATAAATCGATAGCATGAATTTATCACAGACAGACATTTTAAATGCATCCAAACCAAAACAATATTTGAATGTAGTCAAACCAAATAGTCGTACAAATTTCCAATGCACATTTTAGAAGCTGATATGCAAAATAAAAAAAATTCATAAATACAAATCGAAAACAAATTTTCATTTTAATATAATAAATGTTTAGGACCAGTCTCTTCAGCTCTGGTTATTTGTAATCATTGGTTATTTCAGTTTTTAATCATAGATTTTGTATGGGCTTCTATGGTTACCAGCTAAAATAACAAATGGTTTAATTTAACCAGAGATGAAAAGATTGACCCTTAACGTTTCTCATTTTCACTGTGGAAAAAAATGTAATGTAGTTGAAACAATCTATCAAATTAACAATCTATTAATTTAATTCCGCAATGTATAATATTACTGACCAACGAGACGGTTATAAAACTAGGTCGTAAAAGACTTGCAAACATTATTATTGTAAACCTGAATTATTATATAAATAAAGTCATTTCTAATCTAGTCTAAAAAGGTATAATATTAAATTAAAATTGTTAAGTCGTGTGCACATTATGATACATTAAACAATTAAGCGTTTAGATGAAGCAGATGGTAAGCGCATTTGCATTTGCAGTGGTATTAACTCATTCTTCCACTTAAAAAATCTTTCGATTTTTCGTTTCAATGCTCTTGTCACAAACCTTTAGAAAAAGGAGTAGTTGATGTTGGTAAGCTTAGAGCAGGTAACTATTACATTATCAACAAACAAAACAGTGAATGATCCTGATTGGATGATCATTCTACAATCGGCTGTGTGGCAAGTAGGTTATGGGGGATGAACGACTTTTAACTAAGGAATTACAAAAACAATGCCGTGGTGGCTGTGTGTTCCGAACTATACATGCAAACTGATAATAATTATTTTGAAGGCAGAGACTCCAAAAGACATGGCGTTTTCTCAAACAATTTCAGCAGAAGATGCATGGATGAGGAGGAGAATGAAACTATTCCCAACCTTCTCTCCTTATGCACTGCTAAATCCCAAAGGCGTTAACTGCACCGAGGAATTTTTTTTCAATGACCCAGTAATCTGAACATTTTTAGAAGCTCCAACTAATTTAATTAAAGAGGTAATACCATTGAGTTCATACACAGAGAATTCATCTTTTTCAAAAGTTAAGTTTCAAATATGTCTCTTATGATGTAGTTACTATCAACTTGTTTTTGTTTTTACTCTTTTGGCAATTATTCTTCAGTTAGAAAGAAAGAGAAATAAATAAAACCAAATACAAATGTCTGCAGAAGAATTTTTAAGAATTAGGGCAATAATAATTACTCGGTATGCTTACTTAGCCATCTACTTCGGTGTGTTTGAAACCAAATTGATTCATCTATATGTATAAACTCAATGGTAATACTACCTCTATGTTTCTGGTGTGTTAAGCATTTTCCTTATTAACCAGTAGCCATAGCTGTAGAATATATACCTAAATTATTATCAAAGTTCTCTATTAGTTGATATAAGGTTAATGCTTGACAAAATTAAATGGCAGTTGCGCTTAAATGACAAAGTAAAGCTTAAAAATAAAAATAAAAAAACATAAAATGTAGAACAATGGGTTCTAAAAATTACCAGTTGGAGCCTTCTTTTTGTCTTTAAAAATTGAGATTGTCCTATGTTGGTACTTGAGGGGGCTTTCTTGACGTTTAAATTCATTTGGCTTCTGGTCAAGTGAATATACAATCAATGTACGTCCAGCTGTACCAACAACAGCCATTGGATAATCTACATCAGCGCAATAGCAGCGCTCTGGAAGATTGATAACCATCATCGGATTTGGGGAGCGTGTGTCCCAAAACTGAAATAAATTAAAACATAATTCTTACTTTTTTGAATACCATTTGTTATTTACCTTAAGAGTCTTGTCCCAGGAGCCAGTCATAAGACATGTGTAATTCGATCCTTTGACCCAGTGACAGGTTTTGACTGGGGCATCATGAGCAGCAACCTGAAGAACTTGATCTGATGCGAGATCCCAGCACTTAACTTGTTTGTCACACGATGCTATAAACACTTTGGTTCCATCGTCAGACCAGCATACGTCCATTACTGGGCCTCCAAGTGTTTTCATTGACTTCGGCACTGTTTTTCCAGTGTGTTCAACTTCCCAGCATCGTACCTTATTATAGTTTTCATGAAAAATTAAACATGCGTCCAGTTTTTATTAATATACTTACACTACTATCCCAACTTCCGGCAATAAGAAAATTCTGTTGCAACGTTGCAGGACTGAATTCTAGAGCAGAGACTGTATCTTCGGGAGGCGATACAACTTCAAAGTCTTTCATAGGATTTGGTGTTGTGGTAGCCGTTGTGGTGTTAAAATTCCCTCCACCTATGCTGGGTGTTCCGAACATTTTTCCTTCTTTTTAATTGTAACTTTTCCGAAATGTTTATGATATTTTAAAGACACCTATGAGAACACAGCTTTAACTAATAAATTAAAGAAATTTTTCAACAGATAGGACGTAGAAAATAGAAAACCAGGAATGTTGAATTTTTAAAGAAATAGAATTTGTTTGTTTCCAGCAGTTTTTACTTCGGAATTATTTTGGACTGCTACTGCCCTCCTACGGTTAGTTTAGTTTACATTTCCTACCTCGTTTGTTTATTTTTTTTTTAGAATTTGGAAATTGAAATGCGCCAATTGTAGTTAAAATTAGAACTAAGTTATCTTTGTTCTTTAATACAAACTTGACTACTACAGCGCAACAGGTATATGGAAAAGTTTAAATGCGCTACGGGTTGTCGAAATTAGAACCAAGTAAATTTTGCTCTTAAGGCCGTGTGCGAACACCGTTAAAATTTTATCCATTGGCTAAATTATGACACTAGTGTGGTGAATATAAACTTCAAAAATTTAGCCTGCTCTGGAGCAGGCTAAAATTTTAGCCAGTGGATAAAGGAGTGGATAAAGGAGTAAGAAAGACAGTCGGTGTAGTGTGTTTGTTTTTATTTGCATTTATTTTTGTTTGTTTTATATTAATCATTAATGTCAAATTTTCCGTTTGTAAATTATGTTTAATTTAACTTCGTTACGTAAGAAGAATTACTAAAATTAACCGATATATACTCTTTTGTACATTAATATTCATTGTGAAACAAATTTTTTTGTAAAGTTCAGCTGCCAAACCAGTGTTCTGTACCGCCTTAAAACTTCCCATAATTTTAATTATTTTACAAAGTAGTTCAATTTTTTTTCTTTAACAAAATAAAATAAATCTATACACATAAATAAAAATGGAGTGTCTGTTTGTAATGTCAAAATAACAGTATTTAACTACACGCATATGAGAGCATACACAGCCCTTATATCAAAACACACATTTTTAAAATATTTGTCTGTCTGTTTGTCCTGGCTAATCTCGAGAACGGCTAGACCGATTTTGACGGGACTTTCTCTGACCGATAGATAATGTCGATTTTTTTTGCATTTTCATAAATATAAACCGATCAGAATCTACAGGACCGATTTTGACGGGACCTTCAGTGCCAGATGGCTAATATAGGAAGTAACTTATGATGCAAATTATCCCCTAGGTGGCGCTATGGAAAAATTTATTTTTCAACTGACGAACGTGACGACGGGAAACGGATGTACCGATTTTGAAGGGGCTTTAACTGGTGGATAGCTGATTTTCTACGAAATGACTAAGGCTATTTCAAATAACCGAATAGATGGGGCTGGGGTCGCTTTTGCGAAAACTCTTATATTATGAGTTTGAAAGCTTTTGGCAAAATGTTGAACCAATAGGTTTATAATAACTCTTTCAAAGCCAATGTTTTATCCTTTATTATTTCTGCGGTATACATATAATAAAAAATGCTGCGTTTTAAGTTTTTTGTTTTATATCAGAACAGAACAGCAGTGATAGCGGTTGAAAATATTAAATGGGACCATATTTTCTAAACCACTGAACTGATCTGGATGATTGATATAATTCCAGACACATATTTGAACCGAACTACTTTCTGCATAGTCAGTTTTTTATTTGGTTCAAAATCAAAAACAATTCATAGGATTTACAAAATGTAGGTATACGTTGAAAATGCTAAATGGGACCATACTTTCTAAGCTACTAAACAGAATTGGATGGTTGCTTCCATTCCAGAATCAGCTTAGAACTTTCCTATATGCTGCGTTCTTTTTTTCGTTTTTTCCAAAACAAATTTTTACATTTCCCCGTACCAAGAAATAGAAGGGGAAATTTTTCAATTCTTGTAGGGAAATTAAAAAAAATATATTAGTGTTAAAAATCCCATTTAATCCAGTTCGCACACCAAAAAGCTAAACATTTGTTCACCTCAACTCAAACGTAAAAAATTAGCCAGAGGATAAAATTTTAACGGTGTTCGCACACGGCCTAAGTACAAACTACTGAAGCAGTTAGAATTCCGCTACGAGCTGTGAAGGGCAATATCATGTCACATTATCTATCCGAGTCCAATAGGGCTTTTTAGGTAACAACGATATATCTCTTTCTCGTTCTCACAGAATTGTCAAAAACAACAGTATGATGAACAGCTGATTTTTTTTATCATTGTTGAAAAATTGATTGAAAACAAAAGCGGGAATTTTAAAGATTTGTGCGCGAAAATTGTGAAAATTGTTGGTTTTGCTAATTAAAATAAATTTTTAAGCCACGGAAATCACAAATTTCACACAAAAAAGAATACTGCATTTAAAAATTATTTCCAAATTGTTTTCTTCAAGATCTTGAGTTTGACAGTTTGAAAAAAGCGCGATACATATTTCAATCTGTCTTCATCATAGTGTGAGCTTTGACAAGATGGTAAAACTCCCTATCGCAGATGAAAAGGTTTGTCTACTTGTGTCATTTCAAGGAAGATGTGGCCTGCTTATGATAAATCCCGTACAAGTCAACTCATGTATAGAAATCGGCCAGACATAGCCAGAATTATCGCAGTCAGCACGGGTCACTGGCCGATAGGAGAGCATGCGGCAATGGGCATTCCATATACTCATTGCCGTATCTGCGGAGATGAAAGAGAAAGGGAAACAGTCACTCATTATCTCTGCCATTGCCCTGCCTTGGCTAGTCCAAGATGCCAATCCTTCGGTCAGTTCTTTGAAGCTGACCTTAGCGAACTCTCAGTAGTGAGTATAGAAAATCTTCTTGGATTACTTAATATAACTAAATGGTTATAAACGCAATAGACTTTATAAATATCTCTCCTTTTCCAGTAGACAACAAAAGGTATCAAGAGAACAACATGTTCCCCACAGAAGCCATATCTTTAGCCGTGTAGGCGGGCTACGGCGACTGCGGGAACCATGTTTGTCTCTCAAATTGAGTGATCTCACAGGCGAACTGGCCCTAGCCTAAGCCATCCAGCAAACTGCCTATAAGGGTTTCTTAGCGAAGACAGCCATAATCGGAGCTAAAAGCCTTGGTATAAAGCCTGGTGGGGGGAATGAGCCACTAGCCATTGGTGAGGCATCCAAAGATCTCTTATTTTCTTATGAAATTTGAAAACAAGGGACTAACTCTCAAGTAACATATATACCCTAACCGTGAATAACATACCCCTTCACATCCTTCTCAGACTGACAAACAGATCAAAGAACCATGTGAACTCCCGTCGCAACCAGTATCATAGCCGTGCAGGCAGACTATGGTCGCTTCGTGAACCACATCGTTCTCTAAAATCAGACACCCCAGATGGGAGGCCGACATGCCCTCAGCCATCCAGTACCATGTCCAGATAGGCACTAAGCGAAGCCAGACATAGCAGAGCTAACTGCCGGACTTACCAACTGGCTGGGACACGAACGGTCTTTGTCAGCTAGGAATCGGATGATCTCTCGTTTCGTCTTAGGCCGGATGTTATTAAAGTGACATACTCCCAATATCACACCCTAGTAAACACGATTGCCCAACCTAAACTAATATACCTAATAGGTCTTATGAGTTGTTGGTATCAAAACGGCGCACCTAACGCTAATTGGGTTTATTCTAGTTTTTAGAATAAACAGCCATTCTTACCTACCTACCTACCTACCTACAAACTTGACTACTGCAACTGCAGCGCCACTTGTTAAGCTTCCAATCCCCCAAATAGGGATTTTTAGGTAATAACAAAATATATCTTTTCCGTTTGCAAAACAGTGTCGAAATCAGCAGTTCGCGAATGACAGCTCAATTTTTTTTTATTGTTTAGAAATTGATCGGAAACAATTGAGGATAGCAAACTCCAGTAATACGTCAGTGGAAAATCACTTCGAGGAACCCGTGTAGTTATATGGTCATGTAGTTATATGCACAGTACACATATTAAAGGTAATATACTGCGCAGGTTGTCAAAAATCGACTGACATATGAAAAAAAAAACATTTGGTGACCTAGGACTTGAATCTACTTATAAAAACTCTACGATATAAATGTCATTTTTTACATAACCACATCCAATTTTTTTATTATTGATATATAATTTGTTAAGAACGCTTTAGAACTATTGCATTTCTATTTCTATTTTAAAAATTCAACTGAATAAAATTGTGTATTTATAAAATTGTATGTTTTATCCTTATTAGTATTGTATGTTACTAAGGGCTACGTTTCGCAAGTGAAGAGAATCTTTCGGTGGCTGTAAAGCAAAACCGGCGCTCGTGCTAACAAACTATCCAACGATCATTGTAATTATTTTATTTAATAATTTGAGTTTCTAGAATCGGATTCATATATTTTTTTAAATGCCAGCCAGTGGTATAGGGAGTTTTACCATCTTGTCAAAGCTCACACTATGGAGAAGACAGATTGAAATATGTATCGCGCTTTTTTCAAACTGTCAAACTCAAGATCTTGGAGAAAACAATTTGGAAATAATTTTTAAATGCGGTATTCTTTTTTGTGTGAAATTTGTGATTTCCGTGGCTTAAAAATTTATTTTAATTGGCAAAACCAACAATTTTCACAATTTTCGCGCACAAATCTTTAAAATTCCCGCTTTTGTTTTCAATCAATTTTTCAACAATGATAAAAAAAAATCAGCTGTTCACCATACTGCTGTTTTTGACAATTCTGTGAGAACGAGAAATTTAGAGGCATTCCAAGATTTTATCTTCACTTTTATGTTCACTTTAATTTACTGATCACTTTAATTTACTGACCAATTTATCGCCACTTTTCGTGTCCCATACAAAATGTTGCTAAAAAACTAAACACTTAACAATAAAACACGCTTATAAAGTGGAATTAAAAGTGAAAAGACTTAAAGTGAGTTTTATTAAAACGGAAATAAGTTTTATTTAATAAAACGAACCAAGGTAAAACTTAACATTGGTGCATAGAATAATAAATAAATAGAACATCAACTGAGGAGGCTCCACCCACTTTTACCAACAAACTTTCAAATCGGCAGAATTAAACTTCTGTGTGCGTGTGCCCTTGCATTTCAAATGGGACTGTCAAGTTTGGCCTACCACTTGCAATTCATGCAATTCATGCAATTCTGCATTTTGGTGAAAAAGTAAAAAGGCTCCATTTTGTGTTGAATTTTTCAAATAAAATTTTCAAAATAATCCGTTGGCATCCGTTGGAGCGGGAAATAAACTCGAAATAAACCTTATTTTTCTTCTTAAAATCATTTTTCTAACTACGATTTTAATAAGAAATGGTGTAAAACATCACGAAATTGTTTTTCAACTTATTTTAGATTTTTATTTATCTAACTACAAATAAATAAAAATTAGCACATAGTGTGAACGCACCATCGCTTAAAGTGTTTCACCACAAGTCACCCCCTTAAGTCTTTTTTTTTTACTGTGGGCAGTTAACACACTGAACGTAACTGACTTATATAATCTGACAGTTAAATGACAGTCTGAAATTTTGTATTTGGTTTGCAAATATAATTTAATTCTTTATAATTTACCCAATTCACCGAGAACATAGATCGAATCGATGCTAATTGCGTGGATTGCCAGATGTTTATTGACCAATATGAAAAACCATATCTACCCGTTGTGATCACGGGCGCACAGGAGGACCATCGGTGGCAATTGATGTGATATCGATGTCTAAAGAATTAAAGCAGTTTTAAAACACTTCGCTTGTAAACTAAGCAAACACAAGTCAGAATGTACGGCGGTTAGTTGTGAATCAAAAAGACGAATTTTATCTACAGCATGAGCTAGAATCTTAATACCATGAATACACGATGGTTGACGTAGTATGAAGGTAGTGAAAAAGTGGCAGAGTTCGTAATCTGTGATATATCAAATGAATTAAAAAGATGATTTATTAATTATGTAAGAAAAAAAAACTTACATGAATAGCTGGCAAAACGAACTTTCTCTCAATTGCAAAGCGTTATGAAATTCTTAAAAAGTCTATTTAAATGAGGAGCATCCGTTGCTGTATTTTGTCCATTCTGAAAAATAAGAGTTTTAGTTAAATTCATATAAAAATTTTTCATTCGGGTGATGCTTTTTGCCTCATCGAAATGGATTGTTTTACCGGTGTGGACCCCAATAACGTTGATAATTGGTAAACGCGAACGACTTCGAGAGTATCTCCTTCGTTCTCGATCTCCATCGCGGCTGTAAATAATTATTTTATAATCAATATTTAATGTTTATTTAACGTTTTATTATAGTTTTTTGTCACATTTCCTTTGACATAAGTCAAACAAACTCACCACTCACATGTATTCACAGATAGGAAAGCACGGTGAAAATTTTTTTTTTACGGGAGGGGACGGACGAACTGGAAGTGGATGACCTGTGCTTTGGTGTCAGAAGTATAATTAAATGAAACTTTAGTGAAAAGTGATTGTGTTGAAAGTAAAAATATGGGTAAGCTTCTTTAGGATTTAAAGGCTGTTGAACTAAAACAGAACTAAACAAACGGGGTCTTCCTAATGCTGGAATGAAATAACAAATACGAACGTAGAAGAAAACTTCGAGGAAAAATTTGAAAATATTGCCAAAGGATTGAACAAAGTAAGAAAACTGAAGGTACGAGAAACTTCTAGTGACTATTTAAAGATAAAAGAAGTGCATCCGCCAACTTCTGATGGCCAAACTTCTTAGCCAATCTATAAGAGACAATTCGAAGCAGTAGCAATGACAAACGGCTGGGACGATGAAGACAAGTTTGTTGCACTTACCTGCTGCTGAGTTACTGCAAACAATACCAGCAGAGATGCATGGCAACTTTAGTACACTTTCACAAGCCATTGAAAAACGCTTTGGAGATGGCCATATGCAAGAAGTCTTTAGAGTTCAACTAAACACCAGAGTTCAGAAACGGGGTGAAACTCTTCAGCAGCTTCAAGCAGACATCGAACGACTAGCTCACTTGGCATATCCAACTACGGGCGAAGAAATCATAAGCCAATTTGCCGCGGAAGCCTTTGTTCGTGCCTTCAGCTGGAAAACGAACACTTCCAGAAGCATGGGCTTTCGCCTTGACAACGGAAGCAGCTGAACAGAAGAATGCTCTTGCCAAAGAATTCCAGAACAACCGTCAAGATCGACAAATCCGATGCTGGAATTCCAACAAGACCGGACATTTCCGGCGCCAGTGCCGAATGCCACCAAGAAAAAGTGCATGTCAACATTGCGGAAGCAGAAATAATACATCAGATGAGACTTCAAACAAGACCAAACGACCCACCTCGTCAAGTTTTCCAGCAGGGAAAAGAGTTAGAACCAACTTCGAGGGACAGAAGCTGGTTTCTGGTATCTATGGCCCCAGAAACATCATCCAAGTCTCGCAGACTAAACGAAACAATAAAAGTCTAACTGTGGAAGCAGCTATTAACAACAAGCAATACGTGGTTAAAATCGACACCGGTGCCACCGCTTACATTGTACGAAGAGACTTGGTCAAGATGGCATGGCTGCACAAAATCAAGAGCTTTTGTCTGAAGACTACAACAGGAGAAGCAGCAAGAGTGTACGAAGAAGTCCGTCTTCGGATCCGCTTGGCAGAACTAGAGTTTGAACATCCATTTCTAGTGGCAGATATATGCGATGAGTGCATTATTGGAATCGACTTTATGAAAAAGCATGACATAATTCTCGACATTGGTAACCAAGTTCTTAAATACCGAAATACAGAGATTCCAATGGTTTATGGCAATCAAAACTCATCGCCGATAAGAGCAATCATCAAAGACGATATGTGGCTACCTCCTTTGTCAGAACTCTTTGTTTGGACAAACATCAAAAATGATTCTGAGAGCCATAGATACCTCATGGTGGAACCAGACTCTGAGCATTGCTCCCAAAATTACATCGTGGGAAAGTCGTACTAGTCAAAAAGAAGGACGAAAGTACTCGATTCTGTGTGGACTACTGAAGGCTGAACGATGTCACCAAGAAGGACAGTTATCCTTTGCCTAGGATAAGCAACATTCTGGATGCGATGACTGAAGCTCAATGGTTTTCAACATTGGACCTGAAGAGTGGTTACTGGCAGGTTGAAATTCACCCAGAAGATAGGGAGAAAACTGCATTCTCGGCAGGAAGCGGCTTATGGCAGTTCAAAGTAATGCCTTTTGGCCTGTGTAACGCTCCTGCAACATTTGAGCGTTTAATGGAATGCGTACTACAAGGCCTTACTTGGAAAGCCTGTCTAGTCTATTTGGATGATGTCATCGTGTTTGGGAAAACATTTGACAAGCATTGTGAAAACTTAAAAGGGGTATTTCAGAGGTTGCGAAATGCTCATCTGAAGCTCAATCCAGAAAAATGTACTGTGTTCAAGACTGAAGTGAAGTATTTGGGGCATATCATCTCGTCTGAAGGGGTTAGAACTGATCCGGAGAAAGTGGAAGCTGTAAAGAACTGGTCAAATCCACAAGACAAACATCAACTTAGAAGTTTTTTTGGGCTAGCTACATATTACCGACGATTTGTGAAGGATTTTGTCGGAATCGTCAAAAGCTTGCACCAACTTACAGAAAAAGAAAAACAATTCAAGTGGTCAAATGAGTGCGAGAAAAGATTTAAGGAACTTAAAAGACGCTTGTGTGATGCTAAAGTGTTAACCTATCCAACTCCTGGAAAACAGTTTATAATCGATGCAGATGCAAGCAATGTTGGAATAGGAGCCGTTCTCTCCCAGGTTCATGACGGTCAAGAAAAAGTTGTAGCATACTTCAGCAAGGTGCTTTCAAAGCCAGAGAGAAATTACTGCGTAATCAGAAGAGAACTTCTTGCTTTGGTTTTGGCCACAAAGCGCTATTCATATATACATCTATGGACAGAGGTTAATTTTGCGGACGGACCATGGAGCGTAAGATGGCTTTTGAATTTTAAAAATCAAGAAGTTCAAGAAGCCAGGTAGATCGAACGACTTTAAACATATCACTATGAAATCCAACATCGAACAGGAAAACTGCACTCGAATGCAGATGCCCTATCTCGTCGGCCATGTTACCAAGACTGCAAGCATTGAACTCGCCAAGAAGAAAAGGATTCTATTGCCATACAGGGAACAAGAGTTGAACCGATTGGCGGCTGGTGTAACGAGGAAATCAGGAATGCTCAGCAAGAAGATTTGGACTTCGAACCCATTCTTGCATGGAAAGAACATGAAAAGAAACCAGAATGGGGAGAAATTTCTGATAGAAGTCCGACCCTCAAAGCCTATTGGGCACAATGGAGTTAATTTCATGTGAATGGAAGGTTTGCTTAAATTTAAACGAAGATGGGAATCATCAGATGGCAGAACCTATGTGATGCAGCTTGTTGAGCCCCGGACAAAGATTAATGACATTCTACGTGAGATGCATGATGGATCTACTGGAGGCCATTTGGGTTTCAACAAGACTCTGGAGAAAATTCGAGAACGTTTCTATCGCAGGCCGTTTTCCTAAGTCTTACAGTGGAAACCGATTCATTCTTGTTGTCATGGATTACTTCAGCAAGTGGCTTGAGACACCCTATGATGCAAACGCCACAACAAAAACTAAGATACATTTTGGCATCCGGTTTTCTGTTTTTGACTAAAAATTAATAAGAGCATTGAATTTTGAAAATAAAAATAATAGTTAATTACATAAAATCTTGAAAAAAATTAGTTTAAAACTTTTTTTTTTCGTTTTTTTTCAAAATTTTGAGTTTGAAAATTAATTTTTTTAATACTGTTCACTTAAACAACTTAATTTAAAAAATGTAATAAAAGAGTAGTTTTCTGGCTTTCCAAAAAAATATAACAACGCTTTGTATCATTCACCGTTGTTTTTAAAAAAAAATTTTCTGATTTAAGTCAAGTTTTTAGAAAATTGCCATTCCCGCCTAAACGGGGGGAAATAGACCCCCCCTCCCATACGATTTTTTTTTTGTCTTAACTCCACCTACACGCTCAAGCTTTTTAATGCACCTTATACCAATCACCCTGTATATTTTTTTTTTATTCCATATAATAGGCATCATCCACCTACTCATAACTTTAAACGCAAGCATACGTTATACCGCTTCGTTCACAGGTTGGTACTTCTGGTGCATTTCTCTTCTTCTTGATGGGGGTCGGTCTCGTTTCTGATTCCACGCAAGGTGCTGCTACCTCAGTTAATTGTTGAATGTTGAGCACCTTGTTTTTCACCTTCCGGATCTTGTAAGGTATTGAGCCAATTACGAGTAGGGTGACGATAATAATAATCAGACTCAAAAACGAATAACGATGACTTAAAATTTCCCAGTTGTGTTTCTCTAGTTTCCTTCCTGCTTTCATTACTTTCAAATTGATCTCTTATTCATGGATAGAGCGCTTACCGTCAAGAATGTTCCTGGCGATGTTTTTATGGTCACCCGTTTTTATTGTCCAGGGTCTGAAAGTTGACATGGATCTCAAGGAAAGGAAAGGTCTTCTCAGGGTTTCCAAAATGTCCGAGTGATTAACAATAGGCTGCTTGTATACTGATTTTGTCAAGAAACTTCGCTGGTAGGCGATTTTAATTTCTTTGGTAATAGCTTCGCATGGTCGTAACAGCTCGAATACTCCTGTGCCCTGTATGGGTGCTTGGTATCGTTCCCTCTTGCATATGACATTCAAAGTTATTTCATGTTTGAAGCTGAAGAACCAATGGTTAGGTACTGACATCTTTAACGAAATACCTTCTTTTGCCGGAACTGCAACATATCTGCAGTGGGTGGATGACGCAACAGCATGTTGTAGTAGCTCTACCAGAGAATGCTTTGCTCCAGACGTAAGTAAAGGCGAATTGAAACTGCAAATCCAGATTTCAGAATCCATCTCGTTTTCTGACACGGGGATGCATTTTTCGAATCCCCCGTGGCTCATCAGTCCAAAGTAAGCGTGATTCTCTGACTCGGCGATGTATTCATAATTGCTATCTAACATCATGTCCCACGCCTCGTTGAAATTAGAGGGTACAGGATATATCCGTTGGAGTTCATAACGAAAGTCTTCGGGTAACGGGATAGTTACTTTGATTAAGATGTTTTCCCCATCCAGGAAAACAGACGTTTTAGCAGCTTGATGCAGGATAGAAGAGTTTCCGAATGTCGCCCTCCCATTTGAGGCTATTTGCCGCAGAACTTCGCTGATGTTGTTGGCGTTTAAAATGGAGGGATGCAACCTGTTTTGGTATAGATCATCCAGGATTGATAATTCGGTAGCCTGCCGGAGAATTTATTTTTCCTAACGGGGTTTTTAAGTAAAACACTTTGCCCGACATGGAATGACACACACTTAAGATGCTTGTCTTAATGCTTTGTAGCCATAATTTTTGATCTTTTCAAATTCTCTTTAGCTATTTGGTGACTTTTAGTAAGCTGGTATTTCAAAGAACAAGGATAATTGTCGCTTGCATATAGTGGAGCAGCCTTTTTTTTCAGATTCGTTGGCATTTCAAATTGGAAACCAAATAAGGCGTTAAGAGGTGTCAACTTAGTTGCCGTATGAACTGTATTGTTATGCACGTGCATAGCTTGTCTGAGCCACTGATCCCAATGCTTTTCATCGTTAGCGACAAAAGACCTTAGATACTCAGCTAATGGCCGATGGCTCCTTTCTAGGGAACCATTAGACTGCGGGTGGTATGCTGTAGTGTGCATTTTCTTTATTCCAAGTAATTTGCAGGTTTCCGAAAATACTTTTGGTATTCTATAACGCGTTACTACTTGAGCTACTGTGGACGCTTCGGCATCTGACAGTGCCGAGCAATCCATAAACTTTGTCAGATCATCCTGAAAGGTAAGGATGTATCTATTTCCTGAATATGATGTATGAAGACCACGAACTATATCCATATATACCTTATCAAAAGGTAAAGATGGAGTGTCAGTAATTACCATGGGCATTTTAGTAGGAGGTGAGCTTTTATTTTTTTGGCAAGCTGGGCACCTCTTTACATAGTCTAATACCTGTCTTTTCATACCTTTCCTGTATTGTTGTCTGATTCGTTGAAAGGTCCTTTCACCCCTTTGATGACCTCCGAGTGCTGAGTTATGAAAATCCTTATGGTGAAAATTTACAAGACGAATTGTTGGGTCTTTCACGTTAAATACCCCTTTCAGTGGTTGATGATCACTGTAGACTACAAATGGTTGCTCTAGTAAATAAGTTGGGAAATTTCTAGTAGCACATACAATAGCTAAAAGCTCTCTTTCTATGGTCGAATAACTCTTCTTAGCCCGACTGAGCATAAGCGATCGGTCTATCTTCTCCCACTTTTCCCTGTGATAAAACCGCACCCAAAGCTTCACCGCTAGCATCGGTTGTAAGAATGAATGTTTTAGTAAAATCAGGATAGATAAGAACGGGTGGAGATGTTACCGCTCTTTTGAGATCTTCAAAAGCCCGTTGGCAATCGTTCGTCCATTTAAATAGTGTATTCTTTCGCAAGAGGTTGTTTATAGGAGAAGCTATAGATGCTAAATTTGGTACAAACTTACGGTAATAACTTACAAACCCTTAAAAGGACTGAACTTCTTTGGTATTTTTGGGAGATGGGAAATTTGTAACGCAACTAATCTTAGATGGATCAGGGCGGGCCCCGTCTTCAGAACTGATATGACCCTGGTATACTACTTCTCTGCACAGAAATTTACATTTATCAGTGTTTAAGCGGTTAGTTCTTAGTTTATCAAAAGCATTTAACAACTTTTGGCTATGGTCTTTCAAATTCTTTGAATAAATGACTATGTCATCGAGGTACACAAAACAGTCGATACCGTGGAGTCCCGTCAAAATATGGTTCATTATTCTTTGAAATGTGGCTGGTGCTCCCGAAAGTCCGAAAGGCATCCGGTTAAATTCATAATGACCTAGACCTGTGCTAAACGCTGTTTTTTGACGGTCCATTTTGTCTATTAGGACTTGGTGGTATCCATTGACCAAATCAAGCGTGGTTAAATATCGGCAATTTCCTAGCTGGTCAAGAAAATTAACCACGACTCTCCACCTTTTTTGTCCATCAGCCACTGTTTTTTTTGGACGACCAAAAGGGGAGAATTCCAAGGCGATTTACTAGGAGAAATAAAACCATCCTGAAGCATCTTCTGGACTTGGGAGTTAATTTCGTCTCTAGCAATTTGAGGTAACCTGTTATCCTTTTGATTTATTGGCCTTGGTCCACTTTCACCGGTATTTTGTGTGAAAGAACATCTGTATGGGTTAACTTGTCGCAATCCAAATGAAAAATATTGTTATACTGGATGCATATTTGTTCGATACAAGCTCTTGCCTCGTTATTGAGGTTTTTGCCAAAGTTTATAGCACTTAATAACTTGGCAATCCTTTTCTGAGGTTCTACCTCACTGAGCTTGTAGACTAACTTCATTGTATCAGTTAAGATTTTAAATTGGTTGCTGTTCTTGAATTTAGGCATAAAATTGGGTTCTACGGTGTATGGCTCACTGTTCAGAATGGGAACAACAACGTGACCATTTCTAACCGTAGAAATGGTATTTGCAAGATAAACTCCCGGTTTTAACTCCTAGGACTCTACTAACACCTCCCGCAGACCTGTTTTCAAGCTAAGTTTAACCAATTTTGGGTTCGGGCTTGGATATTTATAATAGTATTTTTATTAACCTGGGACTAGTTCTTAACAGCATTCAGAGATAATTGTGGTATCTCCGCAATTACTTTACCTCCGTTATTGTCCAAGAATCTAAGGCGTTTTGCCACCGTGTCAATAATGGAGCAATTCCATAAAACGTCGCGACCCAAAATACCATCGGCAGGTATGTCTTTTGAATCACGTATCATGTGCAATTTTGCCTTGACTTTAACATCTTTTGACAAAGGGAAAACTGCTGACAGGGTCCCTAATGTCGATATAACCCCTCCACATGCACCCCCTAATTCTTTACTTTCATTTGTCTGAATCTGTTCGGTATGTGCGAGTGCTGTTCTTTTAATTAAACTGATGTCTGCACCAGTGTCGACCAGCATTGTTATGGAACCAAATTTTGTCTCGGTCAATGGCAGATTAACGAACACATCATGACTTTTTCTTTTACGCATATGCATAAGACTATGCCTTATTGGGTTATTATATTTAATTAAGCTACTCAGCTTCACGGTTATTACCTTGATAATATTTTTGGCCAATTTAGTGACTTTTAAACTAGTTTGCCCGATTATGTGAAGGTCATCAAAACTGAATTCTGACTTCAATGCGGATGCTAACACTTTTATTGTTGTTGCATATAATAAGCTAAAGAAGTTAAATATAATACCCATGTAAAAGACTGAAGAGGTTGAGCTTCGTATTATCTCTGCTCGAGTTGACTTATCCAATGTTTGAAGGGCATAGTCTACTAATTTTGGCTG
The DNA here is from genome assembly GCA_951217065.1 of Baccha elongata. NCBI lineage: Eukaryota > Metazoa > Arthropoda > Insecta > Diptera > Syrphidae > Baccha > Baccha elongata. Next base: position 198,174,871 of record OX578272.1, on the reverse strand, counting down.
CGCCCTCTTGAGTTTCCCTGCTTTTTCTTATTATAATAACGCTTGTAACGACACTCCTCCTCTGAATGGCCAATCGACCGCATAGTTCGAGGGGGTTTGCACGGCGAAGCCTCTAGACTTTGGACACACATCTAATGTGTGACCGTAAGATGCACACGCTTCACAATAAGGTGTGTTTTTTTTTTGACGGCATTCTGCGTAAGTGTGATTTTTCTTACCACAGAACCCGCATTTAATGTTGAAGTCTTGCCGCATTCGCCTTTGTTGTTTACCCAGATTTGGATCTGGGGGAGACTGAGAGTGACGAAAGTGCTGGTTGTCATTTTCTACAATTGACACATTGGCAAAAGGGGTGTCAGCATAAGGAAGAGGTTGTGTATTTAAGACTTGGTGATTATACAAAGGAATGTTAGCATTGAAATTTGTAGGTGCATGTTGAGGTAGGTGAGATACCTCTGAACCAGAGTAACCCATAGATGTTTGTTGAGTTTGGTTTGGTGGAGATGTAAAATTACTTGAGTAGTAGGTATTGTATAATGGTAGGGTACTTGATGCATTTCAGGGCCTAGTAAGGTAGCCCCTTGGATTGGGTTGAAACAGGAGTGAACCTAGCTGGTTCTGCCATTTGATTCAGATCAGTACTCGTACTGGTCAGCATGAACTGCCGAAGAGCCAGATCGACTAGTTCTGTCTTAAAGTTGGTGATGACTGTGTTAGCAACCACCCTTTTGAATCCATCCGATTCTTCTTTTGTGCAGATCGCGTCAATTATCTCCACCGCTGTGGCCTGAAACTTTCCCAAGCGCTTGGAAAATGCTTTTATATCCTTTCCAATCAATTGATGTGATTGCCTTAACTCGTTCATTACGCTATCCAGTGTTTTTAGCACTAAATAGCAATCTTTGAAGAGTTTTGACAAATCTTCAATTGTATTGGCGGAGTTTGAGCATAATAGCTTAAAAGCATCTCCCACTTAACGCGTAGATATTAAAGAAACTAACATCCCCTCCTCCTCCGACTTAACGGTTTTCAATGCCAGATCACAGGCATTGAGAAACTCATAAACTCTGCGTGGGAGTTCATGGTTACACTCTCCAGAGAAAATGGGGACCAGCCTCGTAACTACCTTGCTTATATTTTCAAAAGACATATTAAATGGCAACTCAATTTTTCCTGTTGGTATGGTTTGAATCGATTTGTTTAAGGTTTGAATTGATTTGTTGGTTCTGGTCTCTACCCTTTTAGTCTGAACCCCTGTGTCTAATGGCCAGGTTAAAACCGCAAAGAGAGAAACAAAACAAAAACTTCAGAAATAACTAGGAAGCAACACAAACAACCAATAATAAAAAAAATATTCATAAAAGTTAAATGAAGAAAATATACTTACCTATTCAATTCCTTTGATTAGACTTTTTATTTTTCACTCTTTGATTAATTTTCAATTTATTCGGGTGTAATAACTTTACGTTTGATATTCTAATCAGTCTATTTTTTTTTGACTTGCCACACACTGATTGATCTGTTTTTTTTTTTTTATTTTATCGTAAATAATATTTTTGGCAACTTTCAAGAGTTGTTACTTGTCACTTTTGTCGAATCAAAAGCACCATCAAACGTATGAAGTTTTATTATTTTAAATTCTTCTCACTATCTTAAAACAAATAACTGTTAATAACTTTTTCCTTTCTTTAAAATTTTGTCACTGATACTTTCTTTAACTTACGCGTACGTTCGCGTATCGGCTGCGCCAAAATGTTATACCCTATGCATTAGTTCTCGATTTCAAATTAAAACATCCGTTCTCTTTTGCTTTCCACTTCAGACTCACCAGTCAACCTCTTTAATCGAAACTCACTTGGGTCATCCACTGCCAAATGCACACTTAGCACTTCCTGGTTGTTTACCTCTTGTGCCAATTGCAAAGGTGAACCAACGTATGCTTTTGCATAGGCCAGCAATATAGTTTCGACACAGTGCAATGGCTTGAGTAAGTTCAACGCAGGTTGAGCCAAGTGACCCAAATGCAAAGCACAACACGCTGACAGATAGACCCATCCAAATCGTTTTTTTTTTTTTTACAATCCTACATACTTGCTCGAGCGAAAGTTGGTGTTGTGAAGCATCCACCATCTTGAATTTAAGATTTTTTCTTGGTTTTTTGCGTTTTATGAAAAAAACTACTTTTGTAATTTGTATTATTTGTAAAACGAATAAAAAATTGACTTTATCTATTAGACAATTTTTTAAAGATAATGGCGCAAAATTATAGTCAGCCTAAGTTTAAGGAATTAAAGCCACACTTCTTAACTTAATTTTAACTTTGAAACAGTTCTCTAACTTTAAAGTAATTATAGAATCTTTCTGAAGTACTGACAACTAGTGTGGGGTTTAAAACATTTCTCTTACTTATTTGTGCGGAACACGCCTTAAACAGTGACAGTTCGCTGACAAAACAAAGCAAATACACCTTTTTATCTGTCGTCAAATGTCATCAGCCCGGAATGTGTCAATAAAATGTTAATTTTTCTGTTTAATTTCAATTTTCTCCGTCTTTGAAATTAAAATTAATTTAATTTTTTTAAGAACTTGGAAACAAAAGAGTTAAAAAGTTGATCTTTGCAAAGAGTGCTGTAATGCCGCTTTACGAAATAAAGGGAATACAATTTCAGTTTCAAACAATTCAAAATCTTCGTCCTTTGAAAACATTTTGCAATTTTTTTTTTGGTGTAGAAAATGACAAATTGACAGGAGTCAGAGTGAAGCAAGTGTGACACTATCAAAATTAAAATAGGGTTTTCATGATTTTAATTTTGATGCAAGTCTTTAAAGATAAAGTGTAGTATAACTTGTCTAAAATTGCTAAAAATGTAATTTTAGACTAGTGTCAAACTAAATGTTATTTAGCTTCGAGTTAAATGGACTATAATTTTGCGCCAATCTTTTTACAAAAAAAAAATATTTATTTTTTGTTAATTTCTGTTTGTTTTTTGACTGCGATCACAGCCTCAAAGTATTTTAACAAGACAATGTCCACTACTATCTATATATTTTATTATCTTAGGACGGTTATATGGATTTCCGTTTACAAATACTTACCATCACGAATGACTCATTTTGAAAGAGGATCCATTTAAAGTAGGAATCTCTATTGTTAAGTTATCTGATGTATTGATTAAAAAAAAAACCACCGACCAAAGTCCCATAAAATATCCCCAAGTTTATGGAAAATAATTGGGGTCACTCGATAGCCATTTGGAAAAAAATTATTGACAAAGTTTTTTTTTTAATAAATATTTATGTTTTATTAGTTGCAGATATAAATATAGTATACAGCCATTATATAGTTTTTTACATTCACAGAATGAAAAATTAAAGTTAAAGCCTACGTAAATTAAGACAATATATTAATATTTATAATTGTTTTTACCTATAAGAATATAAAAATTCAATATTTTTTCAATTATAGAGCTTTTAAATAGATATCAAAATATAGTTGTTTATAGGAACATTTTTCACACAAAATAAATTAGGTCTATGAAAAAGGCAAGAATTCAAGTAATTTATACGAAAATACAGTCTTACATTCTTTTGAATAACTTTTTTTCTGATTTTAAAATAGCTTAAATAGCTATATTAATAGCATTTTTAATAATGATGTTACCAGTACTATATGACAAATTAATACAATTATTTACATTAGCAACCTTTTGACAGTCAGGGTCGACTAAATTTGGTAACGAAATATGATTTTTTATTCTCAGACGGCTGAAAGATGACTTAGAATTCTCTCCATTTTCGGTATCACTACTGTATGAATACGATCTTGATGATCTTGTAGATTTTTCTTTTTGATCTGTTGTAAGGCTATTATCAGTTCTTATATCTGAAGCACTGAGTACTTTAAGAATACCATTACATCCTGTGTAGTCCACTTCCTGCTCTAGTGATTCACTTCCCAGATAGATACGACCACTATTACCAGTGTACTTGATGGTCCCACTATTGTTCATTATTTTAACTCGTGTGTCATTTCCAATGATGTCAAGACTACCCGAGTTCCGATTGATTCGAATCTTGTTTCCATTGCCAACGATACGAAGATTATTCCGATTACATTCAATGCGGAATTCTTTACAATTTCCAACAACGTCCCTCAAAGGTTTTGGCTTAGAAGACTTAGACCCTGATTTCTTATACGATTTGTCATTTAATTCACCACTGCACTTGGGTATAACATTATCACTATCCACTATCGGAATACCCATTTTCTGTATTAGATTGATTTATGTTAGAATGCGGAACTGAATAAAAAATATATCTTTAATAATAATAATTATTCTATCTTTTCCAAGCAAACGCGCAACGTAATGCTAACGACCAAGGGGATTCACACTTTCGCTGTGTGTTTATATCCGGAAAGCTTTTGTTAACATACTCGTAATTTTGAAATTAAAATAAGAATTTTGTTGTTGCAATTTCATTAACTTTTGTATGAAAATTGGTATGCTACCTCCCGAGAGGGTCACGTATGAATGATTCAACATATTGGGGATTGCGGTTGTTTTATAGAATTTGGCAACAGCAAAAGGTACGTCATAAAAGCTTCTATTTGGAGGTCGGGGGTTTTAGCGCGGATTTCAATCTCTGTCTATTGTGTTGTCATTTTGGTGGTTTTGTTAGATTATAAGTGCTTGAGAGATTGTATAAGGGCATTCATAGTTTCGGTTTAGTGAGTGAGGGCAATTGTGATTAGTATCTACCTCAGAGAATTGATTGTTTTTATTTTTAAGGAAAAAGAACCGAATGTAAATAAATATGAATTAGAAACATATTAATTGAATTAGAAATTTTAAGATTTTGATTTAGAACTTTCTATAGGCTTGAACAATGGTTTTTAGAATAAAATGCGACCATACTGCGTCGCATGTAGGTATGATCAGTATGTCTATATCTACATGAAAAAATGAATCTTGATTTTTGTGGGAAAAAAATCAACAGTAACTTATAATTATAAATGTTATCAGAGTCTGAATACAGAAGTTTGATAAATTAATATTTAAAGTAAAATGAACAACTGGGTATGAGTATAATCATATGAGTATTTTTTTCGGATTTAAGGAAACTATTTGTAGTCCAGTGAATAAAGGTTTTCAAATGTAAATAATTATATTTGAAATTTGGCACACTTGCTCTGGGGTGTGTGAAGATAACTCAAAAAAAGTCCCCAAGAATCCGATTGGAGCGTTTGCGGCAGTGAGGACAAACATGTTGTTTTTCCGGTTTTTCATTTCTGTGTTAGAAACTGTTACTCAAATCAAATCATTACCTTCTACAAAAATAAAGCTTTATTAATTTCCTAAAAAAAATATCAAGTGAATTTTTTGGGTCCATGCTCCTATATAACGTATTAAGGGTCGTTTGCTCATACGATACTTAAGCATCTATGTTCTACATAAATCCTTAAGTAGTACTTTTTCCATTGCATAAGCTGTCACTTAAGGATTTATGTTGAACATAAATGCTTCAGTATCGTTTCAGCAAACGGTACAGTCCTAACAAAATAAGCGAAATAAATCCTAACAAAGTTACGAGCCAATACGCATGAAGAAACTCCTTAATGTTAGGTTTATTTTCATTAATGTTAGGATTTATTGCATAATTTTGCAAATGAAATAAGTCTTAATGAGCACTTATTTCACTTAAAATTATTTATGTGTTATTTCATTATTGTTAGGACTTATTTCATTTTTTTTAATTGCAATTTGTGAGATATAGAATACATTTTATTCTAACAAAATATTGCTTCTGTACGATTTTGTTTAATAAACCGTTGAACTACTACAATTTCTTGCATTAAATTGTAAAGGCGCGGTGCGGGAGGCCCAGGTGGCCCCCGCGCCATTACTAGAACAAATAATTTCTAATCGTTCTTTATAAAATTGCTTTGTTTATTTACAACCATGTCAATTATTAAAATGCATTTTTTTTGCACATTAATTCTTCTTCATTTTTTTTAGGAATTGATTTATTATGAATTAACTCCTAATGTTAGGGTTTAATCCATTTTTTCATTAGGAAATATTCTTATTGCATGGGGAAAACCAACAAAAAATGCATGTTTATCCTAATTGCCGCTAGGGTTATCTGAAAAACTATTGCAGATACGGAAAATATACACAAAATTAATTTTTTAGGAAAATGATTAAGCTTTTTTTTCTGTAGAAGATAATTTTTTCATTTGATTAACAGTTTCCAAGATAAAAGCCAAAAACCGAAAAATCAAGTTTCTCCTCACTGCCGCAAGCGCTCCAGTCGGATTCTCGGCTACTTTTTTTGGGTTATCTCCAGACACACATAAGTAAGTGTGCCAACAAAACTGTTGGATTTATTTCTATTTGAGGTTCTATTTTTGTCATTTATTGGCTGGATTACTGCGTTATTCGCCTTTTCAGTCATTAAAAGACAAAGTTGATGCTAACTTTCTTATTTAAAATTTTACTGTTAACAGTTCCATGTTTCTGTAAAGTAAAGGTTCCTTGAACAGCCTAGACAAAAAATAAAGGTATGCTATTTAATTTATTTAATGATTAATGCATTAAATTGTCCCTAAATATTTGTTCGTTTTATAGGATATTTTTGTTTATATGCATGTGAATGTATATTAAAATACTACTCCAGGCAAACTAAACCCAAATCATGTATAGAATTACTGTGATATTGGAAATGTAAGTTTTGAAAAGGATTTCAAATACAACGCAACAACATTATCAGAAAGTATGGAAGCCTCCTCAAAAATAAATTGTTTATTTGGTAGAGATAGAAATATTATTATTATTAAGATATTCAGCAATTGCTTCTATACTATGAATTGGATACAAGTTAGTTAACTTATACTAGGTATCGATTATCGTCAAAATGGTTTGAGGACCAAACAAAAAGAATATCTTAACTGGATAACAAAAATATTATTTTTCACTTTCCCTTTCCTGTGTCTGTGTTCTGTTTAAAAAAAAGTATTTCAATGACATTGAACTTTCGATTAACTCTGTAGGTATGCAAATTTTATAACATTTATAAAATCAATTTCGTATTTTGGGAGTTCAATTTTAAATTACATATCTACACAAAAAAGTTTTAAAGTGTTAATTATACCTACTGAGGTAACTATAAAGTATAGTTAACCGGATATAATAAATAATATAAGTCGAATAATATAAATATAATGTTAGGTTTGGTATGTCTATAGCTTGTATCTACGTCAGTATAGAATATACCTAGGTGTTATATAGATTTATCATCAATGTTATGCACGAACTTTTAATAAAGAATTATAAAACCAAGTTATCTTAATTGCTTCATTAATCTTAATACCTCAAAAAACTGTTAAAAGAATTTGTATGTATTTTAATATTTTCATCATTGATTTCTCGGGGTCAGACCTGCGATGTAGTTCTGGTGTAGCAGGCGCAGAAACAAAGGAAATCAATGCAAGCCAAAAGCTCAACAGGAAGAAAACCAAAAACGAGGATAACGGTTGCATAAGCAGAGCATCACTTTCTTCTTTAAAAAATTCATCTGGACGGAAGTAAGACTGAGCTTTCATCGTCTCTTCCATCAGAATTCCTTGACTTCTTATTCAAACAGTAGTCAGTTGTGACCATTTATCGCTTCATTACATTACAGATCTGCTTAATTTAATTTAATTTCAATTTATGAATAAAAATAAACAAATGTACAAGTATAAGACTTTTATAGTAGATACCTACTTAAACATTTTAACTATAGCTAAGAAAATACCTAAATTAAAGTTGTTATTTTATTATTGTTATTATTCCCTTCCTCATCCGTTCGACGAATGGTTGGCATTTAAATCGAACTGGAAAAATAGAAAGAATAAGAATGAAACAACACCAACAAAATGTGTGTACACTAATAAAATAGCCGTCTTCTCAGTGGATAGATAATCACAAATCTTTTGAATAAAGTGGTATTTCGGTTAAATAATTTAATATTTAACAGATTTATTTATGAATTATTAAATTTCAATATTTTCTTCAAACAATTACTACAAAAAAATTATCAAAATTCAATATATAACTGTTAAAAACATAAAAAAGAAATTGCGGCAAAATTATTTGCACAAGTGCAAAAGTTAATGCTCTTTGTATGCTCTTTGTGTAAATTGTTTATCTTTTTTATGTATACCTAAATTTTTTTAATATATTTTAATCTTTAATACTTAAAAAGTTATAAACAAATAAAAATCAAAATGTACTTGTTATGTTTTTGGAGTCGAAGAATTTGTTTGTTTTTCATTTAAGATAAAAAGGTGTGGAATGCAGATTTATAGACAATTTCACAAAGCAAATATGTTTGCTTTTACTTTTTTTGTAAATAGGTCCGTAAAATATTAAATTGAAAAACAGTAATACCACTTTATTCAAGACATGTAATATAAAAAATGCATTGCGCAAATAATTTTTTCAATGATTGTACCTACAGCGGTCAGCGAAATGATCTCAGGGCCTGGTTAGGCTGGATCATGCGTTAGTTTCAACCAAGTTTCACCAATATAAATCGCGATTATGTCTTTGCATATTGTTAGTTCTTTTGTCAGGTATGCACGCAGTATCTTAGGATAGCATGACCATCCTGCACGTTAGAAGGCACATATTGTATTCTTTTATCGGTTGCTCTTCTTGCAACATGGTATTTATTTACAAAAAAATCCAGTCAGTTGAGTGCTAAAATAATAGTTTTTCTCATAAGAAGTGGTTGTTATTTTTAATTTTCTCAAAAAGTATATAAGATCCGGTTACCTATCTATTTTTGACTAAAAATATATTTGAAAAAAAAGCATTGAATTTTAAAAATAAAAATATTTCTTATCACGTAAAATTAAAAAAAAAAATAGTTTAGACATTTTTTTTAAGTTTTGTTTGAAAATCAATTTTTCAAAAACTATTCAAATAAACTCCTTTATTTGAAAAGAAGATAAAAAACAGATTTATGGCTTTTCGAAAAGGTATATCTGATATCATGGCATTTAGGTTTTATTGGTGTTTTTTAATATATTTTTTTGTCTTAAGTCAATTTTTTTTTAGAAAATTGCCCTTCCCGCCTTAACGGGGGAGATAAATCCCGCTTTCTATACGATTTTTTTCTTGTGGCGACCCAACCTACTCGCTCAATCTTTTTGACACACCTTATGTTAAACACCCTGTATATACAAATCGATGTGTGTATGGATTTTCTTTGGGGATTCCAAAACTGCTGGACCGATTTATTGAGGCAGTCTTAAAATAGAAGAAAAGCAACGCCAGGCCAGAGGAGAGAGTTTCCTATAAAAACAGTTAAGGTCGTATCTAGCGATCGATTTATTTTGTAATTTTGCGAAAAAAATAATTAAGACATTTTCTGACGAAATTGTTTAAGCTACAAGATTGCCATTCACTTTTTTTTCTAGCAATGATAGTTAGGGAGATATTGAAGAAAAACGGTTTTGAGGGGCCATAGACTCTCCGTAAAATCATTCGTATCGATGGGGACTTTTTCCTTAGAACTCCATTATGAAGCTTATGTGTAACAAAATTCATCTTTCCCCGAATTGTGTCCAAGTTTAGCTGTTTTTTATTCGGTTTAATGACTGGACTAGGAACTGTTTTGAAACTTGTCAGTGGGGTAGATTAAATCATTAAAGTTTTAACAATAACTTGGTTGTTTTTGTTTGTGAAGTAACCATAAAGTGACAACAACTGGTGGCAAGCATGTTGCGGAAATAAAAGCTCTGAATAATTATTATATGTTATGTTCGAGAGTGCAACAGCATTTTATTTAATTCAAGCTAGAATAACATTGAGCTTCAAATTATAAACAAAGAAATAATATATGCAATTTATTTCATCTTTCTCCCTTGGTAGGTACCTATACGATTTTTAGAGTACCTCCTACCAAATAACAATTAAAATTTAGTATTATTTATTTTTACATACCTAGGTACCTATACGATCGGTTTAAAAGAAATGTAATATGTATAGTTATAGTGTATAGGTACATAGTTCGTTATCAAAATATGGTTGCTTTCATAAATCAGATAATTAAAACCACCAGGCATGATAACAACACAAACAGCTTATGACTTTAATGCAGAATTAAAAATGATACATTTATGTAGATGTGTGTGAGTTTTAATTTTAAAGTGTTAATGAGCTTGAATATGGAATGCCAATGTTGACGACCGTGCGGGAAACCACCGATTCGAACACTTTATTTACAAATGATTATACATAATATCATTCCTATAAACGTAGGGTACATTTTTGCGGTGTTTATTATATCTAAGCACACTTTACAATTTCGCAGTTTCAGAAAATGTTTGGTGTTTTGTTGTATTTTTGTAGTAGGTATACTGTAGTGAATTACTTATACAATGTAAACCTATGTATTTAATATTTTTTTTTCTTTTATAGGTATGCTATAGGTACTTTGACCCTATGTTTTTTTTAGATAGGTAGGTAGGTTAGGTGTATGCATTTTACTATAAAATGTAAATAAAGATAACAGACCTAGAGCCGAGAGCAAAATTTGGTTATCTCTCAAGAGCTAGGTAAAACTAAGAAAAAATAAAAAGCACCACTGGATTTCACGAACTTGCTCTTGTTGCAACAATTTAAAAACTCATTTGACACGTTTAAATTTTATTTTTAAATACTTTTTTTTTTAAATATTTTTCAGGCCTGCAATGCCTGTCAGAATATTAAATTTCATCAAAACCGGTAGTCGGTGTATAAAAAAACCGTTCTATCGGAGGTAGCTTTTTAGATTTTCTTTTTGCTGATGAAAGTCTTCATCTTTGGAAACAAATGACTTTATGCCGTAGCCCGTCATCCGAAATTTTATCAAAATTGATCATATATTATTCAAGAAAATTTGGATTTTCACTAACGGTATATTTTAAACGAGAACAATAATTATAATTCCAATCCACTAAGGAATGTTCTAGAAACCTTATTACCAAATTTAAAGCTAATGATGGGTTCACACGTTTAGGCTGTAGATGCTGATACGGACAGACACTGACTGACAGACAGAAATACAGACAGACAGACAGACAGAATTCCGGAACCATTTTTCCGACTCCGCTATCATCGTAATGTCATGTTTGATTGCATTGTCAAATGCATAACTTGCCATAGTAGGTTAGGTACCTATAATCACACAATTACACTTGTAAAATTAAGCTGATGATCTGGGATTTGAATAAGATTTGTTTAATTTTCTTATGATTTTTTTAAATCGACTGTACTTCTATAATAAAAATGTTTGCTGTCTTAGACCAATAGATGCCTCTACGTAAAACATGACTTTTGTATCAAAATGTGAATTTCGGAAATTTTGGCATTTATTTCGCTTTTACCACTGGTTATTTAATTATAAAAAAGAAGCAAAAGAATTACATATTCGTAAAATATAATAACGGCATATCATCTGATCCTGACTTTAAAACTCAATTCAAATTGCTGATCGAATTAAAAAGTAGCTAGCTTCTAGTTTTACAAAGTTATAACTGCTTGTCTAATTTTTGTTAAAGCTTGTGGTTAACACAGCAACTGCCTAAGGAACTTTTTCAAAGAGTAAGCTAACGAAAAATGGGTAAGAAATTGTGTGACGTTCAAATGTTGATTAGCAACGGCTGTCGGATTTGTAATTTTTTTTAATCTGAAAATCGAGAAAATTGAAATCTTGTTGAGCTTTTAAGAATCTTATCAACACTTTTGCAGAGAAAAAAACAATAAAAGTTTTAATTGGAAAACTTTGATATTTAATTTAAGCATTATAAAAAAATAATAATATGTACCTAAGTAAAAAAGATCTTAATTTTAATAATTTATCTTATATTATAAGCAAATAAGGCATTTGTTGAATTTTTTTTTGTTTTGGCGAGTAATAAAAAGATTAAAAATAGGGGGGGTCACTAAAAATGTTTTGATACGGGGTCCCCGACGGGCTAGCTACGCCCCTGGTGTAAATATATATTGTTATTTAATTGTTATTGAAGATTAACTTTTATTTATTTTTGTTATTCTTGTATATGTAATGTATTTTTCTCATTTAGTTTCTATTTTGTTCACGAAAGAGTAAATACAGTTGCTATGATACGAAAATATATCATGTTTTTTTTTGGAAGTGTAAATTCTTGAATATAGTATATTAGAATACGAAAACATTATCGGCTCTCTCTCAAACAATTTCAATTTTTTAATATATATTTCTTGTCTATAGCATGATTGTTGTCAGAACCTCTCTTTCCAAACAATTATTTTGATTCTTTCATTATACATGAAATATCCCAATTCAAATAAATTCGACCCCAATAGCTTCGAGTTGTAATTTTACTATTGTTTTTAATATTTTATATACAGTGTTTCCCGAAACTCAAAGTCAAGTGGGTACCGAGTGATAGGGTAGGTTATACCCGTGCTGGGAATATTAAGAAAAAAAATTATTTCGGAGGGTTACGTAATAATAGCAATATTTAGAAAAATTATGAAAATCGGCCACATTTGTTTGTACTGTGTGTGGTCACAAATATTCATATTTTTCAGTAATTTTTTTTCTACGTAGTCCCTAATAACAATGCTTTTGAATGCAATCTCAAAATCAAAAATATTGTAAGTTTCGCAAGTAAAATGAAGTTTGACTGAGTCACTGTTAAAACAAATTTTGTAAGCTAGTTTTAACACTTCATATTTAAAAAAAAAATAGCACACTACCCACTGCAAGTTTAAAAAAAAAAAATTACCCATTTTATCGAGTTTTCAAAAAAGTGCAACTCTTGGCACTTGATACTTCCATTATCATGTTACCGACATTTAAACCGTTTTCGAGCAAGTAAAATTAAATTTTCTTTTAAATAGGAATATTAATATTGATGTACTAGTCGAGTAAGGCATTACTTCAAAACATTTCTCAGGCTGCTGTAGTTAACATAAAAAAAGTCCTGATCCCGGAGAGGTGAGCCGGAGGGGTGGAGGAGTATAAAGCCCCCAAAAGGGGGATTTTGGGGACTTAAGCTTATACCACGGGAATGGTGCGTCGTATCGATTTTTTTTTTCAGAATAAACAAAAGCCCATTAAATTTTGTAAAATTTTTGTTATGATCACTTTTTTCAAATTCTCGACCGTTTCGGAGATACACGCATCGCAAGGGAGAAAAATTACAAAAACAAGTGTTTATATTTTGGAAAAATTGATCATAACAAAAATTGTACAAAATTAGATGGGCTTTCGTTTATTCAAGGGATCAGGACCTTTAGTATGTTAACTACTTAAGCAGCCTGAACAATATTCAGAAGCAAAGGCTTACTGGACTCCTACGTCAATAAAAAAAAATGTATTTAAAAAAAAAAATTAAAATTTTTCTTGCTCGAAAATGGTTTAGATGTTGGTAACGTGATTATGAAAGTACCAAGTGGCAAGTGGTGAACTACACTGAGTTACAAAAAAAGTGGCGCACCTTGAAATTTTGCAACATTTTGAAGTAACTTAAACAAATAAACGTTTTTCTGGTACAGTTTTGTTTATTAACATAAAAGTAAGTCATTCATGTAATAAAAAACGAAAAAATAGGAAGAACTTAGAAATAAACCATAAATTAAGGAAAATGTGCATAAACTTCAATTTTACATTTTTTACATTTTTTTTTTTTTTTTTTTAAACTAGTCCTTGTTTCTTCAATAGTGGGTATTGCCTCCACGAACATCTAATAAAGCTTTAATTCGCCTGGGCATACCTTGGATAAGGTTGTCAAAATGATAACAACACATCAAAAAGTATGACTGCGCCACTTTTTTTGTAACTGAGTGTATTTTGAAAACTTGATAAAATGGGCCAACTTTTTAAACAACTTGCCGTGGGTAGTGCGCAATTTTTTTTTTTAAATATGAAGTGTTAAAGTTTGCTTCCAAGATTTGTTTGAACAAATCAAACTTCATTTTTCTTGCAAAACTTACAACATTTATTTTTGATTTCGAGATTGCATTCAATAGCATTATTAGCGTTATTAGGTATCACTGCAAAATATGAAAATTTGTGACCACAGTACATATACAAATGCTGCCCAGGGTTTCGATTTTCATAATTTTTTAAATATTGCTATTATTATGTAACCCAGCGAAATTTTTTTTCTTACTATTCTTAGTACGGGAATAACCCGATACCTGCTTGACGTTGAGTTTCGGGACACCCTATATATGTACAATGATTAGTGAAAAAAAAAAATGGACATGAGTCTTACGTCATTAAAGGCCTTTTAAACTGTTGAAACCGTTATTGCTGAAAAACGACTTTAACGGTACCTGTCAAATAAGTTTCTTTTTATTTTTGGTTTCTCGTTAACGACTTCATACAGACAAAAACTCTTTTTACTAACGTTGCGACGTTAAGCTTATCCGAAAATATACTGGATCAGTCTTAAATGTTCTTTTACGAGGTTATTATATTTATAATCACAGACGAAAACTAAAGGTATACTTTTACATAAAAAGAGCTCATGAATCAGCAGAGAGACAGTATTATACTCATGTTAATTATAAGCATTTATAACCTCAATAAAAAACAACTGCTTCAACAGCAACTTTACTCAATTTTTATGACTGGAACAATCTTTAAAATTAGAGGAGAACTAATAGTAAAACTCAACTTCTTTTGCAACTTACGCGAGTAGCAAGACGTGCTGCGTGTGTCCGATATTGAAGGAGTTAAGACGTTTACATTTTGGGCAATGTTTTGAGGAACTGAAAAACGGTTTAAACTGAATACAACTGTTTAAATACTTTGTTGCAACCAGCGCTTATAGAACGAGAATCATCACCAAAGACTTTTAGGAAAAAATTATCATTATCTTTATTCTTCACTTACCTTCACTTTGCAAGATACATTAAATTTTGTTTTAGCTAAACTAAAAGCCTCAAAAATATTAATAGCATTTGCCTTTATAACTCCTATGTGTGTACATACATAAATTTTATTTTAACTAAACTAAAAATTTCATAATCTTCTATAAATATAATCATTTCTGTTTCAGCTTAACTAAAAACCTACACCAAATTCAATTCAAAATCGGAATGTTTGTTCAACAAAATACGAATGAAAAATACATACAAAGAATATAATAAAAACAAATATATACATATTTGTAAAATGATTTACTTAACACAAATTAATTTGCTTTTTAATAATTTTCATGATGTAAGACTTTAATGTCATGCCTTATATGTTATCCAATAATTATACTGTAATGCTATGTATTCATTGATACCCATTATTTACTGGATTTATATTAAAAATAAAATGATTTAAATCTAGTCAAAATGAATAAAAACTCCAAACTAATCTAATCATTTTTAATGCTTCGTTTGTTTTAGCAAGTAAGACTTCTTTAGCGCCCTATCATAAGCTGAACCTCATAAATCCATTGTGTCAATACTACCAACCTTCAGCTTTATTTACAATCATTTCAGAAATACCTTCAGCAGTTTTATTTTTGGTTTCGATGAAATCAACAAAGGATACCACTATAACTCTACTCTTTGATTTTATTTAATTTTTTTATCTGTGTGATATATCAGGAGTATATTATATCAAAAAGGCGCTTTTCTGCGCTAAATGGGTTTCTTCGGAACAGTTGTTCTGTGAAACCGCCATTTTACCTTTTACCTATAGGTAATATAGTCTATCAGGCAAGTTATGAATTCGTGAAAAAAAAAATTGAGTTAGCAATCAAACATGACATTACGATGATAGCGAAGTCGAAAAAAGTGGGTCTGGAAATTCTGTCTGTGTGTCAGTCTGTCAGTGTGTCAGACTGTCAGTCTGTCACTCTGTCAGTCGGTCAGTCTGTCAGTCTGTCAGTGTGTCAGTTTGTCAGTCTGTCAGTCTGTCAGTCTGTCAGTCTCTTAATCTGTTATATTAAAATGAAAGGCACTACTGGGTCGAACAAATATGCTCTTGTGGTCAAGGCCGTAGCCAGAGAATCATACGGGACCCGGGTTATACTCCAACTTGACTGGCAACCATCTTGTGAAAAAATATGACAGCTCACACTACGCGGATGACAGATTGAAATATGTATCGCGCTTTTTTCAAACTGTCAAACTCAAGATCTTGCAGAAAGCAATTTGGAAATAATTTTTAAATGCGGTATTCTTTTTAGTGTGAAATTTGTGATTTCCGTGGCTTAAAAATGTATTTTAATTAGCAAAACCAACAAATACATCTGTATATACATATAAAAGTGGCCGAAATAGTGACAAAAAGATTATTAACATTAAAAACTATTCAACACAAAAACATTGTTAATGTTGTTACTAAAAACTATTCGAGTATTGTGTAGTGAATTTGTTTTCAAATTATTTCGACACCAAAACATTTGTTTGTGATTTGTGAAGAGCATTTATTTAAACCAAAAAATGCCATCTTATTGTAGTGTGCCCTTGTGCAAAAACAATTCAATAAAACACAAGGACGTTAGTTATTACAAAAGTTTAGCAATATGGACAAGAACAACGAGATTACAAAAACTATCTGAACTGCGGATAAGGAGATGGATGAAAGCAATAAAAAAAGAATGGTTTTTGGAAACTGACCCATCACCAAGAATAACAATTTGTTCAAAACATTTTGTTTCAGGTATGTTTTTTAAGAAAAAATGTAGAACTGCAATAATAACATAATATTCTTTCTAGAAAAACCTGCAAACATGATAAATTGTTTTAATAAAGACTGGGTTCCTACTCTGCATTTAGGATCAAAGGAAAAACCGCAACCCACAAGAGAAACAAAGAAGTCTTCTAGCAAAAATGACCCAGCAGCAACTATAGAAGGTTTGTTTGTTTCGAATTTAAACAAAAAAACTAACAATGCTGAAAGTAGAAGATTACTTTTCTGAGTATAGAATGGTATCAATCATTGCAATACATTGAGTAGTTCAGAAACTCTGATCCCAAAAATCATTTTCACCCATATAATACCAACTTTTGCATTTTTTTGAAAATGTTTTTTGTTATAATACCTTTTTTTCTAATACTTACTTAAGGTGGCGCTACAGACTTTTCTAATACAGTTGAAAGGGATATGATAGTTCCTAACATAGATGTTAGCAACGAAATCATAGTCCTACTGCTGATGGAACAGTAAACCAAAACTCAGATACAGTACTGAGACCAGAAATTGAAGCTTGCAATCCATCATTTAACGGTTTAAGAAGCACTTTAGCTGCAAAGGTTATAGAGAACCCAAGAGAAGAAAAGGAAATAGCTGAGCAACTGCCCATCACCAAAGGTAAATTTATTTTATACATAATTATTTTTTGTTTAGAAAAGTTATCGAATAAACTTAAACCTATACAATTTTTTTTAAAGGAACTCAAACCGATTTGACGATGAATGATGTAAAAGAACTGAGTGAAGCTGTTGAGTCTAAAAACCTAACAATATTGACCATGGAAAAGGAGTTATCCAAGTTGACAAATGGCGTGTTGTACTCCAAAATGGGAATGGAATCTTTTAAGGATAACGACATCAAAATTAAATATTTTACAGGGCTCCCTAACTTGTTTATATTTAAACAAATTTATGATGCTGTTTTACCACGTTTACCAAATTGTTTTAAAAAAAATTTAAATTCTTTTCAGATTTTGATGTTGACCTTAATGAAACTAAGGTTGGACCTTCCATTTACTTTGTTGGGCCACATGTTTGGGATTACAACTGCTACCGCATCGAAGAAATTCCACGATTGCATTCTGGTATTAGATGCCGAAATAGGACAATTTGTTTGGTGGCCTGACGAAGATGTTAGTTTCTAAGTGTTTGCTTGTTAAGCTAATAAAGTTAAACAAACAACTTTAGACGGGAGGGGGTCCCATCCCCTTCCTTCTGTGGTGTTTGTTGCTAAATAAATAAAAAAGATGTCAGGATTCATTTCACTCCGGACTACTTTAAAGGCATTTTCGGAAACCGTTTGGCTGTTATAATCGATTGTTATGAAATACGAATCGAAAAGTCTGGTAAAAGCTTTTATATATTTAATAAAATTCTTTTATAATAATATTTCGTCTTTTTAGGAGAACCTATTCCAAGGGCAGCTATGTACGTATTCGTCGTACAAAAGCTCGGAAACCATCAAATACCTTATCGGTATTGATCCAAGTGGAGCTATAATATATACCTCGAAAGGTTATGGTGGTAGATGCGACAAGTTCATAACTGAAAACTCTGACTTTTTGAGTTTTATCAAACCGGGTGAAATAGTGCTTTCCGACAGAGGATTCCTAATAAAGGAAATAATAGAGGCAAAGGGAGCTAAGCTTTGGACACCATCGTTTCTCGAAGGAAGATCACAGCTTAGTGCCAACTCTGTGGAATTTTCAAAAAATCTTTCAACCCTTCGTATACACATTGAGCGAGTGATTGGAAACCTTCGACAAAAATATTTAATCCTCCACAATGTTCAGCCAGTGACATCGTTTGCGAAGCGGATTGATAAGGATGAAGTATTTTTTGATTAAATTGTTCGCGTATGCTGTGGTCTTATCAACTTAACACCATCACTAGTTCCATCTATATTGCTACAAGAGGATCAAGAGTAAGAAAACGAATTAAGAACAAAATTAAGAACAAATTTTTATTTTTCTACTTTTTTTTATTCATATTTTTATTGATTGGATTTATATTAATTAGATTAAGGTAAAAAACGTATGTCAATGTAAATATATTTATTGTTTGTTAAACACTGTATTTTTGTAATTTTAAGTAATACTAAGCAATGTAAATAAATAATAAGAATAAATAAATAATGAGAGTTAATAAATTAATGTACATTATACCCAAAAAGTTTTCTTGTTATTACTTCAGTTAAAAGAATTAGTTGGAAAGGATGAATTAAAATACAAAAGTATAAAGAATGATACAGGTAAACAAAATGAGACGATAAAAGTTTATACATAGTAAGATTATACCAAATTACATTCCAAACATAAAATATTGGTTAGAAAACAAAATGAGCGATGAGCATATGAACATTATGTGATATGAAAATACTGCAAGATTTCTAAAATCTATGATCCAGTTTTAAACAAATAAAATAACGGTAATGTTTATTCTTAAACTTAAACAGAAAAGGAAAAAAAGTAATTGTTGAATAAGGCATGCAAAAATACAATAACTACATAACGTAACAATTGAAATAAAATACAACATGAAACAAAATATAACAAAAACAACAGAGTATCTATATACATATCTATATCACAATAGTTACAAAATTTGGTTTATACAAACAAAACAAAAATTTTTGAAAACAAAATAATTTTAGTTCCAAGATTTCGAGTAATAAAAACCAAGTAATTCCGGAAGTAAAATATTAACAAAATATGGATAACATTCGCGGATAGCCTTCTGAACAAAATCAAGGTCTAGATCGACTTTAATAACAATTTTCTTAAAAGGAGTGAAAATGCAAAAGCAACCAAATTTGGATTTTGTTATATATATTTGGAGTTGAACCTGATAATAATATGTATGATTTTTAATCATTTCATAGCCATTTGTTGTTTTAATGATTGAACAGCTATTGTTGTTGAGTGTCAATGTTTTCATCGTTTCTGAGGCTGTATGAGCATTTTACCTCAACTGGACTGGTTCCACATCACTTACAACTAAAAATTGCATCTGCTGTTGCAGCAAAATAGCTCTTTTCTTGCATTATGAATATGCCACAAGAAGATATTTTAGATTCCAGATACAATTTTTTCAAATAGCTGTGAACGAAACTAAAAGCTTTTTTCCCGTAAGCTGTAGCAGCAGTTGAAAATGCTTTCGGATGACATAATTTGTTCAGAAGGCTCTTCGACGGACTGACATTCTTTGTCCGACACACCTCTTTCAGCGCCGATGCAGTGATTCGACCTATTCTTATTTTGTGCCAAACATTGTCAGCTGATACGCTTTGAAGACGCGTCAGTTTTTCAATTTTGCCAAAATTTTCTAATGAAATGGTAAAATTTATCTTTTTCCCGATTTCTTGCAGTTTTTCTTTAGAATAGTTGCAATATTCTGACTTCAAAATATTGGTAAAATAAAACTGCGTCAAAAAAAATCGGTATCTTTAATCATAAACTCTCTACAGAGAGTTAAAGCTGCTGGTGGAAGAGATGTGTTGTCTTTAATTTAAGATTTAAAATTAAAACACGATATAAATCTTTCTAATAATGATGATCCAGGCCTCAAAGGTTTTTCATTTAGGCGCTGGGAATGCAAAACCTGAGTAGATACATACAAACTGATAAACGCAATTTGACTATTTATTTATAAAAAGCTTAAGTACCTTCCCCAACACAATGTACACATTGGCTCGTATGACGAAAGTTCCAGCCATTTCCTTCAGCCATCCTGCGTCGAAGAGTCCTTTAGCTTTGCAAACACTGTTGCTGGTTTTGTACTCCTTTCCCGTGCAATTTGACTTATTTGAAAGTCAATACCTGTGGGTAATATAAGATGTTACATTTTTTGGAAATATCTTACTTTCATACGAAAACAGGTATGGATCTCTTCCAATATTTTCAATTTTCGATAAATATCGAATTTTGCTACATGGATCTAAGGATCTAGCATATTGGGAGAGTTCCATACTGTTGTTTATCTTTTTCCAATTTAATACTCTCCTTGAAGTAATCGGCTCCTGTTTCCAACAAATGGTAATTTAGTTTTATTCTTTTAGTTTTTTCTTCCAATATAAGTGGAAAGACAAATTTTTTCAATGTTTATATTTATTTCTTAAAATTACTACACAATTTTCACAATTTTCGCGCTCAAATCTTTAAAATTCCCGCTTTTGTTTTCAATCAATTTGTCAACAATGATAAAAAAAATCAGCTGTCATCCACGTACTGCTGTTTTTGACAATTCTGTGAGAACGAGAAAGAGATATATCGTTGTTACCTAAAAACCCTATTGGACTTCGGAAATATCACAAAAACGAAGTTGTCAAATGGACGTCACATTGAAAGTACTAGATTAACACTTACTTCTAGGCAACCAGGGATGCCACTTCAACAAGAACAACAAAGTAGTAGTAGTAGTAGTAGTAGTAGTGTATCAAGAAACTGAAAATTAAATACCGTCAGCTCATTAAATAGTAGTTCATGTAAAATAATAGCCTATAACATATCTGGTCTTCATTATAAATTATTGTATGTAGATTTTTCAATTTTGTTAAAACTTTTGATATTTTTTGTCTTTTTGAAACACATATCACCATAGAAAATTCATCTTAATTCATAAATTATTGTAACGGTTATAAACTTCACTGGATTCCTGCTACCAAAACATATATCAAGGAACGTGCAAGCGGAGGTAGCTTGTATGGAATAAATTCATCACATCTTAAATTATACGATTCTGCTGTTTTACAAGAAACAACTGTAATCAAACTTTTAAAAAGAAATAATATGTATATAATGCCTCTTTATCTAAACTGTAATAAGTGGGCCGATGATTTTGAGAAACTCAACAATAATCTATCTCTTTTAGCAAGCAAGAGCTTCTTATAATTGGAGACTTCAACGCTAGAACTAGCAACAATCAAATCACTTCAATTCAGAAAATCAACAATGTTTCTTTAAGCGTTAACTCTAAAACTTCTAAAGATACCATATGCAATAGTAATAGTACTACACTACTGGAAACGCTTCAATTGTATGATTTTATTATTTTGAATGGTTGTAGCGAGGGAGATATGGAGGGTCAATATACGTTTATTGGAGGACAAGGCAAGTCAGTGATTGATTACTGTATGGCGAATAATGAATGGCTTGAATTCATAAATAAGTTTGAGGTGTTATGTAAAAAATTCATTTCTCGAACCTTCTTCAAACTAAATCTCTCACAACGTTTTCTTATGCTGAGCCTCTCATCACTAGTATATCACATGATATACTGGACACCGATATATCTATGTTTGAAATAGCAACAGTTCTACAAAAAACTAAAAATAATAAAGCGCCAGGTGAAAATGGTGTATCTTATGAATTTTTTAAAAATGCAACTCAAAGTTTTGGCATCCAACTGGTCGAGCTGTCATTTTTCCCATTCATAAAAGGTGACTTCAATGAAGTTGCCAACTATAGAGGTATATATTTTATGAATATCATAGCTAAGGTATTTTATGGAGTTCTTGTTGACCGATTGGAAATATGGGTGGAAGAAAAAATTATATTTTCAGACTTCCAAGCTGGATTTCGGAAAAACTATTCTAAAGTTGACCTAATCTTTTCTCTGACATCAATAGTCAAATCATTTCAAGCTAGAAATAAAATAGTGTTCGCGTTGTTTGTCGATTTTAAAGCAGCGTTTGATTTAGTAAATCGTAATTCTCTAATATACAAGCTTACACAGTTAGGTGTTTCAACCAGATTTCTACATGTCATCAAAAATATGTACACAGATACAGCAGCTAACGTTTGGGATGGATCACATTTTTCTGAATGGTTTAGAACTGATTCAGGTGTCAAACAGACATGTCCGCTTAGTGCACTTTTATTTGCACTGTTTATAAACGACATTGTTAACCACCTTCCTGGAGGAATCAGAATGGCAGGAATCCAAATCAATGTGCTGCTTTAAGCTGATGACTTGGTCATATTGTCAGAATCGAAAGAAAATTTACAATTGATGATTAACCGGCTGTCTATGTACTGTGGAAAATGGGGACTTGAAATCAACACTGAAAAGTCAAAAATTATGATTTTCTCGCGATCTAGTCGGACTGAAGCTGGAAACAATTGGAAGTACAATGGAAGGAGTTTAAAAGTGTCAAAGGAATATAAATATCTTGGAGTTAACCTTAAGCCAACGCTGAATTTTAATAAGCACCTCGTCGGAAAAGCCAAGGCGTCTCAAAGTCTTATAAACTTAACATGGAGAAACATTTTTTTCAAATAACCAAATGCATTTGTCTGTCAAATACCAAATCTTCAATTCAGTTGTGAAGTCAACTCTGTGTTATGCAGCTCAAGTTTGGGGAATGGAAGAGTATGAAGAAGTTGAGAAACTTCAGAGAAATTTCATCAAAAAATTTTTTAATTTACCAATCAACACACCGAATTATGCGATTTACATATATAGAAACCGGCCTACCAAAGATATTAACCAGCACTCTGAAACTATAAGCTGATTATCTCATTAAAGTGTAAGGTTTTCGAGATGAGCGATTAAGTAAAATGATGTTGCTGTACGAAGTAAGAAACAAGGACTGGTGGTATGATAAATGGCAACGGATCGCCACTGCATGTGGTGAAGATTTGCAAATTGATCCAAACAACATTCTTGGTGTGAAAGAAAAACTTTATAGAATAATTCAGCTTAATGAAGACTCGATTCGGAATCAACTTGTAGAAACAGCTATAGAATCAGAAAGCCGAATAATATATAGCCAGCTGAATTATAATCTGAGTAACAATAAATATTTCCATGATTATCTTAAGCCCAAAGTAATTTCTTTAATCTTCAAAGCAAGAAGCGAAGAATTATGTCTCAACGGACGACCTTACAATGGGAGTTTTAACCAGTTCTGCACACTATGTAATACAAGATCCAAAGAAGACTGCTTTCATTTTATAAGCATATGTCCAATTTTTAGACATAAGAGGATCGCGTATTTTGGAAAAATATCAAATAAAAACTGAAAATTAAAATAACAGTATCTTTAAAATCAAGAAATTGAAGTTGTTAGTCGAGCTGACGGCAAAGCCAAAGCTTTCAAATTCCAAAAAAAAAAGAAACAATGTAAATTTATCAAAAATTGTAAATAATTGAATTACTTACTTTTTTACTTTTATACTCCAATGTTCTGTAAATTTCATTTATCCAATTTCATCTATCCAAAACATGAAGTGCATTTGTAGTAACAGCGTTGCAAAAATATAACGTTGACAAAAAACGATTATATACTTTTAGAGAAAATTAAAAAAAAAACTTTGTTACAACTGCCCCTTGTCCACTCAAGCTGCTAAAATTAATGTCAATATTTTATAGGACAGAGAGAATTGTTTTGGCTTAATATTTTCCCGTTGTGTCCGTAACATGGTTTAGTATCATTAATCTTAAAGTAAGATGAAAATGTTGTCATATATAAATAATGTCGTCTTATCGACGTATCGAGGACAAATTGAACTGCTTCTTAAGTGCAATGTAAGTAACTTCATTTACTAGAACTAGAACTGCAAGACTATCTGCAGAATTTATAGCTTAAACTACAATATTCTAGACAATTTCGTCACCTAAAGCAATTAATTCATTTTGAATAATTGGGCAAGTGAAGTGTGTGTGCTCCATAATTTTGACATTTGCTTAAATAAGTGTGCATTTGTGCAAGAAGAAAGGGTCAATGTCATTTTGGAACCGCCTGTATACCTAGGCGATTAGTAAAATCATGAGGAAAAATTGCAACAAATGAAAGTAGGAGTTTTGTCTTGATGAGCGTGTACATACACATAGCTCAGGACCCTGATAAGGGAATACGAAGCGAGTCGTTTTTAATTCGATATCTGCTTTTTGACCCACCTATAGAGTTGTTTAATTATTTAGTTCGAAGCGAATCCTTTTGATCCTTCCAATTGACAGCTGATTTCCACGAAAATAAAAACTAAAAAGATAAACTCAAAAATAGTTTGTCATAATAAACTTCATTTTCGCCTCTATAAACGACTCGCTTCATATTCGCATGAATTATTTTTTCTGACACGAATATGTCAATGGAACAAGTAAAAGTTGAACTCAAACGTTTATAACCAGCCCATAAGCAAAGATATTTATGCTTGCTTTGCTTGACATATTTTTTTCAAAATCCGTGTAGGTCAAACCTCATGATCATCCCCCCACCTGGCACCGGCCTTGGTTGTGGTAAAACGAAATTATTTCTTAAATTCTTTCAAATTAAATATAAAAATACATTTTACAATCGATTTTTTTTAACAACTTTTTAAATATTTTTATGAAGAATTGGAGTATGACAATTTCAGCAAATTAATAATATTCATGGGAAAACAAAAAGTTAATGAATTTCAAAATACTTAATTTTGAAAAAAAAAATTTATTCAATATAATTATTTTTACAAAAGTGATTAAAAAATTAAGTAAGCAATTATTGTTAGGCTAAATAGGCCTTTTTAAAAATAATACAATGATATTTTGGACAAAACGTCACCATAGGCAGCTAAAACTTTGAGGTGGTTTTGTTTACCTATTTGTTTACCTATTGCTCTGTTATCAACTCGGTGAATAACGGTGCAGGGAAATAACTTCACTGGCAAATAACTTTACCAATAGTAGGAAATAGCTCATGTGGCTTTTCATTGAAAACTTCAGATATTGCTCTGAGATTTCAGATTTTTGTTGCCGAATGAACCGCAAAAAGATTTTTTTGTTTTATTGTTGTGTGTATCATTTTATGTTTATTCATTTATAAATTGGCGAGAGAGAGACAAACTGAGTTCGCACTAACTTGACAAGTTGACAGTCTCACATATTGTTATGTATGTGAAAGAAGATGAAAAAATCTCACTTCAAATCGAGATTTCGAGATTTTGATTTAGACGTAATCAAGATTTGATTTTTTGACCAATGAAAAGCAAAATCTAAAAAAGATAGAGAACAAATATTTCTAGGTCAATAAAAAAGCACTTTTTTGACCAATGAAAAACCACATTAAGCATGTGAAGTAATTTCCCAATGAAACGGTTGAGATTTAGAAAAAGTGATCATAACGAAAATTGTAGTAAATTTGATGAATTTTTATTTATTCATAGAGAATTTTTGGCTACGAACTATCATTTCCGTAACATATTTGTAAGTCACTGAAAACTCTTTTTGGGTGCTTCATAATCCTTCCCCTCCTACAGCTCATCACCCAGAGGTTAGTACTTTTAGTATGTTAACAACTTAAGAAACTTGAACAATATTTCGAAGGAAAAATGCAACTCAAAGTTTTGGCATCCAACTGGTCGAGCTGTCATTTTTCCCATTCATAAAAGGTGACTTCAATGAAGTTGCCAACTATAGAGGTATATATTTTATGAATATCATAGCTAAGGTAGTGCACTTTTATTTGCACTGTTTATAAACGACATTGTTAACCACCTTTCTGGAGGAATCAGAATGGCAGGAATCCAAATCAATGTGCTGCTTTAAGCTGATGACTTGGTCATATTGTCAGAATCGAAAGAAAATTTACAATTGATGATTAACCGGCTGTCTATGTACTGTGGAAAATGGGGACTTGAAATCAACACTGAAAAGTCAAAAATTATGATTTTCTCGCGATCTAGTCGGACTGAAGCTGGAAACAATTGGAAGTACAATGGAAGGAGTTTAAAAGTGTCAAAGGAATATAAATATCTTGGAGTTAACCTTAAGCCAACGCTGAATTTTAATAAGCACCTCGTCGGAAAAGCCAAGGCGTCTCAAAGTCTTATAAACTTAACATGGAGAAACATTTTTTTCAAATAACCAAATGCATTTGTCTGTCAAATACCAAATCTTCAATTCAGTTGTGAAGTCAACTCTGTGTTATGCAGCTCAAGTTTGGGGAATGGAAGAGTATGAAGAAGTTGAGAAACTTCAGAGAAATTTCATCAAAAAAATTTTTAATTTACCAATCAACACACCGAATTATGCGATTTACATATATAGAAACCGGCCTACCAAAGATATTAACCAGCACTCTGAAACTATAAGCTGATTATCTCATTAAAGTGTAAGGTTTTCGAGATGAGCGATTAAGTAAAATGATGTTGCTGTACGAAGTAAGAAACAAGGACTGGTGGTATGATAAATGGCAACGGATCGCCACTGCATGTGGTGAAGATTTGCAAATTGATCCAAACAACATTCTTGGTGTGAAAGAAAAACTTTATAGAATAATTCAGCTTAATGAAGACTCGATTCGGAATCAACTTGTAGAAACAGCTATAGAATCAGAAAGCCGAATAATATATAGCCAGCTGAATTATAATCTGAGTAACAATAAATATTTCCATGATTATCTTAAGCCCAAAGTAATTTCTTTAATCTTCAAAGCAAGAAGCGAAGAATTATGTCTCAACGGACGACCTTACAATGGGAGTTTTAACCAGTTCTGCACACTATGTAATACAAGATCCAAAGAAGACTGCTTTCATTTTATAAGCATATGTCCAATTTTTAGACATAAGAGGATCGCGTATTTTGGAAAAATATCAAATAAAAACTGAAAATTAAAATAACAGTATCTTTAAAATCAAGAAATTGAAGTTGTTAGTCGAGCTGACGGCAAAGCCAAAGCTTTCAAATTCCAAAAAAAAAAGAAACAATGTAAATGTATCAAAAATTGTAAATAATTGAATTACTTACTTTTTTACTTTTATACTCCAATGTTCTGTAAATTTCATTTATCCAATTTCATCTATCCAAAACATGAAGTGCATTTGTAATAACAGCGTTGCAAAAATATAACGTTGACAAAAAACGATTATATACTTTTAGAGAAAATTAAAAAAAAAACTTTGTTACAACTGCCCCTTGTCCACTCAAGCTGCTAAAATTAATGTCAATATTTTATAGGACAGAGAGAATTGTTTTGGCTTAATATTTTCCCGTTGTGTCCGTAACATGGTTTAGTATCATAAATCTTAAAGTAAGATGAAAATGTTGTCATATATAAATAATGTCGTCTTATCGACGTATCGAGGACAAATTGAACTGCTTCTTAAGTGCAATGTAAGTAACTTCATTTACTAGAACTAGAACTGCAAGACTATCTGCAGAATTTATAGCTTAAACTACAATATTCTAGACAATTTCGTCACCTAAAGCAATTAATTCATTTTGAATAATTGGGCAAGTGAAGTGTGTGTGCTCCATAATTTTGACATTTGCTTAAATAAGTGTGCATTTGTGCAAGAAGAAAGGGTCAATGTCATTTTGGAACCGCCTGTATACCTAGGCGATTAGTAAAATCATGAGGAAAAATTGCAACAAATGAAAGTAGGAGTTTTGTCTTGATGAGCGTGTACATACACATAGCTCAGGACCCTGATAAGGGAATACGAAGCGAGTCGTATTTAATTCGATATCTGCTTTTTGACCCACCTATAGAGTTGTTTAATTATTTAGTTCGAAGCGAATCCTTTTGATCCTTCCAATTGACAGCTGATTTCCACGAAAATAAAAACTAAAAAGATAAACTCAAAAATAGTTTGTCATAATAAACTTCATTTTCGCCTCTATAAACGACTCGCTTCATATTCGCATGAATTATTTTTTCTGACACGAATATGTCAATGGAACAAGTAAAAGTTGAACTCAAACGTTTATAACCAGCCCATAAGCAAAGATATTTATGCTTGCTTTGCTTGACATATTTTTTTCAAAATCCGTGTAGGTCAAACCTCATGATCATCCCCCCACCTGGCACCGGCCTTGGTTGTGGTAAAACGAAATTATTTCTTAAATTCTTTCAAATTAAATATAAAAATACATTTTACAATCGATTTTTTTTAACAACTTTTTAAATATTTTTATGAAGAATTGGAGTATGACAATTTCAGCAAATTAATAATATTCATGGGAAAACAAAAAGTTAATGAATTTCAAAATACTTAATTTTGAAAAAAAAAATTTATTCAATATAATTATTTTTACAAAAGTGATTAAAAAATTAAGTAAGCAATTATTGTTAGGCTAAATAGGCCTTTTTAAAAATAATACAATGATATTTTGGACAAAACGTCACCATAGGCAGCTAAAACTTTGAGGTGGTTTTGTTTACCTATTTGTTTACCTATTGCTCTGTTATCAACTCGGTGAATAACGGTGCAGGGAAATAACTTCACTGGCAAATAACTTTACCAATAGTAGGAAATAGCTCATGTGGCTTTTCATTGAAAACTTCAGATATTGCTCTGAGATTTCAGATTTTTGTTGCCGAATGAACCGCAAAAAGATTTTTTTGTTTTATTGTTGTGTGTATCATTTTATGTTTATTCATTTATAAATTGGCGAGAGAGAGACAAACTGAGTTCGCACTAA
Organism: Baccha elongata; assembly: GCA_951217065.1. Lineage (NCBI taxonomy): Eukaryota > Metazoa > Arthropoda > Insecta > Diptera > Syrphidae > Baccha > Baccha elongata. The sequence continues at coordinate 198,145,748 of OX578272.1, read as the reverse complement.
CTTGACAAGTTGACAGTCTCACATATTGTTATGTATGTGAAAGAAGATGAAAAAATCTCACTTCAAATCGAGATTTCGAGATTTTGATTTAGACGTAATCAAGATTTGATTTTTTGACCAATGAAAAGCAAAATCTAAAAAAGATAGAGAACAAATATTTCTAGGTCAATAAAAAAGCACTTTTTTGACCAATGAAAAACCACATTAAGCATGTGAAGTAATTTCCCAATGAAACGGTTGAGATTTAGAAAAAGTGATCATAACGAAAATTGTAGTAAATTTGATGAATTTTTATTTATTCATAGAGAATTTTTGGCTACGAACTATCATTTCCGTAACATATTTGTAAGTCACTGAAAACTCTTTTTGGGTGCTTCATAATCCTTCCCCTCCTACAGCTCATCACCCAGAGGTTAGTACTTTTAGTATGTTAACAACTTAAGAAACTTGAACAATATTTCGAAGGAACATCAATGGGGTAATATAATTTCTTATTAAAAAAAAACTTAAGCTTGCTTGAAAACAGTTTAAATGTTGGTAACATGTTTATGGAAGTAGCAGCTTTTGCACCATTTTGAAATCTTGATATAATGGGCTAATTTTTTAAAGAAGTTTCCCCGGGTAGTGAAGTACATCTTTTAAAAAATATGAAGTGTTAAAGATAGCTTACAAAATTTGGTTAAACAATGACTTAGTCAAACTTAATTTTTCTATTTTTTAATTATTGGTGGCGATCATAAGGATTACGTAAAAAAAAAACTGCAGAATAAAAACATTTGTAACCACAGTACATACAAATGTCGCCTATTTGTAAAAAATTGCTATTAACGTTGAGTTTCGTAGGTATTATCTATACAGGGTTATGGATAATACCTACAAATAATAATAAAGAAGGTACCTTATTTTTTCCCACAATTTGTATTAAAGTTCAATTCTATAAATCATATAGTTATAGTCCAGTCAAACAAAGCCTAAAAAATACTATAAAAATTCCCGGTCATCAATGTCCTGCAAGGGCTGGGGACGAGTTAAAAGGTATCTTCCCACGGTTGCGTCCGCATATATCGAAAACGGGGCGTCCTAGAGAAGAAAGTTGCCATACAATATTAAGCTGAACTAAGCTACCATCAGTTGGAGATAAATTCACATTTTTACATCTATTCTTAAAGGAAATTTGATTTTCTACAACTTTTGCATGCACTGAATTTTGCATTATTTTTCAGAGAAAAAAAGACGGTTCTTTTTTGCCAAATACTGTAGGATATTTTGTCAGCTTAATTTTGTATGACAACTTTTTTCCTACGAAGCCCCGTTTACGAAATATGTGGACGCAACCGTGGGAAGATACCTTTTGACTTCGCACCCAGCCCTCGCGGCACCCCGAACACATGGTATTTTGTATCGTGAGTACAACACATATACACATACACATACACATTCCCGAAGAAATTGAAACTACATGCATTTTTCAGTTTATTTTTATTAGTTTTACCATTGTATACACATTTCTATAGTATTTTCATGCTGAATAATCACCGCCTGGCCATCTTAAGAAACTTGTGAATAACACATTTTTAGGTTCGTGCATTTACTAGTTGTCTATTCTGTTACCCTAACAACAGTCGTAAACATACATGATTTTTGTTTTGTTTACGACTCTTGTCAAGGAAATATGGATTTAAGTGCCAATAAAATACATTAAATATTGTTAATTTGTTTTGTTGACGACTATTGTTAGGGTAACAGAATAGGCACTTAGTAAATGTAAGAACCTCCAAATGTGCTGTTAACAACTTTCTTTAGATGGCGCTGCTCCATAAGCAGGCAATAGCAATATATACAATACTTACATACTTCCATAAAGGAGAGAGCAAGTATAACAGTTTTGGTGAAAGCAAAATAAAAAAAGGTTTAGGCATATGGTTAAAGCTTGTCTAAGCTTTTTACATTTAAACTGTTAGAAAAAGCAAGAAACTTTTGAAAACAAAAACATTGGGTATTTTTAACAGTTTCTGTTTGCTGCAATGCCACAGTTTTTTAATGACGCACAAAATAGATTTTAGATAGATTTTTTAGATAGATTTTAATCATAAAAGAACTCAATTTTAAGATATATTAAGCTGTGATAAAAACGCAAAATACATTTTAAAGGAAATAAAATAACTTTTTAATATAAAAAACAAAATAATGTGCACCACTTTGGTAACTACAAGCACATATTATGTATTATGTTTAAACTACATAAAAAAAACTTCGTTTGGTAGAATAGAATATTGACCGAAATTTGCATAACATTGTTACATATAGAGCAACCGAAAAGGGGAATGGATAAGAAGGTATAACAACGAACTGTACGGAGACTGAAAAGTCAACGACTAAGGTGGCTGGGTAACATTGAGCGAAAGGAAACAAAAGCTCCGGCCCTCGTGGTTTTTGAGTACGTCCCCGTGGGACGGCGCAGTATAGGAGGACAGCTTAGCAGGTGGAAGAGGACCTCAACCAACTTGGCGTGCGAAACTGGAGGCAGCTAGCTAGAAACCGAGCCGTCAGGAAGAAGCTTGTTTGTACGTGTGAACAGCTAGATGCAAAATTGTACAAATGTATTGTTTAACCAAATTTGACAGTCCCATTTGAAATGCACGGGTACGCATACAGAGTCAAAACTTTGCAGTTTTGAAAGTTTGTAGGCAAAAGGTGGTTGAGCCTCCTGAGATGATGTTCTATTTATTTTTTCTATGGTTGAGGCTCAAGTCCACCCGGGTATGTAGCGCCACCTCAAGTAATAATAAAAACAAAAAAATAAATAATTAAATAAGTAATAATAAAAACAAAAAAATAAATAATTAAATAATTTTTGCTTCAAAATTGTATGTATTCATCATTCTTGATTTAAAAATTCAATGCTCTTATTAGTTTTGATAAAAGCGGATGCTCAAATAACGAAAAAATCTCCGTTAATATTGGACCTACAGACTGATCTGTAGGCTCAATATAAACGGAGATTTTTTCGTTATTTGAGCTTGATATATAACACACATACCTACAATCTACATATATAGTTAATTTTTTTTAAATGAGTTTTTCGTTCTTGATACCATAATTTGACTGCTTCTTTATTCATTGAAGGTCACGAAAGACGAAACTATGAAATTATGTTTACTGCCCATGTTAATATAAATGTAAATTCTTAATAAAACATTTCTTGTCCTGTATTATAGAATGATATATTATAGCTGCCCTTCCATTTATATATAAAAACAAAAAAATCTTCAGTTGAAGACTTAATTAATAATTTAAACCACCAAGGATTGTAGGGCTTTACGATGAATTATGTCCCCGGTGTTCGGAAGAAAACGCATTTCCGTTTTATCAAAAATCATTTGAAATAAAGTATTCATTTCAGTTTTCTTATCCCGTTCATTTGTTTTAATAATGAATATTCCTGCCATACGCATCCGGTATATTCCCTAAAAACAGATATAAAATATACATACATATATAATAACATTTACCAAGAAGTTAAATTAGAGATTAGTTTGATAAATAGCTATTGTTCGTGAATTTAAGAATCACTACAGAAAATGTTAAATACGGAAGAGGAGCAATCTAGATAAGCTGCGATAATTATTTTTGGAAGAAATTTTCAAATTAACTGACCCTTAAGTGAATTAGAAAACTTTATCAAAGTATCTAACACGAATAAAGTATACTTATACACCAAAGATTTTAATAGAATATTCCGCTTGTGGCTCAATATTATGAATTTGAAAATGTTTCGATTATCTGAAACGAAATTGAATCTGAAAAATATATAAGATGGTTGAATAAGGAGTTATAGATTAATTGATTTTGTTTGTTTTAGGTATATTAATTTTGCAATAACTTACCCATATCATAAGTATAAGAGATAGGTTATAATGTATGTTATTGTTGGGGAAGGTAGTGGACATTTTAAGAACGGTTATGGTTTTGAATAAACTAAAAATATGAATACCGATTTGAATCTTTTTAATCTAAAGCGCAAGTTAAGTGCTTAGATACCCCAATATTTCAGTGCAGTGAATAATTAAAGACGACAATGAAAAGAAAATCCAGTGAGTTGAGGATAGTAACACCTACATTATTTCTATTTTTTCTAATTAATCATTTCGCATTTTCATTTCGCCATTTTCATAAATTTTTTATTGATTAGCTTTTTGAAGTTTAGCAATTTCAGAAACACCTTCAGCATTTTTATTTTTGGTTTCGATGAAATCAACAAAGGATACCACTATACTATACTTCTACTTTTTGATTTTCAATTTTGAGGTTTTGATCTGTGTGATATATCAGGAGTATACCTCCTATCATTTAGTTTCTACACATAGAGGAATCATGTGTAAGTTTCAAAACTTGCTCGTAGGATGTCGTTACTATCGACTTGTTTTTTGTTTACTCTTGTAGCAATTATTCTTGAGTTAAAAGGAAAAAAAAAAAAAATAAAGAAAAACAAATACAAATGTATTTAGATGAATTCAGCGGTTCGGTTTGAGTGTTTTTGGTTACAGAGAATTAGTTGGAATAATAATTACTCGATATATGTTTATTTAGCGACATCTACTTCGGTGAGTTTGAAACCATCTTGATTCCTCTTTGTGTATAAACTGAATGCTACTATGGAATAATATTTGGCTTTTACTTGCCATTATATGAATTCGTGCAAACAAAAATTGAGTTAGCAATCAAACATGACATTACGTTGATAGCGAAGTCGAAAAAAGTGGTTCTGGAAATTCTGTTAAGTGTCTGTCTGTCAGTCTGTCTGTCTGTCAATCGCACCTGCGAGGGTTTTTAGGGTGACCTTCACTGGGGTTTTTCGATTTTTTGTTCTAAGCGTAAAACTAACGGTACCTGCCATATAAGGCTCTAACGATTTAGATATTATTAATTTTTTTAATTATTGCATTTATTTAAAAAAAATATTTCATACACAAAATGAAAGAATACAACATCCAAGAGAAGAACGCTCGACTCAGTTGTGCTATTTTGCTGTTAAGCCCTAGCTTAATTGCTGAGCAAGTTTGTTCGACCCAGTCGTGCCTTTTATTTACTTGGCATTTTGTTCCTTTGCTATTTTTTGTTTGACATTTTATTGTTAAGATTTTTTATTTGGCATACAATTTCTTTTTTAAGATTTCAATGGATATTATGACTAATTCCATGGATATTGTTTCCATTTTAAGCAGCCATAATGTCCATGGACATAATGTCGGCATTTCACCCGCGGAGCTAGTATTTAATGTATTTGGCGTTGGCTTCCAATAATAGCTGCTGGATTTTACCAAAAGATCGCCGAAAGGGAGAGGGAAAGTGCATGTCGTTATTGTTTTTCAAATAAACGTGCGTACAATGGATGAACTGATTTAAAACACACAATAAATAAATAAACATTGGAAAAAGTTAACACAAATTAAAACAAAATTACCAATTAAAACAAATAATCAAAATGGAGGAGCATACTACGTGTTAAAATCATGTTTATACTCTACTGACTTAAAATTATTGATATTGCATCAAAATGAGAAACGTCAAAAGTTGATCACCCCATTTACGGGTATTAATATTGGATCAACATTTTTAAGTTACAATTTACAATTTACCTTACTATTTAGCACCATCAAAGAATTGACAGTTTCCATACATTACATTATGTATTTAAACCTACATTCAATCAATTTAAAATCTATTTTCAATTAAAAAAAACGAATAGGTTTACAAATTTAAATCCTTCGAAAAACAATTAAATCATTTATTTCAAAGCATCTCACAAAATCTAAAAATCTTTAATTAAAATATTATAGAAAGCATCTTTCACAGCCAAAGGCAACATCTTTTTTTATTATGTAAACAAGAATTCCATAATACCAGGGATTACTAGGACATAATATACAAAAAGCAATTTAATACTTTACTAAACAAAGATATTGCCACGTTCTTTGGTTGGTTCTTAATTTAAATAATTGATTTCGAAAATAAATTGATTAAGATGATTCAATTAAGCAAAAGCTCATTTTAATAACATTTGCTATGAAAATGTAAACAGTATTTTGAAACGCGTTTGACATTACGACTGGGACACCCATTATTGGGATATATTTCAGCGTAAAGTCTTTGAGCTTCACGATCTTATTTCTCAAGCATAAGTTTAACGGTAGATGCAGAACTGCATATCCACGAATTCTTATGAAAGACTGTAGTTTGACATCGTGGTGTGTTGCCAAGTTGACATTCAAATTGAAAATTTTAAATTTGTTATTTCTTCAAGGATAACTTGGTATTTTGATTTTGTTTGGCTTAAGCCTTAAGGTAGCACACATTTTATATAACCTATATAGTGTAAGAGAAAGAAAAAACATTGAACCCTTTCCAAGTAGAATTATATAAATACAACACATTGTTAGCTAATTATACACTTTCATATATTATACATGTAAAGGGGTCGGCAGCCCTTTACGTAGGTATTTAAGTGTATAAAAGCACACATGAACCGACCGACCCACCAGAGACAGTTCAGTTGTAAATTGAGAACGAAACCGATCGGTCGTGTCGTGGCGTGCCTTCAAACGAAATTAATAAAAGATAAATAAAAAGTGTAGTTTAAAATTATAAATAAAAAGTGTAGTTTAAAATTCAGAAGTGGGATTAAAGATCCACTGTGCCATCTCGAATAAAGAAAAAAAAACTCTTACGAGAAAATACAGCCCTCGCAAAAAAAAAAGAAAGAAAGAAACCCATCGCGCTGTTGTTGATTTAACTAATCGAGTGCGCGATTCTGTAAAAGTACAAATAATAATAATACGAGTTGAACCATTCGCGAAAAAATATATATATATTTTGCATCAAACTAATTCGCAAAATTATTGTTACTGTACCCATAGTGATACAAAATACGCCGCCGTTAAATACTTTGTCGTTGAAACGAAAAGAAATTCGAATAAATTCACACACACATACATCGGGAGCGCGACGCGACATGTAGAACGACGGGACACACGTTGAATCTCTAAAAAAGTACACAGCTGTCCAACTTCGTTCATGGTTGGAAAGACTAAAGAAAAAAACAACCGGTACCAAGTCGGAGCTCATTTTGCGGTTACTGTCTATTTCAACAGAAGTGCGTGGAGACCATGTACAACCAGATACCATCAACGAAAGCGCCGCACATTTAGATGACGACGATGCGCACTCAGATTATTTAGATGTATTTGCAGACAGCGTGAACATGATGGTGGTGGAAACGACGACGGCAAAACATTTCGATAGTACAGACATTGAGCGACCAGTAAACAAAAAATTGAACGCATCGGCAACAGAAACAAATGAAAAAACAAACGACGAGGGGAAGGAGGCTGAGGTGTATATAGAAACAAATGAGGGTGATAATGATGAACAGAATGAACGATTTATAGAAAAAGAAAAGAATACAAATGACAAGATCAAAGATAATCTAATAAAGATAATAATATATCGTTACGTCCGTCCCTCCGGTTACCCAATGTTTACATTTTTTGCATTTCGCGTTTGTGAATACGTGTGAAGTTGGTGACTTGGACCAATAACAAATCGAGGTAGATTTTGTTGTTTTGACAGTTCAATTTTTTTCTTTTGTTATTTTAGTAAATTTCGTTTGTCTTTTTGTAATTTTTAGCAACAAAATAATAATAACACATGCTATCAATATTTGAAATAATATTTTTAAAAATAAGTCTAAATTGTTTTTATAAATTGATTTCCCTCAAAACAACAAATGATTTTATTCAGAAATCGAAAGGAATCGCTTCGTTTGATGCCACTCAAAAAGATGAATTTTAAACATTAAATGCCAGTGTCAAGAATCTTGTTTAAAATATAAAATGCATATTGATTTATCCATATTTGCTGTATTATTTTTATTTTCATAAAGTTTCTGGATGTTTTTTAAATGTCTTTCAAATATTACAGATTGCTTTTCAATAAGCAACACGGCAATTATAGTTCATGATTTTGTTTACGTTTCCCCTTCAAATCATGAGCTGTGGTGGATTTCGATCATGAATGGAGGTCATCCTACGAGCAAAGTTTGAAACTTCCACAAGATTTCTCTGTGTTATAAACTCTATGCTTATAGCTATTAGCAAAAACAATTTAATGATGAAAATAATGAAAAATATTTTTCTTTTTTACATTTGCGCGTTTATGGCATCAGTAGATAGTAAAAGGAGACTGTATACCTTTTAAACTTATTTTCTGGATACAAATTGCTTAAGTAAAATGTTTACTGATGTGTTTAAAACAGTAAAAAACGGAAAAAATATTCTATGTTATTATTGTCATCGATTCACTTCCATATTTTGCATCAAATAATATGAAAGGACTAATGGCGATTTCAATTGTGCCAAAAAAGCATTATTTTTCATTTTTCTTTTGCAAGTAGGTTCTGAACTGATAGTTCAATTGAAGGGAATTCCTTAGCTTCTTTGCTTTTAATATCGAAACAAACAAACAAACGAAAATGCAAAAACAAATATAGTATTTCTGATTATAAGCCTCACTTTAACTTGTGAGTCACCAGTGTAGTAACAGCCTAACCAACAAACAAACAAGTTTATGAACAGACCCAATAAGTTTGAATCTTCTTTAAAAACTCTAGAAGTAAAAATATAAAATGCATATTGATTTAACAGTATTTGCGGCATCAGATTTATTTTAATAAATGTTTCTGAATGTTTTTAAACGTAAAACACTCACTTCTCTTGTTTTATTTAATAAAATTCCAATATGTAAAACGGCAATCAGTTCCTGATTTTTTTTAAGTTTCACGTTTCCCCTTAAACTCATGAGCTGTGGTGGATTTCGTTCATGAAATGAGGTAGAATTCTCCCGAATAAGGATATGTTCATAAATGCACGCTAAGCTATGATCACACTTGTATTTTCAGCTGGTACTCTATTTTAGCACGACATTCTCGTAATAGATACAAAATCGTAACATATATATATATATATATATATATATATATATATATATATATATTTATTGGAAACATATTTTTATTTCGTGTTTTTTTAAAGAACATTTTAGTTTTTTTCATATATTTTTGGGTTCGGGAGACGTATGCTTTAAAATGCTTTATAAATTTGTTTGTATGTATTATGTTAATGAAAAATAAAGTTGTATCTAAATCTAATCTAAACAAAATTAATATTGAGTTTTTGTGCGAATAACTGTTTGATAACTTGTTAATATTAAGAGCTGTAATGAAATTTAGATTTTTTTTCAGTTTGCAAGTATAATTGAACTAGAACACAACACCAAAAATAATTTTTCAAAAATGATATCGCTGCATGAATGTTTCCATATCGTGTACAAGGAAACCACATTGAAATGTTAAATAGTGTGCAGTGAAACATTTGACAACATGCCGTATACTAGCCATACGTAAGCACCAAATATATGTGTATTCTTATGGAACCACATCGAATGCAACCCTTCTGGTTACATTTGCACATCTATCTTTTTGGGTAAACATGCGGTGTACCTACTACCTAAATATTCGTGAATATTACAACATCGCTAAATGTTGCGCTAGTAACACAAATACATTATTGGTACGGGACGTCAGAGACATATTCGCATTTGGTTTTTTACATTCCGTGTACTACATCCTTACGTTCTGCTTTTAGTATTTTTGTTGTCTATGATTCAACATTCAAAATATTGGGTATTAATATTTCAATGCAGGGAAATTTCTTACCCCAAATTTCTTTTTATATCGAAACAAACAAACGAAAACGCAACTAGTGAAGCAATGAGTTACCGGTGTAGGAACAGCCTAACCAAAAAATAAACGAGTTTGTGAACAGACCCAAAAAGCTGATGATTTTGAAAAAGGTGGGAAAATTAATCCACCACTCAGCTTAGGTGAGAGTGTGTGCAGTTTTCATTTCTTCTCACGCACACTTGCTCACCTAAACTGAGACCAGCTGATATCGAAGCTTGAAGGTAACGTCAAATTAAATGACAGGATTACTCTCTCTGTTAGCTCCTCTGTGGACAAGATGGGACAAATGGAAAGAGAGATAAAATTGCTAAAGAAAGAATTAGAGTTACAAATGAGAGAAAGAAATATTATGAAACAGGAACTGGAATTGTTAAGGAGGGGAACACACCACCAGGAAAACACCACCATTGCTGTCAGCGTAGTAGTGTCGGCTCTTGAAGAACTTTTGCCGGAATTTAGAGGTGAGTGTTTTACACATTGAGAAACGCAGTTCCGAAGCGTAGTAGATGTCTATAATCTAGACGACAATAGTGCACGCCTTTTAATTTCGTGCCGCATACAGTGTTTTAAGTCTAAGTAGCAGCTTGCAGAAGCTTTTAGGCAAATCGAATTGCCGAAACCTAAATCATTCCAGGCGAAAACACCCACCCCCGCTGCTACAACACCAAGACGTCCTACGGTTCCGGCTTTGACCACTTCAAGAGCAGTAGTAAATTATGGCCCGTCTACATCCAAGCCCAGAGGAGTGTTGGTTCCTGCAAAAATGGTCCTCAAGCAGATACGGTGTTATAATTTCAACTCGCTTGGGCACTATGCATCTGATTGTCGCAAGGAAAGAAGACAATTATGTAAGAAAATTATATTTTGTATTGAAAATAAATCTCGTAACATATAAATTATCTTTAGGAACATTATTAGATACCGGCAGCCCTATTTCTATTTTTAAGCAACAACACGTGCCAGCCACTTTTCTAATATTAAATGAAAGTTTTATAAAAAAACTATATATGGTATAAATAAAAGCAAAGTAAAAATAATAGGTTGTGTCGATACGTGTATTTATTTTGAATTTGAAGAAATTAATTTAAAGATAGTACTTTACAACACTCAGTTTTACTTGGTAGAGACTTTTTCAAATTTGCTAAGTTAAAATTAATAAAAGAAATCAAAATGAAAGAAAAATAAATAATAATGAGATTATAAATGAGAGTATTTTAGAAAAAAAAGAAGAGGCTAGAAACACTAATGAGAGTACAGATGAAAGTACACTCGGGTTCACAAAAATTGTAACAGATAAAAAAGAAAGTAGTTATGAAAAAGAACGTTTTAAAATAATGAATATAACGCTAGAAAATGATAAAAATGAAATTGATTTGGTATACAAAGGTAAGCAATCAAATGAAACGAAAAAACTATTTCATGATATGTACCGGGATTTCCTGGAGTGCAGACGCCCTGATTGTCCGGAGACCAAATTCCAAATAAGGCTTAGAAAAAGCGCAAGTGCAAGAAATTCTAGACGAGTTGTTGAAGTCAGGAGTAATTAGGCCAAGTAAATTGGAGTATGCATCTCCAATAGTTCTGGTAAAGAAAAAGACAGGCGACATCCGTTTATGTGTCGATTATCGAGTTTTAAATAAAAAGACCTTAAAGGATAATTACTTGCTCCCACTGATCGATGATCTGTTAGATAGATTAGTGAATAAAAAAATATTTTCACTCTTAAAGAGTACCTTCTATCATATTAAGATGGAAGAAGATTCAGTCAAATTGACTTCGTTCGTGACCCCGCTGGGTCAATATGAGTTTTTAAGGATGCCTTTTGGTTTGAGAAATGCACCTTGGACATTTCAGCGTTTCATAAACAAGGTATTCGACGATTTGATTCGGGCAGGTAAAATAGCTATTTATCTGGACGATATTATGGTAGCAAATGAGTCAGAGGAGGAACATTTAGGGATTTTAAAGGAAGTTTTCAAAAAACTGATTGTGAATAAGTCTCTCCACCTATCCCGGTCTCGAGCCCAGTTACACACCCCAAGGCTCAGGGCGTCCTGTTCTACGCCATCTCTCCAGCGCAAGCATGGTCTACCACGCTGTCGTCTGCCATAGAATGTACCACAAAGAACTTTCCGAGCGGGTTCCTCTTCGCTCATGCGAGCTAGGTGCCCTGCCCAGCGGAGTCTACCGAGCCTAATTTTTGTCACGATATCTGCTTCAAGGTAGATTGCGTACAATTCATGATTGTACCGTCTCCGGAATCGGGAAAGGGTATAAGGCCTGACGAAAAAGGATTGGAATCGGTGAATAATTTCCCAATCCCGAAAAATGCTAGGGAGGTACACAGTTTCCTGGGATTATGTTCATATTTCAGGAGGTTCATTCATAAAAGGGTTTTCGTTGCTGGCTGAGCCATTATACAAGTTAATAAAAAAAGATGCGGTGTTTAAATTTGAAGAGAAAGAGGTTGAAGTTTTTCGTGATCTTTAACAAAAACTTTAAGAATCACCAATTTTAGCAATCTACGATCCGCGTGACTAAACCGAGCTCCATTGCGATTCTTTTGCAAAAGAAAAAAGATGGTATTTTTCATCCGATCTTCTATTTTTCAAAACGAACAACCGATTGCGAGTCGAAGTATCACAGTTTCGAGCTGGAAACGTTAGCGATAATTTACGCTCTGAAGCGATTTAGAATTTATTTGCATGGGGCTAAATTTAAAATTGTAACCGACTGCAATTCCTAAACGACTGCAATTCCTAACGTTAAATAAAAAAGAAATAAATCCTAGAATCGCCAGGTGGGCTCTTGAGTTGCAAGATTACGATTACGTTTTGGAGCACAGAAGCGGAAACAAAATGCAACATGTAGATGCATTGAGCCGCATGCCAAATATATTAGTACTTGAAGAAAACACGTTTGAACAAACATTATCGATCTGTCAGAATAAAGACGAATTTATACAAAAGATTAGAGAGAAACTACAAACGAGAAGAGATAGTATGTATGAACTAAGGAATGGGTTGGTCTATAGGAAAATGGGGAAAGACATATTATTTGTAGTACCTCAAAGCATGGAGCGTAACATTTGAGATGGTTAACGTAGTAGCTGAGAAGGTTGTAGATAATATTCAGAAATCATATTGGTTTACAGAAATTAATAGAAAAGTTAAAGCGCACATAAGTAATTGTTTAAAATGTATGTATAGTATTCGCTTCAAAGATGGGTAAACACGAAGGGCTCTTACATAATATTCCGAAAGGTGATGTACCATTCGATAATGTTCGTTATGAACAACACTATTCATAAGGGGACTGGAGTTCATCCAAGTCAATCACTTTTTGGAGTAAACCAACGAGGAGATTGTGTAGACCCTTTGAAGGAAAGACTAGAAAAATTAAATGGAAAGGAAAATGAGAGGGATTTAGAAAAAATACGAAAGAAAGCTTCAGAACGAATAGTAAAATTACAAGAATATAAAAAACAGAAGAAAGATCAAATGAGAGTGTGTAAAGAGTATCAAGTAGGGGATTACGTAATGGTAAAGAATTTTGTCAGTCAGCCGAACGTGTGTAAAAAAATAATACCTTATGAGATAAGACAAATTTTACCGAATGATAGGTACGTAATAGGCGATGTAGAAGGGTTTCAAATTAGTCAAATAACCTATAGTGGAGTTTGGAAGGTAGACAATCTGAAGCAGTATGCAAATGAGAATTCGAAGATCTGTGATAATCGGGATGATTGTTCGCCGGGAGGGCCGAATTGTAAGAGAAAGAAAAAAACATTGAACCCTATCCAAGTAGAATTATAAAAATACAACACATTGTTAGCTAATTATAGACTCTCATATATTATACATGTAAAGGGCTGCCAATTACGTAGGTATTTTAATATATATAAGCACACACGAACCGACCGACCAGAGACAGTTCAGTTGAAAATTGAGAACGAAACCGATCGATCGAGTCGTTCCGTGCCTTCAAACGAAATTAATAAAAGATAAAGAAATAAAAAGTTTAAAATTATAAATAAAAAATGTAGTTTATAATAGTATAGTTCAGTCCGACATGGTCATTCGGGGCATATGTGCGCACTTTTAAGTTTAAAGAAGGATTCCTTGCAAACGACAGAATATATACAAAAGAAGTTAATTAAATATGGAAAGTACATACTTTCACTACGTACTTTCAAGCATAAACCAGCATTTATTTTTATATAGTTATAAAAGGTTATTGCGTTAGAAAACCAAATCAAGTCAAACTGCGCAAACTTGCTCCGTAGTGGAAACTTACCTTTTTTATGTTGCATTTTCTCGAGCTACTAAACATAACAGCAGGCTTTACAGTGTACACATTATGTCCCACTCCTTCGGGACATAACTCCCAACATATACATTTTTCTACAAAAAATTAAAAAAAAATTGCTAATGATGTTTAAAAAAAACATTTGATGGGTAACATAAAAACATTCGTATAGTATTTCATTTACAAATAAAAAACAAAAACATTTTCCTTTTATAACAAAAAACGACAAAAAAAATATTAACAAAAAAAAATTTACTTCCGAAAAAATCGCATAAAATAAGATTAACTTTACATATAATCAAGGGTAATGTTCTTAATTGTTGTCTTACTTTTTTGTGTAATTTTTGAAAAACGTACAAAATAAAATGACAGCAAATTCATATTTCAACAATTTAATAAAATAAAACTAAAACAACCAATACTCACAGGATAACCCAAAATATAAAAAACAGGAACACCAATCAATAAGGCCAATAATAAATTACAAAACTGCACCGTGTTACAAAATCGCAAAAGAAATACAAACAATAATTAAAACTAACATCATAGGTACTAAAAAACAACAAAAGCATTTAAAACTATACAGAGTTCATAGAAAAAACTAAAACAATAAACATACTACCAAATTATTAACTCAGTTCTTTCGATGTAACAAACATGTATAATTGTTTACTAATACCTATACCAATTAAAGACACGGTTAAAATATTAAAAGAAAATCTAACAACTACCTCAAAATTAAACTTACAACAAATAGACGAAATAATAAAAATCATACAAATAATACTTAAACAAAAATAGGTACTTCACTTTTAACAAAAAATACTACATACAAGAAGAAGGCCTCGCAATGAGTTCCCCACTAAGTGGATTGATGGCAGATATATACTTAAATTATTACGAAAACAAATACATATTATCCAACTTAAATTCACAGAACCACAAAATAATATACTACACTCTACACCAGATATGTTGACGATACCTTAGTTATATTTGACGGTACGCAAAGGCAATCCGACATTTTAAAAAAATACATAAACAACATACATAAAATAAAAACATACAATTCACATCAAAAATAGAAAACAAATAATTTTTTTTTTGATTTAACCATTTACAAAAAACAACAACAAATTAAACTGCAAGATCTGCAGAAAGCCAACAACAACAGATATAACTATACACAAAAACTCCCACCACCCACAAACACACAAAAAATGGCAGCATATCATGCCATTATCAACCGCCTTTTAAACATACCAATGGACAAAAAATATAATGACGAAGAAGTAAAAATAATTAAACAAATAGCAACAACAAACGGATACACAGCAGATTTAATAGACAAATTAATTAATAAAAAAGAAAAACAGAATAAAAACTAATAATAAAACCATAAATGACAACTCCACAAACAACATTAATTAATACGTCATATCAATACATTATACTTATTTATTACCAATTTTTTTTACAAAACTAATTCAAAAAGCTAAACTAAAAACAACAAATAATACGCATTAAATTGAGAAAACGCATCATCATTGTCTACAAAATAATTTGCGATAACTGCGAGAATTATTACATAGGACAGACAGGGAGAACATTCTTCGATAGATTCACAGAGCACAAACCTAAAACCAATTCAAAATCAATAACATACGTTTTTTGAAGATAAAACGAGCAAATTGTTTAAAATTTTTTATTGAAATATACAAAACTAATAAGAAAAAAATTTAGTAAAAAATAGAAACTTAAATGAAATACACTTCAAAATGATAAATAACAAAATATTTGTTTGATGTTGTTTTACTTTTTGATATGTTTTCACAGAGAAATGTGTCTCACTCAGTTCCACAAAAGGATTCTGTTTCTGTCAAACTTACATTGAGATCTCAATGAGTTTTTTGTTAGTAAGACGCGCCTAATGCCTACAAACTAGAACAAGATAAAATATTAATTGACAAACACACTATACAGCTAACAACACTGCAATTAACCATCATAATAGACAACTAACAATTAAATAAGGCTAAATAAGTTTGAACCTGGCAAAAAACAAACAACATAGCTATTACTCAAGCCCGAAGATGGTTTAAAATAAACCGAAACGAATCGCATAAAATATTTTAAAAAATAAATAAAAAAATTTATTTAAATTAAAATAAATAAAAAAAATTTAATAAAATTTTTAAATTAAAAAATAATTAATCTACAAATAGTACTATTTGTAAATAACTAGCTGACCCACCAGACGTTGTTCTGTCTATTCCTATTTTTATTATGTACAGGTACACAGTCAGTGTCTTGATTAAGGTTTTTGAATACTTTTGAAATCAAAAGCAATTAGATCTAATCAAAGGAAGGTGAGGGATGAATACAATTTCTCCTGAATATTTCCCTTTAAAAACTGTTGCTTCTACGATTTAAGATTCGGCATCAAGTTCTTCAAGTAAGTCTGGTGCCATTGCACACTCGTGTTTGACTCAAATTTCGAAGCGTTATGATGACGGAATCGGTTTTGATTTTAAAATTATGCAATCGAAATCCGGGTTTGTCAGGAGTTCAAAAACTCGGATAATTCACGAGATCATCTCGATCAATGATTAAATCAACTGATTTGTATGACACTAATAGCGTTTTTTATTAAAATCTCAAAGATTTGCTCTCAAAATCAAGAAGTGCTCTTTTAAATGAAACATGGCCGGTAGTGTGAAAACAGAGATAGACACGCATAGGCTGTGTGAACAATATGCCTGCGTTCCAAACGATCATCATACAATCACTAGGATTTGTATGCTTGAAAATATAATAAGCCGTCAATTTTAATTTACACTTCTATTCAATCACAAGTATCATTATTCATTTCCATTGTTTGTTTACTTGAACATTTGTAGAAATTCGTAAAAAAAATGTAAAATTTATGAAAAATATTAAGAGTTTGAGTGCAATACCTTTACCGTCCAAAAAGGTAAAACAATACAAAGCTATCCAATAGTTTTAGAATAAAAAAGAACGTGTTTAGATCAAATCTCCCAAATTGGGATATCGCTTCTTTCTTAATTTTTTCTCCTCTTTTCATTTAAATGAATTGCAAAAAGATCAAATCTTTGGAAGGAAAGAGCAAATCTTTTCGTAAATGAAAACGCTATAAGACTTGTTTGCTGAAACATTTATGTTCTACTTAAATACAGTTTATGCAAAAGCCTGACGAATTTCTTGTTTGCAACTGACACTTCTTGTTTGCGACTGTGAAATTTTTTGTTGACTGATTTAAAGCTCAAGGGGAATATTTGGGCATACAGCATACAACAATGTAGCAGCAAATGGGTTGTATATATCTCAGATAAACTTTTCAATGATGTTGACAGTGGTCTGACCGCTTATTGGGACCGCTGTCATACAGCAATACCAACAAAACACAAAAAGAATCATTAAAATCGGTCCAGCGGTTAAGAAGTTATAAGAAATGCACCCATTTGATGGCCGATTTTCCGGATATTTTTTGTATTTATACAGCAATGCGAACGAACAAAACAGATTCAGATTATGTTGGCCCACCGGCAAGGCCGTAGCCAGACAATTATTTCGGGGGGGGGGGTTTATACTTATTCCATACACCAATCAATCTGTACCTTTCTGTAGATGTAATAAATAAAATTAGTACAGCCCATTCACCCAAAATCCACCAAACACGACTTTTAGTTGCGATAATGATACTATTCTATGTATAAGGCAAGTTATGGATTCGTAAAAAAAAAAAAAAATTGAGATAACAAATAAACATGATATTGCGATGATAGGGAATTAGACAAAAGTGTGTTGGAAAATTCTGTTCGTCCGACTGCCTGTTTGCAGATCTGCAGCCTAAATGGATAGGCTGATTTGCAAACTTGGTTCAGAGTGTTTATTTAGTAGTCTCGCACTAGGAGCTGTTGAAATTGGAATTTTAGCTCTAAAACAATGGTAAATGTCATATAACAGTTTGTTAAAACTTAATTTTTCTAAAAATGGCCTTAACGATTTTGATAAAACAGTCGAGATTTATCTTAAAACAGTACCTCCCATAGAACCGATTTTTTAAAATCAGAATTTCTCGCTAACAACAAAACCGATTTCAATTAAATTTAAAATTTAGGAAGGTTTTTATGATCAAATTCATATACATAACTTTTTAGATTTTTTTGAATGTGTTGGAAACACGAATATCGAATTTTTTCAGATTTTTTTCCAGATGAACTTCAGATTTCGATGTATTGAAATACTCAAAAAATTGCAAAATATTTTTCAAAAATTAGAAAAGAAAACGGTTTAAAAAAAAACTGCTTTAACGATTTTCAATATTTTTTCCTGGTAGAGTACTGCTAATAAAATACAATTGCATACTTAGTTTTTCAAGAAAACTCTCAAACAAATTTGAAAAACTAAAAGATTTTTCCAATATTTTTTTAAAATAATTTTAAGTTATTATTTATTAGGTAGGTACATTTATCATCACTCTTTAAGATTTTATTATAAAAAAAAGTATTAAATAACATATAAGTATATCATTTTTATAAAATTAAATTTAATCTTCTGGCCTTCTGTGCTGCAAATATGTCTAAAACTTCCTCAGTGTCAATCTCAATTTGTCGATGAATTGACATTAATGCCAATCCTGTTAGTCTTTCTTCGCCGCCGGTAGAATTTCTAAGGTAAGTTTTTAGACGTTTCATTGTCGAAAATGTTCTTTCCGGTGTACACGTTGAAACCGGTAGTGTCGCCAAAATTTTGAGAAGCTTGTGGATGTTAGGAAACAGATCCTTATTGCATTCCCCAAGAGCTGTAATTGCACTCTTTGAAAGCTCTGTATCTTTTTGTCTATGGCATTTTGTCTTCCATAACGTAAACTCAGCTTCTAAAGTGTCCCAATCCAAAAAAGATCTATAAAATTTGAAGTTTTCTTCGTTGTAATTTTGTTCATATTTGCCGCCAAAGATCGATGGAATTAAAATGCACAAAGAGGAAAGTATGGACTTATGATTTTCAAATCTTATTTTAAGCTGACTTAAAAAATCATCTAAAAGAGGAATCATTATACTTATCCTAAAATAGGTTTCAGGATCCGTTGTGCTCAAGTTTTGTCTGTGCTGTTGCTTTGACACAATTCGTGAAATTTGGAGTTTTTCATCCACAACACATATTACGTTGTTGCTCATTCCTTTTTCCTATTGCTGGTAAGAGAATAGAAACGCATGGAATGAACCGGCTAAAATGTTGCAAGTTACAATTGCAACTATATAAGTGGAATAACGAAGTTGAAAACTAATGCGCACAAGGACACCATTAGTTTATTTGGAAGGGAAATAAGAATATACGTTTATACTATACATATTGTTTCATGTAGATGCATACACATACCTATCTATAGGTATACTAAATTTCCTTGAGGCGTTTAGTTATTCATCATGTGTAATCGAAGCAAAAGTAACCTGGCATCCTGAGGCTGTGTTGTTTGAGGTTGTATTTAAAAACTGTTAGAGTTACCTTGCTAAATTCATCGAAAATTATATTGGTACCTAACTACGTAGGCTTTAAACTAAAATCGGAATGTTTTGAACATAATCACTAATTATTTGAGCACAAATTTCATACTTATGCGGAAAAGGTTGATTTACAGATGCATTTTTAAAAAAATCCGGGGGGGGGGGGGGGGTTGAACCCCTGTGAACCTCCCCCCCTGGTTACGGCCTTGCCCACCGGTTATCGAGCTATAACGTCATCGAGTTACACCCCGAAGAAATTATATATTAAGAAGATTGTTTATTTTCTTTTCCAATAACTACACATAAACAGGGTGATTGGTATAAGGTGCACCAAAAAGCTGTAGGTGGAGTTAAGACAAGAAAAAAATCGTATGGGAGGGGGGGTCTATTTCCCCCCGTTTAGGAAAAACTAGAAGTATTTTTTTCCAAGAAAAACACTTTTTTTTTGGTTTTCTCAAATTTGACGTGCTCAGGCCAATTATTAATTAGGGGATTATCCCTATTTTATTTTTTATTACATACCATCCGATTTTAATCAAATAATAAAAAAAAATTAACATTTTACTTTATTTACTAGTTTTACTTTCATTTTTTTTTTAATTTCTTAAAAACTAAGATACATTTTGGCATCCGGTTTTCTGTTTTTGACGAAAAATTAATAAGAGCATTGAATTTTGAAAACAAAATTCAATGCTCAATGATTAATTCAATTAAAAAACTTAATTTAAAAATTAAATAAAAGAGTAGTTTTCTGGCTTTCCAAAAAAATATAACAACGCTTTGTATCATTCACCGTTGTTTTTAAATAATTTTTTTTCTGATTTAAGTCAAAATTGCCCCTCCTGCATAAACGGGGGGTAATAGACCCCCCCTCCCATACGATTTTTTTCTTGTCTTAACCCCACCTAAACGCTCAACCTTTTTGTTGCACCTTATACCAATCACCCTGTACTTACTTACTCTTCTATTGTAGGTACAAAAAAATAAAAACAAGAAGACAAATCATTATAAGTTCCATAAAATTGTATTCTATCCGTTTTGTTTCAATGATAAATATTAATCAAAAATATAAAAGCAATAAGTGTAATAAAATATATACCTATCCTTGCATTTTACTTGAATACGAAACAAATTAATAGCTACCTAGAAAAAAACCAAAACAATTGGAGTTCGTGCCTTGTGACTGGTTGTGACCTGGTCTGAAGGAAATCACAATTTCGATTGGTTTTATGACTCTAACAAATTATGACTGTATTGCAGAATACGAAAAAGTCACAAAATCGATTTCACCTTCATCTGTCAGAGTCTTGTGACTTGTGAGGTATCACCGAGGTTAGGCAGAATCGGGCTATAAATCCATGATTAGATAGCTCTCTAGCAAACTATGGGATTACAAGAAAATTATATTGAACTAGCTGTTTCCTGGCGAGTTGCTGCTGCTGAAAAAATAAGAGGGGAAACATTGTTTTTGTAGGAGTTATTTTATTATAATCCTATTATGCCAATATTTTGCCAAAAGCTATATCTCTATTTTTTATTCGAAAAAATAACGACCCGATTGGCACCTAGGGAGAAATTTATGAAATTAATGTAGCCTGTTACGCGGTACAACATTAGCTATCGGCCAATGAAAGTCCCTTCGAAATCGGTTTAGCCGTTCCCGAAATTATAGCTAGGACAAACAGACAGAATTTTATAAACAGACACTTAATTTGTATTTATGCGTATAGATGTTTAATATGTGTAGTGTGTATTGGATAGTGTTTGTGCATGTGTATGTGTATGTGTAGGTGTATGTATGTTAAGGTGTATGTGTATATAAGATTATGGTAAAAGGTGAAAACTCTAAAAGAATGGCCTAATGAGATCAAATTGTATGGTAACTATCATTAAGCGATTGTTAAGGCAAAAACTTTAAATGCCATATTGTTTTAAATGTCCAGCTTAAATACAATCAAAACCAAATTTAAATGAAATCGGGTAAGCCGTTATCTATTTACGGCCAAAACTGTTAACGCCAGATATCCGCTAGGGGCATTTTTAGCCAAAAAATTCACAAAGTTAATTTTGAAAAACCAAAATCGTTATATGGAAAGTACCCGTGATAGCTGAGCTAAAATGAAATTCGAATTTGTCCTCTTGCACTGGCCAAGAACCAAAAACTACCACACATGAAATTTGAAGGAAATCCGTCCAACGTTAAGGATGTAGATCGGTAAACAGTACAAACAACCACACATACGTACATCATCCGATAAAAAGATTAATAAGAGATTTTAGTTTTTTTTATTAATTTTTTGTTTACAGTTGTATATCAGTTCTAAAATTTTGTCAGACCAGGTTGAGGATCAGCCGTAGGTGCGAGCGGAAAAAAGTGTAGCGGATGGGCCAATTCTCCCCTTGTTAAGCGAGATGATAATCATCAGAACATTCACCTACTTACTCAAGAGTTTAATATGAATGTAGCGAGAAATGTTGTTATAAAATACATACGATTATTTGCTGACCATAATTACTTTGTTATTTTGTAAATTAAAGAATTGAATAAAAAACAAAAAGCTAAATATTTAGCCAGAATTTTTAAAAGCAGAATATTATGAACTATTATGAAATGAAAAAAATGCAGAATTGGGAAAAGCAGAATTATGAAGCCGAAATTTTGAACCGCTCTGTTGTTAAAGAAATAGTGCAAAATTCTTATGTCAACACCAGAGGTACAATCTTTAAATAGTTCGTCCAATTACTCGCTTACACCGACGATATTGTATTGACATAATACAATGGACAAAATCGTGACGTCAGTGGTGCTTTCTTGAGTATTGTGAAGGAAGCCAAGAAGTTGGGTTTAATGGTAAATCAAGACAAAACCAAATATGTGCTGTCAACAAGAAATAACACTCAACACTGTCGTCTTGGACAAAACATCACCATTAGCAGCTATAACTTTAAGGTGGTCAGAGACTTTGTATACCTCGGCTCCGCTATCAACTCAGTGAATAACACCAGCGCTGAGATTCAACGAAGAATTTCTTTTTCCTATAGCTGCTTCTTTGGGCTAAGAAAAATGCAATCGAAGAGCAAAACCCTGGTATTCTGGTTTTAATATTTTGACATTAATACTTTTACTTTGCATTGGATATAATAAATGTCTTTCTTGCGCTTTCAATAAAAAAACTCCAGTATTGGTAACTTCATCATAAGCTGGCTATAGTAATTTGCAGACAGTGGGAAATCAGATTTGTCCAATGGCGATTTCTCTGCAGCATCGATTATCTTTTTATCCTCATATGAAAATTAAAATTCAATATTCTAAAACTTAAGTATAAAAACTTCATGTTTTTTTCATTCTAATAACGAATAAAAATGAGATTTCTCAATTATACACTACCGACGCATTAATAAAAACAAGTCATCTATAACTCCTGACAAAGAAGTGTTGGTATCCACAGGTAGTTGTTGATTAATTCACTCACTTCTCAATCTTTCAAAATTTATTTGGAAAACAAAAAATGTAGAAATTATTTACTGGGTATCATAATATAACATATAACCTTCATTAAACAAACATTTTATTCAATCGTACAATACCACTTATAAGGAAATCTGAAAACGTAGAATCCTTCCTTGTTTTTCTTCGTCATGAAAACAGAAGTTCCTCCAACTTCTGCTTATTCCAGAGAGTATAACATAAGCTCTACTCATGGTGTATATAATAATATCCAGGTCCACATGAAACAAAACGGGCAAACCAAAACAAATACACACAGCCCATTTGATTAATGGAAAAACCGTTACCGAAAATTGTTATATCGAACCCTTCTCCGGCTGATGTTTATTGATATTCTTGTAAATAATTGATATACTGAACCTGGCTTCGGCTGGGTTGCTGCAATCTTTTGTAAAACATGCCAAAACGCAAAGCAAATATAACCGAACGAAATGCATAAACAATAGAGTATAACATACTTCTTCAATTTATAAATTTCTAATTGCGTGTTCAGTGATGTAAGAGTAATCAAAATCACTGTATTTGAGGAAACAATGTTCATCTATATGCGATTGTCGATTAGTTTAGAATTTAGATAATCCAAATACAGGACGAAGGGCAGGCCCATGCGCAGGAATCGTTCATGGAAGGGGGGGACATATATTTTATGGTTATTGAGTTCATTAAAAAGGCGATGAAAATATTGGCTTTTGAGGCGTACAGGATATCCCAAAATGGGGAGAGTACGATAATTTTGGCGTCAAGAATTGATAACGGTTTTTTGTAGAACAGTTCAATACAAGCATTTTTTACTATGGGTGGGAGGGGCAATTTTATAAAAACAGTGCTAAAAATTTAAAACAAATATTAAAAAATAACGGTTATACTTACAACTAAGTTTTATATCTTTTTTTAAAGCCAATACTTTTTCTATTAGATGTTTTTTTAAATCAAGTGAAACCTATGCATAGTCTTTGAAAAAACGGACTTTTAAAATAAAATATTACTTTTTTTATAAAATTCGTTGCTCATATTAATTTTAAATCATAAACTGAAAACAGAATGATTTTATGTTTTCTGGTTTTTGAGAAAATGGAAAATTACTAAAACTACTTTCTTATAAAAGTTTTCTTTTTTTTTGGTATACGGTGAATGTTGTTACGTAGGATCGTTTTTGTAATGATGCTTTGGCATCTAGTTTGACATTTCCTCTATTCAACAGCATGTTTACCTTGTAAATCGGTCCAGTGATTGCTGAAACACCGACGGATTAAGATTGGTCGTTAAAATCATTAAAAAAGGTTTAATTTGCGATATTAGATATTTGACGATACTAAAGTATCTTACATTGCTTTTCTCGTGTGCACTTGTACGCGCCCAATGTCAACTTTTGACATCCACGATAATGCAGTTTTAAAAATGGAAAAGTAGTTCGCGGATCGATAATGCAGCTCTATCATCGGATTCAATAATAGAACTTTATGCGAATGCGGATCCACTGCGGATCCAACCGACTCCCGGGGATTGAAATTTCGCGGATTCAGTAATAGGCATGATTAATTTTATACAATTTGCAATCATATAGTGGTGTGGAAGCAAAATATGAAAATATTCTTTGAACACAAAAATTTGACAGAAGGAGTAGGATGGAATTCTATCAGGATTTTTGTTTACATGTCGTATTACACTGTGAGAAAGTGTGGAAATAGCTTTAGTAAGTAGTAGATACACTTTAGTATTTATGACATGTAAGAGTTTAATTTTTTTTTCAAAATGTGGACAAATTTTTTTGTTTTTAATTTAAAAAATTGGAATAACTACGTAACTGTTGCATGCTATAAATGTGAAATTATTGTATCTAACAATAAAAAAGATTTCTATGGAATTGACATCTTTTGATCATTTTAAATTCATGTCATTTTGTAGCTACTGGTGCTGTTGAAGTTTACAATTTGCGGTGCAAGTAAAAAAGAGTGTTAGATTTGTAGAAAATATCGTTCAAATTCTTTTCTTGTTTCACTATGTTTTCAAACCACTTATATCTGTTATAGAAAAATGATACTTTGTATCATATCTTAGTTTATAGCTTTCAAATTTGAACTAAAACCATTACTGAAATGTGAACTAACGCAATATGGTGGTAATTTACATTCGATTGTGAACTTATGCCATACCGTTTCCATATTACAAGTTTCTTGGAGGATTTCACTTTACAAATCTCGAATGCAAAACTACTATTGAACTAAAACAAGTAGTTTCAGTTTATTGCGTATAGGTATAAACAGTGGGGTAGGTATGGGGGGCATATGCTGCCCCCTGCAACCCCCCTGCCTGGGCATGGATTTCGGGTGGGTGCGAGTTTAGGTGTATGCAAAGTTTCTTTTGTATTTATTATTTATTTAGTTTTGAACCGAAATTCAAGATTTTCATTTTGTACTGTTCGAAATTTTTGCAATTAATTTTCACATTCAAATAATAATCAATATCAATTTCTAAAACGAACTTACACCATATGGTCTCAGTTCAATTTCAAATTTGAATTTAAGCCGTAATGGGATTATGGCTCTAATGCGCATTTCAAAGTTATTTAACACCATTATGGCGTTAGTTCGTATGGGGTTCGTTCACGCCACCGATATTATAGCTTAATTGAATAAAATGAATGCATATTAATTGTTTAAATTTTGTAAAATAGCACTTTTGTATAGAAGCAAAATACTTAATTGTGATTTGTAATATATCGGTGAATATTTCAAAATGTTAATATTCTGTAGTTCAACACTTTTAATTAAAAAATATTCATAATTTTTAAGACTTTGTTATTTATGAAGCTTTAATAACTTACTTCTGACATCTCAACAAAATATACGTTGCTATAAAATATCACCATTAACATATAAAATATAACCGTAATTTCAACTTAAACACCAAAAATATTATTACCATGGTATGTTACAAGCCCTACCCTTGTTTAGAGCTGTAAAAGAGTTAAATCATTTGGTGATTGCATTCATTTGAATGAATTCCCAATTAATTTTGAATTCAGTGATTTAAGAATTAAGCTATTCCATTCCTATATATTCATTTTGAATTCATGTTCTTAAATCACTGAATTAATTTGAAGCATTGATTTAAATCCCATTCATTTTGAATTCAGTCTCTCAATTTTCAGTCTCTCAAATTGAATTCAGACTCCACGTGAATGCATTCGCAATCAATTTCATTCAATTATTAACGAAGACTTTTAAAATTACTTATTTCTTATTTTTGAATCACCATAAAAAAGCTAGTTTGAAGTTAACGCGATGCCAGTATCAAACCTTCTTGTTTTAATTAATTTTAAAGTTGTAAAATCTTTCCTTAATTTGTTTTAACTAAACTAAAAGTTTCTAAAATTTACGTAAAATGTTCCTTTTTGGTAAAAAAAAATAAATAAAAAGAAAAATACTAAATTTAAAACAAATAAACTAAAAGTTGTAAGAAATGTAACAACAAGGTATTCCGTCTTGAAAAAGAAATTAAATTTAACAATTGGTAAGTAAAATTAAAAAATTAAAATTTCCGTTGTAACTTAACTCAAAGTCAATAACAAAATGTCTAATTTAAAGCTCTATTTTATCTTTTGAATAATTGTGCAAATCTTTAGCATCAAAACTTACAAAACTAAAAATTATATATGTGTTGTCACTCGGGCAGACGGCAGCAAAGCCATGCCTTAATTTATTCATGTAAGAAGCAAATAATGTATCTTTCTAAAATTTAATTTGAATAAAACTATCTATCTATCTATCTATCTATCTATTAGACGAAATTTTTTGAGTGTGCAAACTGAAAATACACCTTCACATTCTAGGTATATGCAACTTGCAGATTCTGTGATGACGAGAAGGAAAAGTCGGATAGTCTATATTATATATAAATGTGGCGCAATAATGCACAAACGAAAAAAACATCAGGGAGGTTATCAGATAAGGAGACAGTGAAACTATACCGTCTCTACAATTATTTGTTGAAGAAATGAATGAAGGAAAGGCTGTAGAATGAGTGAATCGTCCACCCATGAGGGTAAAATTTATCTGTAAGGTCGCAGTGCACCGAACCCATACATTGATTAATTCATTCATTCATGTAATCTAAGTTAAGAAAATCTAAAAAAAATATGACCTTCCTCAGCATCACTTTTAAACGCTGCAACTGATTGCAACTCTTCAGCAATGAATTTTCTTACAATCCTTTTTGTTCCATGTGCTCGATTTAACAAAGTCACACAAAACACTTTGGCGTTCACAAACAGATCCCATACAAAAATCAACCCCTAAACGGGTGGGTCGATTTGCTTCAAATTTGATAGTTAGTATTTTTAGCGTGTCCGGACGTTTTTTTTTTTTTTAAGTCACTTTGGTTCGAAAAATAATGGTATCTGCCATAAAACCGTTTACGAAAACGGCACTTACGAGTTCAACCACATTCACATGTATAAGCCATGAAAGGTAGGTATATCATCAGATCGCAGAGGGAATAATAAGGATTTTTGAAATATCGACTTTCTCGATAATGGCTGCAGCGATCTAAAACATGAGTGCGTCGCACAAACTTGCTCTTGCGTCAAGTTACTTTCGTGTTGATTGGAAAATTTATTTGATCGGTTAAAATAAAATTATTTTATGTTCTTGAATAATTTTTTCTTGTATTAAAAAAAGCTTTAGATAGGTATATGAAAGACATCACCGTCGGAAACTTTTCAATTGCATGAAATCTTATCGAAATTGACCGTATTTTTTTCAAGAAAAATCAAATTATAAATTTAAAAAAAAAACTTTTTTAAAATTACTTTTTTTTTAAATTTTTATTTATGCATAATTAAAATCAAGAATTTTTCTAGATCCTAGAATATAAAATTTTATCTGAATCGTTGCTTGCGTTCAAAAGATAGTCGGTGTAATAAAAAACGATTCTAATGTTAGGTACCATTTTAATAAGCTGATTCTGAAAATGAATTTCCGATGAAGAAATCACCATTCACCATTGGCAGCAAATCACTCATATAAAATTTAATCGAAACTGATCGTCTTTTTTCGAAAAAAATAGAATTACCTATCGGTTTAATAAAATTTTTTTTTGGAATATAACTTTGTTAAATTTTTTTTTGCTGTGTTAAAGAAAGTTGGTGTAGTAAAAAACACGGTTCTGTGGCAGAGGTACCGTTAATAGGCTTATTCTGAAAAAAAAACTTTCCCATAAAAGATATCCCCATTGTCAAAAAATCACTCATATAAAATTTTATCGAAATAGATCGTATTTTTTTCTATAAAAATTGTCTTATCGGTTTTTAAAAAAAAAAAACTTTTTAAAAAATTACTTTTTTCAATTTTTGTTTGTATTATTTCGTCAAAATCGGTGCACCTTTCAAAAGAGAGTTGGTGTAATAAAAAACGGTTCTGTGGCAGGTAGGTATACATATTATATCATTAATAAGCTGATTCTAAAAAAAAAACGGGTTAGGTACAGTTCATACCAAACCAGATCATACCCATACACGTTTTACCTAGCCACAACTTCCCCTTACAGTTGATACCAAGGGTCACGATTGTCCAGGACATTTGATCCCAATATGGGGATGATCGGATGAACAACAGTCAAGCTAATGAATTGGTATGATGAATTTGTGTGCTTATGTATATGGTATCTTAGAGCTAGAGTTGATTGGGCTCAATGAAATAATTATATATTTGGAAAACAAAATAAAGATTGAAACAAAATGGTGGTGAGGTAGGTGGGGACTATAGGGACATAGTTTTTTTGGTAGGTATTATGAATAAAAAATAGTGAAGGCATGGAAGAAGAAGGTACCTATTCAATGAATGGTCAACAAATGGTTGGTAGATTATTTTACGTGCAATACGTAGGTATAGGTGGATACGTATCGTTTCCTCTTTCGTTATTCTTATTAACGATAAAAATAGGTATTTCGGTGTTCAATAAATAAAATTAAATGTCTTTCTGACTAGGTAACTTGCGAAGAAAATGCACTTCATTTTATGAGTGTTTTCTTCATTTTTTAGGGGTTTTAAAAAATCAATAATCAATTTCTTAAATCGATAATAAAATATGTTTTGATGTTATTTGGAACAATAATGCTAGATAGGTTTATTTAATATTTTTTGTGAGAAATTCATTTTAATTATTTTCCTGATAGATTTTCCGTATCTACCTACCTACCTACGAAAAGTTAAATTTCATCGCGAAAATAAATAAATGCATTTCTTGCATAAAATATTAAATGTAGCATAAGCAGTAGGTAGTGTATCTAGCTCAGGAAAATGAAATTGGAAAAATCTGGCTTTTGAGAGTTGATTTATAATTTAAATCGTTTATAGGTAGCTGAAAGTTTTGGTTGGAGCTATCAGACATAATGCGGCATCGAAAATTCACAATAGTATTATTATGTTGTATGTGGGCAGTTACCAAACTAATCAAACACATCCGTATTATTTGGGTTGTGAGCAATAGGAATTAGTTATGGCGGAAACAGAAAGGGACAGGGAAAAGAAGAATGGTATTTGAGTGGCACATTTTGTAATAAAATGCATACTTCTTTTGTTTTTGTGTTTTTTTGCATTGTTTTTGCATGTAGGTGTGTGTGGTTTTTTTTTATGGATTAGGTGTTTTGAATGCATTGATGTAGATGTAGATACATTGGCGAGTGTCTATATTAGGTTAAATGGTGAGGGCAGAAAGGGAAAGATTTTTTGGAATGATTTAACTTTGATTGGTTTGGTTAGGTTGATTGTAAATCATTTCGGTCAACTCTAAAGATGTTTTGTGTGTTTTTTTTATGGTTAACAGAAATATATTTACCATGAAATTAGGTGGTTTATTGTAGGTTGTAAGTAAGTATAGGAACTAAGTTCCTTGATTGGTTGATGAGAGGGGGATTAGAAAATGGCGTACAGTTAAAAGTGAATATCGTAGTTTGGAGTGTGACTTTATTATGTAAATAGTTTTTAATGGAATGATATACTGGTGATTGTGTAGTATAGGTTCCTATTAGGCATAGAATAATTAATATTATAAGGTTAATAGAAGAGGCGGGAAAAATTCGTCCGAATATTTTATTTCGATTGGTTTGATTTTGTTGATTGTAATTTTTGCTGCCAACTCGGAAGGCATTATGTCATCTGTTTGTTTTTTGTTTTATGGTTGAGAGAATGAGATGGACTTTGATGGTAGGTACCTTTGTTATTGTAGCTAATTTTCAATTTTAATTGGATTCTTTCATTGTGGTAGGTAGGTATAAGGACTTTTTCATAGTTTCGTGCTGAGAGGGGCATTCTATATCTACTAGACTGGCGTTCTATATATGTATGTACCTATATACCTACTACAGTAATTGCTACTCTTTTTGTATGGATTTGTTTGGAGTGTGTAGATTTTTATTTTTTACGTGTTATTAATGCATAGCGATTGTATAGGTACCTAATAGGTTAATGATGAAAGAGGGAGGCGGATAAAATATGGGTGAAGATTAAATTCGGTTGGTTTGTTTTGGTTGATTGGCAGATATAGGTATAGATATCTACATACTTACATATAGTTTGCTGCTGTGTTGGTAGGTATATTTTTACTTCCAACACCTATACCTATGTATCTAGGTAGGAACATAGGGAGGTATACTTAGGTTATAACATTGGGTTTATTCTTACATTGGGGGTTGGCTGAAAAATTGCAGCAAACTTTGGTAAACAGTACACTCGGGGGCACATACCTAACTATAAATATTTTCAACAGGTCCATTTAAATTATTTACCATTTTTACGCGTTTAAAACGGGATCACCATCATCAGGGGTGCATAACTCAAAATCTGCAAAACTATCTAGGTAGGTATATGAGTACCTATCTACCTAGGTATCGAAGAGATTTCAATTCTAACAAAAGCTATCGTGTTTACAAATTTCCAATTCCTTACAATGACAACAAGGAATAGGTATATAGGCATGCATCATTTTTCAACCCAAATAAAGCTTACAATAGGTATCTAGCTATAACTAGGTAGGCACATTTAAAAAAAAAAACATCCTTCACACCACTAAATCACGAAAAAACATTATGAAAATTTGAAAGATAAGTGCATTTTCTGTCCAGTTACCTACCTACCTACCTAGTAGGTACCATTGAGTTAATCTATACTTACAAATAGATTAATCAAGATAGTTTCAAACTCACCAAAGTACCTATATAGATGTCGCTAAATGAGCATATCGAGTAGGTAATTATTATTGCTTTAATTCGCTGTAACGAAAAACACTGAACCCGAGACGAACAAAATTCTTCTGCATACATTTGTATTTGTTTTTGTTTATTTCTCTTGCCTTTTAACTCAAGTATAATTGCTACAAGAGTAAAAAACAAAACAAGTCGATAGTAACGAAAATTTGAAACCTACTTTTTAAAAAGATAATTTCTCTATCGTGTCATCGCACTTCATACCAATACAGATCATACCCATACACGAATTCCCCAGCCACAACTTCCCCTTACAGTTGATACCAAGGGTCACGATTGTCCAGGACATTTGATCCCAATATGGGGATGATTGGATGAACAACAGTCAAGCTAATGAATTGGTATGATGAATTTGTGTGCTTATGTATATGGTATCTTAGAGCTTATTGCGTTGATTGGGCTCAATGAAATAATTATATATTTGGAAAACAAAATAAAGATTGAAACAAAATGGTGGTGAGGTAGGTGGGGACTATAGGGACATAGTTTTTTTGGTAGGTATTATGAATAAAAAATAGTGAAAGCATGGAAGAAGAAGGTACCTATTCAATGAATGGTCAACAAATGGTTGGTAGATTATTTTACGTGCAATACGTAGGTATAGGTGGATACGTATCGTTTCCTCTTTCGTTATTCTTATTAACGATAAAAATAGGTATTTCGGTGTTCAATAAATAAAATTAAATGTCTTTCTGACTAGGTAACTTGCGAAGAAAATGCACTTCATTTTATGAGTGTTTTCTTCATTTTTTAGGGGTTTTAAAAAATCAATAATCAATTTCTTAAATCGATAATAAAATATGTTTTGATGTTATTTGGAACAATAATGCTAGATAGGTTTATTTAATATTTTTTGTGAGAAATTCATTTTAATTATTTTCCTGATAGATTTTCCGTATCTACCTACCTACCTACGAAAAGTTAAATTTCATCGCGAAAATAAATAAATGCATTTCTTGCATAAAATATTAAATGTAGCATAAGCAGTAGGTAGTGTATCTAGCTCAGGAAAATGAAACTGGAAAAATCTGGCTTTTGAGAGTTGATTTATAATTTAAATCGTTTATAGGTAGCTGAAAGTTTTGGTTGGAGCTATCAGACATAATGCGGCATCGAAAATTCACAATAGTATTATTATGTTGTATGTGGGCAGTTACCAAACTAATCAAACACATCCGTATTATTTGGGTTGTGAGCAATAGGAATTAGTTATGGCGGAAACAGAAAGGGACAGGGAAAAGAAGAATGGTATTTGAGTGGCACATTTTGTAATAAAATGCATACTTCTTTTGTTTTTGTGTTTTTTTGCATTGTTTTTGCATGTAGGTGTGTGGTTTTTTTTTTATGGATTAGGTGTTTTGAATGCATTGATGTAGATGTAGATACATTGGCGAGTGTCTATATTAGGTTAAATGGTGAGGGCAGAAAGGGAAAGATTTTTTGGAATGATTTAACTTTGATTGGTTTGGTTAGGTTGATTGCAAATCATTTCTGTCAACTTCAAAGTTGTTAATGGATGACAAAGATATAGTTATTTAGCATGAAATTAGGCAGGCACAGAGTTATAGCTGTAGTTAATGTTCTAGTTTAAGAATGTGTTTGAACAACAACAACAACTTAAAGGCGCTACCACCAATTTTAAACGAATTTTATTTACTCGTTTACGAATATTATTATTCGTTTCTTTCTATCTTTGGCTGGAGATATAGCTATTTCAAGGATTGCCAATTCCTTTCATCAGTCTCCTTTTAGTGGTATTGAGCTTTAATCCAATTTTATTGTGAAAAACTTTTTCACATGCATCTCGTGAGATTCGAACCCACGCCTTCAGATTTTACTCAGTCTTCGAAGTCGTATGCACAACGCATTCCACCGCTTATGACCACTGACGACACAGGTCGAGATGTTATGTTTGTTTGTTTTTCAAACGCATTTGGAGCTTCAACATTTTTCTAAAAAAATTAACAGAATGGTCAAGTAATAAAAAACTGACATTCTACAGTACAAATAGTACAATATAACAACAATAACAAGTTCTAGTTTAAGTTTCCCGATTAAATAAGTATAGGAACTTAGTTTCTCGATTGGTTGATGAGAGGGGATTCGAAAATGGCGTAGATACAGTTGAAAGTGAATATCGGCAAGTACCTATATTTGCATATATTTGTATTTGCAACATGTAGGTAAGGTACCTACCTAGATATCTATATATAGTTATTCTTATTAATTAGATACCACCTAAGTAAATTCTTAGATAGGTACCTACCAGGTAGGTATATATGTAGGTAGGTAACTAGACAGAAAATGCAGTTATATAGGTTTGGGTAGATAGGTTTGGGTGGGTTAATTTTAAATTTTTAGCATTTAAATGCTACCAAAAATTTATCAATAGATATATCTACCTAGCAAATCTATCAATATCAAAGCGATATCTAAGTAGATAGGTAGGTACCTACCTAGATACTTAATAAGCTTTTTTTGGGTTAACAAAATGATACATGCCTAGGTATATATTGCTTGTTGTCGTTGTAAGGAATTGGAAATTTGTAAATACCATGTGCCCATTTATTAATTTTTCAAGAGGAATGATGAATGAATGAGTCTTCTCTTATTCATCGTGTTCGTGTATTCCGCTCCGAGAAATGAGAGTTAATGAGAGTTCATCGAGTTTTTTTTACCCAATAACATGACTCATGAAAGGATAATAAAGGATCGTGGTGAGATGTTGGAACCTATACTTACAGAAAAAGAATATGTGTAGGTAGGTATGTGAATGTAGCCAAATAAATGAAGTTCATTGATAGGGTTAAATGACTCTTGACAGCAATTGTTTTCGCATTGGGGGTTGGCTGAAAAATTGCAAATAACGTTCATAAACGGTACTCTAGCTATAACTAGGTAGGCACATTTAAAAAAAAAACATCCTTCACACCACTAAATCACGAAAAAACATTATGAAAATTTGAAAGATAAGTGCATTTTCTGTCCAGTTACCTACCTACCTACCTAGTACCATTGAGTTAATCTATACTTACAAATAGATTAATCAAGATAGTTTCAAACTCACCGAAGTACCTATATAGATGTCGCTAAATGAGCATATCGAGTAGGTAATTATTATTGCTTTAATTCGCTGTAACGAAAAACACTGAACCCGAGATGAACAAAATTCTTCTGCATACATTTGTATTTGTTTTTTTTTTATTTCTCTTGCCTTTTAACTCAAGTATAATTGCTACAAGAGTAAAAAACAAAACAAGTCGATAGTAACGAAAATTTGAAACCTACTTTTTAAAAAGATAATTTCTCTATGTCTATAAACCCAATGTTATAACCTAAGTATACCTCCCTATGTTCCTACCTAGATATACATAGGTATAGGTGTTGGAAGTAAAAATATACCTACCAACACAGCAGCAAACTATATGTAAGTATGTAGATATCTATACCTATATCTGCCAATCAACCAAAACAAACCAACCGAATTTAATCTTCACCCATATTTTATCCGCCTCCCTCTTTCATCATTAACCTATTAGGTACCTATACAATCGCTATGCATTAATAACACGTAAAAAATAAAAATCTACACACTCCAAACAAATCCATACAAAAAGAGTAGCAATTACTGTAGTAGGTATATAGGTACATACATATATAGAACGCCAGTCTAGTAGATATAGAATGCCCCTCTCAGCACGAAACTATGAAAAAGTCCTTATACCTACCTACCACAATGAAAGAATCCAATTAAAATTGAAAATTAGCTACAATAACAAAGGTATACCTACCATCAAGGTCCATCTCATTCTCTCAACCATAAAACAAAAAACAAACAGATGACATAATGCCTTCCGAGTTGGCAGCAAAAATTACAATCAACAAAATCAAACCAATCGAAATAAAATATTCGGACGAATTTTTCCCGAATTTTTAACCTTATAATATTAATTATTCTATGCCTAATAGGAACCTATACTACACAATCACCAGTATATCATTCCATTAAAAACTATTTACCTAATAAAGTCACACTCCAAACTACGATATTCACTTTTAACTGTACGCCATTTTCTAATCCCCCTCTCATCAACCAATCAAGGAACTTAGTTCCTATACTCACTTACAACCTACAATAAACCACCTAATTTCATGGTAAATATATTTCTGTTAACCATAAAAAA
Source organism: Baccha elongata (assembly GCA_951217065.1). Lineage (NCBI taxonomy): Eukaryota > Metazoa > Arthropoda > Insecta > Diptera > Syrphidae > Baccha > Baccha elongata. The sequence continues at coordinate 198,110,158 of OX578272.1, read as the reverse complement.
AACACACAAAACATCTTTAGAGTTGACCGAAATGATTTACAATCAACCTAACCAAACCAATCAAAGTTAAATCATTCCAAAAAATCTTTCCCTTTCTGCCCTCACCATTTAACCTAATATAGACACTCGCCAATGTATCTACATCTACATCAATGCATTCAAAACACCTAATCCATAAAAAAAAAACCACACACCTACATGCAAAAACAATGCAAAAAAACACAAAAACAAAAGAAGTATGCATTTTATTACAAAATGTGCCACTCAAATACCATTCTTCTTTTCCCTGTCCCTTTCTGTTTCCGCCATAACTAATTCCTATTGCTCACAACCCAAATAATACGGATGTGTTTGATTAGTTTGGTAACTGCCCACATACAACATAATAATACTATTGTGAATTTTCGATGCCGCATTATGTCTGATAGCTCCAACCAAAACTTTCAGCTACCTATAAACGATTTAAATTATAAATCAACTCTCAAAAGCCAGATTTTTCCAGTTTCATTTTCCTGAGCTAGATACACTACCTACTGCTTATGCTACATTTAATATTTTATGCAAGAAATGCATTTATTTATTTTCGCGATGAAATTTAACTTTTCGTAGGTAGGTAGGTAGATACGGAAAATCTATCAGGAAAATAATTAAAATGAATTTCTCACAAAAAATATTAAATAAACCTATCTAGCATTATTGTTCCAAATAACATCAAAACATATTTTATTATCGATTTAAGAAATTGATTATTGATTTTTTAAAACCCCTAAAAAATGAAGAAAACACTCATAAAATGAAGTGCATTTTCTTCGCAAGTTACCTAGTCAGAAAGACATTTAATTTTATTTATTGAACACCGAAATACCTATTTTTATCGTTAATAAGAATAACGAAAGAGGAAACGATACGTATCCACCTATACCTACGTATTGCACGTAAAATAATCTACCAACCATTTGTTGACCATTCATTGAATAGGTACCTTCTTCTTCCATGCTTTCACTATTTTTTATTCATAATACCTACCAAAAAAACTATGTCCCTATAGTCCCCACCTACCTCACCACCATTTTGTTTCAATCTTTATTTTGTTTTCCAAATATATAATTATTTCATTGAGCCCAATCAACGCAATAAGCTCTAAGATACCATATACATAAGCACACAAATTCATCATACCAATTCATTAGCTTGACTGTTGTTCATCCAATCATCCCCATATTGGGATCAAATGTCCTGGACAATCGTGACCCTTGGTATCAACTGTAAGGGGAAGTTGTGGCTGGGGAATTCGTGTATGGGTATGATCTGTATTGGTATGAAGTGCGATGACACGATAGAGAAATTATCTTTTTAAAAAGTAGGTTTCAAATTTTCGTTACTATCGACTTGTTTTGTTTTTTACTCTTGTAGCAATTATACTTGAGTTAAAAGGCAAGAGAAATAAACAAAAACAAATACAAATGTATGCAGAAGAATTTTGTTCGTCTCGGGTTCAGTGTTTTTCGTTACAGCGAATTAAAGCAATAATAATTACCTACTCGATATGCTCATTTAGCGACATCTATATAGGTACTTCGGTGAGTTTGAAACTATCTTGATTAATCTATTTGTAAGTATAGATTAACTCAATGGTACCTACTAGGTAGGTAGGTAGGTAACTGGACAGAAAATGCACTTATCTTTCAAATTTTCATAATGTTTTTTCGTGATTTAGTGGTGTGAAGGATGTTTTTTTTTTTAAATGTGCCTACCTAGTTATAGCTAGATACCTATTGTAAGCTTTATTTGGGTTGAAAAATGATGCATGCCTATATACCTATTCCTTGTTGTCATTGTAAGGAATTGGAAATTTGTAAACACGATAGCTTTTGTTAGAATTGAAATCTCTTCGATACCTAGGTAGATAGGTACTCATATACCTACCTAGATAGTTTTGCAGATTTTGAGTTATGCACCCCTGATGATGGTGATCCCGTTTTAAACGCGTAAAAATGGTAAATAATTTAAATGGACCTGTTGAAAATATTTATAGTTAGGTATGTGCCCCCGAGTGTACTGTTTACCAAAGTTTGCTGCAATTTTTCAGCCAACCCCCAATGTAAGAATAAACCCAATGTTATAACCTAAGTATACCTCCCTATGTTCCTACCTAGATACATAGGTATAGGTGTTGGAAGTAAAAATATACCTACCAACACAGCAGCAAACTATATGTAAGTATGTAGATATCTATACCTATATCTGCCAATCAACCAAAACAAACCAACCGAATTTAATCTTCACCCATATTTTATCCGCCTCCCTCTTTCATCATTAACCTATTAGGTACCTATACAATCGCTATGCATTAATAACACGTAAAAAATAAAAATCTACACACTCCAAACAAATCCATACAAAAAGAGTAGCAATTACTGTAGTAGGTATATAGGTACATACATATATAGAACGCCAGTCTAGTAGATATAGAATGCCCCTCTCAGCACGAAACTATGAAAAAGTCCTTATACCTACCTACCACAATGAAAGAATCCAATTAAAATTGAAAATTAGCTACAATAACAAAGGTACCTACCATCAAAGTCCATCTCATTCTCTCAACCATAAAACAAAAAACAAACAGATGACATAATGCCTTCCGAGTTGGCAGCAAAAATTACAATCAACAAAATCAAACCAATCGAAATAAAATATTCGGACGAATTTTTCCCGCCTCTTCTATTAACCTTATAATATTAATTATTCTATGCCTAATAGGAACCTATACTACACAATCACCAGTATATCATTCCATTAAAAACTATTTACATAATAAAGTCACACTCCAAACTACGATATTCACTTTTAACTGTACGCCATTTTCTAATCCCCCTCTCATCAACCAATCAAGGAACTTAGTTCCTATACTTACTTACAACCTACAATAAACCACCTAATTTCATGGTAAATATATTTCTGTTAACCATAAAAAAAACACACAAAACATCTTTAGAGTTGACCGAAATGATTTACAATCAACCTAACCAAACCAATCAAAGTTAAATCATTCCAAAAAATCTTTCCCTTTCTGCCCTCACCATTTAACCTAATATAGACACTCGCCAATGTATCTACATCTACATCAATGCATTCAAAACACCTAATCCATAAAAAAAAACCACACACACCTACATGCAAAAACAATGCAAAAAAACACAAAAACAAAAGAAGTATGCATTTTATTACAAAATGTGCCACTCAAATACCATTCTTCTTTTCCCTGTCCCTTTCTGTTTCCGCCATAACTAATTCCTATTGCTCACAACCCAAATAATACGGATGTGTTTGATTAGTTTGGTAACTGCCCACATACAACATAATAATACTATTGTGAATTTTCGATGCCGCATTATGTCTGATAGCTCCAACCAAAACTTTCAGCTACCTATAAACGATTTAAATTATAAATCAACTCTCAAAAGCCAGATTTTTCCAATTTCATTTTCCTGAGCTAGATACACTACCTACTGCTTATGCTACATTTAATATTTTATGCAAGAAATGCATTTATTTATTTTCGCGATGAAATTTAACTTTTCGTAGGTAGGTAGGTAGATACGGAAAATCTATCAGGAAAATAATTAAAATGAATTTCTCACAAAAAATATTAAATAAACCTATCTAGCATTATTGTTCCAAATAACATCAAAACATATTTTATTATCGATTTAAGAAATTGATTATTGATTTTTTAAAACCCCTAAAAAATGAAGAAAACACTCATAAAATGAAGTGCATTTTCTTCGCAAGTTACCTAGTCAGAAAGACATTTAATTTTATTTATTGAACACCGAAATACCTATTTTTATCGTTAATAAGAATAACGAAAGAGGAAACGATACGTATCCACCTTTACCTACGTATTGCACGTAAAATAATCTACCAACCATTTGTTGACCATTCATTGAATAGGTACCTTCTTCTTCCATGCCTTCACTATTTTTTATTCATAATACCTACCAAAAAAACTATGTCCCTATAGTCCCCACCTACCTCACCACCATTTTGTTTCAATCTTTATTTTGTTTTCCAAATATATAATTATTTCATTGAGCCCAATCAACGCAATAAGCTCTAAGATACCATATACATAAGCACACAAATTCATCATACCAATTCATTAGCTTGACTGTTGTTCATCCGATCATCCCCATATTGGGATCAAATGTCCTGGACAATCGTGACCCTTGGTATCAACTGTAAGGGGAAGTTGTGGCTGGGGAATGCGTGTATGGGTATGATCTGTATTGGTATGAAGTGCGATGACACGCTTCAAAAGTATCACACTTAAATGTTTTTTTTTGATCCTCCTCAGTATAAAATCCAACTCAGTATAAAATGCACTATCAAAATTTCATATCCGGGTTCGGAATTCCGCTATGCAAATATTTTGATAAATATGATGTTATTAAAGAGAATGAGATGTATTCAATGCATACTAAAATATGTACATTATTAAATAAGATATCCTATATTATTTTAATGTTCCATTTCTTTATCTAAATGCCTTATATACGAGTAGTATACAAACGAAACTTATACATATTGTATTGTACGTTTCTATTTGTGTTTTTATAGTCCTAGGTAAATTGAGTTTAATAATAGGGACATTTTCCTGAAATCAATAGTTCATTTGGCGTTCCTCATGATTCCTTTTTCCTTCTTTACTTTACTTTGATTGATTTATGAAGATAAATTGGGTTTTTGATTTGCTATTTTTACGATGACGGTGATGGGTGATGGTCCTAGTCTTGGACGGTCATTGCATCTAACTGGAATTAAGCTTTCAATTCAAATAGATAGTGTGACAGATTACATTGTGTGAATGGATAGCAAAGACGAATAATTTTGGGGTTCAAAAGTGATTTTTGGATGATTCTATTTTTTTCTTGTTTAGGTAAATCTATATTTACATAGTAAGTGAAGGTATGCTACTGAAGATACATTCTTAAAAGAAATAAAGGACATTTCTTGACAAATGTGATATATTGAGTTTCATGAAAAAAACTGATAAAACAAATTTATTTGAAAACGAGCTACATATTTGTCATTGATTAGTAATTCAATTTATAAACACAATGTGTCCTTTATGCAAAACATTTTTAACTAAAGAATTGGAATGCCTGAGGGTTCAAGTCTCTCAACTTAAATCTATGACATATTATTAAGGGTTGTAGGTCTTGTCGACGGGTGAAACAAAACTGTGCGTGAGTCGTAGTCGAATCCTTTCATCTTTCCTTTTCATATTTTCCATTTTCACTTTTTAAGGTCTTTAACTTTATTATATTTAACTTATATTAAATAAATTAAAACTAATTTAAAGTTTTACTTGTGTAATCCAGGCGATTTAGCTATTTTTATTTAAAACAGTCCAATAATTATTAGTACCCTAAGTTCTAAGGCGTTGGCACTTCGTGAAGAAATGAGTAAGACATCAACTGAGTTCTAAAATCTGTAAATCAGTAAAAAAAAGTTACTGTCATTAAAAATTAAATTAGCTTACTTTTAAAGCTTTTTAATAATTTAATACGTTTTAGTTGATGGACTCTTATCACAAAATCAAAAGAATCATTATGCTTTTTATAGCGATGACTTTGAATAAAATTTATTTTAAAATCCTTGCAAACCGAAAGAAATATATAACCTCTCAAATTTTAACATTGTCATTCTTGTATAACAAAACCATGTTATAGCAAATCTTTTCCTTTATTATGAGTATAATATGCATCTATACATAGATGGTTTGAAAAAAACATACCTACACAAATTGTTTTTTTTATATAAAAAAAAAAGAAATAATACTCAAACATGGACATTACTTTGTGGATTGGAAGCGAGGTACTTTAAAACTCAAATACTGATGTAAGATATTCGTTGTTTTCATTTCTACATAAAATCCATCCCATTTTTTTCTTGAGCTATGTATCTCACGAACGGGTTAAACGATTTTAAATTTAAAAAAATCTTAAGAAAGGTTTAGATGATTTGAACAAATTTCAATTTCAAGATTTTGCAAAAAGTCTTATTTTTAATTACTTTTTTAATTTATTGGTTTGTAAATTCAATATTTGGAAAACGCCTTAATAAAAAATTCTAACTTTTTGTGCATAAAATGCAAACAATTAAGCACTTAAAATTCATCAAATTTGTAAATAAACAGTTTTATAAAAAAATATTAAGTAAACATCGATTTATTTTAAAACCGCTCTAACGATTTTGGAATAATTTTTTTTGGTAAACAAAATTTCTAGACAACAAAATTTTCTGCATACTTTAATTTCGGCTTGAATCTTTGTAAAAAGAAGTTTTAGCACTTTTGTGAAAAATTCATACGATTTTTTTTTTGTATTAAAAAAAATTATTAAATTTAATTTTATTTATTTGGTAACTTGCTACAAGAGCAAGTAGTGCAACCCACAAGAGCAAGTTCGTTTGACCCAGTCGTGCACTTTATTTTATTAGTACTATAAGGTGACTGGAGTATGAGTATTTATTTGTTTCGCGTGCAAACGTTATATGAAAACAGAAGTTTTTTTTTGAGGTGTTGTGTGTGCAATTTCAAGGAGGAATTGGACTATGTCTGTCGTTGCTCTGCCGTTGGTAACACGTTTAAGTTTTTCGCTTTTCTTTGTTGTTTTCGTCTCGGGCGGTTCTTCCCCTTGCCGAATCATGTTCACTGCCAATTTGGCAACAATTGTTTCCTTAGACAGGTCGCAAATGAGCTTGTAGAGTCCTGCATAGGATTTCCTGACCACAACTTTTAAACGGCCGGCGCGGCGGTGGCAAGCTTCGACACTATTCTGGGTTGAAGCGGAAATAAAATATAATTTTTTTCCATTTCTTTGGCCTCTATATTTTTGAAGTATGCATAGAGATCTTCAAAATAGTCTTCTACCTCTTTAAATGGAACGAATGTCAAGAATTTAAGCATTCTAACTTCGATCGCGAGCCCCACATCGCAACTATATATACTTTTGGGCCAGCGCAATACTCTGAACCTTTTTCCAAATAATCTGCCCGAAATGAAAAAGGCATCCATTCGTTTCAACTGCTTGGAAGAATCTTGAGACTGAGCTAATAATAGCCTGCTCGAAGTCCGAAAAAAAACTGTCCGGGCTCATAACTATTTGAAATTCGTCAACAGTTTTGCCAACAACGATGTTGTGTTTGTCATTAAACAAAAAATAAGTGGAACCACTATTCCATTGATAGGGCCGTGTATTGAAAATAGTTGGCCCATTATAGTAGGCACAAGCACACATGTCCCGACAACAAACCAGCACTTTGCTTGAGAGAGCACTGTGATGGTGCTTTTCGTTCCCAATAAAATATTATAGCCATCAGAATGTGTCGTTTCGGACAACATATAGAGGTATATTTATTTCGGTAACCGTTCTTGGTTCTTTCAAGAGGCTGGGACGTACACGATGAATCTTTATCTTCTGTCCTTTTTTGGAAGGTAAATTTGGACGGCATAGCGGCTCGACACTTAGGTACTATTGTACCCCTTGCACTATCATGCAAGGGGGAAGCGCTTTTCCTTTGCTTTATTTTTAAGCAAATTATAAGCCTTAGCAAATTTTTTTCTCAAAGACAAGAGGAGCGTGGCTATCTATGGGCATTAATAACTACATATATTAAAAATGTGTTTTTCATCCGCTAGGATTGTCTGAATCCTAGCCTTGCAGCGGAATTTTTTTGTGTTCGGCGTAGAACCAAAACGACTTGTCCTAAATTTTTCTTCCCAAATGGTACAGGTAGCCGTCCTTCTCCAATTCTTCTATCCCCTTTTTAAAAATATATCTTTTAAAATGATTGCCGTTTTTGTAAAACAAATCACAAATGTATGCACATACATACATAGGTAGATATTTCACAATTAAAAAAAAATATAAAACGCCACAATCACTATTGTTTTTTTATTTTCTATTAATTTGATCACGATAACTTGAACTTCGCGGTTAAAACTTTTAACAACGAATATAATTTAATTTGTAATAAAATAATAAAATAGGTGGAAATTCGGTCAACTCCATGACAACGAGCACTTGTTATTAAATAAAAATTTATAAACAAACATAAATGTCAACGTCAATTAACTGAAACGCAAGTGTTATTTTATGCAACATGTAGTTAAATTTTATATTTATAATGCACACAAATGTTGGTGCATATATAATATGTCTGATGTGGAACCTTATACTCACACAATAAGTTCGTTTCCGAAAAACCTAAGCCCCCAGGTGAAGCTGTGGTTGATTTTGTTTTTTGAAATTTTTTTTTGTTGCAACAAAATTAAGGAAAAAGCAATATAACACATTCAGTAATGTGTCCTTCATACATTCAAAGTTTCATCACATTCGGATGAATGGTTACAGATCGCATAGGGGACAAACAAACAAGCATTCATTTTTATATTATTGTACGGGTTTCCTTTTTTTCGCGGGCAAACGTTACACGGGCAACCGTTATATGGAATATAATCAAACTAAGTATTTATTTGTTTCGAGGGCGAACGTGACACCGGCAAACGTTATATGCAATAAAATCAAGCTGAGTTTTTCTTTTACCACAGATGAGTGTTTATTTTGTTGGTGGACATAAGTGTTACAAGCAAACGTTTGGTTTTATTTTCAGTACAAAAGTAGTAATGTTAAGCGGGTTATCGTTACATTCTTATCTAACGCAGAACTTCATAAAGTTTTTCCTCATAATAATATTTCTTATACATAGCGATATGCTATAAATAAGCATATCACTAAATTGAGTGCCGATTTGCATACCATCGCATGCACATGTGCCGCGAACGTGTCTTGTCCTAAAAGACTCTTTTCGTTGTGTTAAAATAAAATGTATTAATAAAATAAATTTCCGGAAATACATGCTTTCGGTATTGATGTATCTCTAGTTCGTTGGAATATAAATTACATTTCGGACCGTTCAATACAAGAAGTATTGGATGGTTCTAAGTCTGAAATCTTCAATATAAATGCTGGTGTGCCCCAGGGCTCCGTTTTTTCTCCGAATCTCTTCTTGATTTTTATTAATGATCTTTTGTCTGAAACTTATAATCCACTAAATTGTTTCGCTGACGACAGCACCCTCAGCTTTTCATATTCGTTTCCAGATTCACAACCCAGCTCTTCGGTTATGGAACTGGAGCGGCAGCGTATGATAAGCTCATTAAATACCGATCTTGACAGCATTGTCCAATGATGAATTAACAACCGGGTGGAATTTAATACTTCTGAAACTCAATGGCGCAAAATTATAGTCGCCCCCTTTTAAATCATTTAAGTTAATCCTAACAAACATTAACTTAACATTATCACCAGGTAATAAGTTTGTATCATATTATAAACAATTTATGGAATTTCCAGTAATAACTTCCAGTGAGAGATTTTGTTGTTGGATTTAAACAGTGTTTGTGTGTAGTTTCATTAGCGCAAAATTATAGTCGCCTCCTTTTAAATCATTTAAGTTAATCCTAACAAACATTAACTGAACATTATCACCAGGTAATAAGTTTGTATCAGATTATAAACAATTTATGGAATTTCCAGTAATAACTTCCAGTGAGAGATTTTGTTGTTGGATTTAAACAGTGTTTGTGTGTAGTTTCATTCTCTTTTGAGAGGGTGGGTAGTTTATCTGTCAAAAAATTAGAGTCGGATCTAAAAAGATAAAATGGAGATTTCCTGGTTTTAAAGTATGTTTTTATCAAATAGTTAGCTCTATCGGTCTATAAGTTGAAAAAACGTTAACAAAGTGTTAAATACATTTTAGGATCGTGTTATTTTGACTATAATTTTGCGCCAATGTTGTCTTTTGACGTTAAAGCGTAACATACCCCTCATGCCACTATCTATGAGTGGCACTTGTATAGGGGAAACTGAAAAGCTTTCCATTCTCGGTATGTGTGTCACCAACCACCTTCTGTGGAATGATCACATATTTGATGTTGCCAAAAACGCTGCGAAATGCTTAGGTTTCTTACGACGATGGAAGAAATTTTTTTCTCCCAATGATCTGGCTGTTGTCTATAAGGCGTATATTTGTCCAAAACTAGAGTACAATTCACATGTCTGGGCAGGAGCTCCTATAACTTATTTGAATCTCCTAGATAGATTTCAGAAAAGAGCCTTAAAAATGATAGGTTATAATATAACGGAAACATTTGTGTCACTTGAACACCGCCGAAATGTTTCTTGCCTCTCTTTATTTTATCGCTTTTTTTATAAAGAGTGCACCGCCGAAATAGCCAGTTGCGTTCCTCCCCTGAAACAATTCAACCGCAATACCCGTACTGCAAGGAATGCCCACTAGTTCACCCTTGAGCCCAACTTCGGACGAACAGTTAAATACAGAGATTCTTTTTTAACCGCACCACACGAATGTGGAATGCTTTACCCGGCTCTGTTTTTCTTCTCCATTTTAATCTTCAAGCATTCAAAACCAATGTGCATCGGTATCTCCTTACAACCCCTATCCAAATTTCCTAAACGCTCGTACTGTGTTAATCATATAAAGGGTATTCATAATCCCTTGAGTGCGCGCAAAATATAAAAAAAATTGACTAATGGAAATATCTTTTAATTTATTGATTTCCGGCCACCATCTAAATTTTTTATTAATGATTAAACAGTTATCTATCTATCTGACACGTCTTTTTTTTCTTTTGGTTCAAAATGTTTTGGCTTCTTTATGATGTCTTTCATTGACGACAGTTTAATATAGTGCTTCCTAAGCTGGATAATTTTCATTTGTATAGGGCGATAAGAAAATAGCAATGGAGGAAGAGGTAATACTGACAAATAAAGCCATCATTAACAACCTTATCAAATTTTAAGGATATGGAAATGAGAAGAAGTGTTAATGATTAATGATTAACAGTAAAGTATTTGTTTTGGCGGATGTGTGGGCTTGTTTCAAGAGAGAGAAAAGAGATTTTGTTTGTTTAAATAATTATAAATCATTTTTATCACCACTAGGACGTTTTTAATCAGTTGATAAAATTTACATAATGTTGGGTACACCCAAAAGAATTAAATGTAAAGGGGGGGTCTAGCCGTATCTTTTAAAACGATAACCGTGCAGATGATAGTATAGTGAATTAGATCGTCTTCAATTTGTCTCACGTAACTCTACCACTACCGTCTCGTCAGTCGTTTATTTTACAAACGGTTTAAGTCCGTTAGAAATAATGTACTCGGATGTAATTTCAAACCGTTTTCACAGGGTTAACTGTTATAAACTAAGATTAGGTGTCTAAGTATGTGTAAAAAATTAAGTTTAGGTATAGACTTATGATAAAGTTACAGGGCTCACAGACGTTCAAATTACAGTCGCTTACAATATTGTGGCAATTGAAGACCTTGCAGCAAAAGGAATTCAAGTCCAAATATAACTTTTTTTGGGAAATAAAAAAGAAACTATTTGAAAAATATTAATTGTTGCACTTATGTTTTTAAATGGATGCCATAAGAAAATGCGTATATTTTTATATATGTATTAAGTCAAGTTTTGTGGAAAATAGAATTACTACGATTTTTTGAAATTTGGATTTGCCCCTGATTTGCACCAAAACGCAGTAAATTTTCTTTCAGATTTTGATTAACGAATAATAAAACACACTTTAGTAAGTTATTTAGAGTATTTTCAATCAATAATCATTACTTAAATAGTTTAACAATCAAAAGAGAAAATTAAAAAGATCAGTGTAATAGAAATGAAAAAATCAAATGTTCACATCAGCCTGATCATCGTCAACTTTACTAGAAACGTAATCATTTGGGCCAACAACATCTCTTTTAAGAGTCTCGTAGAAGTATATACACTTTATTATAGATGGTGGAATGTATAGTTCCTTACACATGTTTGTTTTTATTTTTTATTTCTTTTTATTTTTTTGTTTATGGTCGTTGATTGGTCCAGGTCCCTGAGGTAAAACAGAAAGGTTGGGTTGAATTTTTTCACTATAGGTATGAAAATAATCAAATAAAGGCATCCCAGTTAATGAATTCACTGCAACAGTTTCAATATGACTTTTACTATATTCAAAAATGAGGTAGAATGATTTCTTGCAAATGACGCTTTAGTTTTGTTTGGTGCAAAAAAGGCAGAGAGTGGCAGATCCAAATTTTGCTATTACGCTTTTATTTTTCTTGTAACGGCCTCTTTTGTACACAAAATATAGCTCATAGCTGCATTACTAATATAGAGTCATAGCTGTATTACTATTGATCGCACGAAAAAACGTTTTATTGCGAACTTGTAGGAAATTTTGTCTTGTTTGGTTTGGTTAGAAAAAAGTTATAGTCTAAATAAAGAAAAAAATGAAGATTTTTTGCAGTCTTTTCCTGATTGCAAAGGGGGCGTGGTTGCGGAAATTGTTTTTTTTAACCAGCCAAATATCCTATACAACATTTCAAAAAATTAGAACTACCTGACATTTTGCAGGGTAAAACCTTTTTATTTACTGTACTATAAAAGCCTTTCATAAAAAAAAAAAAAAATCGGAAAAGCTTTTAAACAGTACCTCCCATAAAACCGTTGTTCATGTTTCACATGTTCATTATGTGCATTCATCATGTTTGTATAAACATGACGAAATATTTCGTTTAATTTTGACATTAGGTCATGCTAGCTCATGCGCATTATAACGGGTGATTTTTTAAGAGGCTTAGAACTTTTTTTTTTTAAAAAACACAAAAAATTCAAAAAAAATTAATGAAATATTTATTTGAATCGATAGTTTGAACTTTGCAATTTAATGTTTAAAGATAATTTCATGCAAATGTTGACCGCGGCTGCGTCTCAGGTAGCCCATCCGCTGAGTTCAATTTTTGGCATACTCTTTCACACATATGGGCCGGTATCTCACGAATGAATGCATGGATGTTGGCTTCCAGTGCGTCAATCGAAGCGGGCTTGTCCCTATAGACATTAGCCTTGACATACCCCCACAAAAAATAGTCTAATGGTGTCAAATCGCACGATCTAGGCGGCCAATTGACCGGCCCGAAACGTGAAATTAACTGTTCACCAAACTCGCCTCGCAATTGCGCCATTGTTTCGCGTGCTGTGTGGCATGTGGCACCGTCTTGTTGAAACCACATATCATGCAAGTCAAGAACTTCCATTTCGGGCAAAAAAAAGTTTGTTATCATCGCTCGGTAGCGTTAATCATTGACAGTAACGCTGCGATTCGCATCATTTTTGAAGAAATATGGCCCAATAATGCCGCCGGCCCATAAACCGCACCAAACAGTGGCTTTTTCGGGATGCATTAGTAGCTGTTGCAATGCTTCTGGCTGATCTTCACTCCAAATGCGGCAATTTTGCTTATTTACGTACCCATTCAACCAAAAATGAGCCTCATCGCTGAACACAATTTTTCGATAAAAAAGCATTTCGAACATTTCGAACCGAGAACGAATTTTGATAGTAAAATTCAATAATTTGCAAGCGTTGTTCATTTGTAAGACGATCCATGGTTAAATTGCAAACCAAATTGAAGCTGTTTGACAGTGACACAAGGTACTAAACACACGTCAGCTGTCAAAACCAGTGTTGCCAAAACCAAACCAGCTAAAAAATCACCCATTAGTTCTATCTTTAACGGTTGAGCCGATTCTCTTCAAACAATGTGTTCTTATAATAAAATGACTAGAAATTTTTTTATTTTGTATTCTATAGGTCTTGAAATAACGGTATACATAGCATATAAACGTTAACGATGATTCCATATTTTTTCATAATACGATCGATTTCGATAAAATTTTATGGTTTGTTTATAATGTCGTGGGAAATTTTTGAAAAAGTTTTTTTTTTTAAAACCGATAATTTGAATTTTCTCGGAAAAATACTATCAATTGTGATTAAATTTCATGTAATTGGATTTTTACCTAAAATGGTGTCTTTCATATAAATTTTTTTTTATTCCATATATTTGTTTTTAAAAGATTTTTTTTTTAAACTGGTCAAATGAGTTTTCCAGTCGTGAACAGGAAAATAACTTTCCAAGATCAAGTTCGTGCGACCGATAAAATAAATAAAAAATGTTTTTAATTGTCAGTTGCACATGCATACATATAGTAGGAATGATGTATGATGTATGAATAACGCTCGTATCTTTTTTTGGACGAAAAACAGTACTTTTTCCTTAAAAGTTGAAAATAGCAGTATGTCGATAAAAAAAAACAGTATTTTTCGCAGTACATTTTTTTTTAATTTTTATTTATTTTATTTTTATAGCTTGCCTACCTACTTTTCGATGCCCTATTTGGCCACAAAATAAAAAAGTAAATCTACTAAAACAAAAGAAATGACTCGCTATTTGGCCACAAAATAAAAAGTAAATCTACTAAAACAAAAGAAATGACTCGCGACAAAAATTAGCGTCGCCGACCGATAGCGGGAAAGACCCAAAATAAAAAGTGTTCATCTACTTTTGCATCAGAAACTTTTTATTCAGGTCAAATATAAATTTTGCCAAGCAAACGGAGTGCTTGAAAAGGTACATTGCTTTTCATAAGCGATATCAGCACAGTTTTGCCGAAGTAAGAAAATGGTTGTTTTGTGAGTCAAGACTAGAAAAGAATTCCGCTAAAGAAGTGCAAAAAAAATTGATTGCGTTCATTATTGAATTCCTTTGAGTTTTAGATGCCAATGACGAACCGCTGACTGTTTGCATTACTTTTAATGAGTGAAATCAGAGAACTTCATCTCATATATGAAAGTGGTATAAATTTTCATTGAGGAGCAAATTTCCTACTCGGAGATTAACAATGTAAAGATGGAAATATCCCACTGTCATTCACGGTTGCTTACAAGCAAATGTGAATGACAGCAAAAAACTGCTGATTTGAAGTTCTGAATATCTCAAAATAAAAGCAGTATTTTTGAAAAAAAAAAAAACAGTACGCAGTTTTACGCAGTTTTTGAGAGCAAAAAACAGTACAATACTGCGAAAAACAGTACAGATACGAGCATTATGTATGAAGCTTAAAATAAGTTTCTCACGAAATAACTGTCACAGACTGCATAAAGCAGAAACATTTTTATTTTCTCATAAGTTGCATCAGAGTCATGCAGGAACGAATTTGCTTTTTATCATACACACCGACTCAGTTTTTTCACGATTTTAATGATTTCATTGATTATTATATCGTTGATTATTGGTGTGTCAATATGGGTGACAATCGCCATTGTGTTAATTTTTCAATGGAATGTTAAAACTGAAGAGTGAGTTGAGTTAAAAGTCTTTTTATTTTATTTATTTAAACATAAAATAAAGCAATTATGAATCAAAGCAATACAAAATTTGAATGTTGTTAATATCATCCACAAAATTCAATTTATCGCGCCATTTACCGTAGAGAAAGGAACAACGTCTGACAGGCCAGCTATAGTAGGTATATTTATATATACTCATTTACCAGTTAAACAATATAATATTCCCTTTACAATTTCAAAAACCACCCAGTGCCAGTGAACTTATAAGAAGATTTGATTCTCACCCCTTATAAAAATCAAAATTGCCACGGTTTAAAAAATGACAAAAATTTTATTTTTATTTAATTGAAATCATTAGGGAAAGAAGAAAATAAATGATTTTAAACAGTTGAGGATTTTATACACATTTTAACAAAAATAAAGGGCACGACTGAGTCGCACAAACATGCTCTTGGGGCAAGTTACTTTCGTGTTCACGACATGAAAATTCATTTGACCAGTAGGTTTCTTTTTTTTAACAAACATTCAGTTTTTATATGTGTTGAAATATTTGTTTGCATACCCAAACTTGCACCCACCCCGAATTCTACAGTGGGCCAGGCAGGGGGTTGTAGGGGCAGCATGCCTCCCTTACCAATTTCAGCCGTTGGGGGCACAAGGGTGCGACTCCAGGTACTGTTCAGTGAAAGTTAAATAATTTCTCACAGTCAGTGGGAAACGACTCCACTTTAGAAAGTGGACTACTTTCTCACCTAAAAGTGCAAGAAATTCTCACCTTCAGTGGGAAATTAATCCACATTGAAAAGTGGAACAGATTTCCACTAAAAGTGGAATAAACTCCCATGTGGAGCACTTGCCGAGTAGTACTTTCCCTGCACCTTTTTATAATATTAAATTTCGTCAAAACCAGTGCAGCCATTCAAAAGATAGTCGATGTGCCTGAAAAATGGCAGCGCATCATGTACCGTTAATAAGCTAATTCTGAATAAAAATTTCCGATGAAAGACTTCACCTGTGCAACAAATCACTCACATAAAATTTTGTTGATATTGATCGTATTTTTTCGAAATAATTAGAATTATCGTTTTTTTCCAAAATTACTTTTTTTTAAAACTTTTTTATTACACTGTTATTCAAGCTAAGCAGTAGTTTTAGAAATTTAAATTTGGTCGAAATCGGTGCAGCCGTTCAAAAGATAGACAGAAACCGTTAATAAGCTGATTCTGAAAAAAAATTCAGATGACGGACATCATCATTGGCAAAAAATCATTTGTATTAAATTTTATCGCAATTGATCGTAGTTTTTCCTTCAAATCAAAATGTATTATTATAAAAATGTACATAGTTTTAAGAAATCTGTAAATAAATTAACATCAGTGAGGTAATTAAAAACCATATCTATGTAAATTCTGCAATTACAGCCATTTTGAAAAAATTTTAATTTTTTTCTTGCAGTATTATTAAAGTTTAGAAGTACTTGTTTTAGAAAATTTAATTTGGTCAAAATCGGTGCAACTGTTCAAAAGATAGCCGGAATAATAAATAACGGTGATATGACAGAAAACTGATTCTGAAAAAAATAAAGTGCACGACTGGGTCACACAAGCTTGCTCTCGTGGCAAGTTACCTGAGAGTTTAAAGTACAAACGGAATAATACGAAAAATTTGTATGAAATTTTTTTTAAAATTTTAAAACCATATCTTATAAAAATTCAAACCAAAATCAAAGTATGCAAGAAATTTTCTTTTATAAATGTGAGTTTACGAATTTTTTTTTTCAAAACCGTTCCACTGATTCTCGAAAAAATCGATTTTTTCAAATATTTATTTGAAAACTTTTTTCTAAGAAATACTGAGAAGGCAGGTCTTTTAAACTTAATATATTACACCTTAAAACTATATTTCATAAAAATCCGTCTACGGGTTTTTGAAATATTGAAATCACAAAAACAGTTTTTCAAAAATTCAAATAAAAATTTAAAAAAAAAATTTATGCCATGCTATTTAGAATAGCTACGACAAATTCAATATTTAATTAAGTTCAAATCGCTTCAGCCGTTATTGAGATAACCGAAATTTAAAAAAACCGTTATATGGCCTTCTACACTTTATTACACATGTAAGATTTGGTTGAAATCGTTAGAGCCGTTCTCGAGAAAAATGAGGTTTTCTATAACCGTTATATGGCAGGTACCGTACGACAGACCGACAGACCGACAGACCGACAGACCGACAGACCGACAGACCGACAGACCGACAGACCGACAGACCGATAGACCGACAGACCGACAGACCGACAGACCGAGAGAACGACAGACCAACAGACAGACAGACAGAATTGCCGGACCCACTTTTTTCGTCTTCTCTATCATCGTAATGTCATTTTTGATTGTTATCTCTATATATAGTACCTACAATGGCAAGTAAAAATCAGATGACGGACATCACCACTGGCAAAAAATCATACAAACAAAATTTTCAATAGAATCAGAAAAATAAAAAAAAGGTTAATAAGCTGATTCTGAAAAAAAGTTTCAGATGGCATACCATTGACAAAAAATTATTCGTATAAATTTTTTTTCGAAATTGATCGTATTTTTTTCAAGAAAATTAGAATTAGAACTTTTGTCCGTTTTTACCTTATAACTTCATAAAAGTGCATCCGAATAATAATTATATGCAATTTTAAAGTAGACACAATTCGCTTAAATTTAAGGCCAACAGCAGTTCTGTAGGTAGAGTAAGTTTGGAAAAACATCACTTCAAAGATTTGATAATTTTCCTAAAAAGCTCTTAATTGTAATCTTAGTTGTATTCGGATCAAATATTGGCTTATGAAGTCGTGGTCAAAGAAGATGCAGGGAGTTATTTAAGCTTTAATTTAGGCTTAAACAGATTCTTTTAAAACTGATAGTTACCTTGTTACCAAAAAAACCGAAATAATTAAGGAAATAACATATTTTCACAAGCACCATATTTAATGTGTTATTTATATTGCGCAGTTATATTAAGTTTTTACTTAACAAGAATAAATGTGATGTTTTCTTCCTTAAAAGTGTCAGAGGTGGAACAGGTTGTCAGCAGATTCCAACAACATCCTTTATTCGAGGAGGGCTTCTTTACATCGGTGGAATAGACTTGTTTTTGCACGCCTTCAGATGTTGCGAAAACACCTCCGCCCTTTTCTAGCAAGGTAACGTGGCTACCACTTTTCTCAACCTTGACGCCACTCATGCAGATAGCCTCTGCGGGTAACAAATGTCTTGTGGCGTTGTATGGGGAAGGAAGAGATGTCTCCCTCCATATCCTGCGTCACAGGATATTTGTTCGATCTGCAGTTAACTCAAAAAATCAACTGGCTCGTCTGCACACAACCGAAAAGGCTGTCGCTCAACATTCTTGTAGAACCTACCACCAAGTTCAAAAATGGTTGGGGTTGTTCGGTTATTTCCCACCAACTAGGGGTAGGAAATAAGCCAACTTGGTTTGATACCTGCTGAAATTCCTATCGGGCAGGTGCCAGAAAGGAAAACTGCTAATATTAGGACATCATTGGTGCAGAGTAAATGAGTACGACCACGTCATGATCGTTGAAAAGCATAAAGCTTCTGAATTTGAATTGGACTCTAGAAATTTTTATCAACATCACTTAATCGAGGAGAGCTCTCATTTTATAATTAAAATACCATTAAAAAAGTGGCTAGAGAAAGAGTCCTTTAAAAAGGGGTGGACAAAACCAAGCTGGTTCTGACACCGGTAATCTCAACAAAACTCCTTTCTTTTCTATTTTGGTTGCCGCCAAAATATCATTTATTATCGTTTTAACTTGTTGATGCTTCAATTATTGTTTGTGATTCCCGAAATTTGTCAAATTTAGACACTTTAAATATATAGCACTGCGGTCATTGCAGAATAACACAAAAAACTGATCACTGGCATTTTCATTGATCTATTGAAATTGTCCTGAATTTGATGAAATTCTGATATTTTTTTTTTGTTTTTTTTTTTCAAAAGCTTAAGAGCAGAAGAAATGTTTCCTTTTTTTATCCTGTAAGATGCAGGACTTCAAGCTATTCTTCTTAATTGGAATCACAATAACATGGTCGCTCAAAATAGCCCAGGTATATAAGTTTCTTATTTAGTTGTTAGCGCACTACTCTATACTCTTTTTGGTAAATTTATAAAAAAATATGTTTTTAAGGAAAATTTGTTTTTCAGTATGAAGGCAACATTTTTCAAGAGGGGAAGGGCCCCCTTTGAGTGCCCATAACTGTGCCCAATTTGGTGGTATGTTAAGTATCACCCTCTGCCATAACGATAGGTCTCATGAGTTTATGGTATCAAAACGGCGCACCAAGCGCTAATTGGGTTTTTATTCTAGCAAAATAGCCGCCATTCCTACCTACCTATCACCCTCTGCTTTAAATTGAGCACAGTTTATTAATGTCTTATATATCATCTCTCACAAACCTGAAACTCCTCGAACAAATAATCGCATCAACATTCAATTACTTATAAATGTTATAAATGTAGTAAAAGGGAAATATTTTCATAGCCTCAATCTCACCTTTAAGTTAAAAATAACATCTCATTAAAATGTACCAGAATAGAAAAAAACTTCAACTAAAATGTGAACAAGAGTTTATTTGCACTTATATTTCTTGCGATTAAAACACCTATTGAAAGTTATTGATTTTTTTCACATGAAATAATTTTCAGTGGGTATAGTTACTTGTTTGCACTACGAGTGTGTACATCACTTAAGAACCCTTCTTGAATTCACGTTATGGGTACGAGCATAAATTGTATGGCGTTAGGGGTACTTAGAGTTGTATGTGCTTGGATAGATAATATATTGCATTGCAATCAACTTAAGTGTGCAGGAATATAAAAATTCTATAAAAAAGATGCATGAAAATTGCTTTATATATGTAAGTGGATTGTTGCCGTTACTGTGAAGTTGCAGGAGATCCCGGTGGTTTTTATTATCTATCAATTCCCAATGTTGTTTAATACGATACATTTATCCAAATAGGGACGATTCTAAATGTTTCAATGTTTTGATGCCTATACTTTTTACTAGTCACATTTAACTGGGAAGTCAGTATCTACTTGCTACGTAACCAGTAGCGTCACTACAGGGAAGGGCAAAGGGGACAATCGTCCCCTAGAGCCAGCATAAATATCTTTTGTAGTAAATTGTTCAAAGACAAAAAAAAAAAACAATTCAAATTTGACACAACTTCTACCAAATCATTAATTTGTACAGCATCTGCGGGTTTTTAGAACCTATTATATTATTCTCTTTTCTTCAGCTTGTAGGATTCGGTAGCAGCTCAAATTTCCCTTTGCAGCTTTGCAGCAGTTCCAGATTCATTGTTAAGTTTGTATTTTCGAGCATAGTAACACTTTTGTTTATGTCGATTTTATTTAAGTTTAACACGGCAATTTGATTTGAAATATTTTTAGACAAAATTTGCTTTGACTCATTTGTATTTATTTATACAATAAAATCACATCTCTTAATAGACTTTACAATCTTTTAATTGCTCGAGTATAATTTTTTTAATTTGAATTTATTTATAGTAGATGAAGGATATAAGAAAGTCTCATGTAAGAAAAACATGATTAAAATAATATTGCCTGCGGTGTAAGGCCCGCATAAGACAGACATTCCAAAACACCATGCACAGTGTTTCTTATATTAATATTTCTTTATAAGAAAGCACGAATATAAAAAAGAAATTCTTTGGATTTTTCGACTTCCTTATATTCGTGATAAGTTACATTTAAAGAATTTACCCAAAGAAATTATTAAAATGAAACTAGTTTTCATTTGTAGCCATATACCGTAACAAAACGGTCTCAAAATTGGATGTGTCAATAAGTCTCTTGATGCTTTGTGGAGCGAGTTAAAAAATCTAATAGCAAGGACAATCCCGTATCCGGATTTCATTTCGGGAGGGGCTTGACCCAAAGTCTTAGTAAATCAATGAAATATATAAATAAACCTTTTTTGTGATTTTTTTTTAACTTATTGCTAAAAAATATGTTTGTTTGTACTATAAATGGATTAACATTAAAGCATACATTTTCTTAATGAAGATATCTAACTTCCATACAAACCTCCACATTGTCGTGTTAATAAGTGTCACGTTAATTCCTTAAATATAGGTTGACTATAATTTTGCACCATTGTTTTGTTACTGGTCTGGAAATTATATCCGTCAGTCTGTCTCTCTGTATTAACACGCAAAGCCAAAACAGGCTGATTTTCTTCAAACTTGGTATAAATTATTCTTAAAGTATAATATACAATGAACCATACAATGAACAAAGAAGTCTTACCGATAGTTGCATTTTCTCGGAAAAAAATGGGATCAATTTCGATTGACCGATTTTGTATCAATTTTTTTTCCACAAAAGCTTTTTAACGGTACCTGCCTTACAACGGTACTTTTTTGATACAGATTTTTTTGAACGGCTAAACCGATTTTAAGAAAATTTAGTTTAGTTGCTTTTGGAAAAAGATTATAGAATCTTAATTTATAGGTAGGTAAATTTAAGCTTATATCACAGCAGTATCAAATCAACATTAAATAGAAACAATTTTTCAATATCCCAGTCACTAAGGTGACCGTAAAAATCGATAGAGCCCCATAAAATGACTAGTCTTTGCAGATTTTAAGATGGCCAACTTTTAAGCTCGATCGGATAACGCTTAATGATGCTGAAAGTTTCAAAAATATTATTTGTGTTTTATTTTTCTTGTTATTTAAAGAAAAAACGATTGGGGGCTTTGCTCTCATCGAATAAAATATTGTAAATAACCCTCAAAACATCAATTTCTGCCATCAGTATTTTTTTAATTATAATTTTTGAATTAAGTCTGAATGAACAGGACTTTTCATTCCAAAAATACTTTTTTGGGGAAAAAAATTAGAATTTCATCAAAATACATACAAAAACGATGGAATGAAAAGACTCGAATATTCATCAAAATGCTTTTAAACGATAGCTACGACTGTTCTTTATGATTAAAAGAAATAGAATTGCATTTTTATCGCAGATTTTTAGTATTTGGACAAGTTTTTTTTTAAGTTAAAACATGTGTGTCCGGATACTGAAAATTATGGTTCAGTATATCCGGACAACACTATTTTGTATGAAATGTGTCGTTTTCGTACCACTTTATTTTCATTAGAGAATAATCGGTTAAAAATGAAATCAAAATAAAACAAACTTTATATTCCTTTGATATTATTTCATAAGCCATCGTTGGATAAATAATAATGATCAGATTTGTAAAAGATAGATTGCAATAGAAGTCATTACCTGTTTCAGCATTTGAACTTCTCAAACCAATTTATTTATTATTTTTAAATCTTAGATAATACAATCATAAGAGGCAATCAAAACAAGTGCTAGAAACGTATAGAATGCATTTTTTTTTTACTGTTTTGCACTCTTTGAAATCATTTATAAGTCTTTTAAATTTGTTAAAATCTTAAAGTTTCTTGAAAGCGAAGTTTTAATCCTTAATATCTTAATAAACGTTTTTTAAACAAGAAACTCTTTTATTAAATTAAAGCACGAGATAACCATTTTTATTCCTCTTCGTTTCTTGAGACATGAGTAACTTTATTAAACTAATAAATCTTTTTATTGATTTAATGTAGATATATATACTTAATTTTGTGGTGTGAATTAACTTTTTTTTATGTGAAAGTAGTAGGTAATAAACTATTTAATTAACTTAATGAAGAGTTAATTGCTTTAATAAACATTTATATCAACCTTTGAGTTGATATCAATGTACTTTGTTATAGATATAATGAAATAAGTTCATTGATATAACTAACTCGTTAGTTGTAGCAATTATATATTTCTTAATTTAATTAAAAGAGTTTGATTGCTTTTATGAATTCGTTGTTTATCCCGAAGAAATTATTAACCGATGCAATTAATCTTGTAATTGAATCAAAGTACTATTTTGTTGTTTTAATTAACTTTTTTTGTTGAAGTAATAAAACTAGTTTAGTTTAATAAAATCTTTTGTTGGGCCAACGAACTGTATTGGTAATTTGATGACAGTCGAGCACAGTTAAAAAAGCACATATTGCAAAATCACGATTCTATACAAATCCGAGCAGATATTTTAGATATAATTTGCAGGTACTTATTTTAATTAAAAAAAAGTAACATAAACTAAATTTTGCTGCCCGGAAACTAGCAAAAAATGTACTTTTTCAAATTAATTTTTTTTAAAATTATTTAAATGAAAAAATTAAAAATTACTTGAACGCCATATTATTAAAAAATATCTTAACTCTTAGAAACACTATGACTATTTTAAAAAGCATTTGTAGTTAGCAAAATAGTTGGTAAAAATGTTAAGTGTCCGGATACTAGTGCCTACATTTACTCTTGTTTAAAAAAAAATCTGTTAAAATCTTTTTTTAGATCAAAACATTAAATTTCTCTTCAAAAAATATGACGTATGACATATTTTTTTCTAAACAAAATCACTTTATTTGGAAAAAGGTATTCGACATAACTCAAAAAGATTAAAACACTTTAATTAGAGTAAAAAAAAAATTATTTTCATTCCTTAAAAGTTGAAACAATAATATTTTTACATGATTTTTGATCAAATTGTTTTTAAAGTTACACCATTTTGTTTTTAAACACTTCGTGTTTAGTCCTAGGTAGGTAGGTAGGAAGGAATGGCGGCTATTCTACTAGAATAAAAACCCAATTAGCGCTTGGTGCGCCGTTTTGATGCCATAAACTCATGACACCTATCATTATGTGGAGGTTGGGATATCATTTTGGTGACTATGGTGAATTAAGGTGTGGAATTGTGTTGGGAGGTGATCCCTTTATTATCATTTACCATAGGAAAATAAGAGATCCTCGGGTACCTCAGCCAAGGGAACTGGCCCATACCCCCCACCAGGCTTTATGCCAGGCTGTTAGCTCCGATATGTCTGTCTTCGCCAAAAACCTTAACAGGCAGAGTGCTGGGTGGCTTAGGGTAGGACCGAATTTCCGTGAGATCAGTTCGATTTAGCGAAAAACATGATACCCGCAGTAGACTTAGCCCGCCTACACGAATAAGTAGAACATGGAATTTATAAAAAATTTCTTTTTTGTGTCAACCGTACCCATACTAGGGGCGCGGGCGGGCGGTTCAAACAGGATCAGTTGAAACACATGGAAATAACAAACATAAAGGTATTATAGTATAAATTCATTCTTTGTTTATTTTTATAAGTATTAATACGACACTGTTTGGCAATGCTTATCAGTTTATCACATACATATATTTAATTTTTATTTATTAATAATAAATTTCATCAAGACTTTAATCTTCTAATCCTCTGAGGAGCAGATGCTCAGCCTTACGAAAAACCTTCTTTTCCAAAGGCGGAGCATTTTGGCTGCAAACTAATAATGGGATCTTGTATAGGAACAAAATACAAGTATATTTTACTATTGGGAGGATGAGTCTATCTCCCCTCATTTCGCCAGGAGGGGCAATTTTCTAAAAAATAAAATTTATT
This sequence comes from Baccha elongata, assembly GCA_951217065.1. Classification (NCBI taxonomy): domain Eukaryota; kingdom Metazoa; phylum Arthropoda; class Insecta; order Diptera; family Syrphidae; genus Baccha; species Baccha elongata. The sequence goes on along the minus strand of OX578272.1, from coordinate 198,085,313 downwards.
TTATGTTAACAAAATTGCACCAGTAGCTACTGGCTAAACGGGGGGATATAGACCCTTTCTCCCTCTCGTAAAATATGCTTGTATTTTGTCGCTTTATAAGATCCCATTATTAGTTTGCAACGAAAAAATTTTCTCATATATAAGCCCCATACAATTTTAACACCTTTAAGGATGCGTGGTTGCCACACCCACCACTGGAGGCTTGGCAATTTAAAGTGCTGTTTAGTTTGCATATGATGTATATACAAAATGAAAATTTGATAGGTTCTAAACAAAAAAATGTATGTTAAAATCCATTAAACCGCTTACGAGAAAGAAAAAAAGCGTCTTAGATTTATATCGAAGCATTAAAAATTAAGATGCTTGCATTGGTGCCTCAAAATAAGGCCAACAGCAATTACCAATTTTCAACAGTTGGAGGCGTTTAGGTCAATAAAACTAGGTGTTAAATGGTTGAACACATTTTTGATTGTGAAAATTAAGTTTATTAAATTAAATTGTAAGTTAAATTTTCATATATGATTGGTATAAATGACATTATTGACGATCTAAGGAAGAATAGCAACGATTTGAGTCCAAATACTATTAAAATCAAAGTAGGTAGCGCGTATTTGAATAGAATAGGTATATATAAATATATACATAACTAAAAATCTCTTTCTTAAAATGAATGCGTTTCGACTTTGAATCAAAAGCGTGGAGGAAATATTAGCTGAATTTTGTTATCCCCTCTGATTTGATCCGAATCAGATTTGCGTCATTAAATACACTCAAACAACAACAACATAAGATCCAGCTTTGTTTCTAGATCTTGAAAAATTCCAATCTGTTTCGGATCAGAAGGGATAATAAAATACGGCTATTGTCAATAAAATTAAGCTATTTCATTTAAATTCAGAACTTTTCGTTTTTTATATCATCATCGGGATGACGAGACGTTCGTATTTAAAACATAACGTTTGTACTTCAACTCAATATATACTAACATACCTACTCATACCATTATTTTTCAACTTAAAGTGTTTGAATCAAATTATTTGTGCTTTAATTTAATAGTGTTTTGTTTAAATGCAAGCGGTTTCGTGAAATAACGCCAATTGAAATAAGGTTAACAGTCAACTTTCAAAAGTTGGCCTTATTTCGCTTTTCAAAAGTGTAATAAAGCCAATTTTCAATGGTTGGCTTTATTTCAACTTACTAAAGTGGTGTTGGTCTCATTGCGCAATCAATGCATTCCCGTAAATTGAAATTCAGTCTAGTGAAATATGTACGACCAAATTTTATAATTGTGAAAAGCTATAAATTTGAACATTTTGTTTCGAGAAAAAATGCGCAATAAGGTTGTTTGTTTTTTTTCTATATGTACAATTGATACTGATTTTGACAAACTTATTTAAGTTAAGCGAGAAGCTTATTGGTGGGCAGGTACAAGGATCAAGAGTGGAGCGAAACGAATTTTAATCAAGGAAGGATCGATTTGTGGTGTGAAATTAAAAATTTGAGTACCCCTTTCTATTAGCGGCCAACCAAGGTCTCGGAAAACTTTTTTTAAAAAGTTAAAAGATAATCGCGTACTGTAAGTTCGTATACCCTGTAGGTCAGTTTTTTTTTTATATTCCTGTGCTTTATACACTACCTTTTCATTATTGTAGTACAACTTTTACTGAACCTTTATTTTTAAAACCATACGAATTGCCATTTACTATATACGTTTTATAACTAGATGTTGAAAAGTTTAGCATTTTGACGTTTCTTATTTATTAAAAACCATTACCTATTCAATTCTCTAAAAACCTTAGCTCAACATGAACAACATTTCAAAGGCAAAGTATAAGGATGACTTATTTCTTTATTTAATTTTTCTGTCCTAAGAAATCTCTGAACTTCTACATCTTAAATGCATACCTACAGTCCTACACGTAAAAGTTCTTACCTTCCTAACGGCACGATTTCTATGTACCAGGTATTTTTCTCCAATGTTAAATGTCGCCAATAAAAATAAGAAAAAAGTGCAGCCAAGCATATAATTCCCGTCCAGTAGCAATTTTCTTGTGTCTTGAGATTTAAGAATTGTTTCTGTACAGAGACAAAGGAGCAATAGGTATATATACATATAAACATAACCCTCCGCGTGTGGTTGTTTTCTGCCACGTAAACAATTTCCACGATATCAAGTGGTTTCTTCTATTAGTACCTGTGGATATATCATTTCTTTCCTAAAAAGATGCCTGATCCCTTCAAGATTCGTTCCCATATGATGAATGAGCACGTACAATTGACATATGGACTTGGGCCTATGTGCTGGCAGAGCCAATTGCCGAGAGAAGGATATTTGCCCTTTTGCCTTTTGGTTATGTTTTGTTATTTTCCAACAATTCAAGGACTATGCAATTTTTATGACAGCTTACTCTGTTTGTTATAACTTATGACAGAATCCCGGCAGAGGGAGCGTGGCACCTTGATTTATATAAATCTAGAATTCTCGCAAGGGCTCAGAAGTGAATTCCTGAATCTCTGAGTTTATAAAGCTAGAACTGGCTATACAATATAAATCGTAATAATAATAAACATCTTCTCGTGATGTGTTGTGATGATGAATGGTCCATTTGGAGTTTTCCTTCTGGGAACAATTAAAAAGCTCATGCCTGCTTATTTATTCTTTGACTACTGTAGTAAAATAGTTAAGTAAATCGTGGATAGTACAATTTAATTGATTGCTATTTATACCATGTCATAAAAAGGACCCTTTTCCTGCAAACATTTGAGTATTATTGTTGTTGGGGTAAGTTAAGATATCAAATTGTAATTGCTACCGAATTTGTGGCTAATTTTGGCTAACCCAAGCATTATAGGGCATGTAAGTTTATTCAATGATTGATGCGACACTTTCTGTTACAGTTCGTATTCGTATATCTATGAAAGTTAACCTCGGTTGCTATTAATCCTGAAAATGATGAAAGGGATTTGTGTGATAATTAAATAAAGAAGATTTTTGTTGTAACCTCAAAATCTATTTAAACGGGGCAATGGTAATCCTAGAGTGTTTGGTGAACAAACAATTCCTCATTAACTAATTAAGTAATTAAGATAGGGGTTGAATACGCATAAATTCAAACTCCTGCTAAAATAAGTTTTAAGTAATTATGGGATGTAAATTAGTTATGTTCTTCTTTAAAACTTTAAAGAAAATTGAACCGAAATAAAAAAATGTCATCTTTCTAGACAGTTGTTATTTTTTGTTACAAGCACAGAGGAGGCCTATCATTTTCTGCAGAGTTTAATTTTTTTTTTTTTTTTTTAATTCAAATTAAGAAAAACAAAAGGTAAACTTAAAAGAAAAAAAGAAAAAAATACAAAGTATAAATTATTATATTTGTTTAATAGTTATGGTATAAAATATTTTCATTATATTATTTTGCCATCTAAAGGCAAGGATCCGCTGAGTCGTTAAGAAGAAGGTCAAAATTAAAAAAAAAAAATATGGCTGTGTAAGCTAAAAAAAAAAAAATTATTGTACACAAACTAACACGGACTGCCAGGTATCCCAGGTATGCCAGGTATCTCTTTATTATATTTGTACCCATGTTATAATTTGTTTAAATGTATAAGTATCTTTGCTTTATTTTATTATGTATGTATCCGCTGAGACACTCTGTCTCTGTGTTTTGTGTTCATCGAATAACACGAAAGAAGAGTCAGTCGTTCATCTACCTCGCTAGTATAAAGACGTGTTCCGCTGTTGTCTTAAATAAAGATATACATAATTATTAAATAAATATTCAAATCGAGTGTTCATTTATTTTGAATCCAAAACATAAGACTCCGCCGTTTTTGTATGGGATTTTTTGTTTCACTTCAGCTGCATACTTTAAGCAGATGCTGTGTTCCAAGGTACCGCTCGCTCCGCAGCTGACCACAACCAGGCTGCATAGCAATGCCAATTTAACCATCGATTACCAAAAAATAGCTTTGGTGAAATCATTGACTAAAATATTTCGCGAGTTCCCGGACTATTAAGCACACTGAACATGTTTCTGAAGGATTGGCTTAGTTCCCTTATCACGCACTATATACCAAGGGTTCTTTAACTTTTTAAACTGCGGAATTCTTCAAAGAAACCAAATACATTGTTGAACCCTAACTCTTAACGATAACAAAAATTAAAAACAACAAAATTTAAAGTAACTTTTTTTTTTTATTTAAATTATTTTAAAACTATTTTATTAAGGTAAGTGTGAAGATTGGAACTGTTTCATTGTTTGATTTATTATTGTTTAAAAATTGACTTCTATGTCCGAAAGCTGTATTCGCATATGGCAGTGTCCAATCTCGATCTATGGCCGATCTATTGTGCAATGACACAGAGGCACAGAATCAAATACGTACATACTCTGCAGATCTATGAGAGATTCGTTTTTCCGTATGCTAGTATGCTTAGTGTCTGGGTTTTCATTAGAAATGGATTTTGTACTCATTCGATGTCAGTATGAAAGTATTAGGTAATCTGAAAAAGATCTTTGTAGACTTACCAAATAATCAGCTATCACATTGCCAATATCTGCTCTTAACTCTAGCAAGTTTTCTTGCAAGAAGTTATGTAAAATTGGAAAACATTCAACATTTTTCTTTTGTACACATATAAGCCAGAATACGTTTTTCTTTTCAAAGCTACCAGTTCCTGCAAATATGTTGCAGTTTCGTTGATCTTTTCAAAAATGTCTGCAAGATAAGCTAATTTTATAATCCATTGCTCATCATGCAATACATCAAAAAGGTTTGCAGATGAAGACATATTTGTATTCAATTGGAAAACTTTCAACTCATCACGCAGTTGAAATAACTTTAATAAAGCTTTTCTTCTGGAAAGCCATCCGATTCCAGTGTGCAGAAGAAGCGATTCGTACTGACTTCCCATATTTGCACACTTTCTTGATCAATCTCGATTGGACGTCCTCACGAAATTTACAATCTTCACAGCTTCACAATGACTGCTGTTACATCTTGGCGCAATCTTTTTAATCTTTGACACGACCTCTTTAACCTTTCCTACCATTGCTGCGGCTCCGGCGCTACATATGTCAAGCTGCGGAACCCCTACAAGTCTTCCTTAGTTTAAGAACCGATGCTCTATACAACCATTTTATTGACTGGACTTCCTAAGTTTTAGAAATACAAAAATAATTGCTTTACAATTATATAAAAAAAAAACAAGCAAGTACTTAATAATGAGAGATAAAGTTACAATAAATAATATTCTAAGCTTTGGAAGAATGCGATAATAGATTAGTAATCATCAGGGTTCGGATTCTATGGAAAATGCTTTTTTTTTCCCTTTTTATCTAAAATGCCTTTTTCCTTATTTTCACTTTTTCTATTTTATTTGTTTTAAATATACAAAACAAAATGACAAACATGGACTAATCCGCAACTGTCGACGCCGATGTTTTTTGAAGTCAACCAGGCAGGCCCCACAAGCAGAGGCTTTAGTGAAGCAGTGAACTGGTAGAATTGCGCCCCAATTCGATATCATAGCATCGTCAGAAAAGAAGCAAAAGATGAAGAAGTTCTTCAAAAGCACACATAATTTTACAATAATAAAGCGATAACTCTATCAAATTGTTATCGTTCACTTTCTAGCGCGAATTATAATGCGTCAACACCAATCATGTACCTTCTGATTCAGAAAAATAAACGAAGTAATAAACACTAAAGTTCATGGGAAAGAAAAATTTATCAATTTTGCAACTTTAAACTGGGGCGCTCCTGGTTAGCACATATGGAAAGAAACCTTTTTTAGGCCTTGTAGCGGTAATTTTTTAAATACATTAGGTATGTACCCATACAAAAAAATCTTATTTTTTTATAATTAATTTTGAAATGCCTTTATTGGACTTTTCGAGGCTTCGATTTGCCTTTTTCGATGTTTTGATTTGCCTTTTTAAGGTTCTTAAATGCCTCAAAATCCGAACCCTGGTAATCATAATCAAATAAAGTAGTTCGCACGATGACGGCACACGTTAACGATGTGGAAATAACTTGGTGATTATAATATGTTTTGCGTGCGTCGGTATAGGCATTAAGTCATAAAATTATCATTAAATTTCAAGTGCTGCTGCTGCAAAAAAAAGCAACAATCCAACAAATTGGAAATTCATTGTGTTTTGGATTTAAAATTGACGGCTTCGTGCCGACGTCAAACATTGTATATATTATACTCAATAACATAAGACATTTTGAACACGTACCTATCCTATCCATATCACCTTTGTGATCTGATAATAAATAAATGGCATTAAAAATTTATTTTACGATAAAATGTTGATTGTATTGTATGGTACAAAATTGCATAGTGTACAAAATCTGCAATGAAAAATCAACATAAAATCATTTTGATTTTATTAAAATGTAATTGGTACCTACCTATACTACATGGGACTGTACTTTACATTGACACTACAAACATTTTTAAATATTGGTTTGGCATTTTACTTACTTAACGGTATTTAAAAAAAAAAGTTTTTCAGTGCGAGATTATTTGAGAGTTAGATTAACCATGTTTTCAGACAGTTCAAGATCCCAAATTAACTCAGATTTAACCCACCAATTTAGCTGATTTATCTCTGAGTTAATTTGAACTACTCCTCTCAACTAACTGTACTAAAAAATAAATTGTTTTTTGTTCAAATTCGTTAGTACTTTTGCCCAAAATTCCTGGGCTAAATAACCAAATAGTACTACACATAAAATTTGAAGAACCGCGCATACACACATCTTCTTTTTGGGTTTTTCTATCACAATAATGTCAGGTTTGATTAAAATCTCAATCTCAAAATTCCATATAAGCGGTATCGATATTTCCATTTTTCTCGAATGAGAACGATCAATTTAAGCAATTTTAAAATTTTATTTCTGCTTCGTTATATCTTAAAACGACATTTATCGGTTGCTTCAAGTAATTTTAATATCAAATGGAAAATAAAAGAGCTTCCTTCCTTTTAATATTTTACAAATGGTTTTAAGGAAAAATACAAAAATTATTTGACAGACATTGAAGATTGCACAACACTGAAGATTACAAATACAAAAAAAAAAACAAGGCAATACAAATCAGTTTTCTTATTAATTATTATTCATTGTTTAAATAAAAAAACATTCAAGAATTTAAGAATGCTCATTTCATTTTCTTCTTCGTCTGACGAACTTTTATCCGAAGAAACAGCAAGACGTCCATGTTTTAATCCACAGGAATCAATTTACTGCAATGTCCGAATGTAACTAATCCATGAATATTGTTAAAAATTCGTGTAAATATTGTTTTCTTTTGACTACATGTTTCACTTTGGACGTAGGTGAATCCAGTTTTTGATTTGTTTATTTAAAAAACACCGAGAATCAACAAAAATTGCCAAACAATTGTATGTACGAATATTTTGTTTAACTGTCAAACGTTGTTTACTTTCTCACTCATCTCATCGTGATGCTTTTAAAGTAGATAAAAATGTACAGCATTGACAAGCAAACAACATTTTAGCTAAAAAAAAGATGTGTGAGCATTGGTGGAACTCAAATTATTTTACCAAGAGGATAAATTTAAAACCCCTTTTATCTAAAACCACTTTAAGTGTATTTTGGTGCAACTGGCCATTTATGTGAGTATTATTTAAAAGGTAAATGTTTAAACGAATTGTTAATTTTTTTTTTCAGGAGAGCTTAACGCTAGTTAGCAAAAAAACAGTTATTCCTCATACCAACTACGGCAAACGCCTGACCGATTCTGAAATTAAAGGATTCATTGGCACTGGGGTCACTTTTGGTAACAAATAAATAAGCTGTTTCCAAATTCTGAGCATTTCAAACCGTTTTATGGTTTTAAATTTTAATGAAAATTTTCTGTGAAGAACTTATTTAATAAACAAATATTTGGCATAAGAAAGTAAATGAATAATGAATATGATTCAACAGGAAATCATATTGCCTTAAAAGTCAAATCAATATGATTCAACAAGAATGCAAATCATCAATATGATTCAACAAGAATGCAAAGTAAATTGTTCATAAAATTGTTTTAAAACAAATCGATATGCCTAAAAAAAGGAAGTGGCGAACAATTTTGAATCGTTTATTTTTTTTATTTTAGTTTGTCAATAAACAACAGCTTATTATAAGCCTAATTAAATAAATGAAAACTTAAGAAAAATAAAATGTGTATATGACATTATGTGGATATGTGATTTAATATTTTTTAGTGGTATTGGCATTTTTTAACTTATTCTTTTATAAAACGTTCTACTTTAAGTACGATTCCTTTATCAGATGATAATAAAATGTTTTTCTTATCATAAGTTAGCGGAATAGGAGTTTTACTCGAAACGGAAAATTTGAAATTTGTCAATAACAAAGCTAAGCCTATGTAAGCTTGCATTTTACCAAAGCGTAATCCAATACAATTTCTTGGACCATCACCAAATGGCAACCATGCAATTGCATGTCGGTTTTTAAACTGATCCGGGCTAAATCGTTCTGGGTCAAACATTTCTGGATATGGATATATCTCAGGATCATAATGGAATGCATCAACTGGAATCAAAATAATTGTGTTCTTTTCAATGTAGTATTTTGGATCAGAAGTCTTGTAGTCTGTTTTAGCACGACGGTTTAAGTGGGATACTATTGAGTATTTGCGTAGAGTTTCTGAAAAAAATCGAAAGTATTTGGGAATTAATTCATTTTATTTTTAAAATTATATAATAATTTCAAAATAAATATTTTTATTAAAAAAAATCTCATTCCATACATAAAATTTATGATTCAAATTGCATGTTTCATAAAACGAACTCCGCTACATATAAAACGTAGTAAGTTTTCCGCTGCACCAAAGACATTTTAATTTTAATATTTTTTATTATTTATCTAAGAAATCCCTAACAAAAAAAAGATATATTTTTCTTTTAATATTTTAACTTGCGATTATGTAAGCGATTCGTGAAATTCGCGGCGAAATTTGAAGGCATGTAATTTAATGAAGCGAAATAGTTGCAATAGAATTGAATGCCAAATAAAAAGAAGCTTAGCAATAAATTTCCAGCCAAAAAATAACAAAAGAAATGACCAAATGAATTTTGCGAAACATTAATTGCGAATTGATAAAAAAAACAAAATTAATAGAAAAAAAAAAAAAAAATTAAAAGCCAAATAAATTTTGCCAAACAATATTCGTATTAATGTCCATGGACATTGTGTCCATTTGAGGAGACAAAATGTCCATGGACATTATGCCCGCGGACCTTATGTAATGCCACCATATGTATATATATGTATATATGAAATATATGAACAATAAAAAAGTCTTCATTAAGAGTTAAAAAATAGTCTTCTTTATAAACGTATCTCAAAAAACTGCTCCATAAGTAGGTACCTTTCTACTCGGGGAAAAAAGCGAAGTAGTATTTATCTTTTCGAATTGTTCATCTTTTTTGCTCAATAGAAAAATTCTACTATTCATTACCTTCATTTTAATACCATTTAAAACTTTGTTGGATAAATTGCCTTAAAATTGAAAGAGACATTTTTTACTGATGCGTTTTACTGATAGCTATAAATGGCCTTTAATCCTACAAACATTCCAACACGTCTTTGAAATAATTTAATTGATCTCTCCACGTTTTTGATATACAGGGTGATTGGTTTACGGTGTGCCAATAAGCTTAAGCGTGTAGGTTGGGTTAAGACAAGGAAAAAATCGTACAGGAGAGACGGGTCTATATTCCCCCGTTTAGGCGGGATGGGCAATTTTCTTAAAAAATTGACTTAAACCAGAAAAAAAAAATTATTCAAAAACAACAGTAAGAGTTACAAAGCTTATACATAATATACCTTTTTAAAAAGCCAGAAAAATCTTCTTTTGTTTCAATAAAGTTGTTTTAGTTTTTTTCAAAATTTTATGTAATCTACTTTAATTTTTGTTTCTAAAATTCAATACTCTTATTAATTTTAAGTCAAAAGCAGACAACTAGATGCTCGAAAAATGTCTTGTATAACAAGAAGTTAGGCGCGACTCGCTAGGGGTAATTTTATAAAGAAATGACATAAAACAAAAAAAAATATATATATTAAAAAACTGTAAAATTGACAATTTCATGCTATCTTTTTTGGAAAGCCAGACACTATTCATTTATTTAAATAAAGTTGTTTTAGTAAAAAATGTTTATAAAATGCTCTAATAATGTACAATGTATGTACAATGTACATATATATATTTCTTCCAAATTGACTTTCCCGTCGTAGTTCACGAAAATATATTGTTTGTATTTATTAGCTGAACTTTAATTGACTTTTTGAATCAAGTAGAAGTAGATACATACAAAATGTACATGTAACTAAAATATACATATTTATATAAATGCGAGTTCTAAATCCAAGTTTGCCACAAGCTTCGTTTTGATAATATTCAATGCAGTGGGTACGGTTGCAAAGTTTGAACGATTCATCATCAATTTTCACTATACCTATAGATACAGATAATAACTATTCATTCTTCGCTAAGCACTTTGTTGTACATTGACATATTAGAAACTTTATCATTTAAAAGAAATTTAAAAAATAAATAAAATTTCTTCAACCTTTCCAAGTTTCATTTATTATTTCTCGATGACTAAAAGTCTGTGTAATTTGCTATCTGATTTTATATTACTATACTATTTCTCTGGAAAAAAAACTATTTATTAGGTACCGATCATGAACTCACCAAAAAGCACCATTTCCATGTACTTCATTTCTTGTAGTCCCTCATAAGTCACTTTATTATTGTATTTGCCAATAACTGCTATGACTTCCTGCCTTAGTTTATCTTGTATATTCTCATTCAGTGCCAGCTCATAGAGTGTGAATCCCATAGTTGTTGAAGAAGTATCGAACCCAGCCAAGAAAAAAAGAAATGCTTGCGCTGTTATCTCATTCATAGTCAGTCCAGCTGAATCTTTCTGATTCTTGAGTTCAATTAATAAATTCATGAAATCATTTCGTTGGACATTATTTTTTTCCCTATACTCCACTGTCTCGCGGACGATGCGTTTATAAAAATTGGTGATATCATCGTGAACTCTTTTAACTCGCAGTAACCTTGCTAATCTTGGAAACAACTCGGAGAATAAGAAAATCCAGCGCTTGCGCTTCAATTCAAATGTTTTTTTGCCCCAAACTCGAAATTCCGCATTTGGATCTCTCAAACTATTGCATTCTAAACCAAAGGCACAATTTCCAATGACATCAGTTGTATACCGAGCGGAATATTCTTTCATTTCTACATCTGAATCTGTTTTCATTGCTTCCTTAATGGCACCGACCAATTCGTTTCCCACTCCTAGTACAATCGGAAACATTGACTTCATTTTTCCGGAAGTGAATGTGGGTGATAATTTGTTACGCAACTTTCGCCATTTATCACCGTCCAATGCGAACAAATGTGCAGTCAGTGGGTCATCTCGTTCATTATAGAACATACCACGATCATCAAAATTATTAAAGTCCTTAATCAAAATGTTCTTGACCAGATCCAAGTCTAGAATAAGTGCGGCTGGTTTTGAAAAGACAAAGAAGCCCACAAACGGGCCAGTTCCTTTGTATTTATTGTAGTATTCCCGAATTATCTGATGAAAGTTCTTAGTCTTCCGGACTCCTTTCAGGTTGCCAAATGGTATATCGGGCTTGTCATGGAGAATTCTTCTTTTCTCCCAATACCCATAATGATTTCTAACGATGAAAATTATAAAAACAATAATCGTGCTTATTGCGGAAGCCGCGTAAAAAACAATCTCACTTAAATTCATTGTATCGCGTCGCACCCAAGACTCAGAACGTTCTATAAATGAATAAAAGCTTTTGTCAGGCGCGTGGCATTCTAAAGTCAGGCAAACTAATCTGTACTTACAAATCCCAGAGAGCTTTTCTTGATAAATCGTAAACAAACTTTATTGTTTTTATTTTTTTTATATTCAATACGTCAACATTGATAAGCGAATTTTAATTTCTGTTGATAATTTAAACTTCGTTTTTGTACTTTGTTATTGTTATGCGCATTTAAATGCGTGAGTCAGAACTGAAATGAAGCCCACCCAAAAGCTGATCAGAAGAACTTATAGCTTTTTAAATTTAAAAACAGTCAGAGTACACTTTTAAAATTAATTTGTTGGAAGATGGTAGGTACATATGTATATTATGCATAATGTACTATGTATGAATGTTGTATAAATAAATCAACAACGGTTGATTTGATTGTTTATTTAAGAATTTAAATGGAGTAGTTATTTTGAGTGAACCGCACTATCGATTGTAAACAAAATTGACAGATGCATCTGTTGGCCATCAAATATTCTAAAAGTTCTTATACATACATTGTCTATGTCAACTTTACTTGTGAAGAATTAAGTCGTGTCTTTTGTATTGGTTTGGGTATGAAATCCCGACTGCCAAAATCCCCACAGCACCTGGGTGGCCCGCTTAGCGGGTTCAAGGGATTTTAACTCCCTTTCTGTAGTCAGTCCCGCTCACGCAACTTCGTTACTCCGCTTAGGGTATGTCCAGTCGTCTGGCAGGCGCCCAAGTCCCATGTTTCCATATTCCACAGCACCTGGGTGGCCCGCTTCGCGGGTTCAAAGTTTCCAAAGTTTCCAAATTCTACAGTACCTGGGTGCCCTGTTTCGCTTCTTATTTTCTTCCTTTTCAATTCCTATTTCAAATAATTAGTGTAAAAGCAAAAAATAAAGTACGAAAACGTGCTAAAAGTGCTAAAAATCGGGATTTTTTATTCGTACAATTCGGATTTTGTCAGTCGGGATTTTTTCAGTCGGGAATTTTAGCAGTCGGGATTTTTCAATCTGTCCAGTCGGGACTTTGGCAGTCGGCATTTTGTCCCTATCCCTTTGTATTTGGCTATTGTATTTTGCATTTAGGTTAGGTAACTTACCACAAAAGCAAGTTTGTGTGACCCAGTTGTGCCTTTTAATATTTAGACTTTCTTTTTAGCCTAGCATGCTGCTTATGTGAAGCGAAATTACATACAAAAATGACATAACAAAATCATAATCGAATAAACAATTTTTCACCCAATAAACCATTTTTTTTTTTCATATTATGTACATACATACTTAATTTATTGTTTTAATTTCTGAAGTCATTTTAAAACGTGAAAGTAAAATTTATTACTCAATATTTTGCATTATTAGGTTCAAAATACTTTTTAGTGACTAAACCGGAAATGAAAAGGATATCCGCCAATTTGGGTCTTTTTTATTTTTGCCGGCCACCAGAAAAAAAAAAAACAGATGCTTAAATATCTTCTACTTTCTGAGAAAATTGAAAGTAACGAAAACCACCTCTTCTAAGAATATCAACTTTTTTAGTTCTTACATGACTGGACTTTTATGTAATTTAAATTTTTAAATATTCATAATCGTATATATAAAATCAAATGCAAAAATTACTGGAATTTAACTTGTTTTATTGACATCACCTGAACCAAAAAATGGATTTTCTTAGAAGAGGTGGTTAATGTTATTTTCTAATTAGTTAGAGTATTTGACTAATTAGTTATAGCTTTAAATTTCGAAAACAAAAGTAATACTTAATAACGTAAAATTACAAAAAAAAATTGTGTAAGCAATTGTTTTTTAATTTTTAGTTTGAAAATTAATTATTCAAGAACTATTTGCTTAAATAACTTTATTTAAAAATAAAATAAAAAAGAGATTTCTGACTTTTCAAAAAGCTTTATAACAAGGCATTGTATGAATTACCGTTATTTTTTAATATTTTTATTTCCGATTATAGGTAGGTACTATAATATAAGGCAAGTTATTTTTAAGATGACAATCAAACATGTCATTACGATGATAATGAAGACGAAAAAAGTGGGTCTGGAAATTCTTGACAAAATATTTTTATTTTTTGTGCATGAAATGTATAATGCTTCTTTCACCGACAATTTTTAATAACGGCTTAAGTTTAAAGAGTAAAAGTTATCAGCTATTCAAAGAATATGTTATGACTAATCAGTATATAGGTATTCAATTTCAATCATTTGGTAAGTTTTGTACAGTGGGGCGGGCTTTGTTTGATTGAAAGTGCTTTTTTTAGTGAAAAAAGTATTTTGACAAATCTTTTTGTGCTAACTTAATAAGAATATTATAATTTATTTTAAATTTTGAGAATGACATAATTATGTACAATTCGTACAGATTGCATTTTGTGCAAAATATGAAAAATCGACAGAACTAAGAATGAAAGAGAGAACATCTAGTGTTACAAAGTATAATTGTGGGATTTTTGGAATGGTTGGACGAAAGTTTGAAAAACAGAAAAAATGCAACTCTCCAAAAAGTATCTTTAAAACCCATTTATCTTCTGGAACAACGTTTTACGGATTTATCAGTTCGTTCGGGTTTCACGAATAAACAATAATAATAATAATTGGTCTGTTACCAATCTTCCAATCTCTCCCCCTTTGATATGTGCTTCGAATTGTAGTCTATCGAAATAAGGTAAGGAGAAAAATGGAACAAAGTGCGTTTGATAAACAAAGATAACATCTCGACCTGTGAAATCAGGGAACATAAGCGGTGGAATGCGTAGTGCATACGACTTCGAAGACTGAGCAAATCTGATAATGCGTGGTTTCGAATCTTATGATGTGCACGTAGAAAGTTTTTCATAATAAAATGTGATTAAGGCTCATCACCATTAATAAGAAGACTGAATGATAGAAATTGTCCCTCCTTGAAATAGCTATGCCTCCAACCAAAAATAAAGAACAAATAATAAAATTCGTAAAAACTAATAATAAAAATTCGTTAAAAATTGGTGGTAGCACCTTTAAGTTGTTGTTGTTGTTCAAAAATTCAATGAAAATAGTTGTTGTGTCGTAAATAAGTTATTTTTATGTTTAGACTATGGATTTAGATGATATTTGCAAAGCATATGAACGAGAACAAAACATATGTGAAACATGGTTTTTATTTAAGAATTAATTAAATAATTCACTATAATTGATTAAAATTAATATGTACCGATTACAAAAATTATATATTTTATTTTTTAATTTCTCTCTTAAACCCTCAGAAATATTTGAGATATATTTTCAATTTCTTCTTTATCAGCTTCGTATAATGTTTACTTTTTTGCTGTTTCTATTTAATACAAAAAAAAAAAAAAAAATTAAATAAATTGTATTACAGTTACAAACCTTTACTTTATAACCTAACAAGTTAAAACATTATAATTATAAACTTATCACGAATCTGTTATACAATACAAATCTGAGCAAAATTTAGGTAAAGAAAATCAAATTTTACCTATATCAATTCTTGTGGTGTGAGGGAGCCAGCTATACGTAAATGTGTTAAAAAGCCATATTGATAATCAGCAAGGACAATCTTTAGATGCTTATGTTTCTCATATCCTCAACAGAATCTTGCGTGTTCACGTATAAGCAAACCTACCGCTTATTACGTGTACGTGAAAAAATATAAATTTTGTACCTATATAATAAAAATAGGAAGAGACAGAACATCGTCTGGCGGGTCAGCTAGTATAAGATAATTCAGAAGATAATATTTATAGTAACAGATCTTAATGTTTTGCTAGGGATTAAGATTCGAGCTCAATTTTTTGATATAGACAAAAAAGTTAACATCGTGCAAGACACGATAAGGAGTTCTAATGCTGCTGATAATTTACCTTCAAGGTCAGTAGAAGGTTACTCGTGCAGAACATGGTACATAATTTTATTATTCAGCTTTTAAATTGTTTTGCCTTTGGATCTTTTCTACATGTTAATGTTTCGCGCGAATTCAAAGGCAAAACAATTAAAAAGCTAAATAATAAAATGCCAGATAAGAATTGCGAGTCAAAAAATTGAGTAATGATTTTTTGCGAAACAATCACATTGCAAAATGAGAACTTGCTAAACAATAAATTGCCAAACAAATAAAAGCAGAATGATAAAATGCCAAACAAACAATTTGCGAAATGATTATAGCGAAATGCAAAATGCAAAATAAAAATCCGCCAGTTGACTCCTACCCCTAATTAAATCATTAAAATATTGACCCCAATCTCCTAGTATGTTTTGAAAACAACGGTATTCGCATGCTTGGCTATAATTATATGATGTCAATTCTTTAGTCTCTATGGCCCTTACAAAATAACCAAGTTGAACACGTCTTTTACTAAACGCCGCTCTATTACTAAATCTATTACATTCGCTGTCGAAATAGTTTGCTATGCTCTCATAATTTCGTTTATAGTCGCCTCTTTCACATCGCAAGACTTTATACGAACCTTCATACGTAATTCAGAGTTACCTAGTTGATTTGTATTTCATTGCATAATCCCATGGGCAATTCTTCCCAGTGCGAGGACTGAATTTGCAATACGGGTCGTAACAGCCTAGCACTCATACAATTTGCCATTTCCACCCACGATAGTTTTTTGATACTTTCGTAATTTTTCAACATTTTTCTACATCAATCCGAACTTTTCTAATATTAGTTCCTAATCTATGTGTACTTATATAATCGGAAGTAAAAATCAGAAATGGTCTGTCCAAAATGTTAGCACAGCACTGTTAGTTTTAATAAAAGTGATGTTTCTATCAAAACGAAAATTGAGTAAACCACTTTTGAGTCAATAAAACACCTGCTGTAGCTGTGAAACCAGTGAGAGATGAATAAATAATTTATTGAATATTGATTTATTTCTGTGTACCACTTTATTGAATGTATACCTACTCACTTTGCATTGCGCTGAGGTGCTTTGGGTGCTTGAATAAGATTTTATTGTAATACAAAATTTGAGTTGACATTCTGATGATAGAATGCATTTTTCAATGTAATATTGTTTAACGGAGCATATAATACTTTTCGGCATCCAATATGCCTCAAAATTTTCCAAGATATAATATTATGGTTAAATAAAAATTGTTGATAAAATAGAAATTGTAGATGTATTTATTTAAATGTGTAGACAAAAGTGAAATGTTCCCTTTACCAGCTCCAAAGAGTTTTTTACTTGTGATTATAGGTACTATAAGGCCCAGTTTTTCAGTATTGGGTTAACCCTGACTTAACCTCAGAGCTAACTTATCCCAAGAATAAATTAATCCCGAGATAACTCATCACGAAGCACGAACGACAAACTCGGATTGGAAATGGTCAGAACCTGTCATTTCCAATGATTAAATAAAAAAAAAAAAACAACACAATAAAGCAAATAGCTATATAATTCATTAAAATAAAAACAAAAATGTAACCAATAGTTACAAGTACAAATTATATTCTGCGGGACGGGAGATATTTCAGCATAATGTCAAAAATTTTAATTTTATTTAATCAATCTTAACTCAGAGAAGTTTGTGAGTTAAGTATGAGTTAACTCGGTTTTCAGAGTTTTGGGTTAGACCCTGGGATGATCTCGCACTGAAAAACTGGGACTACCGCCTTAGTAAGAGAATATGAATTCGTGAAAAAAAAGTTTTGAGATAACAATCAAACATGTCATTACTATGACAGCGAAGTCGAAAAAAGAGGGTTTGGAAATTCTGTCTGTGTGTCTGTCTGTCATTCGCACATGCAGTCTAAAGGGTTATACTTATATTCTTTAAACTTGGTATACAGGGTTTTTAGAATGACCGTCAAGGGTTTTTTTTCAAATTTTTGTTCTAGGCCTAAAACTAACGGTACCTGCCAAATTGTCATATAACGGTTATGAAAAAGCTTGTTTTTCTCAAAAACGGCTCTAACGATTTTGGTAAAATTTAAAATAAGTGATACGGCATTAAACACCTTTCAAATCATATTTCTATAGAAACAGTTTTGACGGTACCTGCCATATACAACGGTTTTTTTTTAAATATTGACTTTCTCGTTAACGACTGAGCGGATCTTTACCAAATTTTCTTTCTAAGAGGAAATAGACATCCAAACAATAATGGCGTACTTATTTTTTTAATAACGTTTTTTTTGTTGAAAATTTAATATTGTAAAAACCAATATTCATGAATTTTTTTGATATATAGTTTTTGCATAAGAAATATTATTACCTACCTAAAAATGACATACTCCAAATTTTTCTCGGTCGCACGAACTTGCTCTTCCAGCAGAATATAGGATTATTAAAATTTATGTTGAAAGGCAAAAAATATCGAATAATGGGCTAAACGTTAGATCAAGTTGTATGGTAACTATCATAAGACGGTTGATTAACCGAAAGCTTTAAATGCATCTTGTGTTAATTGCTAAATTTAAATGCCATACCAAATTTAAATGAAATCGGGTAAGCCGTTATAAATGTATGACCAAATTTGTTACAACCGCCAAAAACATATAACCTATTTATCAAATCTTTGGAGCCGTTTTTGAGAAAATTTGAAAAAAAAAACTAACAGTTTTATGAAACAAAATTTTTAATTTATCCTCTAGGCCAAACCTTAAATTTATATAATCTTGAATGCTGAATTTAAGTCTCATGATAAGTTTCAATGAACGTGGTCTTTATCAAATGAAATGTTTTCCACATAAACCTGTTGCATTTATTTCTCCCAACCTAACGTATCGTACCAAGTACAATAAGGAAATATCTGTTAGGTATGTCACGTCTTTCCAAATTGACTCTAATCTGCGTTAATTTACGTTAAAGAATTTCGTTAGTGCTAATCTCCTGGCTGAAGCATATCTACCTGACAATTTTCGATGGTGACAAACTGATAAACTTAGCATCATGCTGTTGTTTTTATAAAGTACTTGGGACCAAGCTTTCTGGATCTCACTGTCACTATACAACAAAAACTACAATTAGTCGCCGAATACGATGAACTTTATCAAAACAAATAATAATTTTGAACGATTTGTAACTTCCTCGCTTCAAGCAGGGTCCCTAAAACAAAAAAAAAACATGTTGACCAAGACCTCGTAATTGACTATGAAAGTCCGACAGAATTACCACTATATGCCTCTTTAGGCATAATTAGGCAGTTGTGGATTTCTTAAAATTGGATATTCTTTATCGGGTTTTAAATTTGTCAGCATTATCATTAGATACATAAAATAATTCAATATTTAATTTTTGTTTTGCTCAACTTTAAATATAGTGCATTGACGTCATGTTTTTATTTAACAGCAACATAACATTATATTAGGCATAAGAATGTCTGTTTTAAAAACAAAGGAATAATGGCTTCCATTACAAATGTTGATGCTGCGGAATATTATCATCATAATCACCCAAAATACAAAGTCTATTCTATACACAACATAAACTGGGTCACAATGATGATGGAAAAGGGTAATAAACAGCTCCAAATCCGGTAACAGATGGTAAAGTAAAGTGGTGTTGTAAAGGAATATTTGAAAAGACTAAGTGAGTGCAATTAATTTTCGCGTTGCAAGGACGGCTCATTACGTTCCTAATTGGTTCATTAGAGTTCCGGATTCAAGAAGAAGCTGATTTTACCGATTTCTTGTTTGAAGTAAATAATTAGAGAAAATATGTCTTTTTCGTGACTATATTTTGTTGGATTTTTTTTTTAAATTACTTCTGTGGATCAAAGATTTTATTTTGAATATTTTTTCTACAATATATATATATTTTGATATAATGTTTTTTTTATAAGTCAAATTCTATATACTACATTGAAAATATTAAATAATAAATACAAATACACGAAAATCCATTTTTTCATGTAACAAGCTAAATTTGAATCTATGATTTTGATAGCTCACCACAATAAAAACTCAAATAATCCTCAAAGAATTATTCAAATTTTTTTGGAAAGAATAAAATGACTATTCCTTTATCTCTTTTGAGAGAAAAAAGTATCGATTATATGAATATTATATATAAATCATAAATTCATGATTCATGAATCATGGTGAATGTACAATTGTACACATACATATGTATATTTTACATAAATAGAGATTTTTTCCAATATTAATTTAACTTTGAAATAATATCCTTAAATTGATATGAGAACTTTATTAAAAGTTCCTACTTAACTTTTTATGAAAAAAATAACAAACGATGTGGTGTCAATTTTATATAGGTATATATGCATTAGATTTCCTTGTTTTTTTTTCGAATTATTTTAATATTTCCTAAATAAAATTCAACAGAAGATATTTTATAAGCTACAGGCAGAATACTGTTTTCATTCTTTATGATTATATGATTTTTTTCTAGAAGCAAGAAGAAAGACACAAATCCGGGATAACAAATAGTAAAGTTAGTAAAAGAATAAAAAAAGATTGCTATTCGATTGCAGAGATTATACTAGCACACATTATCTACATTAAATCTCTTGAAATGACAGCAATGGAAAACTGTTATGTTTTTCCCTACTTTCATGAATTGGGTGGATTGAGATATGAATCCTTCTTTTTCATGTTAAATTGTTGGGGAAGCTAAATTATACTTTTATGTTGAAAAATAGTGATTAATATGTCTACGATCCCCTTTTTTGCTTGCTATACAATAGATACTACTTTGCGAATTGCATATTTTGGAACGGATTAAATTTGAGACCTGGTTAAATACCTTTAACGCTTTAGTTTATTGGCAATTTCAAAATGAAATTGAAATATATTTCCGTCTTCAGAAAGATGTCAATGGGTTTCATTTTGTTTTCGCAATAAGTAATTGAACTTCAAAGTGCTTGCTTATTTAAATTTTGGAAAAGCATTGTGAACGAGTATGGAAAAGTGCTCAGATGTAACATCTGGAATTTGGGATTGAATGAAATAAGAGAGAAGCTTAATATCATCGGAACTCAGCACAGCTTCCTTTCTTAGGGAAAATAAGACAGATATGAGGTGGATAGGGACAAAATCCCAACTGCCAAAATCCCGACTGACAAAATCCGAATGGTACGAATAAAAAATCCCGATTTTGAGCACGTTTTCGTACTTTATTTTTTGCTTTTATACTAATTATTTGAAATAGGAATTGAAAAGGAAGAAAATAAGAAGCGAAACAGGAAACCCAGGTGCTGTTCAATATGGAAACATTGGACTCAGGCGCCTGCCAGATGACTGAACATACCCTAAGTGGAGCAACGAAGCTGCGTGAGCGGGACTGACTTCGGAAAGTGAGTTAAAATCCCTTGAACCCGCAAAGCGGGCCACCCAGGTGCTGTGGAATATGGACAAATTGGACTCAGGCGCCTGCCAGGCGACTGGACATACCCTAAGCGGAGCAACGAAGTTGCGTGAGTGGGACTGACTACAAAAAGGATTTTGACGAACAAATATTGAATATCATAAATGCTACCCCAGATAACAAATTAAATACATGAAAAATAACCGGTAAAATGTAAATCAATCACAAAATGTAAATCAATAACTAAATACTAATTATTTAACATATAAGAATTGTGTTTCTATTTTATATTATAATTATTGAAAACCCATTTTTGGCTTTATAGCCAAAACAAAAAAAAATTGCTTGTTCTTCAATTAAAATTCTGAAATTCCAACTTTTGTGTTAAATTATTATTGCTCAATGTTTGAATTCGAAGACTTATTTTCAAAAGTCATAAATAGTTGTTGAATAGTTATCATGGCAAGTTGAATTTTTATTAAATTGTATTAAAATAATGCTAAGAAATAATTATCTTTCCACTTATTTTGTTGCTTAATTCTAACTGTGATTGACTTAGCAGCTCTTGATGTTAGTTTTTAATAGCATGAATTTATGAAAAAATATAAATCGTTAAATTGAATTTTAATCACATACAGATTAACTTTCAGCAAACTTATGGCAAAAAAAAGATGTTTATTTTTTTAATCATGTAAGTGAATACAGTTAGTATCTATAAAAAATAGTATTCAACCAATTCTGTTCAATTAACAGCGAAAGTTTCAAATATTGGACTTTTAATGTTGATTATTTTCACTTATGTTGAAAAATAAGAAAGATTTAATGAATAATATACACGGTTTAAATATTTTATACTAAAAACTGACAATAATTAATGGTAATTCGACAACTTTTTTATAAATTCAAAAAAATTGTTTTCATTTTTCAACTTATGCTGTTGACACTTTGGCAAACATCGCTGTTTAAAATCCAACAATTAAAAATAATAATTCAAACACATACAAAAGCTTCCGCAGCCAATACGTTACTGTATTTTTCGCCCGTAGTTGGATATGGTAATCTGCTGATTAGTTCCCAATCGTTAGATATATGTATGTCTGCTTGAACTGCTGAAAAGTCTCTCTCTAAGAGCAGGCGTCAGTAAAAAAACTAGATCTTCGTCGTCCCAGCTGTTTGTCATTGCTGCTGTTTCAGTTCGTCTCTTGCAGATTGACAAAGAAGTTTGTCCATCAAAAGTTGGTGGATGCAATTCTTTTCTCTTTAAAGAGTCACCAGAACTTTCTCGCACTTTCAATTGGCAAACCTTGTACAATTCTTTGGTAATATTTTCCAATCTTCGCTCGAATTTTCCTTCTACGTTCTCAATTTGAACTTCAAAAATTTCACGTTATTTTTCCACGTGTTGAAGACGTTCGACAAGTTTCGTTTGTTCGTTCTTTTGTTTTTCTCTTTGATCTTCCAAACATTCGAGAATCTAAATTCTAATATTCGTCTGTTTAACAAGCGTGTAGAAAATGTGAAAATGTTATGTGTTGTCATGATATATGTACATGCTTGTGTTGATTATTTCGAAAAAAGTAGATATTTTAGACAGTAATCAATATATCTGTTCCTAAAACAAACAGCAACAAAAGAGACATTATTCTTCCCCTTTAAATCTTCAATCTTATTCAAATGAGGAACATGTATTGAAGAAAATGGCAAATTTTTGGTTTAAAAAAGAACTATCTAAAAAATCGATACCGAAACAAATTTCAGAATTTAGAAATCTAGAGTGGAAGTAAACTTTGTTACCTGCATTCTAGCTCCAAACCATTTTGGAATATTCGAAACAAAAAAAAATAATCAAATATCCCCACTAGAATCATCTGGGATACTTTGTTATTTAAACGAAGCCAAAGCAAAATTACTGGCAAACACTTTTGCAGATAATCACTTTGTATCTTCAACTTCTAACATCGCCGCCGTCGGTCCTTTAATTAACCTTGTTGATAGTTGAATTAGTAAGTTTAATAATACTTCAGCTATACATACAGTGTGTGATCTGCAAAATCAGAAAGCATACAAAATAAAATTCTGAAGCAACTACTGATGAGTGGATTTTTAAATCTTACTGCTTTGATCAATTCCTGTTGCAAATTTCAATATTTTCCGTTTGCATGGAAGAAGGCGAAAGTTGTCCCAATTTTTTCCTATCTTTCTACTCCTTCTAACTATAGTGTCGTGCAACACCTGTTGCATTTAAAAGGCAATGTGCTTTACAGACACATAGTTCAAATATTATTATTATTATTTAGATCAGGAAAGCCCTGAAGCGATCCAATGATCTATATAGATCAATAAGCTTACTAGATAATATCAGTAAAATCTTAGAAAAGATAAGAAAAATCCTCTTTAATGTGCAAAATATTATACATTTGCAGCAATTTGGTTTCAAAGCGCAACATAACACATCACATCGCAAATCTCAACAAGAAAGAAGCGATCTCCCGAATTTGGGAGATTTGATCTAAACACTGACACATGAAAACATTTTAATGGCGGATTTTTTCTTGCGCGTTCTTTTTTATTCTAAAACTATTGGATAGCTTTGTATTGTTTTACCTTGTTGGACGGTATAGGTATATTATTGCACTCAAATTTATAAAATTTTTCATAAATCTAACAATTTTTTAACGAATTTGTACAAATGCTCATGTAAACAAACAATGGTAATAAATAATGATACCTGTAATTGAATGGAAGTGTAAAATATAAATGACGGCTTATTATTTCTTCAAACATAACAAAAACAAAGCTATCCTAGTGATTGTATGATGATCGTTTGGAACGCAGGCATATTATTCACATAGCCTATACGTGTTTAATCTCTGTCTTCACACTACGAAAAAGGCAGACCAACATGTTTCATTTAAAAAAGCACTTATTGATTTTGAGGGCAAATCATTGAATGGAGCAAGATCCCTTGTCAAAAATGTTTGTGTCCGTGTTCCCCAAAGGAGTTTTGTCTCCGACGCTCTTTATGATATTGCGATACTCGTCTGACGAACATCCAGCAAATATTATCTGCTCTTGAAATTATTTTCGAATATTATAAGCACTGGAGAATCAAATTAAATGCAGGAAAAGTCAAGCTATCTTTTTTACTAGAAAAGTACGAATTAACAGCTTTTCGATAGAAAATATTATTTTCTTTTTCATGCCTACAACTTTTTTTCGTACTTTAGTAGTTATAGCGTATAACAATTTAGTTTTTATTTAAATTTTTAATATTAAAAATAGAAAAAAAAATATTTCGTCAAAATTTTAAAAAAATTTTGCACGCTATGGATTATTTTAATTTGCCAAAAGAAAGTCTTGTATGTGCTAAGTAAAATGGTGTAGTTTAGTCAACTCATTTTCGGCAAAAAGTGCACTTAACACATTTGTGCTCTAAGCCCTCGGTTCTTTAACTGTGTTCCGCGGAACCCTGGGGTTCCACAACTTGACATATGCTTATTAGCTTTAAGTGCTATCTGTGATATGATTTATTTATTTTATTTGTTAATATATTTATTATTTACAAAGTTTTTACTAACCACATTAGGATTTCGGAGAGTTTTTAATCACACCTTTTTATTAGCGTCAGTTACGATACCCATCATAGGCGCGGTTTTTTTGAAACTAACCGGTTTAGTCATTGCTATTAAAAACAACATAATATGTACTTATTGATCCTCTCACAAACACAAGCGTCAATGAAACACCCTGTAGAGAAAATATCATAAGTCCACGTTTTTTTCCGAAATTCAACAAAAATATAATTCAATTTCAAAATTTTTTCTTCTCTCATGGAACCTCCTAATATCAACAATCTTAAGCATACAGTGGTTAACCACATCATTACAAATGAACCAATATCCTATACTCTCGCCCTCGTGTGTCGTCTCAAAAACGTCAAGATAAAAATCGCCAAAGACGAATTTGATTACATGGTTCAGATAGAAATTTTACTTTAGATTCGATCTAGCTTTGTTACTCCTGCTGTCATGCGAGCAGGAGCTATCCAGCGGGCAGCACTTGGAGGTGACGATGAGATTTGCGCCTCCATCAGTATATGTACCTATCGTGACATAGGTATGCAAATATCTTTTAACTCAAACTCTGGTCTGCAATATCTGCTTATCTTATAGTGAACAATTGATTTACTGATGGTTTGTTGTTGTTGGCCTTGTATAATGAGTTTGCCGGTTGTCATTGACATAATAATGACCCTTAATATTAGTGTAAGCACTCAGCAAAGCCATCTTGTATGAAAACCTTTTTTCTGTATAGGAAATAAGTTAATTGTGTTGCCCTCATAAGATCTGAAGGAGGAGTCAATGTTAATAGTATTGCTTAATGATACTGCATTAACCAAAAAAGTTTGAAAGGAAGTTTGGATGCTATTTATTGTTGCGAATGAGATTAGGTCAATAGAAGCATGTACAATGTAATTATCTCTTTTCTGTGAGTATGCGTTGTTAAGTGTTAGTCATTAAGAAACCATTTGTAGATTGTATTAAAAAGAAAAAGATAAAAAACATTCGCAAATTGTATTTAAGAAATAAGAAATATATTTAGAGACTGGGATTATCTGAAAATCTTAACAAACGTCAGAAAATTCTTTTTATTAGTAGGCAAGTTCAATGAAGTTAATATGGATATATGCATGTTATAAGCCCCTACAAAGGGATATGAATATGTTAGTCGGTACCACCGTAGTTTAACAACCATTTTGCATAGTGTATACACGTTTTCCGCTCAATAGCTTTTCTACTTCTAGGTAGGAAGGTAAGATGGCGGTTTCGCGAAACAACTGTTTCGAAGAAAATTCAATTAGAGCCATAAAGCGCCGTTTTCCTAATTTTTTACACTAGATCTATGTATATGAAGCAAGGCCCGGAGAAAGGGAAGGCATACCTACTAGGTATAAATCAGTGCTTTGATGCTTTAGCCAAAAGTAGAGTAAGTGTTTGTCTGAAAAGCTGACTAAGATAAGGAAAGTTCCAAAAACTTCAAAAGAAAGAGATGAATGAGAGGTTTATTAGAGCCCACTGGTGATGTCGAGAAAACAGATAGTCATTTATCCTTTTGTTCAACAGCACTTTTAGTTTGTAGAGAGCCTAGCCAGGGCCAGACAGTAGCAGAGGAAGTGCTCAATAGTTTCTTTCTCTAGCGGATCTCTACGCAGCTATAAGGCAATAGCTATTGAATTTTATACTATCATTGAAACCTGAGAGCTCTGCTCTGCATTGATTAACTATCTTTGAAGACACCAGGCAGCTAATTATTGCTTTAATTGCAACTTGGCTATCTATACAATTGGCCATATTGTGAATATTTTGGTTAGATATTGTTTTTTGTTTAAGTATTCTACAGGCTTCCTTAATAGCAAGCACTTCAGCTCGAAATACGCTATCTGCGTCGGACAGACGGAACGGTTGACTGATTTTGAGTTTATCGGAGTAAACACCCGCCCCAACTCCATCAACTATCTTTGAGCCGTCAGTGAAAATTGTAGTGTCATACTCATTTTTGTCACCGTATCATTTGTTCATTCGTCTCTGGTAGGATAAAGCACATTGAAACTTACATCAAAGTCAAGACAAGTTAATTGGTAGTCAATATGGAATTACCGAATATCTATTGGCAACAGCTCCATAATGTTTGCATGACCGTAGGGTCTTTCTGCCCAACAACTTGCTTCCTTAAGCCTGGTTGCACTGCAGGATATATTTCTTCCCGAAAAATTTACTGCATGCATAGAAGGCTACACTTGCTTTCTTCACACGTTCTTCAATATTGATTTTCCAGCTAAGCTTAAGGCCGGCTCAACGCCGAATAATATTGAATATTTTGTGTTCTGGCTGAGCACTAAGGGCATCGTCTGTTACTAGAGTGTAATCCTTGCAGCCTGGGAAAGGGATTGTCATTAAGGCCTCTAGAGATTCGGCGGAATCCACTGTCCAAGTACCATCTTCTTTTTTGAGGAAAGATAGACAATAGTGTTGTTCTGACAGTATTTTGCCTAGTCTAGCAGAGTCTTTTGTATTTTCAATTGATTCGCAGTACTCTTTCCAAGCCAGATTCTTGGCTGAGGAAACCGCTTTTTGGTAATTTCTTAGGCAGTTGTTTGTTAACGTAGCAGACATTGAGGTTTTTCTTGTAATCTTCCTAAGATTAGAGAGATCTTCATTCTACCATGGAAGGGTGTGCCTAACTGCACAGGAGGCTTTGAATGCTACATTTATAGCCGAATTTGAAAGTGCTAACTTTCGCTTCAAGTTCTTCTACGGAATCTAGAATAAGATTTGGTACGGTTTTTAGTTTTGAATTTGCAATTTGACTGAATTTACTCCAGTCGGTTTTTTTGGAGTAGATACTTTTCAGTTTTCTAGCCTGACCTGTTTATTATTGTTTGTTAAGTGACGTCCAGCACATATTCTCAGACTTCAAAGGTATCCGTACTCGGAAAGGTGAAGGTGGGGGTGTTGCCTTTGTTACAAATAGATATATTGTTAGTAATAATATAATCGAATAAAGAATCACATCTTTTGTCATGTCATGCGTCGGGCTATGTTTTATAAATGTACGCATATGCTCGAGCGTATACGGAGATAATCCTTAGAGCATACGATAAAACTACTGCAATTCACGATTACTGTTTTAGACCCTCGACTTCTTGTTACTAATTCACGATTTCTCAATTGCAATCTGAAAAACATCACCAGATTTCACAATTACGACTTGAAAGTTGTGAATTACAACTTCAAAGTATAAATCCAAGCGGCGAGCGAAAAAAACGATTGCCATCAATTAATTTCAAATTGCAGTTACTGTTTTAAAATTTTGTAGATTTATACGTCTCTTGATAAATAAATTACAGGAGATCGTAAATTACAACCAAAATTTAAAAACAAAAAATAGAAATGCAGGTAAATTTACGAAAAAAATATATGGTATTTTGTCGTAAATTAACCGCATTTCTATTTTATGAAAAGTGAGATTTTGAATTTGCGAATTTACAAAATCTTTTTAAAAATTGCGAATTCTAAGTGTCAACTCGCGAATCAAAACTCTATTTATAGAAATGATCTTTGTGTTTGGCAATTCACCAAATTTCTTAGACACACTAATGCTGGTTTAGATACCATAGTATGGATATCATGGTATAATGTTTGTTGTAAATTACGATTTGAAAATGGCAATAAGTGCTATTTTAATGATGAAAATAAAACTGTTAATATAAGGTTTCAATTTGTCTTCTTAATGCTTGCAGTTGGTAGTTTTGGTATGCTCGGAAACAAGGGTAAAGAGAGTTTACATATTTACCTTATCTACTATTTTGTACTCATTAACTTCGTGGTCTTCCATGGAACTGGAAGCTGATAACTTATTGTCTCAAGGAATTTTCCTACTAATGCTTTAGCTTACTGTCTTGTGCTTCATGTTCGTACATCGTACCCATAGTTGAACATAATCCACTTGATCAAAATGTCAACACAATTGTTTGAATTCAAAACTAAAAAAAAAAAAATTATTAAAGTTGGCATGTAAACAATAACTAATAAAATCAACCGTTTTACTTGCGGATTTTTTTCTCTCCATCTCCATCATATGTATACGTATCAACCGCTTCCTGGTACCTAATATATACATATACACTTCATCGGGTTCTCATTCTGGATGTTATTTGCTGGCTTAAACATTGGAACGTGAATTATAAAAAGTACCTAATTTATTTGTATTTATGGGTTTTGAACGTATATTTTAGGCAAATGCTTAAAAATAATTTGGGACCCTTTAAACATTAGTCCAAATATTCAGTAAGCTTATAGTATCAAACCTAGTTTAAAACATATTGAAAGATTGTTTAAGGTGCACAAAACTTGTTTAGCATAGTAAAAACCAAAAAGAATAATATTTTAATATGTTGAATATATAAGAAGAACTAATAAAGAATAGTGAATAATAAAGCTTATGATTTATGAAAGATATACAAAAATCTTACGGAAATGGTATGGAAACTTATTAAACAAGATAGGTAATACTAATAAATCAATAAAGAATAAAGCATAATAAAGTAATATATTAAATAATGATACAAATTCTATACAGGGTGATTGGTATAAGGTACACCAAAAAGCTTGAGCGTGTAGGTTGAGTTAAGACAAGAAAAAAAAGCGTATGGGGGGTTTATTTCCCCCCGTTTAGGCAGGAGGGGCAATTTTTTTAAAAATTGACTTAAATCAGAAAAAAAATTATTTAAAAACAACGGTGAATGATACAAAGCCTTGTTATATTTTTTTGGAAAGCCAGAAAACTATTCTTTTATTTAATTTTTAAATTAAGTTGTTTAAGTGAACAGTTTTAAAAAAATTAATTTTCAAACTCAAAATTTTGAAAAAAAAAAACTTATAACTTGTATCAGTATTTATTATATTTCTTTGTTATAAAGATTTTTAAGTTACATAGATTGCCATGCGTTTTTCGCATAATATTTTATATCTATCTCTTTTTCGCCATGAAATAATTTTAAATTAAACTAATAGGGTCCCTATCACTTCTCTTACATATTTTCATAGGAACTAGCTCGTTTTAATTGAATGTACTTGTACATATTGTCACATTGATACGTACATATATTTTTTAAACCCTATATTTAAGTTCTTCTTTCCCAAGAGTACTACTTGTTCTCCAGTAAAAAAAAAATTATATTTCTGATACACTATTTTCGTAAATTTCTGATGTTTCAAATCCATAGAGATTAAATTGATTGCACTGTACGCTTTCTGCACTTCATCTGCAGCTTCCTACAAACATTATTATTTTCTATTTATTATCTATCATCCATCTATTGATTTATTTTCCAGATTATTGAATAGACACGCAAACAAAATTTTACTGTTGTAACATGCTACGAACGAGGTGGAGGCGCTATTACAGAAATTGGTTTATGAAGATTTAGTTAAATATTATCCCCAAGGCCACATGATAAGTCGACCTGCTGTGATCAGATAGGCGTTCACATGGAAGTCCCAATACAATCTAAATGATGATGTTGATTAAGATATTTTATAGGTAAGTGTGGTCCATTATGTAGTCCTATATTTGTGTTGTTTTCAATGAATTAGGATGAGTAAGCATGTGCGTTTAGCGTTTAAAAAATTTAATATGATATTTTGAAATATTAGAATTGTTATACTTACTAATTAATATTAATATTATTAAAATGTATTGGTCATGAAGTTAAAGAAATTGCGAGAAAATGTCAGAAATATTAATCGTGTTGATATATCATTATATTATTATTATTGATATCAGACATGCACCAATCTATAGCCAGAAATCTTTCTGAATATTTTCTGAGGTCAACCCGTCGAATTCAACAAACAGATCAGTATGTGAAGTGATAAAGCGGGGAAGTTGTGATCCCATTCGAGATCATGTATCTTGGGGCAAGAAAAAGAATAAGAAGATGAAGCCATTAAGTTACCAGTGGACCTATTGTTATACAAAAATGTTTGTCTGCTATTTGCAGTGCAGTTAAAATTCTGTAATAATTTATATAACCCATAAAAAGATTATCAGCACTATCCTGCTAAACGGGGAATCAAACGTTCGATTTACCTCTTCGATTCCCGTTTACTACTTTATCAATTTTACTTTCGAATCTTTCGAATATCAATTTTAATTGAAATGTCACATTTAACATCAATTTTTTTTTTTTGAAAAATGAAAAGTAACTAAATAAACAAACAAAATTAAAACAATTTGATAGTGCCGCGATTTTTTTTCTAGGTTTCCAATAAATTTCGGGAACGATTGATATGGGAAACGCAAAATAACAAAAGAAATTTTTTTGTAAGTGTATGTAGTTTTATGAAAAGTATAGGTACGTGTATGTGTTTTGAACTGAGTTACCGACGGGGAATGTTTCCCTTCGAACATATATTTTCAACTAAACGTTCTCCCTGCCGTTTAACAGAACAGAGCTGAAAATTTTCGGGAAACGTTCCCCCCGCCGTTTAACAGAATAGGGCTGTATATCAAAGAATTAGATTTTTAGAAACTTAATTGATTAAAAAGATTTTTAATTATTAAAATATTGGTTTTTAGTTTGTTCGAAATAACTATACATTTCTTGGCAAGGCATGTATTAATTTGATGTTATAGGGTGTTCTTTTTAGTAATTCGTCATCAAAACTGTTTTTTTTTGTGTCTTCTCGGAATGCATGCATTTGGTATTCTTCGTTTGATGCGAGGTTTGATGCTGGTGGCAAGGGGTTAGATGTTAGAGCAAAAGAGATATGATCCGCAAAGGTACTGGCGACTTTTAAAGTTTGCAGTTCTTAGATTTTCTCTGTTTCTATTACTCACGCAAAGCAATCAGCCTTTGTCTGTTAGATATGAAAGATATTGCAAAGCCTATATATTTTCCAAAAGCTTAAGCATATCTTTTTTTTTACTAAGTTTGGCGCTAAAGTCTTATAGAAAAGGTTTTCTTTTCCTTTGATGAACCATATTAGTCCAGTCAAACTCCAAAAAATTCATGTAGTTCCAATTTGTTTCGGTAATGTGTAAAGGAGGATCCCCTGTGCTCACGATTAAAAATCACCCGTGATCGGGGTGCAGCGGGGGCTAAGGGTGTGTTTAAAAGGTATCTTCCAACGGTTGCGTCGCATAGTGCGAAAATATCAACGTAGTAGGTTACGGGGATTTTAATAAGATGAAAAAAACAGGCTAGAGCAAGGCTGCCCAACATTCTCAACACATGGGCCGAATTGACGGTTAAAAATCAATAGCGGGCAACTGGTAATTTTAACCTTAAAATTTTTGTTTGCAAATGAATGTCATTATGTACATTGTACATAATGTAATATCTTATATATAAAAATACATGCGTATATGTATGTATGTTCTCTATAGACTTCAAAACGGCTGAACGGATCAGGATGAAATTTGGTACAGAGATAGCTTATAGTCTGGAATAGAAAAAAGGCTACTTATTATTCCAAAGAAATTTGCAATTCTGGTGGGATAAACTTTTTTTCGCTTTTCACAGAAAAAGAGATTGTCACGATTTTTCGCATAGTGATAGTGAAGGGGTCAGGTAATTTAACAAACTTTGTTAATAAAAACTGTATAAGAAAAACACCATAAAGAATTTCTTTTTTATAGCGGATTGTGACGAGATCACTTTCCTCAGGGGCCGGTTATAGCGATCAGAAAAACGAAAGAGGAAAAAAATTCTGATCTATAATTTATTATGTTTTCTTTCGATTTAAAACGCAAATGTTATTATTATCGATGGCAAATAACTTGTTTACAAAAAATATATTATGCGTAATTGGAAATTAAATCATCAGAAAAAAATTCTGTGTGTTATTTGTCATCGATATATGTATGTAGCTGCAGCGTTTTTGTTTCCAATAAAATCAAAACACACTTAATTATGGATTAGAAAAGTTTTTCCTGTTTCGTTTTCCTGATCGCTATAACCGACCCCTTAGCCCCTTCACTTATGTTTTTGTCTCCGCATTGTCTTTGTATAGCCGTGTTGAAGTAATTGTACAAGAACGGAAAATTTTCAAATTTAAAAAAATCTAGGGAAAATTTTAGTCATAGCTACAGAAATAATAGTTAAT
The DNA here is from genome assembly GCA_951217065.1 of Baccha elongata. Classification (NCBI taxonomy): domain Eukaryota; kingdom Metazoa; phylum Arthropoda; class Insecta; order Diptera; family Syrphidae; genus Baccha; species Baccha elongata. The sequence goes on along the minus strand of OX578272.1, from coordinate 198,052,500 downwards.
TGTTAAGTCTGAATAAATGACAATTGACAATTGTAATTTGTACAAAATTGTTATATTGTAGTTTCGTGGTACAGGGTCTTGTAATCTGCTCTGAAGCGACTGTAGTAAGCCTCCTGTTTTACCCTGATATTTAGTAGAGTTTAAAGCGGTAATATTGAGCTGACCACATTTTGGCCCGCGGGCCTGGGGTTGGGCAGCCTTGGACTAGAGCAATTAGGTTAGGTCAAGAGGATGAAAATATTTAATGAAAAAAAAATATAAAAGGGGGGGGCTATCTCCCCCATTAAAGCGGCAGGGGCAAAATTGACTTGAAATGGTAAACAATTTACCAAAAATCGACAAAAGCATGTATGGTAAATAGGCTTTCTGTTGTTTCAACAAGTAACTTTTGAAAAACAAAATTTCAAATCAAAATTTGTAAAAAAAAAAAATTGTTTTTTGTTATAAAATTTATATTTATAAAATTTTGCATTGGTAAATGCATTCTTTGTTTCCAATACAAAAAGGCCTTGTTAATTGTCAATCATATGCAAAAAATCCAATTTTTTGAAAACAAATGTATGGAATAAAAAAAAAACTTATATGAAAGACATCAGCGTTGGTAAAAGTTCAATTACATGAAATGTTTATCAAAATTTATAGTATTTATTCGATAAAATTAGAATTATCGGGTTATTTCGTCAAAATCGGTGAAGCTGTTCAAAAGATATAGTCGTAGTAATAAAAAACGTTTCTATATGGCAGGTACCGTTATTAGTTGTTTTTGAAAAAAAAAAATCATATAAAGGACATTCGACATTACATTACAAATCAGTCATATAAAATTTTAGCGAAATTGATCGTTTTTTTCGAGAAAAATGGAATTATCGTTACGCTCATATGGTAGGTACCGTTATTTTTATACCTAAAGGTCAAAATAAAAAATGGTTTGTACCAAGTTTGATGAGAATCGGTCTCACCGTTAAGGCTGCAGGTGTTGATGCATCCAGACAGAACTGTCGGACCTAATGCACTTATTTCACTATATTCACTTATAATCTGTAATATACCGTCGAAATAATGTAATTTAAGTACTTTAATTGAGAAAAAATAACAAAAATCAAAAATATTTACAAAATTTATTGACAAATTCATTGTTGACATCTAAAATGACATTTTAAATGAAAGCGTTCAGTCCTAAAATGGGGTGTGGTAAGTGATTTGCAAGAGATTTATAAGAGATTAATTGTTTTTATTCATGAAGATTTAGGATTTAAATTTGTATGGTAAATCAAGTGATTTATAAGGAGATTATGGATGAATAAATCTGGTAAAATCAAGATTAAGTGCTTGGTGGATGAGTAACTGCTACATGGAATTGTAGCAGTTACTCATGAAATAAATAAAGAATACCATAACCTCAAATAAACTGAAAATGAGCTACTTTTGTTTTACCCTGGACACGACGATCCACTTATAGTACAAACATATAAACGCAAGTTAAAATGTGGGAAGGAGTTAAAACAAAAAGTTCAGCATTTGCATATAAAATCAATAGTATACAAAATCAATAGTAAAATTTCATGTATAATGAAAGAATCATTATTGAAAGGTTGGTTCTGACAAACTCGTATGATTCAGATCTCATTCTCACTCTTTGAAATTTCTAATACATTGTTCTCGTTCTTCAATCGGTTAGTCTGTTTTGTTTTCCAAATTCTTTAAGTCTAGGAAACATCCAAAGCCACTCAAGCCAGAGATTTATTTCCACCGATAGACGGTTCTTTTTTGTCAAATACTGTATGGTACCAAATTGTAGGAAATTTTGTTAGCTTAATTTTTTTGTTAGTTTAATTTTTTTTCTACGACGCTCCTTTTTCGAGATAAGCGGACACAACTGTGGGAAGATACTTTTTAACCACGCCCCAGACCCCACGATACCCCGATCACTGGATTTTTTTTTATCGTTTTATCGAAGTTTTTTTCATTAAGATTTGGGTTAAGGGATTATATAGCTCACAAATTCGCCTCCTATTCTTCTTCGAAGGACAAAGCAATATTCAAACTTTCAACAGTGTTATGCAACATATCGCAGCTTAAATTTCTTTAAAAAACCTTAATAAACCATATTATGAAAACGAATTTTTTAAAACCTATTTCGGTGTTGCATTGTGATGCGCCAACACAAGTTATCAACTGGTGTTGGCACATGTTTCTTATTTCTTTGAGCCGCTGCCTGTGCTAATGATGGTTTAGAAAAATTCAAAAGGTGTTCTGCGAAGAGTTCAGCTTTCCGATTCGGATTCCCAACACTTTTGACATGGAAGCTTTTCAAGGAGTTCAGTTCCTTGTTCATGTAAATGAGCGACGCATGATCAAAGGTGAATAGCAAAGGATCGGTCAGTCTGATGGTCATGTGACATGTACATACACAAATTTTGAATATGCAATTTATAATACAATATATAATATATAGCAACATATATAATATTATATTTGTTATACATTGTATTACACATATACTATTTTTGCAATGACGCCATTTTATGGGAAATTGAATATACTACAAGTCGCTCATAAGAAACTGAAAATTGTGAACTTTGACCCCAATCTCAATATTGCACAAGTGATTTAAACAGCAATTTCAGATTTTATCATTAGCTGGTGCCAAACCAACATTTTAAATAATGAAAACCTTTTAGCGCAATTGATTCTTTCCATTTATATTCAATAGCCTACATAAAAACTTTAAAAATAATAGAAAACGAAAAACAATTGCAGTTGTTCTATAACAATCAATTGCTATTTAGGTAACGAGGAAGCTTCGAATTCATACCACTTCATACCTAACTTCTGCTAATCTACTTTGTCGTGTATCTTCCACCCCATTATTCCCTCGAGTACTTAAGTAGTTTTTATCTGGTGTACCTATCCTTATAAAGTCTGTAGAACTTTTTTTTTAAACTGTTTCCACCTAGCTCTGCGAGTTGAGTTTGTCTTGGGATTTGCCCGCGGATGTGATAATAGATGAATTTTTTATGTTAACGTTTTATTGGGTTAAAATCATTTTATTACGTTAAAATTGTTTTTAATCTAATTAAATAAAAAGAAATCAAGTGGATATACAAAATATAGCAATTTCAGATATCCTATACAGATATGCTTCGAGGTGAGTTCTTCCATTATTAACGACACGTTTAACTGTTTTTGTTTATTACGAAACACAATTCAAACTGGTTTAACTGATGTTATTTAATTAAACAACATTAAGTGAACTTCATACTTATTTTTAATGTTTATTTAATGGAACCTGTGAAGTTATACGAATATTATTAATAAATGATTGCAAGTGGTAAAAGTACCTACCTATATGGTTGAAGTGTTTTTGTATCACTCCATGAGAAAAAGTTGACCGTTGTTGGTAATAAATTTTGTGGGAAATTTTAAATTAAAATACATAGATACAAACGTTTGGTGTGTTTTCACTTATTTGTTTTTTGGTACTCGTTTATTTTAATTAGTTGCTCGTTTCTTATGTGGTTTTTCAGGTGCAGGGAACTAAGTCCCCGGGAACCAAGTCCACCGAGGGATTCATTTCAAGATAAACTGCTTTGATTACAAAATTCTAAAAATAATAATCAACTTAATTTCAAAAAAAACATTCTGAAAATAATCAAAGAAAAACGGATATTTTTTTAGTAGGTACTAACGTTATCATCAAGATAAGCTTAAGAATAAGTTAAAAGGGTCTGAAACCTATGTTTCTAAGTGTGTATTTAGTTCCCATAAGAAAGTGGTGTACTTTCCCACTTTGCATGGGATCCAAGTTCATTTCAACAAAGTGGATTAAGTTTCCACTAAGTGGGAACTTAGTCCCTTGGTGGACTTGGTTCCCGGGAACATATTTCACTGCACCTGTTTTTCATTGAAAATTTCAGATAACTCTGAGATTTCAGTTCGCTTCGTATTCGATATTTAAACAAAGTGAGGGGGTCGAAAAAGAGATATCGGATTGAAAACGACTTGCTTCGTATTCCCTATAAGGCCACTGTGTTAGCTATACCATGCAAATACTAAACACTAATGCCCTTTCATTGAGAAACATATTAAGATCATTGTATAGTCTGAATATAAACAAACATTTAATTAAATGAATTGGCTAAAGGCTTCAAAAAATAAGACCAAAAACGTGATTTAATCAAAGTTGATTTTTAGTTTGATGACGGTTAATAATATTTTATGTAACATATCAAAACGGCAGACAAATGATGAGCAAATCGTTCGTGGTATGAACGATTTGCTCATCAAAATAAACGCGACGTGAAGAAAATTTGTGAAAAGATGAATATCAAAGTTTTTGAAAGCCGAAAAGAATTTTGTGATGGTTGTGCAGTTAGTAAAATGCACCGACTTCCATTCAAACAAAGAAATGAGCGACCAGTAACAGTTGGTGAACTTATCCACGCAGATGTTCTTGGACCGGTTGAAACATCTTCAGTAGGTGGATCCCGATATTATGTCTGTTTCAAAGATGACTTTAGCAAGTGCTAAGGCTTTTCTTTCTGAAATCATTGAAACTTTCCTTAACGAAGCGAAAACCAATTTAAAAACATTGTCAAAAAGTTCAGATGCGATGGTGGAAAGGAATTTGTCAATAAAGAAGTTACCAAGCTATTGTCAAAATTTGGAATAGAACAATTTGTCCTTCTTATACGCCACAGCAGAATGGAACCGCAGAACAAGAAAACCGAACAATTGTGGAAGCAGCTCCTAGTATGAGATTTTCCAGTAAGTTGCCGAAATATCTGTGGACTGAGGCATGTAATACAGCAGCATATGTCTTGAACCGCACAGGACCGACAACAATTGAAAGCAAGGTTCCATATGAATTATGGCATGGCAAACAACTGGGAAGTCTCAGTCATTTGCGAATATTTGGAACTGGATATTATGTTCATATACCAAAGGAACTTCGCAAGAAATTTGATGAAAAGGTTTTTTTTTTTTTTTTTTTTGCAAATTCAATTTTTTATTTTTAATTCATCTTATAACTACTTAAATGCTAGACAAAAACCTTAAAAACTAGCTTACAGGATAACTTAACTAACTTACTGGCCCCATACGGGCGCTCTAAATTATACTATAACAATATATTAAAAATGCCTTTCGGCGTAAAAACTAACTTAAATTAAAATTCAAAATTACTTAAAACTAAACGAGAAAATTTTTAAAAACTCGTTTTTCTAGACATTTTATTTTATATAAAAACTTAAAACTACCCTTTACCTAAATAAAACTAAATTAACCTAAATAAAACTAAAATATACGTAATGAATATACGTAAATAACTTAAAACTACTTAAAAATACTTAAAATAACTTAAAACTAGAACAGCCACCAGCAGCATTTTTCTTTTTTTTTCGCAGCAGCTTATGCAAATGCACACACCTATACATATGCATATATGAATATATATACATACGTATTAGCGCCAAAGGCACATGTCCACAAAAGCAATGCAGTTTTTTGTTTTTATATTTTTTTTGGTGCCACCACTGTCCTATTTAAAGTCTACCTATTAATACCTAAAAAAAAGTAGGTCGGCCAAGGCAACAACTCTGGTCAACCATCAATATTAAAGTGGTCCCCCAACCACCAGAATTGTTTTACTTGCTTAACCAAGTCCTTTCTGTCCCGAAGGGGCACAGCTCTACTGAACCGCAGACGCTCTGCTCCGTTCCCAGAGCCGACGTCTCGACCATACAGGATTCGCCGATCCACAGTTCTACGGCCGACGTGGTAGATTAACGGAACCGCCAATCTATCCTGTATCAGCCCCCGACTGTCTAAATAGAGGAATGTCTCGGGCGGGATGAAACCGTTAAGACAAACGCTCTCACTATATTCTTCATTGGGGTAATAAGCCCCGAAAATAAGTCCATTGGCTGAGGTCATTGCTCTTGCAATGTGACCCCGAATCAGCTTAATTAAAAAGTTATCTATCCTGTTTATATTGGCCCCGTTCTATAAGACCTCGTTGGCATAATAATGTTTGTACTCCGACTCTGGTGTTCTGTGTAATCCAAGACAGTTCCTAAGACACTGCCTCCCAAACACCCGAATCTTTTCCATTTGAGATGGGGCAACGTTAAACCACACAGGGCACCCATAGGCAATCATCGGCCGGATGAGGGCCATGTACCAAATCACCTTTACCCTGTTTTCAAGGCGGCTGCTATAAAACAACCGTCTTGTCAGAGCAAACGCTCCCCTAGCTCTGGCCAGAGCAGCATCTATATGTCGATTGAAATATAGATACTGATCTAGCCAGATACCAAGGTACTTTACTACATCTTTGCTCGCCAGTGGATTCCCACTTGGTCCAACGATCACTAGATTTCTCCAGTTCTTTCTTGTATCCCTAGAAGCCTTAGACAAAGGGGTTCTAAACAGGATAGTTTCTGATTTCTGAAAATTAATTTTTAACTTCCAGTCATCACAATATCGCTGAATCTGGTCGAAGTCACGCTGCAAGAGATTTTTGATGACTTCAACTTTTGGACCCGTTCTGTACGCTACAAGGTCATCGGCATACGCAATCGCATGAGTGAGACTACCTATCAGATCGCTGGTGTAAATACTAAAAAGAATCGGCGAGTTCACAGCTCCTTGCTGTAGACCGTTTTTAATATCAAAAGTTGTGGCGGAAGTTACATTGCCACTTTTGACAACAAACTTTCTACCATTGAGCATGTCATGAAGCATATATAACAGTGATTTACTTATGCCAAATCTGGTTAATTTCAGATAAAGACCCTCTAAGCATACGGTGTCGAAAGCCTTCTCTAAATCAACCAGAACGGCACCCGTGCATTGATTTTTTGCTTTGTTCCATTGAACATCAGAAACTAATTTAGACGCGGCATGAATAGTGTCATGTCCCGCCTTAAAGCCAAACTGATTGTCTGGAATAATATTCTTGTCCTCAGCCCACTTGAACAGAGCTCTATTAAGAATCTTTTCGAATACCTTACTGATACTTGGAAGAAGACTTATCGACCGAAGATTTGCCGGATTGGAGCTGTCCTTTCCCTTTTTGGGGAGAGGATGGACCAAAGCTGTCTTCCAACTCACTGGATAATATGCATTATTCAATGCGTTGTTGAACAGTGTGGTATAAATGTCTATTGCTTCCTCAGGGAGATGTCGTAAGACAATGTTGGGTATACCATCGACCCCCGCAGATTTCTTTTTCTTTAATGTTTGAAAAATTAACTGAAGTTCTATCTTCGAAACTAATAATGAACTGGGTCCATTTCGCTCGGCGATGGTGGCGTTTGCCAAGTTTTCGTCATTGAACCCGGTGAAACCAGTATTCTCAGATCGCCATTGCGTTATGTTATTTCCAAGGTAGAAGTTGTGCAGTAAGGCTCTGTTCTCCAGGTCATGATTGGGACGAATGCTAGCATTCACCTTATACACTTGCTGGAAAGCAGCCCCTACAGCCTCTACCTTTTCTTGAGGATCTTCTATCATATAAAAATTCTCATCGAAAACGGCATCTTCCGGATCAATTCCCGCAATCGTTAGTACGTCTTCGTTATCTGTTGTCCTCTGGAGTTTAAGACATGGAAGATCGTTTTGATCATTTCTTCTAAATATCTTATTTATTTGGGGAAACATACTAGGGTCGCTAGAATTAACAGCCCGAATTCTGTTATCCCAATATAAATTAATAGATAATCTATAGTTGATGAAAAGGCTATGTGTGGACGCATGGTCGGTTACGTTAATGAGAAAGATGTTTATCGAGTTTGGATTCCAAAACTGAAGAAAATTATCTGCAGTCATGACTTTATTTTCAAACCGGAAGTAGTCTGCAATGCGAATTCTGAAGATACATTGCTGAAAGATACCAACCACATCGATGAAGAAACCATGGGTGAAAAAGATAAACCTAATTTCTTGATTGTCAATGAGCTTGAAACCAATGAATTAACATCGTGTGCTGAAATAGATAGTCGGAACGAAGCTGAAGAAGTTGAAACTTTTCCTGAGGAATCAATTCAAAATGAAGTTTCCAACAGTACAAGATTGAGAAAGAAAACAAGCTGAATGACATGTGGAGCGTATCTCATGTTTGCGGAGGAAGGTCATTCAAGTCAAAAAACCAGATCTTACTATGAAGCTATGAAGTCAGCAGACAGTGTACAATGGCTTTCGGCTATGAAAGAGGAATTGTCATCTCTCGAAGAAACAAAACTTGGAGGCTTGTGAGAAGACCGGAAAACGTCAAAGGCGTTCAAAACCGATGGGTCCTTCGAGTGAAGAATTCAACAGGAAATCAGAAACCACGATACAAAGCACGACTTGTTGCAAAAAGGTATGTTCAACAGAAAGGTATCGATTATGATGAGACATTTAGTCCTGTAGCACGTTACGATACAGTCCGAATGATGTTAGCCGTAGCCGCAACGAAAGGATTAAAAATAAAGCATTTTGATGTCAAAGAATGCAATCCAGTAACGACTCCTGTAAGTCGGGAAGGAGAAAATTCAAAACTTGAGGATGACAAATTCCGTATCGTGAAGCTGTTGCGAGCTTGATGTATTTAACAACAGCAACACGACCAGACATTGCTTTTGCAGTAAGCTCTGCAGCAGGAAGAATTGAAAATCCTACCAAAGATGACTGGATCAGTGTAAAACATATTTTTTGTTATCTTCGTGGTAACAGTAAATCAGCCATAAAATACCAAGGGAAAAACAAACAACCACTATGGCAATATATGTATAGTGATGCTGATTATGCGGGTGATCTAAAAACTAGACGGTCAACTACTGGAGTAATTTCAATGTTTGCTGGTGGACCTGTTTCATGGACGAGCCAACTTCAACGCACCGTAGCCTTATCGACCACTGAAGCTGAAATTATCGCTGCAAGTGAAGGTGCTTAGTGAGCTATGTGGCTCAAACGTCTCTTACAAGAGCTCACAGGACACAAAGAACTGGCACCTACGTTATATGTTGATAGTGCTAGTGCTGTGAAACTAGAGAAGAACCAGGAATTTCACAAGAGAACAAAGTACATCGAAGTTCGACATTTTTATGTACGAGAGCGTTTTCTTGAAGGTGACATCAGTTTAGAGCATATTGCGGGAACGTGTCAACTAGCCGATCTGCGAAAGAGTTCGATTCCAGATGTTACGAACTAAAATAGGTATTGATCAATAAATTATAACCGTTACAATGTATTTATGTTTGTTAAGTGTTTATGGAGGAAGTATTGTGACATTATAAATCACTTAACAAAATACAATACCTTGCTACTATATATTTATCAAGAAGCTTGTTATTATCAAGCAAACAACTAGAAAATTGATGTATGTTATTATTAAATTAAAAGCTGAAGCTATAGGATCGTTTTCTTAAATAAATAATTATATTGTTTTATATAAGACGAAGATCCATTTAAATAATCTTATCAAAAAGCTTTGAGGGGGAATCTAGTTGGGTATGATGATGGTGATGAACGCTACAGGATCTTCAACAATTAAGATAATAAAGTTATATTATTAAGAGATATCCAATTTGAAGAAAAGCCAAAAATTTGTGAAGACCCAGTAAAGTTACCTATGGAAGATTTGTGTCTTACATAGGTAACTTTTCTTCAGAAAGAAGTTCGTAAATGCTTTAGAGAGAAGTGTTCGTTAATGCTTTAGAAAATCCTGAGAACTACCAAGAAGCAACAAGCAACAAATACAAACAAGATTGGAAGAACGCAATGGAAAGAGAAATTGCATCACTCAAGGAAAACCAGACATGAAAGTTAACAAATTTATCTAAAGGAGTGAAAGCTATTCGTGACGTTATGTTATTGACTTTTGTCAAACGTTCAATTCAGTGACAAAGTTGGGAACGATACGGTCAATTTTAAGCATTGCGGCAAGTGAAGGAATGTGCTTAGCACAATTCGACGTATCGTCAGCCTTTCTTTACGGAGAACTTGAGGCAGCCATATACATGAAACAACCAGAGGGATACAGCGATTGTACAAACAAAGTATGCAAGCTTCAATAAAGGTTATATTTTCTTAAGCAGTCGTTGAGGTGCTTGAATAAACGTTTGGGAAATTTTATTTCGAAATTGACAAGTGAAGCTGATCCATGTTTGTTCATTCGAGAGCGCAATGGGAAAAAGCTAATATTAGTTTTGTACGTTGATGATAGTTGAGTGCAGCCACAGTTAAAAAGGACTTAGACGTATTTATTACTGAACTTAAGCAAGAGTTTAAAATCATTTCAAAGGAGACTGTATATTATCTGGGGCTAGAAATTGAGATAAAAGGCAAGAACATTAAAATTAAACAGACAGCACATGCAAGAAGGATTTTGGATAGATTTAATTTTTCTGAATGAAAGTCAATTTCAACACTTATGATTAAAACTACAGAAACGTTTACAACAGGAAGAAGCAGAAATTTCCTTACAGCTGTTGGTGCATTGATGTACCTTATGCTTGGTACAAGGCCAGATCTTCCCTACAACGTGAGATTTCTTTCAAGGACACTGAAGAATCCATATACCGAAGACGTTACCCGAGTCAAGAGAGTTTTTCGATTCCTTGCTGGACCTTTAGAATATGGAATATCTTTTCTTCACGACGCAGAAAAAGCAATTCTCGAATGTTATAGTGATGCAGACATTGAGGGATTCATAAAAACAGGACTTTCAATATCAGGAGTTGTTATTAAATACTCTGGTGGTGCTATTTTTTGGCTCGGCCAAAGACAAGCGATGGTGGCTACATCGACAATAGAAGCAGAAATAGTATAGCAGCAAATGAAGCAGCCTATAATACAAGTCGATAACTCTGCAGCAGTAAGACTTTCGCAAAACCCAGAAAGTTTTAATGGAGGAATGTTTTTCTTTCCTGGGCTAATATCAAAATCCAAAAATGTTTAATGTATAATTGGTACATTTTTCTTTTGCGAAAGAGGTTGTTTGAGCTTAACTGGTCATTGAATAATTGAACATTTATTTTTCAAATCGAATTAAAACATAACAAAACATAGCAGTTAGTTATGAATTGTAAATTATTTTATTTTATGTACCTATTTGTGGTTCAGAATTACCAGCAAACTTAAAATTTTACTAACTTCGAATAACTTATTTTGTTTTTTGTTGAATATTTAAAATGCTTATGTTTTGGCTACTTTTTTTATGCTATGTTATTTTTTTAGTTCAAATCAGGCATTGGATAAGTCTTGTGCTTTTTTTTAAGACACTTATTCATGAATGCATAATATTAATCAAAAGAATTCCCAACGATTTATCATATTGTGTTTTGACTCATAAATTGGTCGATAAATAAAACATTCCGAAAAAAGATACCCCATCCCTCAACGTCAGCTGGGGGTCCAACTCAAACAAACACAAACAGCCTTTTTAGAACTTGGAAGGGGGGGGTGCTCGAGTTCGAGTATCTGATTTCCCTCTAAATCTCTGAGATTAACGGAAAAGTTTCAGTTAATCATGTACATTCTGACGAAATCACCCCCCTTCAATACGCCACTGAGTATAGGTACATTTATCCAAACTCTATAAATGATTTAGCGAATAAAAATTGTGTTATTAAAGATGCTGTTGAAATTTAGGTTAAGAATCAATTAAAAACATTTTTATGTTAATAAAAATCAATAAAATTTTACGAATTTCATCTTAAACCCATCAAAATCCAATATTCTTATCCGACATAATTTAAATTGCAAACAAAAATGATTTAAATTGTAAACAAACCTTCTCTTTTTTTTCCACTTTGACATTTCAACTCTTGCAACTGATATTATCGACATACTGATATTATCGACATGATGGAGTTGGGAATAGTTACAAATCGTAACTATTTGACACAAAAATGCATTTTGAAACGAGGTTGAGTTGTCAAATTGTTAGAATTCGAAACAATTTGGTATTAAATAAGGAACGATAAAAGTTAACTATTGTTAACAATAGTCAACTTATTCTAACTAAAAGATAGTACCAATGTCACGGTTGTTTGATAATATTAAAACACACAAAATTCTCTCCGTTAAATTCACTATTTTTTTTTTCAATCTCATATTTTTTTAAATTTGTTTAATGAGTTTATAAACAGGTATTCCTTATGCCAAAATTATATCCAGAATACACTGAAACTAGATACCACAAATGGAAAAGTAAACACTCTTAAACCTATTATTTTGCATCATGGGCTTTTGCAAAATATATCCTTCGTTGGATATAAGTTTAAAGTGTTTTGTTGATAGAAACAACTAGGTTAAAAAATGTATTTGAGCCTTAACAATAATCTCTCCTCATCGCTATAAATGACACTTTAATCAAATGTTAATATTATATCCTCGGATGAAAATGTAATTGATCTACTTTTCCCCATATACATACATAATAACCCTGATCCACTTGTTAGTCTAATCTTCAATACCTCTGTTTCTTAAAAGAACCGTAGCTTTAAGTAATGCCTGAAATAGTCGACACCTCTCCCAATTGTTTGAAATAGCACAGTGTTGCCAACGGAAAAAAAGCGAACAATGTGACAACTTAAGGTTTGGGAAGTTAAAATGAAGCGCTATACGAAAGAACAAAGCATTTTAATTCAATTAGGGGCCCAACCCATTGAAGGAAGGCATCCAAAAACAACGCGTTGAAGCGAGCAACGCTATTATTGACGCCCAAAAGTAGATGAACTTTTAACTTTTTCTTCTACCGCCACGCGATGACATTTCATTAGCTGACAATTTACGCCTTTTGAAATTGATACTTTTTCGTCAATAATTTTATTTGACACTAGCTGCCCACAGCCCGGTGTTGCTCGGCCTTTTTTTTATCGAATAATTGGATCATGTTTTACACTGCCATTAACACATAATTTTCAATTAAATCATATTAAATAAAATTGCATTGCTAATTTTAAATTTAATAAATTAACCTTATAATGACATAATTTCTTCCACTTGACATTTCAACACTTTTTAATACACAATGTTCTTCGTTATTCTACTTAGTGCGTAAACAAAGAGATCAGATGGTTTTCCAAATCATAAATACACTTGCAGTTGGTTACTTGAGATGCAGTGATACTCCATATTAAATCCACATACTTGTAGAGATTGCTCTTGCTCTTTGTTGATTGTTATTGTGAAAGTCGCATTCGAAAGACTAAATGCTTAAACTTAAATGGCATATTAGTAGGTGTCATATAAGTAGGGAAGAAGTCGGAACAGTGAGACATTTTTTTTTTAAACAGTTATATCTCCGAACTAGTTTAAGCTTTTAAAATGATTTTTTCATTATTTATCAAGACACATTTTTCCATTAAAAGTTTACTGCATAAATAAATAAAAGGCACGACTGGGTTGCAAAAACTTGCTCTTGTGGCAAGTTACATAAAAACTTAAAAGAACCTTTCACGAAATTATTTTATATGAAATTATTTCTTAAATTTTTTCAAATAGGTATGTAATTAAATAAGAAATAATTAAATAAAAATATAATAAAAATAAATAACTCTGAAAATCAATTTATAACAAACCAGAGTTTTCCGAGAACGTGGTATGCCAATAGTTTTAATATATTAAAATATATTAAAAATAAAATTTTACCTAAATCGTTGGGCCAGTTTTAAAAAAAAATATTTTTCCAAACAACTTTTTTAAAATATTTTTATGAAAAATTTTGAATATGTCAATGTTAACAAATTAATAATCTTCATTCGAAAACTAAAATAAAAAAAAAATCATCAATTGGTTTTTTAAAATATTAAATTTTTAAAATTAAAATTTGTTTAGTTAATATAATTTTTTTTTTAAAAGATTTGAAAGAAAAGAATTAAAGTACGCTATTATCGGTCCTTTTTATAATGAAATTTAGTTAAGATCCGCTGAGTCGTTAACAAGAATCTCAAAATTTAAAAAAACCGTTATGGCAGGTACCATTTAAACACTTTTTTAGGAATAACGGTTTCAACAGTCTAAAAGGCAAATCACTCATGTCAAGTTTTATTAAAATGGTTAAGGACGTTTTCGTGAAAAACAAGTTTTTCAATAACCGTTATGTGGCAGTTACCGTTAATATAAGGCCTAGCACAAATATTCGGAAAACTCCCCTGAAGGTCACGGTCACCCTTAAAACCATTTATTATTTATTTTTTGTGAAATAGACTAAACTATTCTCTATTTCACAACTAATAATAAATACGGACTTGGTTTTGTTTATAGGTTTGCTGTTTGGTTTTTGTTCAGATAACAGATTTACACTTTAACCGTGTAAAACCTATTAACAATTGTTTTTATATAATGCTTTTATTATTAAAGCAGATACCCATGCGGCCGTGCGTTGCTACGGCGCGTCGGAATAACCACAAGTGTTGTTTTTTTTACATTAAATACCCTTACCCTTTTGTTTTAATTCGGTGCCCAATCCATCTACCTACCATCCATCTCAATACTCTCAATCAATAAACTTTTCACATTAAAGCCTCTTCTAAACTAAAGGAACTGTGTATTTTTTCGGGATAAAAAATAACTTACCTGATTTGTTTGAATTATATTACAAAATTGCACATACAATTTCCGTTTTACGGGTTTTTTTTGAAAAAAAAAATAAAATTAAAAAAAAAATTAAATTAAACGTACATATAAGCAAAAACATATCCTTTTACAAAATTACAAATCAATTATTTAGGTAGATACGTAGATGTAAAAATATTTATATATTTTTTTTACTTGACACTCCAGTCGATTCGATACGATTAGACTGAATAATCAAATATCTTATTTTTTATTTAATTAAATTTTTAAAGTGTAGAAACATACCGTTATGATATCCCATAGAATCCATGCATTTTTCAGTGATGAAAAGAACCCTTTTTCATTCACGGACCCACTAAAGTACCACCATGTAAAAAATTATTTCTATCACTTTCTCTATTAAAAACAAAATAAAAATCTATCCCACGGGAACCGTTAATTTTTCTGTATAAAAAGTAGACTATTTGCTATTCTAGACTATAATCTATTTCTGTGCCGAATTTCATTTAGATGTTTCAGCCGTTGTCCAGTGATACTTTGTTCTGTGAAAAACAGAAAAAAAATTGTCCCACGGGAACCGTACATTTTATAAAAAGTAACCTACTTATGTGCTATTTCAGACTATAGTCTATCTCTATGCCAAATTTCATCAAGATCCGTTTAGCCGTTCTTGCGTGATTGAGTAATAAAAATTGTTACTGTATAGGATACAATTGCTATGCTACCCCACAGGAACCGGGCATTTTTTAGTTATAAAATGAAGCCTATTTCATTTTTAGACCCATATACTGTCATAATGCATAAACCCTTGCTGAGCCTTTTTTATGTGAAAAAGAGAAAAACATCTATCTCAAGGGAACCGTTATTTAATCGGGATAAAAAGCAGCCTATGTGTGCTATTCCTGACTATACGCAATCTATTTGCCGAATTTCATCCAGATCCGTTCAGCCATTCTGGCATGATTGAGTAACAAACATACATCCAACATTCACATTTATAATATTAAGTAAGATAAGTAAGAAGATTAAATCTTACTATTTTAAATCATCATACAAAAGTAAGCTTCTTTTGTATCTCACTTTTGAATTGTTTACATTTTGCATAATATCGACCTTATATGACCCAAGATATTTCAAATAATATAAAAACTAATATCACTATATAGAGCGTGCAACTTTAATTTATTTAAAAGTCTTCAATTTTACGATTTTTTTGTCAAAGAAAATATAATAACAGAAAAAAATTATTTTAGTTGTTCTAACACTATAGAAGACAAATACAAAACTATTTCTATAAAGCATTCCTTATGAATGAACTTGTAAAATACTATGAAGCTTTCGATAAGCTTTTATCCGTGTAGGGATAATGCCTCAGATTTTTAAGAGAGACACATATTCGTGTTCTCAAAGAGTACAAATGGCTCAAACACGTAAAATATACGATAAACACATACACAATTCAATAGTATAGCACATACATCTTCGATAAGGACGAAGATTGCCTCAAACCAAATAGAACCTTTTCCCTTAACAAAAACGAGTTTCCCGGCATTTCAGTGGATGCTGTGAATTTCAAGTACCAAAGCAAGAACAGTTGAATTTTGACATTTAGCGCGTCGAAACGTCCGCCGTGGTTTTTCATAAACTTCTCACAAAATACTCGTGTTTTCGGGTGAAAGTTGGTTTTATCGTCTTCACTTGTATAAATTCCGGCAATATGCTCTAAACAAAGTTTCACACAATAGCAGTTGATGTGGTTTGGGCAAATTTAATACTAAAATTGTCTATACAACTTTAATATATCTGTTCTTTAGCTTTCGTCGCCGTCATCGTTGTCTAAGGGTTTAGTTTGTTGACATAATCGGGCGAGAATCTGTTCTTTGTTTGGATAGCTTATGTTGGTTTATTACAAAACAAGGTCCTTGTTAGCGTTAAATCATTATTTTGTCGATGATCGGCTATCGGAAATAGGTTTCGGCTTAATTTAACGGTTATTTGTCTGTTTAACGTAAATACTTAAACAACAGTGGATTAAATTGAAAACAAAGGCAACCTTCTTTCGTTATTCGCGTTTTGTCTCATTGTGTCGGTCACTGTATAGTCTGGTCGTCGTTTTCTAGATTTTGGAATATTAAACCGAAATTTAATTTGAAGTTATTTAAGTATGGTGTAGAACATATTAAATAATATTATCAATATTATTAACAAATTTGATTGTGGTTCGTTTAGTTTAAATAAAATTTAATAAAATATACCTAAATGAAATAAAAAAATTTATTTGACTTAATTAAACTAAAAGTTTTAAAATATTTAATTATGTTTTGTTATAAATGTAATGTGCATAAGTCAGTCCCCTAATAAAAATGAATTGCTGTATTTAAAAAGAAGTGATAAAAAATTCCTTTTGAATCCGCGTTGTGTTAAGTTCTTAAATTAGCATTGAAAAAAATTCACAAGAGCTGCATAGGATTATTATTTTTACTCGTTATAAAAACATGAACGGATTATGAACCCAACCAGTAAGTAACAACCCATTTCTTTTATAATATTTTTCTAAACTTAACCTATGATGAGTGTTTTGAGTTAATGATGATCCTTAAAGAAGGAATGTTATTATGTGGGTAGGTAATATATGAGGGGATGGTTTTTCTTTTTATAAAATAAAAGGAAATGTAAGAAGCTTAGACATAAGAAGGATGATCTATCTCTTAAATTATAATGGAGTTAGGGAGGAAGTGAACAACCCGATTAATATTTTTTCGCATCCTTTTTTTATGGAAATTGGAAAGGACGTAAGATGATACAAAAAAGATGCCAACGATGTCCTTTATGTTATTTATAAAACATTGTGGTCGAATTGAAATGGTTTTAACAGTCTTTTGGAAATGACGTAGGTATAATAGTTTCAATTTAGAGAATCGGTCATATAGCATTTTTATTAACATTGCAATAAATTGAATAAATAATTTATTAAATCGTATGTTAAAAAGAAATAATTTAATTGAATTTGAAAACAATCTAATAAAATCTTTAACTTATATGCAGATAGTTATATTCTTATCTGCCATTAAAGATACACGATATGGCAGTTATAAAATTATACGATATGAGCATTCCTAAACGACCGTAATCGATATAAGATATGAACTAAACATTAAGGCCTTTATTATAGTTTGCGAAGCGAACGAAAAAGTGGGCGAATGCTTTAAAGTTCTTCGCCCTAAACATCAATATAGTAGCGAAAGTATGTCAAAAAATAAAGGTTCGCGAATGAATCGATTATTTCATCATTTTAAATACACGAAATTTGCAATGCTTGCTTTATTATTTTTTAAATTCGTGATAAGCGATAGATAATTAAATTTTCTATTTAAAACTGTTAGTAATAGCCGTCAATATAAGTGATATTCGGTCAGTTACAATTTGCATGAACCTTTGTCGGGACTTTAGAATTAGTTCGCAATAACCGATATATCGTTACAACCGATGTCGTTATAACCGATTTTATCAATTGAAATTGTATTTGTTTTTAAAACAAAGTTAGAATTGAAGAATTTACTGATGCCTCAACTTTTGACGACGAACTCTAAGGTCGATAATATACATATGTAGGTATATCTTTTTTAAGTAATTTGTTAATTAATACTTGTAACCTATAAACAAAGTTAGAATTGAAGAATTTACTGATGCCTCAACTTTTGACGACGAACTCTAAGGTCGATAATATACATATGTAGGTATATCTTTTTGAAGTAATTTGTTAATTAATACTTGTAACCTATAAACAAAGTTAGAATTGAAGAATTTACTGATGCCTCAACTTTTGACGACGAACTCTAAGGTCGATAATATACATATGTAGGTATATCTTTTTGAAGTAATTTGTTAATTAATACTTGTAACCTATACCATTATTCGACTTTGTTGTTGATTATAACATTTGTATTTTTATAAATTCTTCTAACAAAACAATTGGCTTAAATGAAAAAATAATATTTGCAACCGCCACTTAACTACATAATGAAACAAAGTTCAACTTCTTCAAATTACGAATCAGCTGTTGTTGACGTTCACACATGAGAGGAACTAAATTTCTTAGTGCAAAAATACTTGACTAATTTATTGACTAAATGTCAGCTAAAAAATGTTAACTAACTTCTCAGAAGATCTGGCCAATCAGTCGGTATATTATTCACGCAGATCATTATATCATTGTGCATTACAATAATCGGGATGGAAAAACTAGAAACTGCGGCATTTTATAAAACATTTTTCAATTTTCGATATGTTCATTCCCGATTGTGCTTATCCTTAATTTTATAATTTTCTGATCATATAAAAATTGAATATCGTAAACATGGTATGTAAATGGGTATCTCGTATCATGTCCTGTATTATTTTCAGCCCTTCACTTTCTCACTTATTAAAAACAATAAACCTATACCTATCTCATTCACTTTGTATGTGGATTGTATGTTTCGCTATAATATATTGCAAAGTAAATTTTAGTTAATTTTTAGGAGAATAAACTTTCCACTATCGTGTTTTACTAACATAGCGTTCACAAAACATCTGAGTGCTAACGATAGACTCCAGTTCAGTTAGTTATATAGACACCAGTTCAGAAGAACTCAAGTTTACAATATGGCTATGGATATATGGGCCAATGTATTTGAGTATACTAAAGGCTAGTGTAAAGGCTGATGTAAAACGAAAAAAACCCGAGATCTCATAAACTAAATTTCTTCTTCTTCTATCCGTTTTGTGGTAAGTACGCACCTCCACGACGAAATATAAGTGAAACGGTAGATTGTAATAAATATCGGGAATACCGCAACCGCATAGGAAAAGTCGGTTAAAAATGTTTGTATAAACAAAAAGTAACAGAATTCTACATTAGAAGAACCGTTATTTTCATTACACCAAAGTGAATCCAAAACCAGAATATTACCTCTCAAGTTTTTGACTTAAGCCTAGTATGCAGCTGAAGTGAAACGAAATTTTCCGTTGTCTCCAAAAAACGTAGACGAAATGTTAACGAAACGGTACAAGACAAATTTTCATGTAGAGTTCCACAATTTGTAAAAAAAAAATTTTTAAAACAAATAAAAAGAACAAATAAAAGAACAGAACAGAATTTCATTTTATAATAATAATAACCACAAAAAAACACGAACAAAATAGAAACTTCAAAATTTCGCGAGCAATTAATGTCCCGGTCAATTAAATTGTGTGCGAAAAGGGTGAAGAGAGTAGTGGTGACTTGAACCGGTTATCTACCGTTTCACCGTGGAGCTGCGTACCACAAAAAGCAAAGAAGGACGGACAATTTCGTTTATGATTTCACTTTCACTGTAGCTGTATAGGTCACCCTGTAGTGAATGGTAATTGAAAATATTTTTTATTTCATTTCTGGATATTAATCAAACTAATATTTGATTCTAGTTTTAATTAGTTTTTTGATTGCATTTCAAATTTCACGTTTCAATCACCATTTAAACTTTCATATTCATATTGTATGCATGTATTTCAATTAATTTAATAAATAATGATTGAATAAATTTTATTTTATATGTTATCTGAACTATTATGTAAATGTTTTAAATTAATATGTGAAAGTAAGGTATGCATTTTATTTGCATTCTAAATTGTTATTGTACCTGCCAATCAATTTTAATAGCGTTACCGAGTATATGCACTTTTGTTTGAACCAAAAAAAGCGACAGAATGATGATAAAGGGACAGGGTTAAATAATTATTATAAAAGCAAGCAAGAGATGTGAAAAGGTAGTCTCTTGAAATTTTTTTTGTAAATTATTCACCTTTTTAAAACAAATGAAAGACGGCAATTGATATTAGTTCAGTCAGTATGAGACCTAAATTGGATATATCGGTAGAAATTTTTGCAGAAGTTTTGAATTGTGGTGTATATGTTTTATTGGGTATACGTATACTGATAACGAAATTGAACTTTGCAAACTCTATTTTTCCTGGAAGTAAAGATAAAAGAATTCAATGGAATGGAATCGTTTATTTACTATAACGAGTGAACGAGTACCTAGATACCAACGCAACGAAAACTTTGGTGCAACAAAATAATAAGTTTTTTTGTAGAAGTTTCTTACGAAATATCAAAAACCTAGAAAAGCAACATGAAATACTTTTAAGATGTGAAATAAATGTTCCATTTGTATGCATAACAGTATACATTATATGAGTTTGAGCTTTAAGTTAATTGAGACCTGAAAGTAATATATGTAAATTTCGTCTATTGAGACCTGATATTAAGTTTATTGAGACCCGAAAGTCATATATGTAAATTTCGTCTTCTAAATGGTGCAACCGTTTAGAAGATAATCGGTCAAAAAGTACCCTTCTATAGTAGGTACCGTCAATAAGCTTTTTCGAAAAAAAAAATTGAGATAAAAGACTTGGCAACAAATCACTCATATAAAATTTTATTGAAATAGATTATTGTATTATTTTCGAGAAACATGGAATTATCGGTTACGCTTATATGATAGGTACCTACCGTTATTTTTATACCAAGGTACTATATCTAGGTACTAGGTCAAATATAAAAAACGTCCGCGGATATTGAAAGCTTAAATTATTACCCAAAGTGTTCTTTTTTATATAGGTAAACAAATAACATATTACGCAATTTCGCGACCGCCGCACACTGGGGCCGCTTCACTTGTATCAAAAGCATGTTCAAAATGTAAAATTGACATTCATGGTTTCTTAAAAAAATGTTCTTCTATATAGCTTATCTGACATATTTGTCTTATAATCTGTTAGCCTTTATAGGTCGAAAAAGAAGTAGAATGATAGAAAATAAAAGTGAGTTTTTAAATTTGGTATAGACGTGTTGTGTCTTAGTATTTAAAGTTGGAAAAAACAGACTCGCAGTAAAATAAAAAATAAAATAAAATATATCGTCTATAAATCAAGTTAAGTAGATAAGACAGAAGTGCTCAACATAAAACTCAAACTCACGGAAATATAAAAGAAAAGCAAAAAAACCGTATTTGCAACAGAGAATTTTTTGAAAATGAAATGAATATGAAAATGAAATGAATCGGTTTTTTTCCAACTTAAAATACCAAGCTATTAAACAACACGTTTATACACTATACCATTGTATATACATTTCTATAGTATTTTCATGCTGAATAATCACCGCCTGGCCATCTTGAGAAACGTGTGATAAACACATTTTTAGGTTCATGCATTTACTAGTTGTCTATTCTGTAACCCTGACAACAGTCGTAAACATATATTATTTTTGTTTTATTTACGACTCTTGTCAAGGAAATATGGATTTTAGAGCCAATAAAATACATTATTATCAATTTGTTTCGTAGACGACTATTGTTAGGGTAACAGAATAGACACTTAGTAAATGTAAGAACCTCCAAATGTGCAGTTAACAACTTTCTTTAGATGGCGCTGCTCCATGGTTGTACTATAGAAATTTATATACAATGACTATACCAAATCTGTTAAAGCTTATTAGATTAAAAGACAGCTATGCCGAAAAACATTTTTTCGGGAAGAAATTATTGAAATCAATTTTGCATTTTTAATTTATTTTATTTTGTTCTTTCACATTTTTAAGATTTACAAATAATTGATACTACTTACAACAATAACATCAAATAACTTAGTTAAAAAATTAATAAAGACTGCAATCAGTAGAACCAATAAAGGAACTACATTTTTTTATTAAATTAAAGTAATGTGAGTTCACGACAAGATATAAATAAACCTAGAAATTAACATATTTTTCATATTACATAGTACATACCTAAGT
Source organism: Baccha elongata (assembly GCA_951217065.1). Taxonomy (NCBI): domain Eukaryota; kingdom Metazoa; phylum Arthropoda; class Insecta; order Diptera; family Syrphidae; genus Baccha; species Baccha elongata. The sequence goes on along the minus strand of OX578272.1, from coordinate 198,030,119 downwards.
ATTATTGATATACTAGCTGACCCGGCGAACTTCGTTCTGCTTAAAATTGATTAAATATCACTTTCAGAAGTCTAGCATGTTTTTTGAAAGAATGAAAATACTTTGGAATGAAATTGATTACAATGTATTTCTTTTGCATGGATGATAATATTTCACAAATTTAAGGTCAGTGTTACGCTTTTATGTAAAAAATGTAGTTTGTTTTATTATCTGCTGCGTAAACAAATGATGTACATGGCTTTCCGATATGCAGAAAATGAAGGAAAATCTAGATTAAAGCAACACAATACATAATAACACATCGAAAGGCAGATTGAATGCGCTTAAACATTAATGGCAAGCTTGTCGGTATCATCAGTAAAATCCATTAGGACTTTCTTGCCTTTGAACTAAACATTGATTATGATTCCTTTGATGACGTTGTTCATTATCTTCTCCACCGGCAACTGGGTCCCTTTTTTACAATTTTGATTGATTTAGATAGCGCAGCATTATAATGACAGAGCTAACTTTATTTGCAATTTGCATATAATAAGGTGGTAGACATATCGAAAAAATTCAAAAATTACTTCGAAAATATTCATTATTCTTTTTCTTTGGTATTCGAGATTTTGTCATTGCATATTATATGTCATAGTCCGGCATTGTGCTTTGTGCATTGAGCAACTCGGGCCGGGACTGACATTCCTTATTTACTGAACAGGCAGTGCCTCGTTGTGGATCTCACATCTAATAAATTTGGAAAATATGCCAAAAAACACATCTTTTTTTGTCATAATATCCATTTAACTTTTCGACACTTATTCCAAAAATTTGGCGTAATTTCCTAGAATTCTGGCTAATTTTCCTTTTAAAAATGTGCCAAAATTATTACGCCAAAATGTTTGTTCTCATTTTCCAAAACACTTTTTGGTGAAATTTCCTATTGGGTTATTTCAGGAAGCAAAAAAAAAAAAAAAATCAACCTTAAATTATATGTTCATCGTCAAAAATAAATCTTCAAGGAATTACTGGACAAACGAATTTAAAATCCTTAAAAAATGACTTTGTAGTGACAATGAACTTTTTATGCTATTTCTAAGTCATCAAACAAATCATTTTATGTTATTTATTTGAATTAATTGAGTTGTGAGTTGTAAATTTTGTCCAGCTTGATTGGCGATTTACCACACTGTGCGTGCGCAACGGTCTTATCTTAAATCTGGCCATAAAATGTTGGGGAATCAAACATCGTTTGTACTAAGGGTAACTCTTTTGATCATAAGGTTTTTACCATTTGTACTTGCTGCTCAATCGTTTGGTTCCAGTTGTTCCGATATGTTGTTGAATACTAATTTAAACATTTGTACAACAGACCCTTATAGCTTGCCATAGTAATTTGACGCCAGCCACTGATTTCACAGGGCCGCCAAAACAACATGATCGAAGCAGATTGGCACACCTAAACAGCGACCTATTAGAAAATCCATTATTTGCTTCCTTGGAGTTATTTGTTGGATTTATTTGTTACATAAATCAAATATCCTAAAAACAATAATAATAAGGTTTTACTTTGATTATTTTAGGATTTTCATTTTATTTATGCCTGCAAATTGTAAAACAATTTAAAAATGGAACACAATACCTTATACCATTGATTATGTAGGTAGCACATCCCATTTATATTATGGCTATAAAGGATTCAGAAAAGAGACATGCTACAAAACGAACTTTGAAGTCTTGTTGACCGAACATGAATTTAATTATTCCAAGTCCAAATCAGAAGAAGGTGTATACATAATTATATCAGTTCAAAACATCATAAAATGAAAATATACATGGTGATTGGTAAAAGTAAAACATTTTCAGGAGATTCATATTTTTTCAAAAAACTATTTAACGTAAGTTCTAACAAATCTCTTCAAAGGATGTCGTACTGATAAATCTTGGATTTTTTATTTATTTTAAATCAATTTCATATGTATGTTTCACAAATATATATATATAAATGTTTGTGATGATAGAAATAATTTATTTGAATATTAAATTATTTAAATAGAATATGTATGCAGTAGATAGACAATAGACAATAGACAAGATAAATACAGTATGATATACTCTAATGTAGTTTTTGTATTGAATTTTCAATCAATTTATAAATTATTTTGTGTAGGTATCTACTAATTTTGTTAGGCAACTTAATTGGAATGGTAATCTGAAAAAAAATATTCATGTTTAGGTACCCTCTGCCATTGGCATTTTTATTTTAAAAACAACAAAATAACTTTATTTTATCAAAAATTCTTAGTTAACTTTTGGGTGAAGTTTTAAATCAATCAATCTCTGCATTGGGTGGAAGAGGGCAATCATTTCTATTCCTACAATGAATGCAAATTTGTCAGACTTGTTTTGATTTGTCTACTTAAAAGTTAGGTATATGTAAAGTTTTTCCTAAAGACATTCATTGGAAATTTAAAGAATTGCTTTCATCAATCGCATATAAAATTCAAAAACAAATTCAAGTTGCTTTCGGAATATCTGATTTTTTTATTCAATACATGTATAATGTATACGAAGCTTGCTTTTTTTTATTAGTAGAACTCTCATCAATATACTGGTTTAAATATACCAGCCATACCATTGCTTCAATAAATCTTACTTTTTCAATTATCCTTTTCAATGAAAAGACAACGAAGGATGGACTGCTGATGACAACGTGAGTTAATTAAAAATTCTACCAAAGAGGCATCATCGTTGGTACGATTTTTTTAATATACAGTTATACACCATGAGCTTCGAATAGAAAAGGGTTTCACAAGCGGTACTCAAACTTCCGTAGTACATACTAACTATAGCTAACATTATTCCTTTTCTTTGTGAGTTTTTTTTTATTTCTTTTCAGTTAGCTAAATAGATCTGTATCATTACCAATATTTTTCATTGCTCTGTTCAATTTCACCACATGCATTTGTATCGTCTACATTAGTTTTGATGCATAAAATAGTTTATTTTAAATTATTGAAAAATTAGTTTTTATTATAAGATTTCTCAAAAATTAGCATTTTTTGTTTATTTTCATCTGCACACATTTTAATCGGAATACCAAAATACAAGTGGATACTAGATACTACCCCTACCTATTTAATTACATCATTATTTTGATATTCTTAGCACACATTGCTCAGAGTTACATATAGAGTTACATGCAAAATGGGATAAACGAACCGGAATATGCACATAATTATGTGCACTATTCGCGATTTTTGTAATTTTTTTATTTTTTCAAGTTGTTCTAGTTTTATTTTAAGCTGGCACACATCTTTTTCGTTAACGATCCAATCTTAAAGAAATAAAGACGAACATTTTGTTCCCAGATGTCAGGACTTTTAGTATGTTAGCTCCAGATCCATACTGACCAAGTTTCTTAAGGAATGGCTTAGGTTCCTGCTCGAGCACACTACAACGCCTTGATTGGTTATTACTTCATAATGTGAACTTATTATTCACTTGTAAAATTATGACTTTCCATTTGTCAAATTCCTAGATTTTGGTTAAAATGGTGTTTTCGCAGAACAACTTTTCCGAAGAAACCCAATTAGCGCTAAAAAGCGCTGTTTTGATACATGAAAAAATGTGAATATATGAATTGCATACGGGAGCGTATTAAAAAGTTTGCATGAAATAATGGAGTATGAGTTCTGTAGCTTGTCGTGCGAAAAAAAAGGAATATTTATGTTGACTACTTAAGCAGCCTGAACAATATTCCGAAGGAATGGATTATGTCCCTGCTCACGCAATCTACGCCTTCTTCTGAGCTCTTCATCGATTGGACTATTATAGGTAAATAATGTTTTAAATTTAATAATAAAAACAGATTTCGCATTGAAAATCCCTGAAATACCTAATTTTTTTACAGTGGACGTAGAGGTCTATTATTCCACGAACTCGTGGCAATACTTGTCATCAGAGGAATCATCATGATTTGTATACTGAAATTGAATTCATGAGAACTTTTGTACCAAGTAAAAAAATGGTAAATGCTTTGAAAACAAATGAAGCAGTTAAAAGGCACTTCTTGTTAAAAACGTTCACTGTCCAATGGTAATACACAATGTATTATTTTTAATACATCTATACAAGACATACATCTATACAAGACTATACACTGTCTCCATACAAAATATATTATATATACAACCCCACAACCACAGTAGCAAGTAGCAAGTGTTTCATCATTTTGAAATCTTGATTAAATGGGTCATTTTTTTTTTTAAACTTTCCGTAGGTATATTGTAGTTTTTTTTTTAAATATGGTGTTTAATTTAGCTTACAAAAAATTTGTTTGAAATCAAAAGTCAATCAAACTATTATTATTATTATTATTATTATTCCTATTAACAATTTTTACAATTATATTGTTGCCTACCGACCGTATGAGAATGAGTTGAAGTGAAAAGCCAAAACGGTTTGTATATTTAATTTAATGTTTTTTATTGAAGAGTGCCGACGTTTCGCATCTTGGTTTGATTCTTTATCAAGGCCAAATTGGGAAACAACATTTTTTAACAATATTGTCATTTGTTTAATTTTTTTATCTTAACTATACATAGTAACTTATTCATTAACATTGAACCGTGTCTAAGTACAAGTTCACTAATATGAGCCATTCAATAAAAATTTCCTGAATAAAACCAATGATGATAATATATAAAAACGACAATAAAACATTTTGATATAATAACAGCATTTAAATAAATCACAGAATTCGAAATTTAAATTGAAAACACATTTAGTTCATGAAAAATTTAAAGAACATGAAAGTTGTCAAAATCGAATGTATAGTTCTTCGTGATAACATGATCTTCCAATGCTGATCGTTTGTCTTGATTTCTCGTCACGTCATTGCGGTGTTGACTCATTCTTTTCGAAAGCTACTGTGATGTGGTGCCTATGTAACATTTGTTGTTCCCACGCTCAAGTGCCCTCACTCCTACTAATGCAATCAGCGCAATAGACAACATTTCTATTTTCTGTGAATGGCAGTGGATTTTTCAATGTTAAAAATAAACTTCCAGCATTATTGAAGCTCTTAAATGCAATTTTAACATTGTCGCATTTACTGGTGATTGAATTTGCGATTGACATAGAAGCTGTCGGTACAAAAGGAAGAGACAATCGTTTCAGCAATGTGCCAGGTGTCTTATTGACGGAATTAGTGGCTGAAGAAATATTTTGGTGGTAACGATTTATTAAGCGATTAATCAAATTAAGAGAAAATTAAATTAAGAAAAAAAAAAAGATCCTTTAATAATTGCTTGTTATTATCAGAGAATTGATCATCACTGAGCCGATAGAACCGATCGATAAAGCTTTGCTAATTTTCTGGCTCATTGGATGGATTGAAATAAAGTTCAACAAACGGCCGGATGTGACAGGCTTACGTTACCATTGGGTGAACGCGATGAACGGTCATATTCAGGAATGGAAAGATTTTTGTATGCTCTTGTTCAAATGTGAATTGGATTCGATCATCCACGCTGTTGAAGATGTACACAATTTTATTCACCATTCTCTGTGGTAACAACAGAAATATAGATCATCTACGTACTTTTTGATTACTTGTATTTTCAAATTCAATGAAAATTGACGGAATAAACAATGGTCAAGTAATAAAACTGATATTCCAGTATGAATTGAATAGTACAATAAAACAATAATAATTAATAATAATAATTAATTAACAACTTCCGTTCTGCTGATGTTCGTGTGTTGTTCAATTTCATCCCATCTCCTCTCAATGATTGAGATAATTTTGTTTACTAGTGCATTCGTAAAGAGAGAAACAACATCGAAAAAGACCATTTCTTTATCGTCCTCGTCAATCGAGTTCATAAGAATTTTTGATATGGTAGTGTGATTTTGTCAGTTTGCTGAGGATGTTGGATGCAAATTCAGACAAATAACTACACATATTTATATCCTTCTTCAACATTAATTCTTTATATTTTTGAAAACAACAACAATACAAGATCTAGCTTTGTTTCTATATCTTGCGAAATTCTAATCCATTCCGGATCAGAAGGGATAATAAAATACGGCTAAATGTTCGACTATCATTCGAGTATCGATCAAAATTTTTGTTATTGTTGGTACGAATGATAAATTCATGATTCTCGATAGGGGTACGTTCGTTAATATTTAGTGGCTTTTAAAATGTGATCTTGTTTTATGTCCAATTGCCCACAAACAAATCGATTGCTCGAAACAAATTATCAAAATTTTTAAGGAAAAACAAAGCAGGAGGACATTACATCTGCCAGTTCCATCCAAAAATGCTTTGTCACTTTGTTGTTGGACAGATTCGCATTTGCAGAATATTCAATGCGAACTACACCTATCATCAGCAAGCAATAAATGTTTGACACTTTCTCTTTTAATAGATTTTTATGTTCAAATATGCAAATATTATATTAGTGAACTCAACAAACCCCATTTGCTGTTGTGTTAGTTTTTGTTGCTGCAAAATACCAAAACTGCAATTACATCTGTAAGAATGCCAATTTGCTATGAATTATAACAATTATAAAATTTAACTATTTCGATTTGTTACTACCACATTTTTTTAACATTTTTCGTTTTAGTTTTATACATATGTGTTTTTCTCTTTGAAAATATTTCTTTTATGAATGTTTTTTTTTATTTCATTCTGTCTGACAGTTCAGTAGTACCTACATACCATATTTTAAATACAAAAACGCGTGTTTATCTTAGTTTGTCCAAAACGATCAAAAGATTGGTTCCACTTTTCATTTAGAAAAGCCTTAAAATCACCAAAGCTTTCGTTTTTCGAAATATTTTCTAAGGTGATAGCTCACTATCGTTTTCATGACCTTAATAAAATGGACGAACGTGCGTGCAATCGGTGCCTTCGAATTTCGAGTAGGTATGGCATGTATAGCCCACAGTCCATCCTTGTTGGAACCACATTATCGTCCATTTACATATCGTTCATTTTAGTTACGGGCTAAAATATTATAATTTTATAACGAAAATATAAATCTTATTTGGAGAATCACGTTCAAAAAATGCCTTAAAATTTTGTTGGCTTCGGATTTTTAATATTTTATTATTTTAAAATGACGGCTATAATATAAAAACTTATACATACCAGCAGATCTTTTCTCAAATTTTATTACTAGACTAAGTATACTATATTTAATGGCACGCAAAAAGATAATAAAGGCGAAATAATAAATTTTGTCTTATTTTTTATAAGCCATATTTTCTACATCATATATCATAGCAACTCTGAATATATATATTAGAAACGAAATTGTGGTGTTCATGTAACTTCATCATACTTTCATGATAAATTAATATATAGATACCTACTCATATAAATAGAACATACATATACACAGCAAATTGTGTGTGCCTTGTTTGGAAATTTATTTTTGGACTCTTTACTCCATCTAGAAAACTTTGGATTGCATCTGAAAATGTATTGCACCAATATTTAAAATTAAAATCACTCTGGATGAACCCATATCAATTTGAAAATCTAAATTTATTACAAACCTTTAATGGAAAATTTTGAGTGTCGACAATCCAAAGGATACATTGGCATTCAAAAAGGATACGCTGCTGCTAAACTGAACAACATTTTCAAATTAAATGTTGTGGCACACCCATTTATTATAGCTATACATGTATGTAAATGCTCCTATACATTGGATACCAAGTAATGAATGAATAATTGACCCCACTGAAAATTGTTAGACTATTCGAAGTTAAGTTGTATATATCTTTATTAAGTCGCCCCTCTAGAGAATAGGTTTAAGGTCCTCCACAAAACTTATACCAGACCAACACACAATCATAGCATAGGATTTTTCGTTTGAGTGTTATTTTGTCCATCAATTTTCGAGTTTTTGTTTGTATTCCCTGGAGCATTTTTCACCATTTATTATTAGACTGATGTTCTATATAACCATTATTTTCTTCGGAAGTTGATTTTAAGAGTCAGTTAGAAGACTGTTGTTACGTCATGTAGTGTATCTGCATACAGAAAAAAAAATTGTACCAATTGTTTTTATTGTTATTGCTAATCCTGCGCAATAAAGTTTGAAGATGCGTATGACCAACAATATTTTGAATACATCGATTTACATTCATCGGATATCGCAAGTATTCTGCAAATAAAGATGGTCACTTTCGTCGCCCAGTCCCCATGTCGCAGAAATTTTGCGTCAATATAGGTTTTTATTTTTGCAAATGTATCTATATCTTAACGATTTAAGTCACAGCACGAAAACAATTAGTATCGACTAGTTCATTCAGTAATAATTTGAACAAATTTTTAGACCGTTTTAATGAATGATTCTGATGGAACCTTGAGCGTGTACCTTTTTATGTAAAATATTCTCATGAGCCATGATAAATAAACCATCAAATCCAAGCATCAGTTGAGAAACCAATTAGATTTGTTGACAGTTATCTGCTTGTGCAATGTTGCCAGCTTCAGCAGATTAATACGTATCGAGTTGGGTAAACATAAGCTTTACACACTTAATTTATAAGAACCACATTTTAATATTCTAAATATTGAGTTGGAGCATGTAGAATAACTATGGAACAATATATGCAGTATTCTAATATTGGTCTATTAATATTACAACTGTGTTTTTTCAAGAGTCCTTGATTAAGCAGTTATAATGTTTCTATCAATTAAAAGACAATTTAATAACAAAACCGGGTTCTAATCCTTGAAAAGTAATATCTGTTGAACGAGTATTTCCATGGCTCTCCTTTGTCTATCATGTAATACGAACTTAAATAATCGTATTTTGTTTTGTTCATAATAGTAATTTGAATGTTTTTCGTTAAGAGAAGATGGCAGAGTTTTTACATTCCTGTCGTCACCACAAAATACTTTGATATAGGAACGTGTGATCATAGATCCAAGCTATTTAATTTATTTGCACTTGGAAAACACTTTTCCGGCAGTATAAGAATTCTTTACTATTTTGCCTTTATGCGGTACAAATATCCTTCCACAAACGTCCACCCAAAATCAAGTGCTCATTGCAAGGACGAACTAATGATATTTTTATCGTCGGGGAAGAATAAATTGAGTATTTACTATAAGGTTGCGGACCGCTACCTTTCTTAATACTTTTTGTTGTTGTGAAGCCGAATCCGAAGTCAGAAGTATTTCATCAGCTCAAGTTTTTGAAATATTACCGTTTGAAAATTGAAAAAAGAAACATATCTTTTTCAGTTTTTGAAATACGTTTTAACGTAAGGTAATTTGTTTCAACATAAAATGTGACGGTTTCTAAAAAAACAATTTCTCTTCTGTGGGAATATTTCCGATATCTTTTTTCTTCTTCAAGAAATGTTCAGTTTGCTGGAGCCTTCATCCAGTGTTGACCAGTGTTATGCGTTTGCTCACCTCTTATAAGTTTGGAGATGATATTTGGGAGCCATTCAAATTACATTTTTAAGGATTTTGTGGTAAATATATTCAGAAAACTGACAAGGCGTTTTTCGTGCAAAGGTCAATCCAATTAATTACATACATTGTCGATGGGATTGAAATAATGGAAGGAATAAGCAAAATATTAATGATGTGCTCGTTAGCATTCCCAATTCAAATGGAAGCAGCTTCATCGGGCTTTGTGGTAAATGAGGGTAAAATAAAATGTTTCATCAATGACGAATGGTGACAAAAAAAGTCTACCTTCAAAAGTATAATGACGAACAACTTTTAGCTTCGAAGAGTATTGAATAACTTTGCCTACCTTGGCTATACTTTGAAGTCAAACGAAAGAAACTCTTTCTCTTTGTTAAAAAAAAAACAATTAAGTAACAAATGCATAAGTGGAAGAACTATAAAATATCACTGTTCAAAACCCCCATCATCTCAGTTAATATCTTTGGAACGAAAACGTGGACCTGACCTTGACATTGTCAAAATCGAATGAGAAAATGCTACGTTGTTTGAGCGAAAAATTCTTTAGGTAACACCAATATGGATCCACAAATAAAAATGGTTAAAGTGCTGTAATGATGGTTTGATGTTACTTGGTTAGATGTGTACAGATATCATTATATTGTTTTCGCAGGACAAGCTCATGATAAGAATCAACGCCTATTGACCATCACATCACTTTCAATCCTTTCGTATGTGTGGCTAGTTATGGTATTGATATTAACATACCTACCTTCATAGTTTACCGCTCTTAATGACCAGGATCAGAGGCACCTTATTATAAGAGTAATCAAATGATACTCGTGTAAAACTTCTAACTTCCTCGCAAGGAGCATTAGCCTTGAAGAAAATTAAGATGTTAGACATGATTTGAACTCTTTGTGAGAATCCGGGAGACTAACTACTATGCCTCAAGTTACTACATGATATTAAAACTTTGTAAATAAAATATATATAACAAACCACAGAAAAGTTCTATGGATATTTTTTTGTCTTATAATTCAGGTGAGACAAAAAACACGAACCGTACCTTTATCTGTTCATTCCAGGCCTTCAGGTTTATTTTGTATATAAACTTTCCCGGTTTTTTTCAAATTGAAAAGGTAAATTATTTGTATGTTTACACATTGCAATATATGTAGCTATAATAGGTATAAATCATTCATTTTCTTTTCTGACAAATCAATAAAGTGTGTTTATGATGGTGGTAGATGCTAAGCCCACATAAAGCAGTAAAATATTGAAATATTAACATATAAAACATTTCTTCTTAAAGCCAAAAGCGAGAAACGAGTATAAAGAAAAATATAAGGCAAAATGTTATATTATTCATCTTTATCATCTTCCTATCTTTTCATGTTCACTTAAGATATACTGTGAAAGTTTTACTGTCAAGCATAAAATTGTTTCATTTGTCTGAATCATTATGGGTTTTCTTGGAGACAACTGACGACCCAGGCGCAATGATGGGCAACCCTATAACGGTTTTTATTGTAATTTTTTGTTCTGTGCATTGAATCCATTGATTTTGTCTTTAGATAATACCCACATATATACATCATTTACATATAATAATAATGAAGAATCAAGAACATATAGTATTGTACTGTGACATATTTATTTTTCGGTTGATATAGTAACTGATGTACATATTTGATTCTTGATAATACGCATTTTCGAGTTGTATAAAGGCATTCTATACTTACTATTAGTAACTTATAAGGTGCTACTGAATTCAGAGTAAAGGACGTGACAATTTCAATGTTTTTAAATACTTATTATTAAAATGAGGTAGGTAAGTTGTTTTTTAAAGCTGATTCAGTTCTCAAATTGCAGAAAAAAACTCTAAGGGAAAAGTGTTTTTGCTTCCTACAAGTCGTACACCTTACAAAACTGTCGGGCACAAGACGGCAGCTTTTATGAAAAAAATTGAGATAGTAATTATGTTTTTAATTTTTAATGTTCAATAATTAATTTGTAAAATATGCTAATTTTTTAATTGTTTAAAGCTTAGCTAATATAAAAGAGGAATTGTATTAAAATAAACTGGTTGTATAATGTCAAAATGTGTTATGTTCACTATAAACTCGTTATGTTTCAACCGCAACCACCTTCGCCAAAGATTGTTTAAATGGTCGATGGTTGCCTCCCTTTCATACAAAGCAACTATATTTGATTTTATTCAGATTTCTCTCCATCTTCAGTTATGGCATCTATACTAAATATTTGGGAGCAGAATCAAAAACATTGGCAAAATCAGGTCTTTTGAAATACTTACAGTGTTTTGTTGTTAATGATTATAGTTGCATGACAGTTGTTATACAGGGTCATTATTCGCATAAGGTTTGCCAAAAAGATGGAGAAAGTAGGCTGGGTCAAGACAAGAAAAAAATCTTGCGGGAGGGGGGGTCTATCTCCCCCAAGTTTAAGCGGGAAGGGCAATTTTAAAAAACTTACTTAAAAAAGAAAAAAAAATATTAAAAAACAACGGTACAACCATGCTAGGTATACCTTTTTGGAAAAAGAAATCTATTTTTATATGTTTTTTTTTTAAATAAACTTGTTTTAGAGAATAGTTTATGAAAATTTAATTTCAAACTCAAAATTTTGAAAAAAAAAATTTAAACTAATTTTTTTCTATATTTTATGTAGTTAAGTATAATTTTTGTTTCCAAAATTGAATGCTCTTATTAATGAAAAACAGAAAAACGGATGCTGAAATGTCTTGTATCTACTTTTTGAGAAAGTTGAAAATAACATATATCTAAAGGTGCAGAGGAAGTTTCGCTTCCGCTAAATGCTTGATCGAAAAGTTTGAAACCGTGAATGATTTTTATTCAAGCGTTAAAATAAAGTATCTAATTTTCTATAAATTTGGTTAAGACAATTTTTAACGAGAAAAGCACAATACGTTTGTAAATCGACAAAACACAAAATCATTAGAACCTAATAGAGTCAAAATATTTCATACTTCATTAAATTCTTGGTAGGAAACGCTGAATTAAAACAAGAAACATATTATTGCAAGTTTTTTTTTTAATAACAAACGCATTACAAACTGTTTTAATGTTTGTATACATTTTATGAACCTATAAACATTATAGGCATAGATAATGAACGTTAATGCGATCGTTTTCCACTTTTTACACAACAGTTCCATTAATTTATTTGGCTATTAAATTCATAACAAAAATCCTACTGACATAAAATTTGTTTGTGACTTGAAAAAGTCATGTCTCCACTATAAAGTTTACCGATTTTCCATACTTCTTCGTTTTAAAGTCATAAAGAAGATAAGAACCAGCACCAAACACATTCCACTTATATAATATAATGTAAAGGTATAGGTAAGGTATACATATCTCTTTTAAAGATAAGTTATGGGGTCTTAAAAACCTATTTAAGTATATGAACTTACAGTTACAACACAAGTCTTAGGGCCAGTCTTTTCAGATCTGGTTAAGTTGAATCATTGATTATTTCCGCTGGTAACCGTAGATTCTGTCTTTTCAATAAATTTTTAACCAGAGAATCTATGGTTAACATAGATTAGGTTAACCAGATGATTTTCCGTGGTTAGTGTCATTATTCCAGTCGGTTAACAGAGATTTGGTCTTTTCAGCAAAATTTTAACCAGAGAATCTATGGTTAACAGAGTTTTCGTTAACCAGTCAATTTTGTTTGGTTAACCACAGAAATTCTATGGTAAGTGATTATTTTTTTCACATTTGTGTTGAATGATAAATAATAAACTACATAATATAATAATAATAATTGATTATCACTACTAAACTAACCGTAAAGAATAAAATTAAAGAAAATGAAGATCTACCTTCTTAATAAATTACCCCCTATATTTAATGTATGTATATTTTTTTGTTTTCCTTTGTTCGTAAATGAATCAATTTAGTTTATCCATGTGCATCGAAACGAGACGGGCTGTTATCAATTATTGACAAAATTTTTGATCTCTTTCTCTCGCATTCAAAAAAGTATAAACAAATTTAACCAGAGTTTCCGTTTCACATCTGGAGCACTGGAAAATGGAACTATCTCTGGTTATGTAGCCAAAGTAGATAAAATGGTGAAAAGACGAACTGTGGTTTTCGAAACGACTGGTTAAGATGATCAAACCAGAGTTATGGTGATCAAACCAGAGATTTAACCAAAACTGGAAAGATTGGCCCTTAATCATGTTGATCGAAGTTTTATCACTTATTCAACAAATTATACAGCGTAAACAGACACTCGAATTACAAGTCTAGCACGGTGATATCCAATCCTCTGTTCTATGGCTATGACATACACGGCCGTCTCTCTCGTATTTCGGTCAGAATATTAATGTTTATTCAAACTTTGAATTATAAATTAGCATTGGTTGATTTAATAGTTAGTCGTGGGGACGTGGGCTTATGCAAAAAGTCATTAAGTGCCTTTGAAAAAAGTTGCACTAAGTGATTTTTTGCAATAACCCCACGAAATTAAGCTTAGGTAATAAAATTGTTTGTTTTTTCAATAAAGTTTCTGAGAACATATTTATAAGAACATTAATACATCTTCTTTAAAACGCCTCAACAAATTATTTGTGAAATACATAAAAAAGTATTTTATTTTTATAGTTAAAATCTGATGGAAGAATATATTCTACCTACCTAATTCAACTGAGTTTTCGATTCAAATTCAAACGATATATGTATATTTTATCTTTTAGGACATGGGCCAGTGCATGCAACCAGGTTGTGAACTTTATTGTTCTCGAAGATTTATACTACTTCCTTTTACAAAAACCCTCAGTTATCTCTAAGTCAATATCCATTTCTTACATCAGTCAAAGTTTTTCCTTTGGTATTTTTCTGCGACCCAGGGCTTAGCAGTCAATAAAATACTCAAATGGCAATTTTTATGGGAGGGTTCTTGCTGCAAAATTTGATTTAATTTGATGAGGTTTCTTTTAGCTTCATCCAACCAACCCCATGATAACTCCAATCATTGATCGTTAAGTATAATTCATAGCTGGCAGCGGTCGCCTTGGTTGGAAATTTATGAATAATAGCATTAAAATAAATTTCCAAAAACAGCAAAATCAAAACTAATATGGTCGTTAATTTTGCTTTCAGACTGTGGCAATGATGTCGTAAAAAATATAGTAGTACCTTATTACCTTACTTTATTTGACTGAAATTGTTTGTAACTTCATAATTATGAAGTACACGACACCCTATATTCTTACTGTTTGTTACTTAAATGTTTCTAATATGTCTTTCTTCTTATACAGGGCGCAAGAATAATTTAAATGTTCTAATTTTGTTTTTATATTAATTTTGTATGTCGTTTCTTCTCGGTGTTAAGATGATCAAACCAGAGTTATGGTGATCAAACCAGAGATTTAACCAAAACTGGAAAGATTGGCCCTTAATCATGTTGATCGAAGTTTTATATGTATGTTTAGTGATTGCTTGTGAATATTGGTCGCCTTTTTTTATTTTTTAACGTCGTTCTTTTCTGCAAAGTCTTTTGTTGGTTTTGTTTTTCTTTTATATATAAATTATAAAAAAAATTATTAAAATTAAATTTAAATATTTATATATTTGGAGACCTATACAAACAAAAATTAATTGTTGTGAACCAACTTCGATTGAAAAATTTTCGGCTATTCCTTCCAGTGCATCTAATCTTTACATCGGTTTTAGTATCTACTATTAATATAACTGAAAAACCTATTAGGTTGTTTGCCCCTATCAATTGATAGTTTATATTGAAATTTTGTACTTTAAAAACTGAATTACCTAAACAATAAACTGTTCAACTTTTACATACATTACAACTTTTACATCATATGTAAGATTTTTATTTTTTTTTTTAATGTTTTTTTTTTACAAGTTTTTTGGGATTCTATTTTATTTTATATTATGTCGTCTCTTTTGGTCCGGATTCTTAAAATATATTCCCGTTGGGAGTTAATAGTGGATTAAACTTGTTTTATTCGCATTAAAAATAATGGACCAAAATTCGATTTTTTATTTCAATTCACAATCGCCAGATTCATATTCATATTCATCATTCAGATTCAATGCCTACATTTTTAAAGCATTTCATACATTCATTTATAAAATATCAAATTTCGATTTGTATCAACTATCATCTATCAATTGACAATCTCAATGCACATAAACGAAAATAAGGTGTTTTGACTTTCAACATCATTTAATAAATGAATTTTTTTGTGGCCCCATTAGGTGACGTGTCATAAAGGCCAATTGTCATAATGCCGAATTTTAAAACATCGTCTTATGACTCATTCTGACACAAGACATAAGAGCAGATTTACTTGCGACGTAAGATCAAACTTGTTTTCTTATTTATTTCAACAACAAAAACAAGTTATAAGAAACCAAAACCACGGATTGAGTAGGATGTCGAAGAACGAGCTTCTCATTTTTACTCATAAGAGTATTTCGTTGTAAGGGATTTCAAAATAAATAAGTACAAACTACCTACGGTGTAGTGTTAAGATGACAAAAGAAGAGCATATAGTGGAGAGGAATGTTGGCGCAATGATAATAATCAATTAATGGTTAAAATTGAAAATTCGCGCGAATTTCTCACCTTATACCACAAATTCAATATACAAATGTTTTTGTTGTTGAAAAAAATAAGAATTACATGTGTGTTTTTCTAAAGTAACGATTTCAAGGTTATAATGTTTTTTTTTTTTTAAATCTTTGTTGGGTAGAATCCGAAAAAAAAAATTAATTAGTAGGCCATGAATAAAATTAAGATTTTTCTTTTACTTTACTCATTATCATTATAATCACTTTTGAGCAAATAGTACAGACGTATATGATAAAAGATTAACTAATTCTCATTTGAGTTGAGTAAAGTCTCATTCAGCATTTAGTTTTTCAAAAATAAAAAAAGGCTTTTTTTGTGAATTTAGTGGAGAGGAATGTTGGCGCAATGATAATAATCAATTAATGGTTAAAATTGAAAATTCGCGCGAATTTCTCACCTTATACCACAAATTCAATATACAAATGTTTTTGTTGTTGAAAAAAATAAGAATTACATGTGTGTTTTTCTAAAGTAACGATTTCAAGGTTATAATGTTTTTTTTTTTTTTAAATCTTTGTTGGGTAGAATCCGAAAAAAAAAATTAATTAGTAGGCCATGAATAAAATTAAGATTTTTCTTTTACTTTACTCATTATCATTATAATCACTTTTGAGCAAATAGTACAGACGTATATGATAAAAGATTAACTAATTCTCATTTGAGTTGAGTAAAGTCTCATTCAGCATTTAGTTTTTCAAAAATAAAAAAAGGCTTTTTTTGTGAATTTACTTAAAAAACGAGAGCATGCTCCCGAAGTTACTCAAATAACTTTTTCATACCTACTAAACTGAGATCTTAATCATCAAATTTGGAAATAATTTATTTTGAAATTATGTTTAACACATATGTATACAAGTAGAGGTAGGTGCCACATGGTAGGCGCTTTGCGCATAGATGCGTTAATTATCTTTGTCTATATTTTTGTGTTTTAATGTTTTCCAAATTTTCGACCTGTTTTCTCATCAACGCAACGGTGCGAGCGATTTGATTTGATTTTTTGGAAAAATAATGTATTGCGAGAATTCTTACCAAATGACATATAAATAATATTTTAGAGAGTAAATTCTTACTTCGAAAATTGGAATTAAAGTGAGTCGAGTGTTTATCATAAATTTACTAAAGTACTTTACTAATTAGCTTTTTATGGCCTTTAGTCCATGAAAAAATGGCGTTTCGTGCGGATGCTCATTGTTTCAAACAAGCGGAAATTTGCGTATTGACAAGGTGCTCACTGTCGTCCACTGATGAGTGCAAAGTGAGCATCCGCACGAAACGCTATTTTTTTTCATGGACTACAGGCCATAAAAAGCTAATTTGAATCAATAATTCAACAAGTCCACTAAATTTAATGCTAAGTCTTCTACTTAGTTGAAATTATTTTTATTTATTATTCTATATTTATTAATTTTTTCAATGTAGGTATATAGAATTTGTATTATAACAGAAACATTTTATATATAATCAACAAGTAATTTTGGCTTAAGAGTATGTATATTCTCATTTTTTTAATATGACCTAGTAGCTTATAATCAATGTGCTAAAATCTACCAAATATTGGGATCATAGGTTTCAATAGTTTTTCTGTTTTTTATAAACAAACTATAAACAATAATTCCATTTGATTGGTTTCAATCAAATGGAATTTTGTTCAATACAATGAGATAGTATAAAGAATCTTTATGTTTGGATTTAAAGAATCATTTTATCAGCTTGTCTTACTATAAATTAACATATTTTAGAGCAACATTTTGTATCTTATAACTGTTAAACTTTTAATCTGAAATAAGCCCCAACTTAATCAATATTTAATCTCACCAACTGTGTCCAAGGCATTACAGAGTGTCGTACATCTCAATAAATCAATATAATGTAATTAATAATGTATGCCAACGAAATACAAATCTGAATAAAAAGATGTGAGCACCAAAATTGAATTGGGAAGCCATTAATAATAAATGAGTTAAACGGCACGCTACTGTTACAACTGTCATATCGTATTTACTGTTTTGATAACTTGGTTACTTTTTTTTTTGAAATCGATTTAATTGAGTTTCAATCGGATTAAATATTTATTTTCCCATCTGTGTATAGTTCTAATATATATATAAATAATGAGATTCATTATTGTTATTATTGTTTGACAGAAATACATAGATATCATCGGCCGTTCTTTTTTTAAGTGGTTTCATAATGTGGAGATTGCAAAGATTTGGGTTTAAATAAACTAAATGAAGTTGCAAGTTAATTAATTTCCATGATGAATTTTTTCCATGTAGAAACCATCACAACATTTTATATATACGCCAAACATTAGTTCACCCTAAAATATCCATTTTGTCCCCCAACAATTTGGAAAATAAAACTATTCATATTTCATTGATAGAAACATCCTATTGTTGAGTTAAAGACGATAGAGTGAACATTTTATAAGGATAAAATAAAAACACTTGTTTCTTTTAGGAACCACAGTTAAAATTTATTTAAAACTAGTTTTTCTCAAAAATTTCAATAAAATTGCTTTAACTGTATTGTTCAGGAAGTGCAACTTTGGGGTTGTTTGCCTGCCAAACCGATGGCATCTGACCGAAAATATATTTCCAAGGACCTAGTTTGACATTTTTCCCTTTTAATAGTGTGTGAGCCATGTAAATCGTTCCAGTTATTGGTGAAACACGGACGGATTAAGATGTGTCTACCGAAATGCTTAACTTCCGGTCAACATTTAAAATTAAACTTAGCTTCCGGTCAAAATTTGAAATTAAATTATACTATGTTTCCAGTTCGGATTTCATATAAGCTTAATTTTAGAAAATTAATGGGGTTCTTATCTCGGCTTAGCATAGTATTTCCTCAAACACATAGGCACTTACCAATAACCAATCGCTACCCAAGCGTTTATATAAACACGCGGTTTATTTATAATTTTAAATAAGACTTAATTTGCTTACCAATAACCAAGTTGAACACGTCTTTTACTAACCGCCTCTCTATTACTTATTCTATTACATTCGCTGTTTTATCATTTATTACCTATTATTTCATTTAAGGTGCTTATTTTAATTGCCCATCAAAATTAAAAACATTTCATCAACACACAGACTGAAGAGAAAAGTTGTTTTTTTCTCTCTTTTGCTTTGAGTTGTCACAATTGACATTACAAATGCGGGGATTCACTTAACCGTGAAGTTAAACATGAGTTTCTCAACTATAAAATTTAAGCCGACGATAGCGTTGAGCTAACTATTAAAATGATTATTAGTATGCGTAATTATTTATAGTCGACTTAAATATTTAAGTCAGGTCTTAATTTGATTAATGGTAAGACCCGTAGTAATGCATTAAAACATCTCATTAAAACATGCCATGAACTGGTTTTTATTATAGAGAGGATATTTTTTAAAAACTGAAAAACCTTCTAGAACCGGTTTTCTTGCATTTGATTGACAGTTAGTAAGGGCTTTGAATATTGGAGACAAGGATAACATTAACAATGCAAAATTTTATAAAAATTAAACTTGTTTTTACAAACTTCGACTTTAAAATCTCATTTCCCAAAAATTATTTGTTAAAACAACATGAAGCAATCATTTAAATGAATATTGGAGTTCTAGCTTATAAAAAAGTCTTATCACATTGATAGAGCGTAAGCAGTTTAGTTTTGATTCAAGTTTTAAAAATAAAAAATAAAAAAAAAACATTTCATTCAAGATAAAAAAAAAAAAAAATAAAACTTTTACACACCGTTACAGTTTGCCTGCATGTATGTAATCGACACCTGCAGCCTAAGCGGTTGGGCCGATTTTCTTCAAACTAGGTCCAAAGTGTTCTTATGATATAATGCCCATACGTTTTTTTATTTGAACTAGGTTTAAAAATAACGGTACATAACATATGAACGTAACCGATAATTCCATATTTCTCGAAAAAAAAGACCAATTTCGATAAAATTTTATTCGAGTAATATGTTGGCAATGGTGAATTGGTGATGTCAGAATCAGATTATTAACGGTACCTGTGATAGAACCGTTTCTTATTACACTGACTATCTTTCGAACGGGTGCACCGATTCTGACGAAATTTGGTATTCTAAAACAATTGCTTAACTTAAATAATATTGCAAAAACAATTATTTAAAAAAGTAATTTTAAATTTTTTTTTTAAACCAATAATTCAATTTATCTCGAAAAAATACGATTAATTGTGTGATGTCTTTCATATAAATGTATTTTTATTGCATGCAGATAAGCCGCGATAAGGTTAATGGAATACATCATTTTCAATTATTTATGTATCGAAAAATATATCTTAAGACTAAACTGAATTTTACAAAAACAATTTATTTACACTCGTTTATGCAGGTAGGAGAAGAGAAGTAGATAGGAGTTCAAACGTTCAAAGTTAGAAAGAAGAGAATATAGATTTGAGTTTAAGTAAGAAGCGAAAAATAGAGAAAAATTACACTTTTAAATCGATTAGAGATAGATTTTATATTTGTTTTTTATTGGTAGAGAGTTCCATACTTTAACAGCATAAATGAAAAACAAGCGAGATGAATTTAGATAGTGAATGGCTGATGGTATTATACTAATGTCGAATTCCTTTCAATTTGCCAGATTTGATCGGAAAAGTTGACTTTTTTCCTTTCTATGGATCTTGAATAAAAAAGTTACTTTATTTTGATTGCTTGTGTATATTTCTGTAGAAGCAACTTTAATCATTAACTATACTTATTATTGACAAATAGCACAATTTACAGCAAAATTCACAAGATTATGTAAGATGCTGTTTTTGGCATCAATGTAATGTTTCAATGTTAATCCTAAATCGTTGTTTGCATGTTGTGATATATAATCATATCTACGCAGCCCATGAATGTACCTAATCGAGTTATTGAAAGCTACTTGAAGTTTACTTTGGGATATAAAGAGTCAATATTTGGGTATACAGTCTTGCTCTGGTATCAGTTGAAGTAAAGCTTGCAGTGCTCTACAGCTTTCGTAGACATCCATATCTTACATATAACATAGTTAGTACGATCATATCCAGAAAGGTTAGTTTTTATAACGAAACCAAGGCTCTTGCAGTTTGAACAATATTCAATTTATCTACGGAAAGAAAAATATCAGGTAAAGTATTGAGTTATAGCTCCTTTTTAGATATCGGAATGACTTGAGACATTCTGGGATTTTTAGTCCATTTTTTGTAGACCAAGAACAAGAATACATTTCACGAAGGTCCTCCTTTAAATCGTTTATAAGTTCATGTATATTTTTATTTGTAAAGCGACCTTTACACGGTCAGTCATTTGACATCAATCTGTAATAGTGTTTGTAAAAATATGATGACTGATAATACATATGTGTAGATGAATGACGTGGACGTCCTCTGACTGACCGTCTAAAGGTATCTTTAGTGATCGAGGCAAGTACAATTGAACATCGTCAGAAATTAAAAAAAAAATATTTCAAAATATATAAAACAGAATTTTTTTCAAACAGAATTTTAACATTAAGTTTCTCATTAAAAGGTAAAACTAACTGTTTGATTGAATAAATTGGTTTAAATTCCAAAAGAGGAGGAAGAATCTGGCTTAATTTTTTTGCCAAGCTTTTGAGAAGGAGCGTTCAGTCGATAAGACTGAATTGGTATTCCCTTTTTATGAAGTTAAGGTAATGCGTATAAAACAAAAATTGAATGGTCTCTTTTTTTTTTAATGATAACTTTTCACATTGATCAAAAATATGATTATTAGTTAATATGGAATAGTGCGATATTATAAAAACCACGTTATGCACGCTCGCTAATATCAGGTAAATTTTCCTTTTCATGCACTGTTGGTATTCTTGAAGTGGGCAACAGTTATTAAATTATTATTTTTTGGTAAATAAACTAAACGTTAACATATTACTGTTAGTTTATTTAACTTATATTTTGTAATTGGGTTAACAAGTTTTTATTTTCATCAATACCTACCTAATTAAAAGAATAAAATTTATTTTTTTTAAATTTTAAAACTGAGTTTATATATTGGTATTCCATAATGGGTACACTTCCACTTACTTAATGCTTTTAATTTTAAGTAATTTAGTCTTGTGTCCGTCTATCTATAATGATGCATAAAGCCTTTCGCTTTGGAATTCTCTGAAATTATTAGGAAGGTTATGCAAAAGTATATATGTAAAAAAATCAGCTTGATGGTTACTAATTAAAAGGAGCCTTAAAATATGTTTATGTTTCTATTAGGAAGAAAAAGCAACAATATCATGTACGTACATTATACATATAAGAAAGTTTATAATTAATTTGAATGCGCCCATATAAAAGAAGTTTAATTAACCCACACATTCTGTTATTTAAAAGATGCCTTTGGTATTCTATACACATCGCTAAGTTTATGCGTTTCAATAATTTTAAACATAATTTGCTCATAAGGTTTTTGAAACCTTCTAACGATACCTATGGTTAAGGTGATGTGTGTGTAAGAGTGAATCTTTCTTACTTAGATACAATTAATTAAAGCAAAGTAACTTTTGGTACCTCCATTGCGAAACTCAAAACAGAAACTTTTATAAGAAAATTTTTGTTTTCCCGAGTGTAATCTGTTTGAAATTATAATACAAAATTAATAGAAACTCTAATAAGTTTTTATATGAAGCTGTCAATGCAAGTGGTATTAAGCAAATGTAGGTACGAACAGAAATAGTACGATTTGAAAATTATGGAAATGATAGTGAAGAAAAGTGAAAGCTTTTCAAAAAAGGGATTAATATATACTTTGCTCATTTTATTTTTAAACCAATTTTTTATGTTTGTT
The DNA here is from genome assembly GCA_951217065.1 of Baccha elongata. Taxonomy (NCBI): domain Eukaryota; kingdom Metazoa; phylum Arthropoda; class Insecta; order Diptera; family Syrphidae; genus Baccha; species Baccha elongata. Next base: position 198,007,221 of record OX578272.1, on the reverse strand, counting down.
GTAAATTTTAAAATCATTCCACAGCATATATTTCATTTTTAATTTATTTATTTATTATTAAACATATTAAGTATATTAAAACATTCCGTTTTTAAAGGAATAGTACAATTACAATCGTTTTAAGAAGGTTGATGGTCGTTTAGCCTTAATAGTAGACAAAAAAAAAAAAATTAAGAAAAAAATAATTGAAAAAAAGGGAAACAAATAAAACAAAATAATAATAAATATCAAATATAAATATCAAAACTTTAAGAGAAAACGGAAATTGATTCAGCACCCAAAATGATTTTCTAAAGCTTTTTTAAAGATTGCGCATTTATTAATTCTTCTCAATTCGGAAGGTAAGGAGTTCCATAGACCAACGGTGTACACAAAAATTGTCGCTTTGAAATAATGTGTTTATGTATTGGTGTAATAATAATGTTGCTTCTATGCGATTGAGGGAACACAAGTTTTTCATATAGGTAGTCTGGTGCCTTTGGGAGACATGATCGAACAGACCGAGACTATAGACAAAAAGTATGATATTATTGAAAGCAACTAGGAGCTTTCTTTGACTTCTACTATCAATATTACAACAAATTAAGCTTCCATAAAGTAGAATCGGCTTAATGGGAGTTTAAGAAAGTAGTTATAATCTTGGTTTTAACAGGGAGGCAGCCACCAGTGATATTAAGAACCCGGAGTGCTACGTATGTTTTGCCGAGACCACTTGACATGTGATCTAGCCAAGTTAAGGTTTGGTTGAAAGTTATACCCAAGTTCTTTGCCGTACTAACATAAGGAAGCGTGGAACTACCTAGCTCTGTACCAGGGAAACAAGTATAGTTAATAAAATTTTTATAGATGACAATGGCTTGATTTTTTTTCGGGTTTAATATCAACTGATTTTTCTTAGCCCACTTGAATACATTAAGTAGATCTTGATTCAGACGAGAAGTAGCATCGTCAACAATACCTAATGGGTAACTAAGATACATTTATACATCGTCGGCATACATAAGTACTTTACAAGACTTGACAACATCGGGAGGGTCGTTGATAAATATCGAAAGAAGCAAATGGCAAAGAATTGATCCTTGTGGAACACCAGAATGAGTTACAAGAAATTCAGAGAGTTGTAAGTTGCTGTAAACTTGTTGCTGATATTTTTGAATAAGTACCACCGCAGTACCTTCAAAATGAAAGTAATGGCTTATTTTTTTTTTTAATAAAGTAGAATGGGATACAGAGTCAAAGGCCTTTGAAAAATCAAGCAAAACCATCGTAAACACTTTTTGTTTGTCGATTTCCTAACGAATATTATCTACTACTTTTAGGAGCGCTGTAACTCAACTGTGCTGTGGTCTAAAACCAGCTTGAATCGGCGAAAGCAATTTGTTTTGTTAGCTGATAAAAATGAAGAGATTTGTTGACACATGATTTTTTCAAATGCCTTCGAGATGAATGGTAAAATCGAAATAGGGCGATATTCTGTAGCTTGAGAGGTAGAGTTCTTGGGAACAGGAATGATTTTAGAAATTTTCCATTGTTTAGGGTAAGATGAAGTGATTAAAATGGAGTTGAAAATGTATGTTAGGAAATGAGAACTCTTTAGCATACTAAAGATTTTACGTATATATGATAGTGAAACTTATGGGTGTACATGTGTACTGTATGTTTTCTGTGAAAATTTAAATTTAAAGAAGGATTAATTTTTGTATAACCCAGGATTTAAAAAACAAATAAGACTCTAAAATAACACAAACCACTAGCTCCTCTACCATCTAAGAAAAAAGAAAAAAAAAACTTTTGAACACTGTCAGAAGTCAACTAGTCAACCTAAACTGAATAATTTGAATCCATTTGAAGTTGCGGCAAACAAAGTCAAACACATAAAACAGTCGGTGTACCCATGTATACTTTTCTTCTTATTTATATTCATATAAATATACTTATTTTCATACTTATACTAATACAAATCTTTGGCTCAATTTACTTGACAAAATGCTCTACCAACTTGAACAAAGTTTTTTTTTTATTTCTAAACCATTTTTCCTGGCGGTTAACAAATTAGTCTTAGCTGTACAATGTACATATACATTTAAATCAACAACACAAAAGGTGGAAAGTTCGACTAAAAGTTTTTTAAACAAATGTTTTTTTCTCTCGAAGTCTTAAATAACGTAAATCGCGAAAAAAATTTGTAAACTAAAACGTGGGTCGTCATAGTGGTAATGCAGGAACAACTGAAATTCTGAGAACCATATCAATGCGAAACCAGAATAGCAGGATTTTGCTTACAAGCATCCTAAGGCAAATACACAACAGTTGTATAAAGCAGATTTAGCATCAGAATATGTTGTAATATCAACATGAAGAGTAGCTATTTGGCAAAAATAATTTAACTGGCATAAAAATAAGCGAGAGTATAATAAATTGCTTTCCGAGATAGCACCTGGTTCTGGCTTCAAACCAAAGCAAATATTATGAAACACAAAAACAATAAGATTTTAACTTCCTCAAAAAAGGATGATTTAAAAAATCTGTACTTACCTTTGTATGTATGTATGTACGTATTTACATATGTATGTATATGTAATGTATTTATCTTTCGTGTATTAAATAGATTTCTAAAATGTTGGGTGGCAATGATTTCATAATAACACGTGGATCACATTTTTCAAGAAGAGTAGGTACATTTGTAGTCTTCAAATTTATTATTTTGAATGTTAGTCATGTGTGCTGTCATCATGACTCATGAATCATTGTTTGTTTTGTTTCTTAGAAGTATAGAACAAGTGAGATCTTGAATTCCTTACGATAGAAAAGAGGAAGATAAACTGTTTCTAATATTTAATAAACATTTAAGAAAGTTTAAACCAAGACAATTTGATCTAATAAATAATTTGATGAATGATGAATTTCTTTGTGTCTTAAATTCTAAAGGGTAAGGTAAGATACCTACAAAGACAGTATAAGTATATATAAGATATTCTTTCATAACTTTGTAGTGTCTACTTTAACATGAATTTTTTGGAGATTAAAATACAGATACTTACTTATATCCAGATAATTTAGGTTCTTAAAATCCTATTCTTACAAATAGTGCATTAAAATGAAAAGTAAACAATTAAAAATGGCATTTCATAAAGTTTTTGTTATTTTCAACTGTCAGGCAATAATTTAGCAGCGAGAATATTAATGAAATCATAAATCTTCATATATTTTTTAATTACTTTGAGGAAGTTATTCGAATTTTTGTAAAACTTTTCTCTTTGTTATTAATATATATAATGCATGCAGTTCTTCGCGTATTTTATATTCAATAATGTAAATTAAATTTTATTTTACTACTTTCTCCACCATCAAAAACAAGTGTTTTTTAACGCAAACAAATAATTGATCAGCATCACATCCGCAACAACTGTAAAGCATCAGCATCGCAAAACAGCATCTGATGCTGAATCACAGCACAAACAGTTGACGTGGAAATCAACCATAATCCCCAAAAAAAAATCTCCATGGGACGAAATTCCCAAGGACATAAACATGATCCTAAGGACAAAATCCTAATAAGGTAAGAAGCCCAATGGACACAATCCCCAACACAATTTTTTTTATGGGCGAAATCTCCACAATCTCCAAAATCTCAAAAATTCCAATACATGTTTTAACTTGCGATTATATAGGAACTATATAAGGCTATAAATTAGTATAAATTAGTAAAATGTACGGTCAAATATTAAAAGATGATTTTTTTTTTAATTTCTTTAAACCATTTTTTTAGTGAAAAAGAAGATGACTAAGATGAATGTTTTTTAATTAAATTTTATTAAAAACAAACCTTTAAAATATACGTGTTAATATGTTATATTTTTTTATATTTAATTAACGGTATCTACATTCCACAAACTTCAAACGTAGTTTTAATAACGCAAATTTAAATTTAATAAAACAGAAAATAGTTAGTTTTTTAGTTTTTTTTTTAGTTTTATTGACTTCATTAGTATAAACATTAATTACATTTCAGTGTTGTTAATATAATAAGTCTATTATGGATTGGCCAAAAGCCGTCTACCAGACTAACATTTAAATTATAAATTATACATGATTAGAAAAAAAACTATAAAATTATTAAAATGGTTTTTTTTTTTTTTTTTTTTTTTTTTGCTCTTTTTTTTAAAAAAATTCGGTACGCATATTTTAATTCACAACAAAATACAAAATAAGGCTCTAAAAATTTTCTTCAATTATGAGATTTCGGTAACGAAGAGCATTCGTAGTATACTCCATTAGAAGATCACAACTTCGTTCGCCATTTAATATAGCTATCACTTCGTCTAAATCCAGTGTATCTACTCCAAATGAGCGCCTGCGGAACTCTTTGAGTATTGGACAGATTCCCAGAAAGTGAAACACATCTTCGCGCATTTTCAAATTGCATAGATCGCACAGCAGAGGTAGTTCTGGCCTATGTGGAAGAAAATTCAAACGCATTACTTCCCCTCTTATTTTAAACAGAGTGCTTATTTTTTCAGTCGTGTTTTGGGCTAAGAAATATGTGTTTAAATTCAGATAATGATTAAGTTTGCTGTAATAATCTCTGTATTGCGATGATTCGGCTTGATTCCTAAACTTTTCATAAATGATATTTCCTGTTCTTTTAAGCAAATTGTTAAATTTCGATCTTAATGCATCAGGATTATCGCTTATTGATATATGTAAACTTATTGCAGATTCATTGGCCATTTTTTCCATTCAGTTACGCAAGTTCCCTCCGAGATTATCAGCTGCGTGAGAACAAGTCTTGGAATCCTTTCTTCTTCCATCGCTATAACTCTTGTAACGTAATTGAAATGCATTTTAAGAGTGTCCAAAAATAGCGGGGCTATACCAGTTTCGAGATGTAACATATAATTAGGTGATCAACAGACAAGAAACTGTTTACGAACGATTGAATACGACAGTGATCACTGCGGACTTGCCACCGTAATACAGCTTCCGAGCGAACTTGTGGAATTGGATGAGTATGTGCCTGTGCACTCTTACAATTTCAGTAAGACGTGCTGGCCACGCTTCTCCAACGCCTTGGCAAGAGAAATACGTTCCGATGACATTTCTCCACCAAATGACAGAAACCTGACGAACGTCGAGATCGACGGGTTCCTGACTCAAATGGATACGACTATAAAACGAACAATAGACAGAACAATCCCAAAATATAAGGAACAAGACCCTACTGGTTTATACAAGAACGCGACAATCGACGCACTACACCGACAAAAAAGTGGACTGCTGACTAGATTGAAACTTCTGTACAGACGTTTCACGGACACACGTGATCTGGAGATTAGGACATTGAAGTCGTCGATCAAAAACATTAACATTCTGATTAGACAAAACTATAGATTATCTATTAATTTATATTGGGATAACAGAATTCGGGCTGTTAATTCTAGCGACCCTAGTATGTTTCCCCAAATAAATAAGATATTTAGAAGAAATGATCAAAACGATCTTCCATGTCTTAAACTCCAGAGGACAACAGATAACGAAGACGTACTAACGATTGCGGGAATTGATCCGGAAGGTGCCGTTTTCGATGACAATTTTTATATGATAGAAGATCCTCAGGAAAAGGTAGAAGCTGTAGGGGCTGCTTTCCAGCAAGTGTATAAGGTGAATGCTAGCATTCGTCCGAATCATGACCTGGAGAACAGAGCCTTGCTGCACAATTTCTATCTTGGAAATAACATAACGCAATGGCGATCTGAGAATACTGGTTTCACCGGGTTCAATGACGAAAATTTGGCAAACGCCACCATCGCCGAGCGAAATGGACCCAGTTCATTGTTAATTTCGAAGGTAGAACTTCAGTTAATTTTTCAAACATTAAAGAAAAAGAAATCTGCGGGGGTCGATGGTATACCCAACATTGTGTTACGACATCTCCCTGAGGAAGCCATAGACATTTATACCACACTGTTTAACAACGCATTGAATAATGCATATTATCCAGTGAGTTGGAAGACAGCTGTGGTCCATCCTCTCCCCAAAAAGGGAAAGGACAGCTCCAATCCGGCAAATCTTCGGTCGATAAGTCTACTTCCAAGTATCAGTAAGGTATTCGAAAAGATTCTCAATAGAGCTCTGTTCAAGTGGGCTGAGGACAAGAATATTATTCCAGACAATCAGTTTGGCTTTAAGGCGGGACATGATACTATTCATGCCGCGTCTAAGTTAGTTTCTGATGTTCAATGGAACAAAGCGAAAAATCAATGCACAAGTGCCGTTCTTGTTGATTTAGAGAAGGCTTTCGACACCGTATGGTTAGAGGGTCTTTATCTGAAATTAACCAGATTTGGCATAAGTAAACCACTGTTGTATATGCTTCATGACATGCTCAATGGTAGAAAGTTTGTTGTCAAAAGTGGCAATGTAACTTCGACCACAACTTTTGATATTAAAAACGGTCTACAGCAAGGAGCTGTGAACTCGCCGATTCTTTTTAGTATTTACACCAGCGATCTGATAGGTAGTCTCACTCATGCGATTGCGTATGCCGATGACCTTGTAGCGTACAGGACGGGTCCAGAAGTTGAAGTCATCAAAAATCTCTTGCAGCGTGACTTCGACCAGATTCAGCGATATTGTGATGACTGGAAGTTAAAAATTAATTTTCAGAAATCAGAAACTATCCTGTTTAGAACCCCTTTGTCTAAGGCTTCTAGGGATACAAGAAAGAACTGGAGAAATCTAGTGATCGTTGGACCAAGTGGACATCCACTGGCGAGTAAAGATGTAGTAAAGTACCTTGGTATCTGGCTAGATCAGTATCTATATTTCAATCGACATATAGATGCTGCTCTGGCCAGAGCTAGGGGAGCGTTTGCTCTGACAAGACGGTTGTTTTATAGCAGCCGCCTTGAAAACAGAGTAAAGGTGATTTGCTACATGGCCCTCATCCGGCCGATGATTGCCTATGGGTGCCCTGTGTGGTTTAACGTTGCCCCATCTCAAATGGAAAAGATTCGGGTGTTTGAGAGGCAGTGTCTTAGGACCTGCCTTGGATTACACAGAACACCAGAGTCGGAGTACAAACATTATTATGCCAACGAGGTCTTATACAACGGGGCCAATATAAACAGGATAGATAACTTTTTAATTAAGCTGATTAGGGGTCACATTGCAAGAGCGATGACCTCAGCCAATGGACTTATTTTCGGGGCTTATTACCCCAATGAAGAATATAGTGAGAGCGTTTGTCTTAAGGGTTTCATCCCGCCCGAGACATTCCTCTATTTAGACAGTCGGGGGCTGATACAGGATAGATTGGCGGTTCCGTTAATCTACCACGTCGGCCGTAGAACTGTGGATCGGCGAATCCTGTATGGTCGAGACGTCGGCTCTGGGAACGGAGCAGAGCGTCTGCGGTTCAGTAGAGCTGTGCCCCTTCGGGACAAAAGGGACTGTTATAAGCAAGTTCAAAAATACTGGTGGTTGGGTGACCACCTTGATATTGATGGTTAGTCAAAATTGTTGCCTTGGCCGACCTACGTATTTTTAAGTATTAATAGGTATAATTTATGTAGGACAGTGGTGGCACCAAAAAAAAAAAATAAAAAACACATAAACTGCATTTGTTGGTGTGTATGTGCATTTGGCGGTTAAGTATATGTATATAAATATATATATATTTGAAACCGTGTGCGCATATGCATTGGCTGCTGCACAAAAAAAAAAAAAAAAAAAAAAAAATGCTGCTGGTGGCTGTTCTAGTTTTAAGTTATTTTAAGTATTTTTAAGTAGTTTTAAGTTAATTACGTATATTTACGTATATTTTAGTTTAGGTTAATTTAGTTTTATTATTTAGGTTAAGGGTAGTTTTAAGTTTTTATATAAAATAAAATGTCTCGAAAAACGAGTTTTTAAAAATTTTCTCGTTTAGTTTTAAGTAATTTTGAAGTTTAATTTAAGTTAGTTTTTACGCCCAACGGCATTTTTAATATAAAGTTATAGTATAATTTAGAGCGCCCGTATGGGGCCAGTAAGTTAGTTAAGTTATTCTGTAAGCTAGTTTTTAAGGTTTTTGTCTAGCATTTAAGTTAGTTATAAGTTAAATTGAAAATAAAAATGAATTTATAAAAAAAAAAAAAAAAAAAAATAATTAGGTGAGCTACTAGGCAACCTGAAAGTACTTTTTATAAAAAAGCGAAGGAATTTTTCCACATCCTCAAAGGAAAGATATCCCCATACCTGGGCTGCGTAAAAAAGAATTGATATTGCCGCTGTTCGAAAAATTTTATACTTTGTCACATGCAAAATGTTTTTCTTACTAATGCAATTTCTCCAAACAGAACACATAGCACGCTTAGCTTCCGATAATTTGAGTTGGAGATGCTTATTCATGTTAAGGTTAGAAGTGATCACTACTCCTAGAAACAGAAAATATAATTTAATTCTACATTAAAATTCTACATTAAAATTTTGGGTCAAATTTAAAAAAAGTGTAATTTTTTTATGAAAATTATTTTTTATAATTAATTAAAAGAATTGATCAAACAATTAATTTTTATTTAAAGCAACAATTAATTCTACATGATTTGAGCTTATTTACAAGTTTGAGCTATAAACTTTTCACGAGAAATTAAAATTTTATTAAAAACAAACCTTTAAAATATGCCTTTTTTCATGCATGTATTTTTCTTATATTGAATTAATAGTACATTGCACAAACGTGAAAAGTATTTTCAATGACGCTTAGTTATATTAAGCAATGTTAAAAATATAATTTTTATATATGTTATACCGTTTAATTAATAAAAATATTGGACCAAAGTTAAAAAAATTACTTTTCTTAATTTTTTTTTAAATTTTATAAGTATGCTCCCCCATACAGTGTGGTAGGCGTTTGTATCGCACCTGATGATGAGGCATACTTTCTGCCATTCTGCATCTTCGATCAGCTTCCTTAGCTTGTCGCCAGGCGGAAAGGTGAGGTGGTCATGACCGATATATGCCGATGCCAGCCAGTCCGTTCCATTGCTGGCCGGCGTGTGATCTCAATCCTATATTCAGGGAGCGAGAATACGTTTATGTTTCTTTTTACTGATATACATTATCTTGGTTTACTCTGATGCTTACAGCAAATAGTACTCTGGGGTACTTTGGTCTTGAACCGTGGAATTGACGATCTAGTGTTTTTGGATAAGAACTATATCTTACCCTTAATTGTGAAGCCAGAGAAGATGGGAGGCCGAAGCCAGTTTGGGATGTTGGGTGCTAATCTTTATACTAACTTCAGCATCTTGGTTACCTTACCAGACAGATCAAACACTATACGGTTGAGGTCTTTTTCGGACGCAGAATCTGAGGGCAGGAGAACGTCTTTTATTTTCTGTAGCAAAGTCTTCAATCTCAATTTCAAACTTTGACAGATGGCGTTTTTTAAATGTAAGAGATGCCTCATTGGGAGAAGTGCTCGGCGTAATCTACCTCCATTTCTGGAAGGTCGGTATCCACGGCCTGTTCTACCATTTAGGATTATGGTTGCCTTTTCCTCGTCTTTTTTGTTTATTTTTAAAGTGATGGTAGACCATCCAAACCTTATAACGCCTTGAGTTAGAAGAATGGACAAAATAAAAACAATAAAAAGACTAAAAATAGTCGAATTAAAATTTATTTAGTGGAGTATTTATGAATGAAATTCAATATTAAAGGTTTTGTGGCCTTTACTCCAAAAGCATTGCGTTTCGCCCTAGTTTGATGGTGGGCTCATCAGCTAGATGACATCAAACCCAATCTAGTACGCAATAATTGTCGATGATTACCGACTGCTTTATAAAATTTACAGAGAAAACTCCCTGTGAATTATATTATTCTAAAGAACTTTGATTAAAGTTAGACATTAGAAATTATGATGTTATGCTCGTGGCCAAGCGAAGTTATAAGAATGAACAAAATAAAAACAATAAAAAGAATAAAAGTAGTCGAATAAAAATTTATTTAGTGGAGTATTTATGAATGAAATTCAATATTAAAGGTTTTGTGGCCTTTACTCCAAAAGCATTGCGTTTCGCCCTAGTTTGATGGTGGGCTTATCAGCTAGATGACATTAAACCCAATCTAGTACGCAATAATTGTCGATGATTACCGACTGCTTTATAAAATTTACAGAGAAAACTCCCTGTGAATTATATTATTCTAAAGAACTTTGATTAAAGTTAGACATTAGAAATTATGATGTTATGCTCGTGGCCAAGCGAAGTTATAAGAATGAACAAAATAAAAACAATAAAAAGAATAAAAGTAGTCGAATTAAAATTTATTTAGTGGAGTATTTATGAATGAAATTCAATATTAAAGGTTTTGTGGCCTTTACTCCAAAAGCATTGCGTTTCGCCCTAGTTGAGTTAGCGCCAAAGGAGCCGCCAGCGAATCCATATTGAGAACCAAAATGCCAAAAACCAACTGAGTAGGTAAGGATGGGCTACCGTACTAGATAATCATATACAAAAATTATATGTAGTGAGTGCCCAGGGGACTTATAACAAAAAACGGACAGCATAAATGTATTTCTTGAAAGTGACATAACAAACAACCGGCAGATGTAAACCCAATTTTGTTTCAACGAGACTCGATACTTGATATTCCCTGAAATGGGACTTTTAGATCTTTATAAAAGTTATCGATATTTTTGACGTTTTCAATCTTTCAGCAAACTGATTAAAAACGCTGCGGACAAAGTTTTTGTGGCTTATATTTGCAATAAAATAAATTGCTAACTAATACTTATCTATTCCATAACAATTTTGTGTTATTTGAGATTACAATGCTTTAGGTTTTTTTTAGTGTGGGAGCTGAAATAGAAGAAGGACAATGAATTTTTGGTCTTAAAACGGGATTCTGGCATGCCAATGAACTGAGAATTAGACCCTTCGAAGAATTTTTGAAACCAAAAAATAAACTGCGATCTACAGGATTTTAACTTCGCATAAGGTTTTGATCAGTTTTATTTTTATACAAAAAAAAAAATAAAGTGAATGAATGCAATGGTTTCAAATTATTGTCGCGGACATCGAAAATCCATTGTTTGTAGAATCACCCATATAAACATTTACTTATTATTTAACCGAACTAATATATCTCCTTTTGATTTTCCCAAAGGTTGAGCTTTTGACAAATGACTCTAGAAAAGAAACTTGTTTAAAGTTACCTCTTAAAAAAAAAAGTAAAATAAACTCACAATAATAAGTGATGCACTTTGCCATAAATACTGCGCCCATTCAAAGCCGTAACCAACCACAAGAATACCTGCAACGAATATGCTCATGAAGTGGATGAATTAACTCAAGTCAACAGATTCGTAGGTACATAACGTGGTTTTCAGAATATTACAGAATGCCATACTAGGAGCGTATTCCATATGGTAGAGTCATTCGATGCAACTTTTGAGTTTGAGAAGGATTCCATTCAAATTACAGAATAATTAAAAAGGTATGGACATTTCATATTTTCACTACGCATAGAATAACATTTATTTTTGCAGTAAATAAGTTATTGTAAGAATACCATATCAAGTCGAGCTGCGCACACTTGCCCCATAGGGGAAACTTACCTTATTTTTCTTTTGCATTTTCTCGAGCTACTAAACATTACAGCAGGTTTAACATAACAGACTTAAATCATAACTAGATAGCTTATGAATTCTGCATTAATAGAAATTCGAATTTCATCCCGTTTTTCACAAACTTACCTCTACACTTCCTCTAGGTGCCTAGCTATACAGCCTTAACTAAACAGTTGAACAGAATTTACCCGAAACCCGTGTATAGTATTTTTAGATAATTCCCTTTGATGGAGAGAAATTCGAATTTTTGTTTTAGCTCGGCTCTTACCACCTATATATATCGGTTTTTGATTTTCAAAGTTTTCTCGAAAATGTTTTTCCAAATTTTATGAACTTACTTTATAATTACAATATCTTTACTCTGCATTTCAGGTTTTTTGGCTTCAAAATAATGCAGATTTGGTATTAATATTTTTTTTTCAAATTTGGCCATAAAATGTTTGTAAATGTATATACTACCCTAAATGTATAACATGCCCTAACATTATGTGAAAAAATCAAAACTATAAATAAGCTTTACGATTTTAACGTCTAATTTGACTGGCCTTAAAGTTCCAAATGGTCGACTCAAAGTTCGCGAACTTTTAGTTGTTAAACTTTTAAACGAGTCTAAACAAAGTACAAAGTTACATACATTATTTAAAGTTTTCATCATTTTATGAAATCAACTCTTGACTGAATTCATTATGAAGTTACAAAAACAACATACGTATGCCTTTGTTTAAAATATATTTTTCATTTTCTAAGATAACCCATGTTAACATATGTATATATATACTACTTTGACCTGAAGAGACTAAAATAATGTTAAAGTTTTAAAAACATCCACTTAAACATTTTATGTTTACAATATTCCTAAAATGATGTTGTTTTTAGTCCTACAATCAAACCAAACATACAAATGAAACCCTACACAACAATTTAGGGAACAAAGGATATCCTTAAGTCATTACTAATTCTATCGACAAAATAGCACACATCTTGAAAAAACCAAATAAAAATCGGGCCACATCTCATTAAAGTTAAATGATGCAAATCAAAGCTAAACTCAATATGTATCTATATAAAGTAACATGTATCACCCACACAACCCTCAAAAGTACAGGACATCCCGATTCGACCTAGAATTGCTAGTAAATTCTTCAGAAATTCACGTATCGATTCGATACAAAGCCATTTTGTCTCCACTCTTTATAATATTCATTCGATTATCCTTAATCTAATAAATTCTTGAATCACACTCATCTCCAATTTACATTATTTTTGTGTTCGTTTGTTAACTAGATAGAGTCATAGCATACTTTTTCTTAGGAAATTTATACGCAGCTACATATATAAGTGATGACAAAATTTGTCGCATACGCCCCGTTTGACCCAGCAAAAATTTAATAACATTAAGTGAGTAATTTTTCTTAAGGCTCTTAGAAATATAATCATTTATTGTGTAAAGGTATAGGTACAAATTACATATTCCTACATATCAACAAACAGATTCGAATTGAAAATGTTAATAATACAGCATTTGTCGCATAATAGAAAGGGTGGGTATGTGTGACTGTGACGGGAGTTTGTGGAGGGTTGATACCGCTAAAATTTAAAAGGACACATTCTACAACATATACACACCGAAAAAAAACGAAAAATTACCTAATAATCTGGCTCTGGGTTTCGGGTGAATTTTTTTTTTATTCCGTCCTTTCTTTCAATATAAATTGGAGAGGCAGTGAATTACAATAAGTATGCTATTCGTTGCAAAAGTTTAGAGTTTTTTTTTGTCACCAAAGTAGGTTATGGTGTCGAGAAGAAAGTGGCTAATAAATTTGGTATTTTAGGTTGGCAGAGACATAATATTAAGTGTTTATGGCTATTTTGTGTGTCTATTAACTATGTAACCTTTATGGAAAGTTTTTTTTATAGGTGAAGTGTTTTATATTGTACTTAATATGGTTATAACAATAATTATTGGTTATACGGATCTGCTACTTTTGTCATCGTTTTTCTTTTTCATACCAAAAATCACATCACTTATCTTAATGATTTTTCTTCACATATGATATCGTCATCTGGCTCTTGATTGGTATAAGACGCACCAAAAAGCTTGAGCGTGTAGGTGGGCTTAATACAAGAAAAAAATCGTATAGGAGGGGGGGGTCTATTTCCCTCCGTTTAGGCGGAGTTGTCTAAAAAGTTGACTTAAATCAGAAAAAAAATTATTTAAAAACAACGGTGAATTATACAAAGCCTTGTTATATCTTTTTGGAAAGCCAGAAAACTATTCTTTTATTTTATTTTTAAATTAAATTGTTTAAGTGAACAGTTTTAAAATAATTAATTTTCAAACTCAAAATTTTGAAAAAAAAAAATAAAAAAAAATATGTATTTAACTATTATTTTTTTTTTCAAAATTCAATGCTCTTATTAATTTTTAGTCAAAAACAGAAAACCAGATGCCAAAATGTATCTTAGTTTTTAAGAAATCAAGAAAAAAATAAGAAAGAAAACATTGATTTCGAAAAAGTAACTATAATCATATTGGTGCAACATTTTGCCAAAAGCTTTTAAGCTCGTATATAAGAGTTTTCGAAAAAGCTACCCCAGCGACATCTTTGGGATAATTTACTTCATAAGGTACCTACTTCCTACAACAACAGCTATTTGCCAGTAAAAGTCCCGCTAAAATCGGTCCAGTAGTTTCTGATCGGTTCATATATATACGAATATGCGAAAAAAAACGACCCGAGTGCCACCTGGCACTCAATTTACCCGCTATAGCATTAGCTATCGGTCAATGAAAATCCCGTCAAAATCGGTCCAGCCGTAATCGAGATAAGCCAGAACAAACAGACAGACAGAAATACACACAGACAAAAATTTAAAAAAAAATATGTTTTGTTATAAGTGCGGTATATACTTTTATATGCATCTTGTAAAAAGCCGTTATTTTGACATTACAAACAGACACTTAATTTTTATTTATGTGTATAGACATACATAGATGAATTCACCTGGTTATGTTGGTGTATATCATTTGTTTGGTTATACTTAAAAATTAAAAATAAAACAGTTATGTTTTTTTGACATTGACCTGATTTTTTGACATATGATTTAAGTGGTAGGTAGGTAGGTAGGTAGGAATGGCAGCTATTCTGCTAGAATAAACCCAATAAGCGCTTTGTCGGCCGTTTTGATACCATAAACTTTTGAGACCTATTATTTTGTGGAGGTTTGGATAACGTTTTGGTGATTGTGGTTATTTAAGGTTTGGAATTTTGTTGCATGGGAGATGATCCCTTTATTCCCTTCCATAGGAAAACAAGAGATCCTCGAGTATCTCAGCCAAGGGAATTGGCCCATACCCCCCACCAGGCTTTATGCCAGGCTGTTAGCTCCGATATGTCTATCTTCGCTAAAAACCTAAACAGGCAGGGTGCTGGATGGCTTAGGGTAGCACCAGATTCCCGTGAGATTAAGGGAAACATAGCCCGCCTACACGGCTAAAGAAAAGGTTCCTGCAGAAATCATGTAGTTTTCTTGATCTGTTTTGTCTACCGATAGAAGAGCTGAGATATTGATACGGTTTGTTACGTTTTATAACCATTTAGTGGCATTCAAAAAGCCAATGAGGTTACCTATGCTCACAACTGAAAGTTCGCTAGGGTTGTCAATAAAGTACTGACCGAAGAATTGGAATCTTGGATTAGCCACGGAAGGCAAGCGGCAGAGATAGTGGGTCACTGTTTACTTTTCCCTTTCATCTCCACAGCTACGATAACGAGTATTGTGCGGAATGCCCATTTTTGCTGCATGCTCTCCTATTGGCCAGTGACCCGTGGCAACTGCAATGACCGAGTCTGACCGAGTTCTACATAAGAGTTCATTTATGCGGTACTTGTCATAGCTGGGCCACATCTTTCTTGAGGTGGCACAGTTAGTCAGACCATTCCATCTTCGGTTGGATACAGATAGATAATGATACATGAAAATGCCCTTCACAGCCCCTAGAGGAAAACTAACTGCTTCGGCAAGTGAGCTGTGAAGGTCCGATCCTTGCCTGGCAAGCTCGTCAGCCCTTTCATTTACCTGAAAACCATTGTGGCCTGGGACCCAGATTAAAGTGACCTTCAGGCTATCATTAAAGCCTGCGATCTCGTCTAGACATTGTTGAACGAGTTTAGATGATATTGAGGCAGCATCAATGGCTTTGATGGCAGCCTGACTATCTATAAATATAACAGTATTACGGTTTTGGTATGGATCTTGCTTTAGTATTTTGCATGCTTCTTTGATTGCAAACAGTTCCGCTTGGAAAACGCTAGCGTAGTTTGGCAGTAGAAGTGACTTAGATACATTAAGTATTTCAGAGAAGACCCCTGCTCCAACACCGCATTCCATCTTTGAACCGTCCGTGAAAAAGATTGTGTCGTAATTTTTCGTTATATCTCTATCCTCCCACTCACTGTTGTTAACTTTATGCAGGGACCTATCAGTGATTTCACTAATCACAGATAGGAACTTACCAGATGCCAACAAAACTAAGTCGTTCGCATACGCCACAACCTTCACCCCTCCTTCCTCGAGTTCCACTAGAATTTTGTTCATAACAAAAAGCCATAGTAAAGGAGAAAGAACTCCTCCCTGTGGTGTTCCTGTGTTTACGTATTTGATCGATTGTATATTACCTAACTTAGCTTGAATTACTCTGTCAATAAGCATGGTATTATCCATTCTCTTAGATTCAGTTAGGACGTTATTAAAGGCTCCTTCTACGTCTAAGAAAGTTGCCATAAAGTATATTCTTAATAATGTAATGTATTTTCTACTGTGCGCACAACATCGTGAAGAGCCGTCTGAGTAGACTTGCTTTTTATGTATGCATGTTGTGATTTTGATAGAGGGGAAGTAGTTAGGATTTCCCTAACTCCAGACTCACCAGGTGACTCAGTCCACGTACCTTTTTAAGAAAGGAGGAGTTTGAGTGCTCTTTGGACAAGATCTTCCAAAATCTTGCTGAGTCTCTGATATTTTCTATCGAATGACAATACTCTCTCCATGATTGTTGCTTAGTTGATGCTAGAGTTCGCTTGTATAATTTAAGACAGTCTTTATACGGCTTGAAATACTTATGCTTGTAGCATATATTGAAGACATCTCTCGTCAATCTCCAAGCAGGAAGTTACCTCTTTTGGATCCGAGTGCGGTTCGGAGTCGTCTTAATTCGTCTGGCGGTGACGGCTTGTCGTAAGCCATATATGCGGATGCAAGATGTAGACTCATTTTGTCCACGTTCTCCATCTTGACAACTGTCAAGTCAGAAGAGCTAAAGTTTGGACACAGAAAAGCTTTGATATGTTTTTTAACTAAAATACAACTTCGAGGATTACCTTGGCTTTGATAATCGGGTTTGTAGAAAAGGTCATACAGGTTGCCTTGGAGGCCTTTGATTAAAGTGGTTATACCTCCGACATCCAAAAAGGATTTTTCGTCCCTTTTGGGAGGCGTCTGGCAAGGTACATGAAACAATTTAAAATGTCTGGGACCCCGAAATTCGCCATTCCCTACAGTTTGCATGTGCATATATAAGCTGTTATACTCCCGAGTCCCGACCCCTTAATCGACAAAATCACAGTTTTCAGCCTCTCACCCCCCGCTCCGGCACACCAAAAATCCTGCCAGAAAACTGGATACGATATCACGACGCTAATACCTCAAAATTAGAACAAAACCTCCCGAATAAGCAAATGGTCTTCTTTTGTAATTTAATTTTCTTATAAGCATTATATTTAACTATAATAGTAAAATATACCTACTACCCAAATAAATAAAAATTAAATGTTTACTTGACCTGGAAGGTCTGTTTTACTAAAAAAAAATGGACACACCAAAAATCTATTTATGTATTGTGTACCTTTAACCTATGCGTTAATTATTTACAACCTATATAAAATGCTTGCTGCCTTGTTTCAACTTTTAGTGAATGAAATGAAGCTTATGGACTGGTAGAGCTAAATGTTTAAAAGGGTAGGTAAGGTATATACCGACATATATCTGCTAGCGAATAGAGTACATGAGTATTCAACTACATTTATCTCTATTAGCATCAGGTCGTGGAGCATACATTTTCTGTAAAAGAATTCATTAATGGAAAGGGTTGTTTGCATTCTATACTAACTAGAGTACGATGTTTTACCCGTATGCACACCTTAGTGCTGAATGAAGTAAGGTTTAGTTTCTTATATTATTCTTTTTAGCAAAATTACGAACAATAAAAATACACCCAGTTCATCACATAAATACCTCTTGTTTCAAGATAATAAAGCATCCAAGCAAGTAAGACATGCAGATAGGGCTGTTTTATTTGATGAAAACATTTTTTGTTCGAATTTTCATACGGACTTTACTTTAATTGTGTTTATTTTAAAATGTAACATACATAAAATATACGACTGGATCGAAAAAAAAATTGCTCTTGTGGTAAGATGTCTTAAAGTTAAACACGAACAACAAATTAAATTTAAACCCATAATATTGATATCTAAAAATATTTAAATATGTATATTACAATAAAGGAAACAAAATCTTATTGAATACTCTATAAAAAGTATGTAGGTATGTAGATATTAATTTATAATCCAATTCGGACTCGGGCTTAAATTTTTACTATTAATTGCCATTGTGTTTTAGCACAGTTTAAGAAGAGAAATCATAATTTTATATATTTTAAATTTAAGGTTATTTGTTTCCTAGCGAAACCCCTGGTATGACGAAGTATGTCGGCAATTAAATGCAGCCAAAAAACAGGACTACAAAGCGGCGCTACAAATAAGAACTAGGGCAACGCGAGAGCTCTACGTCCCAGAAGAAAAATGAAGCAGCGTGAGAAGCGCGTGATCAAGGAAATAGAGGGTTGCCATGACAGGAATAAAGTTCGGAAGTTTTACCAAAAGGTAAAAAGAACATCACAAGGCTACAAGGCCTGAACCGAAGCTTGCAAGGACCATCATGGAAACATCATGGTAGAATCGCAATCGGTGCTGAAGACATGGAAATTTTCTTTTCTGAAAATTATACAAAAGCGATGATGAAGCGAATCCCGCTCCTATGTAGATTGCACCATTCCACCTGGAAGACGCAGGCCAACTATTCTGCCCACCCGACCTAGATGAAGTCAAGATAGCTACATATATCTAAACCTAAGAATAATAATGCTGGAGCTGATTGCCTTGCGGCCGAGCAGTTCAAAGCAGCTGGCGATAAATTGGTTAGAAGTATGCACCAGCTCATCTTTAAAACATGGTCGGAGGGAAGCATACCTGATGAATGGAACCCGATCCTGAAGAAAGGTGACCCTCCGGACTGCACCAACTACAAGGGTAGTCTTGTTAACATCGCATGCAAGATTTTCTCTGCCGTACTATGTGAACGCCTGAAGCCATTCACCAACAACTTGATTGGTCCATATCAGTGTAGCTTTAGACCAGGAAAGTCTACCGTCGATCAAATATTCGCTTTACGGAAGATCTTGGAAACAACCCAAAAAGACCTAACCGAAAAGGATTTAGACATGGCGATGCGCTTAACACTAGAGGAACAATCTTTTCAAAGTCCGTCCAATAGAGAGAATGGACACCAAAGCTCCGGCTCGGATGGTATTTGAATCCAACCCCGTGGGAAGGCACAGTATAGGAGGACAGCGTAGCAGGTGGCGCACGCAAGTGGAAGAGGACCTCAACCAACTTGGCGTGCGAAACTGAAGGCAGCTAGCTAGAAACCGAGCCACCTGGAAGCAGCTTGTTGGTTGAGGCCCTGGTCCCCCCGGACTGAAGCGCCACCTTAAATAAGTAAGTAAGTAAGTTCTCCAGCTTGGGGGTTCACAGGATTTTTGCTAGAGGGGCAGAAGTAAAATGACTGTAAATTAAAATATTATGGACAAACGAAACGTAGTATATTGAGACTAGGTTTAATGAACATTATGTCTTGTATTAGCGTAAATCAACCACACAAATCTGCAATTGTAATAACAAATAATAATGGTCATGAAACATATATACAGAGACAATTTGAATCTTATTTAGCAAGTAAACGATCATAAAAGATTAGATGCCTATGAATCTTATTACATACAAAAGGACCCAAATGCACTGAACTTAGACAAAAGCAATTTTGAATCCTGCCTGATGAATATTTTGTGTCGCAGAAAATTATAAATTCAACGAAAAGTTTGAACTTTTATCATAGCTGTGTTCTATGGTCATAATGCAACAAGAGTTCTTCAATTTGATGTTCCCAAATTTTAGTCGTGATTGCTGAGGATGAAGCGCAATAGCTTCGAAATGCATTCAAGTTAGTTACGTGTTTTTTTTTTATTTTATTCGTTTTTGTTAAAAGTATAACAAACTTGTACCGACTCAAGTGGAGTTAACACCTTATCCTTTGAAATTTAAAAAGCTTAATATATTGAACTTCACGCCATTCAACCGTTTTTTTTGTGATTGGGAATGTTTGTTGTAAAGTTCGTTAACGTTAATAGATAAAGATTCTTTACAATACCATAGGTCATACCACAACTCTGCTTCTATAATAGGTATCATAAAACAGTCTACGTAGTAGAAGCTATCGATTTGCTTATTATTTTTGTTATGAATTCAATTTTTTCCAGTTTTTATCATTTTGGTTGGATGAAGAAAACAATATAATTATTTAGTTTTTTCTCCAAACCACGTTCCAGTAGTACATCAGTTTTGTCGGATGTTCTGTTGTATATCGGTTTTACGATTCTTTTTTTACTTGCGATTATAGGAACCTACGATATGGCAAGTTATGCATTCGTGCAAAAAAAAAATGTTGAGATAACAATCAAACATGACATTACGATGATAGAGAAGACGAACAAATCTGTCTATCTGCCTGTCTGTCTGTCTGTCTGTCAGTCTTGTTGTATAAGTAACTACAGCCTAAGCGGCTGAACCGATTAGCATCAAATTTGATATAGTTTGTAGACCATTCCTTAGAGGGGAAATTGAATTTTTTTTTCAGCTCCAAATATAGCGGTACCTGCCATATAACGTTATTTTCTTCTTGAGCTATCACGTGAACGGGTTAATCGATTTTAATTTAAAAAAATTGTTTAGAAAGTTTTCATTAATTTTTTAATTTATGTTTTTTTAAATTCAATATTTGGAAAACGGCTTCACCAACGCATCAATTTTATTTCAATACCCATTTCTTCTGATATTTTTTCAGCCTTTTCAAACAGTAATTGAAAATTTTGTGGAGCTTCAGATCTTTGTTTTCTTAAATAGGTTTAACATTTTTTCAACATGTTTTTTTGTACATCAAAAGAGCTCAAGGCTTTCAGCCTGCAGAGCATGTGTTTATTTTGCCATGATACACCATGGCTAAAATAAAGTATGAATATGGCTGCAGACAAATATAAGTTCTTTATTTGCCTCGCTGAAAAACGTTTCTAAGTCTTTCATATATATGTACAATTTTCAGAAAATATTCTAATTAATTTATATTTCGAAGACCCATCTTGTTTCACTACAAGCCAAATTGCAGACCTTGATCTTATCATAGGGCTTTCTCTAAAAAAATTTCTAACATTTTTTTTTAAATTCAAATTGAGTAAACCGTTCATGAGATGGCTCAAGAAAAAAATAACGGTTCAATGGGAGGTACCCTTAATAGGCGTGGAATTTTTTTTTTTTTTTGCAATTTATCAAAAGACAATCAGACAAAAACCATCTCAATTTTTTTTTTTTGAGAAAATCGTTGGAGCCGTTTTCGAGAAAATTTAGGTTCTTCATTACGGTCACAGGTACCGTTATTTTTTAAGCAAAAAATGTGTCTCAGTAAAATTTGTTTAGCTTTAAAAATTAAATAAAATGAGTCATTAAAAATTGAAATCGGATAACAAAAAAAAAAAAAAAAAAACAAAAAAACTTTTAACTAAAAAACGATATATTAATTTAGCAGCCATTTTTGAAAATGGCGGCCATACTAACATGTTTTGGATCATGTGATTATATAACCATTTTTAAAACCGTTATGGTTGTTGAACGCAGCCCAAAAGCAAAACTCAGAAAATATATAACGGCACACCTGATTTGGATTGGTGCTCTAAACAATTGAATATTTTTTTTTTCATTGTATCTTGAATATCTCAGAAATTCTCTGTTTAAGCGAAAAATGTGTTTTTTTATAAAAATTGTTTGCATTTAAGAAAACAACACAAAAAACTTTACAAAATTGAAATCAGACCGCTAAGTATAGAAATATCGTCAAACAAAATCCCACCAATTTAGTAGACATTTTTCAAAATGGCGGCCAATAGGTCATGATTTGGATTTTTTACCCCTTTTTTGTACCCCTATTGGTGTTTAACAAATCCCCATGAGAAGACTGAGAGGACATATAACGGCACACTTGACATGGCGGGCTAGCGCCTTCACTTTTGTGTTTTGCGGTTGCGTTAAGTTTTTTCCAAATTTTGAAGACTAAAAAAGTTAAAAACAAAAATATGTTAAAATCTAAAGTTTTTAACGCCGTCACTCATAAAGTGTACCTAATAGTACTTAATAAAATTGTATAGGCAAGATAAAAAGAATATAATATATTCCATCGTAAGGCTTTTAATATTTTATTTTGTTTGTCCTATATCTAAGCCAATCTTCAGTTATGCAAGAAAACGCTTTTTTTATATGCGGCTCAAGCACACCACCTACTATCCTGCCGACTGACCTATACATTTGACAGCACAAACTTTTTGCTTCCCATAAATTCGAAACAATATTCAAAACACCAGCAAGTAAGTAATGAAAATGCCATGTTTATTCAAACATTTGTCAATATCTATAAGATACAGAAACACAAACAGGTTACATAACCACCTGTAAAAAAGTAATGGAAATGCTTTTTCAATTCAAAGGTTCATTCAAACATTTGCCAATATCTATACATCCATGTTCATATTTTCGTAATTCGCATCAATTTTGATTTCAGAAAAAAAAAAAAACTAAATTCTGGCACAGATTTTAAAAGCTTGTTTCTCCAGAGAAACGAGAATTAGTTTATCTTTTATTAGTTTAGAATAGTAATAGATATAGGTAGCAGACAAATATATTTTCTTCTGAATTTGAAAGAGAAAGCTGGTAAAATATATTATTATATTATAATATACTAGGTAAACATGAGTAAATTATACTTTAACGGATAACTTAGAGTAATTCGACTTCGTAGTAATTGCTGTGTTTGATATGTTTCTCAATTTGAGCTGCTTTTCACTACGTAACCTATGGGGTTAAATGAACTTAAACCAGTATACCAAATATGTTTTATGTACCTTAAGAGTAAAACTGAAACTGTGTGGATTAATCAAATGACCCTAAACTCAAACGTAAACAGTTTTACCTTTGACCATGGACGTCGTTACTTTCTATAAGAAGAGAATCCAATTTCTTTAAGAGTATTGTTGTTCTTAATATTTATTTGACATTAACTTTCATGGAATTTGATGGGTATCATAGTATCAGTTTCCTCTGTACCTTCTATCAGAAAAGAGTTGTAATAAAAAAAAAAAATGCTTTGACTTTAAGAAGAAATAATATTTATCTAAAGCACATAAAATAAAATCATCCTTGTCTTATATATATATATATATTGAGTCTAAGTAAGTATAATCCAATTGGCTTACTGACGTCTTCTCAAATCGACAACATTTTTCTTGTGTCCAAGTAATAAACTTTCTCCGTTTCCGTTCTAGAAGATAAATATGGTTTCAATTCCAAGTCAACTCTAATTCACTTGTGTGTCCGAATAACTAAGGGAAGAAATATTTTTGCAGGAAGTCTATATTAAGTTAAATCCACCCAGAATATTAATTTCGAAAAGTTTTGTGCACATAAACTATAATATAATACACTATAATATATAATACACTTCGATTCAGCTAAAAAGATACATAATTTTATTAATTTATTAACATAATTAGAAAGTTCATTGACGTGGCACATTATTGAGGAGGTTTACGGAAGGATCGTATATAAACTATGGACAAATAAAGGTTTTGAAGCTTTTCATTTTGGAAGAACTAACCCTTTCAAATAAATTACCGTTAAAGGTATTTTCAATTTTTTTTTAAATTTGTTGAAAAACTGTGTCACTTCATCATTCATGTCAAAATAGACGATATTAGTTAGTGCTGCCTTATGCCTAATGTAACAAAACCAGACCAGCGGCAATTCCTAGTGTTGAATTTCAGGTTGGCTGCATACATACGGGTTGGGTACGAAATCCCGACTGCCAAAATCCCGACTGGGCAAAATCCCGACTGAGAATGCCGACTGCCAAAATCCCGACTGCCAAAATCCCGACTGGCGAAATCCCGACTGACTACTTTTTTTTGGTAAATTAAAACTGAATTTTTCAATAAAATGGTATGTCCAGTCGTCTGGCAGGCGCCTGAGTCCATGTTTCCATATTCCACAGCACCTGGGTGGCCCGCTTCGCGGGTTCAAGGGATTTTAACTCCATTTCTGTAGTCAGTCCGCTCACGCAACTTCGTTGCTCCGCTTAGAGTATGTCCAGTTGTCTGGCAGGCGCCTGAGTCCAATGTTTCCATATTCCACAGCACCTGGGTGGCCCGCTTTGCGGGTTCAAGGGATTTTAACTCCATTTATGTAGTCAGTCCGCTCACGCAACTTAGTTGCCCCGCTTATTCCAGTCCATTCGTCTGGCAGGCGCCTGAGTTCAATTTTTCCATATTCCACAGCACCTGGTTGGCCCGCTTGGCGGGCTCAAGGGATTTTAACTCCCTTTCTGTAGTCAGTCCCGGTCACGCAACTTCGCTGCTCCGCTTAGGGTATGTTCAATCATCTGGCAGGCGCCTGAGTCCAATGTTTCCATATTCCAAAGCACTTGGGTGGCCAGCTTCGCAGGTTCAAGTGAATTTAACTCCCTTTCTGTACTGAGTCCCGCTCACGCAACTTCTTTGCCCCGCTTAGAGTTAGTCTAGTCGTCTGGCAGGCGCCTGAGTCCAATGTTTCCATATTCCACAGCACCTGGGTGGCCCGCTTTGCGGCTACAAGGGATTTTAACTCCATTTCTATTGTCAGTCCGCCCACGCAACTCCGTTGCTCCGCTTAGGGTATGACCAGTCGTCTGGCGGCCAATTGATTCCAAAGGTTCCAAATTCAACAGTAGGCTGGGTGGCCTGTTTCGCTTTTCTTATTTTCTTCCTTTTTAATTCCTATTTCAAATAATTAGTGTAAAAGCAAAACAAAAAGTACGAAAACGTGCTAAAAGTGCTGAAAATCGGAATTTTCTTCAGTCGGGATTGTGGTCTATCCCGCATCCCCATACATACATACATATGTAGCTTCCCTCTCTCCATTGTGAAATAAATAACATATTTTCAGCGAAATAAAAAATTGGTTCTCAAGGTCAATGTATGCAATATTTCATGATTTTGGCTTAACTTTAAATAAACACCCTGAATAAGAATAATTATGAAAAAAAAAAAATGATTGAGTAGGTACAAGATATATACCGCGAAATTAATCACCATATTTTGTTTGGAATAATTTGTATACTACCTGTTTTTAATAATTGGACATCTGTATTTGGACATTTAGAATTTTGAATGTTAAGTTGAAAAGATGATATCTGTCAAGTGGCTGCCGCTAAAGTTATAATTCAAATTTGTGCTCGTCTTATCGCATTTTCCGGTGACTTCCGCAAACTTTCCGGTGATAACTCTTCAAATTCTTGTCGAATATTCATTATAAGGGCTGCAATTCTCTGCGGCTTGTAGGCATAGCCCCACTGATAAGTCCCCAACTGTCTTACTAAAACACTTTTTGGTACAGAAAATTTAAATTTAAATTTTTTCATACACAAAATTCAATTCCTAATTTTGAGGGAAAACAAAGTGTCATTTTATGGAAATGAAAATTAAATCTCTTCTGAAAACGCCTTTTCCACAATGGCGGACAACACACTTTTTTTTGTGTGAATTTTATGGATTTAGACTTTCTTCTCTAAATGGTACTCTTTAAAACAAAAATATAATCTCGACTACAATATTTTTTATAAGTTTTAAAGCTAATTTTACTGGACTATATGTATGTTATGCGATGTGAGCAATGGGTCAATACCAGAAGGCACCGACTTGATATTTTTCGTGTTTAACATGTCCTCGGTGGCACCGACAGAACCGAAGAACGACGGCATAGTGACTTACACTCTGGACCAATCATTTTGTGTGCGTTGTTAGTTCTGCAGGATGGGAAGGATCCTACAATTTTTCGTCAAATCCGAACTGAAATGCACTTTTATGACAATGATATGCACTTTTATGACAATGATGCCCTTGGAGAATTTGTCGCTTCCTCGCAAGAAGCAGTGACCCTGAAGAAAAAAAACTTAAAGCTAGAACCCAGACGTCCGGCGTGATAGTCCGACATACAAACTGCGAATAGGTATACGAAAAAATCGTATGAAATTTTATTAAAAGCTATAAATCCCTGTCTTATAAAGATTCAAACCGAAATCAATGTATGCAAAAAAAATTCTTTATTAATATAAATTTATGAAAATAAATTTTTCAAAATCCTTGGAGCGGTTTTCGAAAAAATCCATTTATTTTAAAAATTATTTTTCGAAAATATTATTTTTTTAAATAGTGAGTATGCAAGTTTCTTAGACTTAATTTATTCCACCTTAGTATAGGTACTTAATTTCATATGAATTCATCAAGAGGGTTTTGAAATATTGAACTCACAAAATTAGTTTTTTTTTTTATTTATTTAGAACTTAATATTAACATTTTTGATAAAAATTTGTATGCCATATTATAATAGCTAGAGTAATTTTAGTATCGAATTTCGTTCAAATCGCTTCAGCCGTTATCGAGATATTTTAAATTTAAAAACACCGTTATATGGAGGTATTTCTAGAAAGTTTAGTTTTCTTTATCAGATAGAAATTTTACACTTCATTACACATGTGAAGTTTGGTTGAAATCGTTAGAGCCGTTTCCGAGAAAAATTAGATTTACGATAACCGTTATATGGCAGGTACCGTTATTTTTAGGCTTATATTGACCTACAAAAAAAAAACCTGGGCGTATTATCCTAAAAACCATACCTACCAAATTTGAAGTAAATGGGTCCACCCGTTTTGGCTGTAGGTGCCGAGACAGACAAACAGACAGAGAGACTCCTGTCTGTCTCTCTGTCTGTTTGTCGGACCCACTTTTATCTGGCAACATCGTAAAATATCGTTGCTTTTTATGGTGATTTTATGGGGATTATCAAGGAAGTATTAAGGTAAATTTCAAGCCAATTTTTATAGCAGGATTCAAAAAAATAAAGTACACCGACCTCTTATCACAAACCTGGTACTAGTACATAGAATAATAAATAAATAGAACATCATCTCAAGAGGCTACACCCACTTTTGCCTACAAACTTTCAAAACTGCAGAGATTTATCTCCCATTTGAAATACACGGGCACGTAGTATTTCAAATGGGCATGTAAAATTTGGCTGGCAATACATTCTTACAATTTTGCATTAAGCTGTTCACACGTATTCACGTACAGAAAACCACGTGTAAACATTTTTTTCTACGGGAGGAGACGGAGGAGTACAAGTTGATGACCTATGTACTAGTACCTACCACAGGTTTTTAACAGAAGCTTCCAATTAAGCCGCATTATCTGACTAAACGGTTGCAAAATAAATAGCAAGATTAATCAGATAATATGATCTTGTAATTTGTTAACAACAACAATTTGCAACTTGGAAATTTATTTTTATAGTTTCGGGCTTTGGTCATGATCTTTGGAAAATCCGCCAGTGTGCTACATTAATTAACTCAATTAACAAAATTTCTGTAGTCAGCTCCACTGACGCAACAAACTACTGTTTTGTGTATTTCTTCAATGTTGTTTGCAGAGATTACTAGAATTATAATTGTCTTTCTTTATTCAAAACCAAATTAAATTCAGTAGCAGTTTTCGAACTTTTTATTTCAGATTATGGGTTTTAGCAAGTTATATGCATTCGTGCAAAAAAAAGTTTTGAGAGAACAATCAAACATTACGATGATGGAGAAAATGAAAAATGTGGGTCCGGAAATTCTGTCTGTCTGTCTGTCTATCTGTCTGTCAAATTCGCTTCAAATTTGGTATATGGGTTTGTAGACCCATAAAAAAATAACGGTACCTAACTGCCATATAATGTATTTGGAAAAGCTTAATTTTCTTGAAAACAGCTCCAACGATTTTCTTCAAAAAAATTACAGTTGGTTTTTATCCGATTGTCTTTTTTGTTCACTTGCAACAAAATTTTTTTGCAAACTTATTAACGGTACCTCCGATAGAACCGTTATTTTCTTCTTGAGCTATCTCGTGAACAGGTTAATCGTTTTTATTTAAAAAAAAAAAAAATAAGAAAGACCTAGATGACTTGACAAACTATTTAGCACTATAAATTGGCGTTTTTATATTTTTATAAACATTTATTTTTTATAAAAATTATTAAATGAACATCGATTTATTTAAAAACCGCTCTAACGATTTTGGAAAAATTTTCTGCATACTTAGATTTTCATTTGAATCTACCTAAAAAGTAATTTTAACACTTTTAAAAACAATGCAAATGATTTTATTCGTATTTTTCATTTTTATTAAAAAAAAATTATTGAATTTATTTTTATTCAATTTATTTTTATTGTCGTGGTAACTTTCTACATGAACAATTTCATGCAACCCAGTCGTGCACCACAAGAGCAAGTTCGTGCGACCTAGTCGTGCACTTTATTTTTTAAGTTTTCATTTTACAACAAAATTATTAAACACGAAAGAAAAGCTTATTGGTAAATCAAATTTGCGAACCTACTTACTTCTCAAGCGAAATCAATACATTTCAAATATTAGTCAGCTATAAGCCGCTGTAATACAATCTTGTTTTTTTTACCAGCATTTTACTCACGGAATGGTGGCACAATCAAAAAGAAAAAGTGTCACGGTAATAGTTTTTTTGTGGTGACAACGCTGCCTCAAAGTCAAACAAAACAACCCTTACAAGCACAAAACTTAGCGTCACTTTCTCTTATTTGATATAAATATGTATATCTATCATTTTATTTCGTATCAGATGGTTATTTTTTTACAGCCAACTACTTGATGTGTCTTTTTCGCTCTGTCCACAGTCTTCCATTGGAATTTTTATAGCACGCTTAAAATAAATCGTTTCTTGATTCAAATGCGTACATTGGTGCATGAATCATGATGGTTCATTATTGCTAAATAATTTCTATAGTACTTTCATGCTGAATAATCACCGCCTGGCCATCTTAAGAAATTTGTGAATAACACATTTTTAGGTTCGTGCATTACTTTATTAGTTGTCTATTCTGTTACCATGACAATAGCCGTAAGCATATATGATTTTTGTTTTGTTTACGACTTTTGACAAGGAAAAATGGATTTGAGAACAAATAAAACACTTTAAATACTGTTAATTTATTTTGTTTACGACTATTGAAAGGGTAACAGAATTGACACACTTAAAAAAAATTTAAAGCCTGTTTCTTATCATTAGTTGGAGATAAACTAAATTTTAGGTACCTACACGCTACCTACCTACACGCTTTACATATTCTGAAAAGGAATTTGATTTCCTACAACTTTTACATTCAAAACTTTATGATTAAAAATGAGGGAAGGAGCAGTAACAAGAAGTTTGGCGAAAAAACCAAGGTTTTTTAATTTATTTTCATTTTCCAGAGAGATATCTCAAAGACAGTTCTATTTTCGAAATAATGTATTATAGCAAATTGTAGGAAATTTTGTCAGCTATATTTTTCGTTTCAACTTTTTTTTTTCTACGACGGCGGCGACGCAAAGTGAAGTCTTCAGCTTTACTAAGATTTTGTTACTTAGGATTATAGATACTATAAGAGACAAGCTGCCATCAAAGCCATTGATGCTGCCTCAATATCCTCTAAACTTGTTCAACAATGTTTAGACGAGATCTCAGCTTTTAATGATAACCTAAGGGTCACTTTGATCTGGGTCCCAGGCCACAGTGGATTTCAGGGGAATGAAAGGGCTGACGAACCTGCCAGGCATGGATCGGCCCTTCACAGCTCACTTGCCGAAACAGTTAGTATTCCGCTAGTAGCTGTGAAGGGCATTTTCATGTCTCATTATCTATCTGTATCCAATCGTAGATGGAATGGTCTGAGTTGCTGTGCCACTTCAAAAAAGATGTGGCCCAGCTATGACAAGTCCCGCACAAATGAACTCTTATGTAGAACCAGACCAGACATAGCCAGAATCGTTGCAGTTAGCACGGGTCACTGGCCAATAGGAGAGCATGCAGCAAAAATGGGCATTCCGCACAATACTCATTGCCATAGCTGTGGAGATGAAAGGTAAAAGGAAACAGTGACCCACTATCTCTGCTGCTGCCCTGCCTTGGCAAATCCAAGATGCCAATTCTTCGGTCAGTACTTTATTGACAACCTTAACGAGCTTTCAGTTGTGAGCATAGGTAACCTCATTGGCTTTTTGAATGCAACCAAATGGCTATAAAACGTAACAAACCGTATCAATATCTCACCTTCTCCATGGGCAGACGAAACATATCAGGAGAGCTACATGATTTTCGCATGAACTATTTCTTTAGCCGTGTAGACGGGTCATTTCAACTGCGGATATCATGTTTTTCCCTAAATTGAATTGATCTCACGGGGATACTGGTTCTGCCCTAAGCCATCCAGCACCATGCCTGAATAGGTTTTAAGCGAAGACACCCATATCGGAACTAACAGCCTGGCATAAAGCCTGGTGTGGGGTATGGCCCAATTCCTTTGGGTGAGGTATCCGAGGATCTTTTGTCTTCCATATGGAAGTTGGTAACAAAGGGATTAACTCCCAAGCGACACAACCCCAAACATCAAAACAACCAAAGTAATATTCCAACCTCTACAAATATTAGGTCTCATGAGTTTATGGTATTAAAACGGCGGACCAAGCGCTAAGCGACAATCAGAATTGACTACGAAGATATAAAAGACAAAAAAGTGGGTCCGGAACTTCTGTCTGTGTCTGTTTGTATTGAAAGACTACAACATGCAATTGTAATTACAGCCTTAAGAGTTAATTTCTTTTAATTTTTTATGTAAGTTTCTTAGACTATTTCTAAGAGGAGAAATTGAACTTTTTTTTCTAAGCTCAAAAATAACAAGACCTGCCTTTTAATCGTTATGTAAAAACTTATTTTTTTCTAAAACGACTCCATAGATTTTCTTGAAAAAAATAAGAGATATTTTTTTTGGTTGTCTTTTTAACAGTTTCAAACAAAAAAAAATTATTACCTCCCATGGAACTAGTTTTTGTTTCTTGAAATTTATCGTGAATGACTGAATCCATTTCAACCGAATTATTTTTTTTTTAAATCCTAAGTGACCTCATCAAATCAAAATACAATAAATTATATAAATCTTTAATTGATGTTTTTGTAAATTCAATATTTCGAAAACTGCTTGGTTGATTTTTTTTTTATGTTTATATTTTTTGTATGCTTTCTTTAAACTTTAAATTAACAAGCTAAACATTTTGAAAAAAAAAACTTTTTATTTTAATTATTAAATAAACATGGATTTTTTTTAATTAAAAAATAATACAAATTCTTAAAATTTGCATTTGAATTGATTTATGTATTTCATATCTAAAAAAGAAAATAAGAAAATTTCACTCAATTATTCCATACGTTAAAGTTACAGATTTTTGAGACGAAAAACTCCATTTGGGCCCACTGTGCGATGACCCGTTATCGAGATATATGGACGCAACATTTGAAAGATACCATTTAAACACACCCCCAGTCTCTGGGGTCCCCCGATCACCGGGGTTATTTTTATTGCAAGTACAGGGGACCCTCCCCTTCCCCTACACATTCCTGAAAAAACTGGAACTTACACAAATTTGTTGGTTTATTTGTCTTTTTCAGGCTTGTTTTGACTGGACTTTTTAGATATAGGTATTGCATATTGGCATCTATCGTCCTGTGATTTGAAAGTACAGTGTACAGAACAATAGTACCTATCTATGTTCGTCTTGAAAATATTGTCAGTAGGTACAGGAAAGATAGGACTTTTGCATCTCAGTTTGGCGTATTGCATAAGGCTGTCGCAAATGAAAGCTTCAACACCGATTCCGTAGTAGGTATGCATAATAAATCGTTTCAAGTTACATTGAAACAGTTACCATCTGGTGGAAAAAATCTAACAAACAAATTTATTTGTCATTTATGTTTGTGCTTTAAATACTACCATTTTTCACAATACATTACACATTTCACCTATCATTTATAATTTCACACTTATGTTATCACTTTTTGTACCTGCTTTGTTCTTTCGAATCAACTGTTTTTTCATTTTATATAGATACATAAATAATCTTAACATATCTATTCCTATTCGATTCTTAATGCCATCATTGATTTGTCAATCTTTAAGATATCGGTATGTTTCTACTGGTAGCTAGGTATACCCATATTATTCAAGGAATTGATTTCAAGAAATTTAAGTCTAAATCCTCAATCGTTTCTTTTTTCTAAGAAGCTTTCAATTTATATAACTTTTTCATTAAATAAATTCGCATGCTCGACTTTGTATGTACAAAACAATCGACGTTCATAAAACATATCCTGATTGCTCCCCAAAGGAATATAAACACTTTACGTACAGATGTGATGGTATAATAATATACTGAACGTAGCAAGAAAGCATCTGGCCGAAGCGAAGTGTCGCGATACATAGATAAAATAAACATACATAATACTATCGTTAACTAAATGCGGAAGTGACAGTGGCATCAAAACCACACTTAATGGATTTTAATGGAAAGGGGGATATTATAATAAGCAAGTAGGTTTAGTAGGTGCTTTGTCTTAGTCTGCGTTTATGAACTAATCTATTTATGTTTATGTACCTATGTAGTAACTATGTACCTATATACCTACCTAAACTACTTAAATTGTTTAAAAACCAAAATTTAATTACATATTCATTGGTGAAACTTTTGTAGTGGATTATACCTAGGGACTATACAACAAAAAAAAATTGAGAATAGAGCTTAAAACATAAATGTTAATAAAATGATAGACTTCGGTTCTCTCGAAATTATTTTTGTAGCTAACTAAGTAGGTAGTATGAGTTAAGAACATGAGTTAAGAAAATTAATAAAAAAATGCTAGCAAGGCGGGAAACTTAAAAAAAAATTCCAAATAGAAATTACGTTAAAATAATTTCGGAAAAAATGGTACCTACCTAAAGGTAAAGAAAAATAAACCCAAGTGCAGTATTTTATAGGCATATACCCCTAATTGCTTATAAAATAAAAGGCACGACTGAGGCGCACAAACTTGCTCTTGTGGCAGGTAAGCTAGGACTTAACAGTAAAAAGGCATAAATGGATCTCGCGTACTTCTCTTGCATGTTGTAGTCTTTCAATTTTATTTTTAACGCAATAATTAAAAATTGAATATTAAAAATAATTGAAAAATAACTTATAACAAACCAGAGTTTTCTCAGAAAATCGAAGTATGCCAGTAATTATTAAATAA
This sequence comes from Baccha elongata, assembly GCA_951217065.1. Classification (NCBI taxonomy): domain Eukaryota; kingdom Metazoa; phylum Arthropoda; class Insecta; order Diptera; family Syrphidae; genus Baccha; species Baccha elongata. The sequence continues at coordinate 197,973,972 of OX578272.1, read as the reverse complement.
TAGAATGTGTTTTAGAGTTTTTTTTACGAAAATCGAACGACTTGTAGTTAAAAAAATCGATTTTTTTCAAAAAACTTCTTAAAACTCTTTTTATAAAAAATATTGATTATGTCAATTTTAAGAAATTAATAAATTTTATTCGAAAACAAAATAAAAAAAAATCATCAATTGGTTTTCGAAATTGAATAAAATTAAAAAAAAAATTTGTTTAATTAATATAATTTTTTTTAGAAAAGCTATGAAAAAATTAAGTACGCCATCATCATTCAGCTATTTAGGCCTTTCTAGAAATAAAATTTGGTTAAGATCCGTTGAGTCTATAACGAGAAAGTAAAAATAAAATAAAACCGTTATATGAAAGGTACCTTTAAAACTGGGTTTTGTGAATAACGTTTTCCACCGTCTAAAAGGCCTTCTATGCTGTATCATTCATGTTACATTTTATAAAAATCGTTTGAGACGTTTTTGAGAAAAACAAACCTTTTATTTACCGTTACAAGGTAGGTATTGTTATTTTTAGGCCTAGAAAAAAAAATCAGAAAATCCCCCTGACGGAAGCATACATATCAACTTTAAAGCACATCAACCCAACCGTTTAGACTGCAGGTGCGAATGGCAGACTGACAGACAGACACACAGACAGAATTTCCAGACCCCTTTTTTTCGTCTTCGCTTTCATCGTAATATCATGTTTGATTGCAATCTCAAAACTCTTTCTTTGCACGAATTCATAACTTGCCTTATAGTAGGTACCTGTTGGTAATCGCAAGTTTTTACTTGTGGCGAAATTATTTGCACAAGTGAAATTAGTCAAGGAAAACCGTGAATTTTGTGCTCTCTGTGGAATTTAGTTAACATCGTGTAAAACTGTATAGAGGGTTTTCTCCCGAGTATATATATAAACAAAAATTGGGATTAAAGACATACTTAGGCCGCCAGCGCCATTTTGAAAATATTTTTGAGAGTCTCAAAGCTAGTTTTCTCGAAAACCGTTAGTCTTATACTCAGCCATTTACAAATTTGTGGAAAATTAAATTGTTTATCTTTTTTATGCACACTTTTTTCTTGTATCTTTATTATTTCAAAAAGTTACAGGCGAATAAAATCCGTAAGAGAATGTAAGCGAATTTCACTCACGCGAATTCGCAAAGTTCGCTAAAATTATTAGAAAGTACGCATTTCCTATGTTGTGTGGTTCCAGTGAAAAAAATTTACTCGCGCGTACTTAGCGAATTTAAGGGAGTAAAATGTTCGTTAGTTTATTCACTTGCGTTCGCTAAGTTTGCTCGAGTAAAACTTGCTGGCACCGGAACCACATCCTTACTGTTGAAGATCGTGGTGGCGTCCCACTTGTGTCTGTTCTTTTATGTATAACTTTTTAAAGTCCATAATTTCAATGAACTTGACAATTACCTTGGAAACATTGACTGGAATAATGAATTCTTAAATTTAAATTTGAAGATTTGGTTGTGCCCACCAATTGAAAGAGAATGTGTCAAGGCCTCCATGGTTTAATATAATAGGTTGACTCACCTAAAAACTTGAAAACAAATCATTTGCAAAATTTCAAAAATTTAACGACTTGAAAGAAAAGATAAAATTTTGTAGGGTTCGTAATGAATTTATTGTTCCTAGTAAATTTTCACACAGAAATTGTATTATGAACGTTGATTAAAATTTAAAAAATGACCTAAAACTCGCATTTTTCAAGTGAAGTGTTTTCTTCAAATGTTTCGTCAAATAAATTTTTTCACACTAAACTGAGTACATATTATTTGCTATTAAAAGTAGAGGTGAATTGAACATTCGGTTTTAATTCACACCACCCAATTTTACAGTTTGATACACAAGCTTATCCTGCACAATTTGCGACAAATATTTAAAAAAAAAAATAATATTGTACATGAGAACAATTAGAAGAATTAAATGAACAAGTTATTTTTATTTTATGCACAACTTAAAGTATCCTTTTTTATTATATAGAACTAGCTGTTGCCCAGAGCGTTGCTGCCGCAGAAAAATATAAAGGGAGAAAACATTGTTTTTGAAAAAATTATAATAATCCTATATTGGGTCAAAATTTTGCCAAAATCCGAGGGGTTTGTCACTAGCCAGCTTAGTGTTTCAATGATTACAATATTTCAAATGACTTCATATATGTATTATGATTTCAGGTGATTTCAAGCAGTATTTAAATTGATTTCAAAATTTTGTGATTTGAGTGCAAATTCATTCAAGTGATTTCATTATGATTTCAGTTTGTGATTTCATTATGGCATTTTTGATTGCATGATTGCAAAAAAACTTAAGGTGATTTAAAATATTTTTAATGATTCCAAGAAATCATTTGAAATCGATAACCAAATTCTTTCATCATTTGAAATAGTGATTGCACCTGATTTCAAAGTGATTTCAAATGATTGCAAGTATAAGTGGTCAGGTGATTTCATTCGTGACAAACCCCTCGCCAAAAGCTTTATTTTTATTATTTAATATTAAAATATTAAGTTGTAATTTTGAGTCAAAGTCATCAATCTCATAAATAATTATTTTCGAAAAAGCTACCCCCAGCGCCATAAAAGGAATAATCTAAATACCATAAAACACTTCATACAACAACAGCTATCTATAAGTGAAAGTCCCATTAAAATCGGTCCGGGAGTTTCTGATCGGTTTATATATACGAATATTAAAAAAAAAAAAATAAAAAATAAACGACTCGAGTGCCACCTTGGGATAAACTAAAGTAGCCTAAGTTACACTCTACAACATTAGCTATCGGCCAGTGACCAGTTTCGTCAAAATCGGGCACCGGGTGTACGACTGTACGTTAATGCCGTGTTTCGGCGTCAAGTGATTAGCGAACTCAGTTAAATTTTACATGTTAATCCCAACAAAAACTAAAAGTGTGTATAAATAAGTCAGCAATCAGAAGTGGATATGAATGATTTAACTGTTGAAGTGTAGATGGAGATAAATATTCGTCACTTATTTTTTGGTCGCTCTGCTATGGGCAGTATTGGAAAATGAATTTAAGTTCTTTGCAGTGTGTCTGTCACCCAATATTTAAAATAAAAATTTGTATGCCCAATTTTTTTGAGTAAAAGTAAAACTTTGCTGTCGTTTTTTAGCCAAACAGTGCACATCTGTTTAGAAATATAACATGTGAAGCGTAAAAATCGGTTCAGTGATTGCTGAAATACAGTTTTATAAGGTATTGCTTCAGCCCTATCACACGTTCCATCGTAATCGAAAGAATTCCCCGAACCCCGAAATAACTATAACCAAATCCCTTTAGTAGAAAATGTCCACGAATTTCAAAATAAGTGGAAATACCTATCAGAAGATCCGAAAACGAAAAAAAACATATACATATAAAATTTTGAAAAAAATTTATTTAACATTTTTTTTAAATTTTTTTTCAAAATTTTCAGTTTGAAAATTAATTTTTTTAAAACTGTTCACTTAAACAACTTAATTTAAAAATAAAATAAAAGAGTAGTTTTCTGGCTTTCCAAAAGGATATAACAAGGCTTTTTATCACTCACCGTTGTTTTTAAATAATTTTTTTTTCTGATTTAAGTCCCGCCTAAACGGGGGGAAATAGACCCACCTCCCATACGATTTTTTTCTTGTCTTAACCCCACCTATGTACATGCTCAAGCTTTTTGGTGCACCTTAAACCAACCAATTCTCCGACACTTCAACTTCGTCGTAGTAGAAGAAAAATATTTGTTTTGTCACAAAAGGCCCAGTTTTTTCAGTGCGAGATCTTCCCAGGATTAGAGTTAACCTCAACTTAACTTTAAAAATATGTTTTTCGGTTAGTTTGACAGTCCGAGTTAACTCATATTAAACTCACAAAATTGTCTGAGTTGAGATTGGATTAAACAAAATTAAAAATTTGGACATTATGTTGAAATATCACCCTCAGAATATAATTTGTACTTGTAATCATTGGTAACATTTTTGTTTTTATTATAATGTATGTGCCATTTTCAATCAAAGTTTATCCTTTACTGAAAAACTACTTCGTGAGTTACCTTGAGATTAATTTATTTTTGGGATTAACTAGTTTTGAGCTTAAGTCAGCTTTAAACCAATACCTACTGAAAAACTGGGCCTAAGAGAATATAATTGTAATTGTAACACAGAAAACTTGATATGGTAAAAATTTAATAAAATGTATGTAGGTGTAGGTAAGGAAGTTTTTTTTTAGAATTTTGTTAATTTACGTAGGGTAGGACGTTAGGTAGGTACCTACTTTGTTTTCAATTTTCACACATAAATTGGAAACAAACAAAAACACTTTACTCAACGAAACCCAAAACATTCCTCGGCGACAGAGAACGGCCTTTTGATTTTCTTCTCTGTCACACATAGTATTCTTGGTGGTGGGAAAAGCATGTAACATTTTTCATCTTTTTTTTAAAGCAAAATGCAAAATTAGTTGGTAGAAAAGGACCAAATGTAGAAAATTATGGGCTTTTATTTGTGTTGTAAAAAGGAATTTGAAGGAAATGTACACCGCAGTATTGCTTAGACGTTAAACAGCTGATTTCGAAGATAAGAATGAGAGGGTCGAATGAGGCAATGTTTTTACTGATTCCCTTTGGAATGCATGAAGACAATTTTTCGTTCTTCGTAGAGTAGCATTCCATTCGGGGAAATTCCCAAATGGATTGTGTGATGGGGTTGATATTATGTTACCAAGCGAGACTAAATTAGTAAATTTTTACCTTTATATATATTTTTGACATTTCTGTACTTACTACAAAACAACAAAATTAATTATCTTCTCCTTGGGTCTGTCACCTTAGAAATGCAAGTTTTTTTCCATACCTTACCATAACAGCTTTTGCTTGAGGTTCAAATTTGTATTAGCTGTTTAAATATTACATATTAGATAAACATAGAAGCTTCAATAAATAATTAGGACAAAGGTGGATTTTGCTGAAGACCTTTGTTGTGTTGTCTTTAGCAAATCCTAAAAATTACCTATCCATGATTTGGCCCTGAGGGAATTGGTCGAAATTCAGTTTTTTTTACAAATTTCTCGGAAACTATATGAACTTTTTGCAAATAGTGCTTAGGTAATAATCGCAGCTTATACATATATATATGTACATGATCTTCTACAATTTCAAACTAAAACTCTAATTTTACTGGGCTATAATAATAATAAATGAATAAACACTATATATGTACATATATGCACAGTTCAATTCTAAGTGATTTGAGCTATTTCGCAAAATTTTGCTGTGAGCGCTTTAAGACTTCGTGACTTCGTTTATGATTTTTATTATTGGACGCGTTTCGGCAATCGTATTGCCATATTCTGCATATAGGCCGTGTGCGAACAGCGTTAAAATTTTATCCTCTGTCTAATTTTTGACGTTTGAGTTGAGGTGAGTAAATGTTTAGCTTTTTGGTGTGCGAACTGGATTAAATGGGATTTTTAACACAAATATATTTTTTAAATTTGCCTACAAGAATTGAAAAATTTCCCCTTCTATTTCTTGGTACGGAGAAATGTAAAAATTTGTTTTGGAAAAAACGAAAAAAAAAGAACGCAGCATATAGGAAAGTTCTTAGCTGATTCTGGAATGGTAGCAACCATCCGATTCGGTTCAGTAGCTTAGAAGGTATGGCCCCATTTAGCATTTTCACCGTATACCTACATTTTGTAAATCCTATGAATTGTTTTTAATTTTGAACCAAATAAAAAACTGACTATGCAGAATGTAGCTCGTACCAAATATGTGTCTGGAATGGTATCAATCATCCAGATCAGTTCAGGTTTAGAAAATAAAGTTCCATTTAGTGTTTTCAACGTCCTCGTACCTACATTATCCAAACCTTATGACCTTTTTTTGTTCTGATATAAAAAAAATACTAAAAACGCAGAATTTTTTTATTATATGTATTATTATATGGATAAAACATTGTTTTTGAAAGAGTTATTACAAACATATTGGTTCAATATTTTGCCAAAAGCTTTTAAACTAATATAAGAGTTTTCGCAAAAGCTACCCCAGCCCCATCTATTCCGTTATTTGAAATAGCCTAAGTCATTTCATACAACACATAGAATAATAAATAAATAGAACATCAACTCAGGAGGCTCCACCCACTTTTGCCTACAAACTTTCAAAACTGCAGAAATTAACCTCTGTATGCGTGCCCGTGCATTTCAAATAGCCCAGTAGGAAATTTCGTCCTCAATGAATTTTTTTGAGGAAAAGAACAATGAATTCATCGAATACTTTTTCGAGGAAATTGCATGTTATGATTTCATTATAGAAAAGCATTGATTTTTTCATCAGTTCAGTATTTTTAAGGCATTTACACTTTGTTTTACTTGGAACAAAAGTTCAACTGAGTTCAGTGCTCACATTTCATTAATCAATTCAAGTACATAAAGTCATTAGATGATTCCATTGATGACAAGTCATGCACAGATTCACTAGTTCGTGAAATAAGTTGGGCCATCTGTGCTGTTTAGTATTCTTCCCGAGAAAGAGGAAAAAAATTAATCCATAAAAATTGCCTTGTGTCTAACTGACCCAAGGAACACAAGGATTTCCCGGGTGAAGAGTAATGCACAGATGCATTAACTGCGCGCAGCTCGAAGCAGAGAAGAGCAATCAAAAACTAAAAACATTGCCTTTTTTCTACCTGACCCAAGGAACACAAGGATTTCCAGGGTGACGAGTAATGCACAGATTCATAATCTGCACGCAGTTCAAAACAGAGAAGAAGTAAAAAACTATAAACATTTCCTTTTTTCTACCTGCCCCAAAAACACAGGGATTTCCAATGTGACAATTAATGCATCGATTCATAAGCCGCACGCAGTTCAAAACAGAAAAAAAAATAAAAAAACTATAAACTTGGCCTTCTGTCTACCTTTACCAAGGAACACAAGGATTTCCAGGGTGACAAGTAATGCAAAGATTCATTCGCTTTTATTTTTTTATTTATTTTTCGTTGTCGCATGTCTCTGGCGCCTGCTTAATTTTTCGCGTTTTTTGTTGTTTTTTGATCGTTCTTTAATGACGCGTGCTCCTTTTTTGGCGAAAGAGAAACTGTATTTTCTGGTTTTTCCTTGTTGTTACAAAATCTTTTTGTTCTCGAATGACGAATATCAATCATTTGCATTTCTTCATTCAATGTTTGCATCTGAAAGAACAAAGAAGTTAAACGCGAACGCGAGTGCCAGTAAAAAAACATTAATAATATTACTAATTAAATACCTACCTACCAAACATATTATTTTGTTGTAAATAATAAATAGTGATTGAAAAAAGTTGGTGAGTTGTAATTTATTTTATTTAAAAATGAGTGGTTTTAGTAAAAGAAATTTAAAACGCTTGGCAAAGCAAGAGAGGGATAATTTAGAAAAAAAACAAAATAATTTTGCAAAATATTATCAATCATAGTGATAATGTTGTAGACAGAAAGGGATAATATTGTAGACAGTGAAAGTGAAATAAGATGAAGATGAAGAGAAGACCTCAACAAACTGGAAATTAAGGCAGGAGAAGAAAAAGAAAAATACGTAAGTTTTCGCATTTTAATAACATTTCTACAAATTTCAGCAAATCATTTTTATGTTCACTTTGATTACTCAATTATTTATCCTCACTTTTGGTTTTCCATATAAAATCTTGCTGACCATCTACACAGTTATCTACTTTCCTACCTACGGATTTTTCATATCTCTTTTCATATCTATTTTTTATTTTATTTTTATTTCAGAATGCGATATCTTCAAAAAAAATAGTTGCATCGTCTGGCGGCAGCATAGAAAAAGCTCTGCGAAATATAATTTCTGCAGAAGTCGCTGTGACATACAATTTCGACGGCTATAATGGCAAAAATCCTTTCAAAGCGTTAAAAAAACATTAACATATGTTTGTTCAGTAAGTTATTATTTTTTCACAATTTATAAGAACTTCATCATAATTAGTAATATTTTTATCTAGTCATCACTTTCTCATTCATGCATCAATATTTTTTTTTTTGCAGATGCTGTTAAGACCAATATTCCTTCACCCCACCTCTATAGAAAAGCTGTTCAGCATGGGTTCAAGAGAATCAAGAACCTGCACTACAAGAAAGCAGCGATGAAAAAAACAACACGCAAATTAAAAATAAAGCATATGTAATACCAATATAAAATGAGAACTGTCTTTTTTTATTATTTTCTTCAAATTCATCAAACGTAATTCACTAATGGTTAAGCGAGTTACATTTTTCATGTGATTTCATTACTGAATATTCATGATATCTTTCAGTGAGGGATAGTGGGCTGATGATTTCACTGCTGCACTTTCACTTCATTTTTCACCAAGACTGTGTGTTGCTGAATAAGCAAGTCCTATTTATCTAATGATATCACTGACGAACTTTCATGATGTATTTCATCAAATATAATTCATTTATGAATAAGCAAACTCCACCTACTTGGTGATTTCACAATTGAATATTCACCCAGAAAGTCACTTGGTGAACGCCAATGACAGCCCCATGTTAAATTCACCTAAGGATTCCTCTGAAAATTCCTCGGTGAAGTTCCAGTTCCTCGAGGAAAAAGTTGGTTATTCCTCGAGGATTTTTTTGAAATTTCCTACTGAGAGGGCTGTGAAATTTGGCTAGACCATACATTCTTACAATTTTGGATTATGCTGTTCACACGTATTCATGTATAGAAAAGCGGATGTAAATTTTTTTTGAGACGGAGGAGTACAAGTTGATGACCTGTGGTCATAAGCATAGAAAATTATCCACTGGCTAAAATTTTAGCCTGCTCCAGAGCAAGCTAAATTATTGAAGTTTATATTCACCACACTAGTGTCATAATTTAGCCAATGGATACAATTTTAACGCTGTTCACACACGGCCTTAGTTTGCGCAAACTAAATGCAGAAGATGGCAATACGATTGTAGAAACGCATCCAATAATAAAAATCATAAACGAAATCACTGAGGCGGTTTAAGGTAATTTTTTTTTAATAATAAGCCGTGACTTGAAAACCAAATACATAATGTAACATATGTAATGTATGTATTTGTTTAAATACATATATAATTGATAAAATACATACATATTTCTTGATATCTTTATTGAACAGTACATTGCATTTATTTGAACAGTACATTAAAGAAATTACGAAAAATTAAATTTTATATATTTTTTTTATAGAATGTCGTTAAGAACATTTTTAACAATTGTTGCTGAATTTTGTTCACAACATTGGAAGGACCTAAGCGCCTTTTGTTGCAATATTTTGGATTACGGCATTGACTGCTTGTTTTCATTTGCAAGAAGGGTACGTTGATAAACTAAGCAAAAATTACGCTGGACACAGTTTTCCATCCATTCTTATTCATACATAGTTTAATTGATTCAAACGTTGAAAGCCAAATGAATAATCGCGCACAATTTTGTAGTTCAGTTCTCCTTTGGCTATTGAATCGATCTCAGACAAGTGACGCTGATACACTGAAAGAAGAAGCTGTAGAATATTCCACAATAAAATCCACTGAAAAGAAATGTAAACGTTAAAGATACATTGTTGTTTTTGCATGAACATAAATGTAGACATATAGGTAGGGATCCAAGCACGCACCCTGTGTTGGTCCGAATGGGGCCTGGATATGTTGTAAGAAGAAGGGTTAAGAAAGTTATGCATACATACTTATACATACATGTATGAATAATCTTTGAATATCTAAATAAAAAACAATCAATAATGAGTTTCAAAGATACATAGCTATTACAGGCTATACTATAAATATCCTTTTATTTGAGGTTACTATTAAAATAAAATAAAATTAGCTAGAGTAAAAGTATGAAGCGTTGAACACTGTTCCGCAAGTCAAAAATTTTATGTTTGTATCGTACCTACATATGTACACATATATATGTTTGTACAAAGTATATGTATACCTAGTACATATCATACATATAGACAATTTATACCATTTACAGAAGTATGTTAAATTAATGTAAACAGTAATGGGATACATTTGTAGGTTTGTACGCATGGATGTATGCCTGTCTAAGAAAACTTTGTTCTTTAAAATAAACATTTTGATTTGACATTTCCCAAATATATTAGTTGATAATTTGTAGATGTCTGTGAAATACAAATTGAACAAAATAGTGGAAAGGTGAAAATGTATGTGAATTGTTATTTCGTTTTCCATTTTCAAATAAATTGAACAACTTAATCGATTTAAATAAAGTAGTCTTTCTTAGTAGTTTGAACGTTAGTAATTCCACGAAAATGAAATAACATTATTATGTCCCTGTTCGTTTTATTAGTTTTTCTGAAAAGATATTCTTGTCAATTTTGCTAATATTATATTATATGTTATATTATACTAGCTAAAAACCCGTCGAATATGACGATGTAAATAAATTATTTTTCGTGAAGATTCTTGATTATTTAAAATTAAACTTCAGCTAAACTTCTGACCAGAAATAAGGTTCTCATGACCATGCAAGTATGACATTTTTTCCATCCAACAATGTATGAGCCACGTTAATCGTTCCAGTGATTGCCGAAATACTGAAATATTAAGATTTGTCTTCTGGGTTTCCGGAACATGCTTGGCTTCCAGTTAAGTTTTTAAATAATAAAAATAAAAAACATACATACCTATACGGTTTGGATTTTCAATAAGCTTAATTTTAAAAACTTATTATGGTTTTTCAGCTTAGCATTTCCTTAAATATAAACACCATTTTTTATTATTTAATGGTGGTTTGTATATCAATAAGTACACAAAAATTAGCTTAAGCTCATTGGTGCTTGTCTCTGCTTAGTCAGTTTTTTTTTTTTAAACTTAAATAAATGGCTTCAATCATTATTATATAGAGAAATCATGTGTAAGTTTCAAATACTGCTCGTTAGAATGACGTTACTATCGACTTGCAAGAGAAATAAAAAAAAGCAAATATAAATGTAGAAGAATTTTGTTCGGTTCGGCTTGAGTGTTTTTCGTTACAGGTAATAAGGGCAATAATATAACTACTCGAAAAATATTTTAAACTAGTTGACCCGGCGGACTTCATGCCGCCCAAATTTGACAACGTAATAAAAATAATAAATCCTAGCATGTACTGCGCATGGCACATGCTTATTTATAATTCGAATTATTTATTCAAAAATGATTTTTGAAATTGAAATTTCTATTAGGTAAATACAACGGACATAATTAAAGAGCAATAATATGCATACACATATTTCAAAGTGCAATGACTTATGTGGCCAACTTCCCTCTTTTTCAATGAAGTGCGTTATCGTACACAACATTTTTAGTCTTATTATCGGGCGCGTAAACGTAGAAAGCTGTAGGTTTTCCGACACGTGATCACGCTACTGTATAATTGACCATGTGAGAAACATGGGAATCCAAATTAATGGCACACACATCCAGCGATTGTCCTTGTGACTTACTAATTATATAGCGAAAGCGAGCCGCACGAGAAATTAAAAACGCTTAAATACGAATGGCGAATCGTTCGAAATAAGTGGAATCCTCGGAATGAGAACAACTTCGCCTTTGAATTTTCCCCTCAAAATTGTAGCTTGATTTATATAAGATTTTAGATTTTTTAGAACCATACGTGTTCCGTTACAAAGTTTCGTAGCGCCGTAAAGCCAAAGCCTTTTGGCAAGCGTTAAATTCATCTACTGGAGTTGACTTTGGAATGACAGGCAGTGTTTGACGAAAATCGCCTAACACAAAATCATTGCGCCACCGAAACGTCGTTTATCATTCCGTAAATCTTTCAACGTACGGTTTAGGGCTTCTAATGCGCGTTTGTGAGCCATGTGCACTCGTCCCAGATGAGAATTTTACATTCCTGCAAAACATTTTATCGCAGAGGTCCTTGAAATGTTTCAAGTTGGTTCTTCATCAACTTGCAAATTCAATGGCAATTTCAATGAAGAATAAGAAGTTCACTGTTCAGCTGCCTTCCAACAAAGTAGTCGCTGTCCTATAAAATGCGAGTGCCAGAGCAATCTCAGATCTCGAACGAATCGTAGCCAAAATCAATGAAATCGTGAATGTTTTTCCAGTTACACCGGGCGCATCAAGCAAGAAAATGACACCCTTTCAGTTATCGAATGCTTGCATTAATTCATCGTTAACTCGCTTTTGTTCTGTATTCAACATTCGCACATTTGTTAGAACTACTTGACTTAATTCAACTCGATTGATGTCCTTTTCTCGCTGCAATTCTCGTTTGAATGTGTCATGCATTGAACGATTTGTTGTAAGCATTCCCACTTTGCACAACAAATTTCCACTCATAAGCAGACGCATATCCTCGATCAAAATCAAAGCTTCGTTGAGGATTTCATCTGACATCTCAAGTTGATTATCCGATGTCAATGTGCGAATTTTATACAAAATATCATGTGCCATAATCATCCTTTTATTTATTCCACAATTCTCGTGGATTCGATGGAAAGCATGTCGAAATTATTATTGCGAACAGTGTCCGGAGTTATTCGTTGGCGTAGTGATAGTGGCATCGGCTATAGTATATAGTGTCGAATTAAATAAACAGTATATATTCTACCATCAAGTGCATTACTTGCATAAACACCAGGAAATCCAGCAAGTGTGTCAAACTATTTCAATGACGCATTCGCAAGTGAAATAACGGGTACGTGCAAACTCGAAAAAACCGCGAACGTTTCGAATTTCTGATTTTGTCAATTATAACTCTTTTGATAGTACCCTCTGAAGTAGTACGCTTTGAACGAAACTAAATTTGCTACAATATGAGACTTTAATTGTCTCTGTACACCCAATAGTTTCCGAAATAAATCTATTCAAAGTTTGCAAAAATGATAATTTTTTCAAACTTTGATTGGCTTTATTTTGGAAACTATTGGGTCTAGAGAGACAACCCCTCCCCCCCTTGCGTTTGCCTCTGCACATAAAACCTACACAATAACTCATTCAAAATTACACGAGTAAACTCGATTAAAAAATGTTAATGAAATGCTTTTTCGGTGGGCTAAAAAAAATAGGGTTAAAGTAGCCGAACATTTTTAGCCTTTAATTTTATTTAATCGAACTTACTCGTGTAATTTTGAACGAGTTATTGTGCAGCTTGTATATTAACCGATCAATTTTCTGCGTGTATATCGCGAAGCTGCATCCACAAAGTGTAGAAAAAGGGTAAATGTTTTCTACCTCCATACTATCTTCAAAACGAATACTCCATTTTAAACATTTGTATAGACGAAAATTGTATGAATAGATTATAAAAACTGTTGAAGTTAAAATTTGATAATATTTCCAGCAAATACAAGCCATAAGGTATTCGCATAATTATGTAGTGCAGAAATGGTTTATGTTTCGCATGCTTGCACACTGCTAGATTATTTGAATTATACCTGCTGTTTCAGATTTGTTTCGTTTATGAGATCAACTTTCTGTGTGCTTCATGGGCTGTAGCCGGGACAGGGGTATATCTTTAACTTTAGCGATTGAATGAGAATGTGAATTAATATAAAATTCCAAAAGTTTTCTGTATAATTATGTCTTCTAGAATTCCGATAGTATTCTGACCTTTAGTTCTCTAAATAAGTGAAAATGAAACTAAGCGATCTTCATTAAAGTTTTCCCGAAAGTGCATCATAAGTGCATCATATAATTATGTATATTAATAAAATAAGATAGATAGCATAGCTATATTTTTCGATTAGATTTTCTTGCAAAATTTTATTTAAAACTGGTTACTATGCTTTTTTATAGTTTGTATATAGTGCAGCGAACTAACTTCACGGGAACTAACTTCAGATGGAAATTAACTTTACCGCTAGTGCGAATTAATTTCACTTTTTGGTGGGAAATTATTTCACTCTATTTCATGCACCGACCCAAACTCGCACTCAGCCCAAATCCTATAGTGGGTCAAGCAGGGGGGTTGCAGGGCAAATAATCTCAGCTGTTGGAGACACCGGGAACAAAAGTCGCCCCATATTTTCAGCTTATGTCTAATGTTATATAAAAATTGTAGATGGAAATTAACTTCACAAAATCTTCAGATGAAATTAGTTCTCACCTTTTACTTTACTAGTGGTGAAGTTAGTCCCCATGTGAAGTTAGTTTCCGTGTAGATAGTTCCCTGCACCGGAGATAATTGGTTCGATAGTACCTAGCATTTTTGGTTTTTTGTCTCATAATTAAAAAATATTTTTATTTACAAATATTATATGAAGAAATATCGACATTTATGTATAATATATCATTTGTTAAGTTCGCTTTTGTTAAAATTAATTAATTTAATAATTGGACTCGGCTTAAATATTATAAGTGATTCTACAAAAAGTGGAATAAAATGCTCATAAATTTTTTTGGATGTTTTTAGTCGTACAAATTAGTTCTAGTTATATGTTAGAATGTCTGTTAAGCTATACTTCTTGGATTGAATATTTTTCAATATATTTTCATATTAGTACACATATAGAATTTGTATCATTATTAATTTTATTTCTTTGTTATTAATTGATGCGGCCAGTCAAAAAAATAAAAAATAACAATTTGTTGGCAATTTTTTGAAAAACAAAAGGTGGTCAGAGATTGGAGATTTTGTTACCAGGAGACTGATAAAAAACAATTGACTCTGAAAGTGCTTTTAAAATAAGTTTTTATAGCTTCAATATCACCGTTAAAAAAAAATTTGGATCATCGATTTGAGATAGCATAGCAAAACCTTCGGCAAATCTCGTTAAAATGCATCATTTTCTGAAAATTTCTCAGACCTCTGGATTGATTTTTTCATAATATTGCCAGGGGACTGATTTTTTTGAAGACGAAATAAGACCAAAATTGAAATTTGGTCTTATTTCGTTTGGCGTTATTTCACGTCACCGAAATTGTGTGTCAAATTGAAAAATTAGTACCGCATCCGAACTGTATATGGTTACAAAAATCGTTCAGCAAAAATCGAACTGTATATGGTTACAAAAATCGTTCAGCAATTAATAGAGGGGTTTGTCACTAGCCAGTTTTGTGGGTAAATGATTGCAATATTTCAAATGACTTTATATAATTTCATTATGATTTCAATTCGTGATTTCATTGTGGCACTTTTGATTGCATGATTGCAATAAAATTTAGTGATTTCAAATATTTTTATTTGAAATCGATAACCAACATTTTTTTTTATTTAATCATTGAAATAGTGATTGCACCTGATTTCAACGTGATTTCAAATGATTGCAAGTATAAGTGGTCAGGTGATTTCATTCGTGACAAACAACTCGCAATTAATAATTCATTAATATTTAATCTTTTTACTTCCTTCAACTTAAAAAAAAAAAAAATTATTTTATTTGGGAACGAAACAGTTCCAGAAGGTTACAATGTTCATTAAGGGTCTACCACGATATCTAGAAATTAATTATCTAGAAAGTAAAAATCTCGAATATGAAAATCTCGAAAACAAAAATCTAGAATGGAAAAAATCTCGAAAACAAAAATCTAGAAAATAAAATCTCGAAATGCCAAAATCTAGAAAAAAAAATCTCGAATGGAAAATTTAAAATTTGCGTGAATTTTAAACATTGCCTCAAAAATTCAAACATACATTCTGGATAACTTACTTCTCCTTAACAAACTTAAAGTTGACAAGTAAAGTTATCAATCATACAATTGCACATTGCTACTCATGCACCTGTGAGAACAGTTACCCATCTTAACACAGAGCCTCCCCAGAACTCAAAACAAAGTTGAGTCCTGGCACAGAAGGTTTAAGGTTTTAGTTGGAAGGCCTCACATTGGCCTGTACAAATTAATTGAAATTTTGTCGAATGAATCTGTTCATGTTAGGTGTCTTGTTGAAAAACTTCAGATGGGAGAGGAGACTAGAGTTAGACGAGAGTACTTACAAACAGAAAAACGTATCTTGAAAGTCCTCGACGAAAAGGAAGAGAAAAGTTATGTTGGGTTCCTAAGAAGTCTTGCGGCTAACACAAATGTATAATACTTGTATTAAGTATTTGTTTTTTTTTTTTTTTTTTTTTTTTTTGTTTTGTTTAAAATACATATTTAATTTGTTTTTGTTTTCTTTTTTTGTTTATTGTTTTGATTTTCTTATTGTTTGGGTAAACTGATGTATTGGTGTTTTACTGAGTTTTAACTGTTAAAAATGCAAAAAAAAAAAAAAATATTGGGTAAACTGATGTATTGGTGTTTTACTGAGTTTTAACTGTTAAAAATGCAAAAAAAAAAAAAAATCTCGAATTTTTATTTTTTTTCGAGATTTTTTTCTAGATAGAGTCTTTCGAGATTTTTGTTAATTCTGGATTTTTGTGGATTCGAGATTTTTGCGTTCTAGATAATTTTTTTTTATTTTCGAGATTTTCGGCTTTCGAGATTTTTGGCATTCTAGATTTCGTCATGATCCCGTTCATTAAAGACTAACTTATTCCAAACTTAAATATTAATAATTATCAGCCCTATCCAGGATCCGTTCGGAAAGGAAAATTCTCCAATTTTAATTGCAGGACTTTTGCAGAAAATATTTTTCCCCTCCTTTGGAAAATTCTGCTTTTTCTGTTTATCAACATTCTGCTTATTATCAAAATTCTGCAGATAATAAAGAAAAGAAGAGGTGTGGAAAATGTTGAAAAGCGCGTTGTTTGCTTAAAATATCGAGTATGACATTAAGTAGTATGGCTAGGGTAGGCTCACCGTTGGACTTTACTTAACTTGTCACAATATGTAACTTTGTCCAAAGCAGTCCACCATATAGTGCTACCCCGTAGATTAGTATCGGTCTGATGACCGCTGTGTAGAGCCAGTGGGTATATGGGGATACGCCTCATTTATTTTCAATAGCTTTTTTGCTTTCCTTACTCCTTCTTGTATATTTGATTTGCAGTGTAGTTTTTTTTCCAGGATGTAGATATTTAGCTTCGTCTGAAAAAATTTGTGGAGTTCCCCTTATTGATGTGTGTCTTATTCGGGGAATTTTATATTTCCTTGTGAAGAGGACAAGTTCAGTTTTGTTTTGGTTTATACCCAGTCCGCATTTTTCTGCCCATTTGAGCATTATATTAAAAACATTTTGCATTAATTTAGCGAAAATTTGAGCATGTTTCCCCGATATAGCAATGGCAACATAGGCAGCATACGCAATTACTTTGAAACCCTATCTTTCTAGGCTCACTAACACTTCATTAACGACTATGTTCCATATAGAAGTGGGGAAAGGACTCCACCTTGCGGTGTGCCTCTTCTGACAGATTTTCTTTCAGGAGTGTCACCTATAGGGATGAATTAATAATTCTACTTTCTAAACTAAGGATAATTAGTTCATTCAGTGAACCATATGTATATCTAGATTATTCAGCGGCGTTGTGATTAGCTGACGTTATTAAAGGCACCCTTAATATCGAGAAATGCAACTATAGAGTGTACTCTTTATGATGCAGGGAATATTCGATAGTACGTACCAGTTTATGTAAGGCCGTTTCTACCGATTTTCCTTTACAATAAGCGTGTTGTGCAGTCGATACCACCAGATTAGGATCTATAGCATTAAGCAGATGGATATCAGTCAATCTCTCTAGGGTTTTAAAAAGGAACGATGATAGACTAATTGGTCTGAGATCTTTCGGGTTTACCTGGGAGCATTTTCCGGCTTTGGGTATAAAGACAACCTTTACCTCTCTCCATAAAAAGGGAATGTAAGTTAATTTTAAGGACTTATATACACAAACAAATATATTCAACGATTCGTCGAAATATTGTTGGATTTTGTAACACTAATATAGCATTACTTACATTGTTTTCATGGAACTAAGGAAATTTTCCTGTTAATATACTTTAGGGCAACCAAGTCCAGACTTTTACTTTAAAATTAACTTTTAAACTGTCCTGACTATCGAACATAGTAACAAAACCAAAGACGTACTTTTAGCCATCTTTTTGGTAAGCTAAAAGTTAAACCAGACAAGGGTAAAGCGACGGGTGTAATATATAAAATCAACTGTAAAGGAAAACCGGATGACCCCTGCGATTTGTGTTATATTGGTACCAATAAACAGTTTCTTCGCCAACGCATGTCTAACCATAAATCAGACATTAACCATAAATCAGACAACCCTGGTAAAATAGCTTTAGCCAGTCATACAATTGAAAGTGGCCACTTTCCAGATTTTGACGACGTGAAGGTTCTACAGACTGAACGGTACGCATCAAAACGATATACACTGGAACTTTGCACATAATTAACAACAGTAGTAACATGAATCGGAAAATTGACACACAAAACATATCGGCTGTATATTGCTCACTTGTCTATGGCTAAATGTCAATTTTTGTTTTGTTTATAAAAGACTAAACTTCTTTTTGAAGTACATACATTTTTTATTTATTTATTTCAAAAGTAATTTCAATTTTATTCATGTAACAAATTGTTAATTTAAAGTTTCTCTTGTTTTTACATAACGTAAGATTTTATTTTGAGTTGTCATAATACAAGTGTTATGTTTCACAATAAAGTTAACCTGAAGAAGGTAGCAACCCCTGCCGAAACGTCGGGAAAAGTAAATGGCAACATATTTGTTTCATTTATAAACTCATCGTGACCTAAAATCCGAAGAAAAAAGAAAATTTTATCTTTTTATCTTTTAACATTTTTAATTAACAAAACTACACTATGCATCATTTGATCAGCAATATATTGTCATATTTTACGCAAAAAAATTTAAATTTTACTCAAAACTCTGAACCAATATGACAACAAGAACCACGAATGAAAACAGAAAGCACTATCTGCATATTTGAAATTTGTATTTAAACGATACTCCTCCAACAAAGACATAAAACTAAAAACTATTTCATCCTTTTAAGTAAAATCTCTACCTAAAGACAGGATTGCTTAAAAGACATGGGTTTATATTGCCTCAACAATTTAAGTAAAATTCTCTAAACAAGCATATCGTTCGTTCGTACATACATATACATTGAAGAGGATTGATGAAATTGGAGGTGAAATTGGAAATCATGACATGGTTTGGGTAAGGACAACGTGTCTTTCACAGGCCTTTATGCCAGTTTTGTTGATTATGTTTCAAGAACGAAACGAGAAATTTCCCTACGAAGTATCCTCAAACAAAAGGGTTGAAGGTTGATTACGCATATTTATATATCTAGCAATAGTTTTTGTGTGCAATTGATCGAATTGCATTTTCATTTTTTCCTTTGTTATTCTTAAAATGTTTTTGCTTCTTTGCTTTTCCTAGAATGTTTTCAAAAATTGTTCTTATACAAAAAAAAAAAAATCAATTATAGTCCGGGAGGCAGCGACATTTTTCAATGAGTGATTTCTCCAAAGCTGAATTTTATATATTTCATAGCTGTGACCTTTCTGTCAACGAAACCGGTCGTCAGCTGATGCATACGCGGGGGATTTGACGTGGGTGACGTCTTAAACATCGAAAAAAAAGATAAAAAAGTAATTTCTCCAACGCTGAAACTTTATGTACAGGTTCATACAACCTTAAACTATTAAAAACCACTCGTCAGCTGGCTAGATTCCGGGGGAAAATACGTCAGCTGAGTTTGTTTTTAATAATTTTCTCGTTAGTTTTAAGTAATCATGAATTTTAAATATAAGTTATTTTACGTCGAAAGGCATTGTTTAAATATAGTCATAGTTTAATTTAGAGCGCCCGCATGGGGCCAGTAAGTTAGTTAAGTTAATATGTAAGCTAGTTGTTTAAGATTTTTTGGAAATGAAAAAATAGAAAAATAATTAAAAAAAAAAAACCGACGGACGGCATGACGAAACCTACTTTTTTGGTCTTCTCTATCATCGTAATATCATGTTTGATTAAAACCTCGAAAGTTTTTTTTACACGAACCCAATACTTGCCCTATGAGCAAGTAAAAATGTTCAAAATAGTTAATTCTATTATAATAAAAAAAAAACAATTAATGACGTGGTGGGCCGTTAGTGCGTGGTTTGATGGTAAGGTACCTTGTGTCATTTTTGTTCTCCTCCTTTAAAAGTACTATACCTAATATTGATTAAAGCCTTGGAATTTTTTTACATGAATTCAATATAGGTTTTAAATAAACATTTAAATACCAAAATATTAAAAAAAAACGAAACAATTACAATGTAATTTTTAGTGTATTACGGCTGCAATAATAAAAATAATAATATTTTAACTAATATGCGTCTGTAAGACACATTCCTTTTTTTTAGCAGGTGTTGCAGCATATTGGTCAAAAGGAGTAGAAATATAGGAAAGAATTGTTTTGGTGCAATGGATAGAGAGCTTATTGATTTTTATTTTTCATTGCAATACAAGTACCCCAACATTTTTAACCGTTTAAGATTGATTTGTTCTAAGCACCTGTTTTGTTTTTATTTGACAGATAAACTTTATTACAATCAACAAAAACAAGGTATTTAAAGCTTGCGGCATATAAACAGTGAGGTTTGGTATGGGGGCCATGCTGCTCTCCAGCAACCCTCTCTCTGGGCCTACACGAAAGGATTTGGGGTGGGTTTAAGTTTGGGTATATGCAGATTGTTTATTCAAAAACTTTGCATTTGCACGAATTCGCGCACCCCCCCTAAATCTTATCGTAGACCCAGGCAGGGGTTATATTCCAGGGGGCAGCATGCCCCTATACACGTACCGAATTTTTTATTATAAAGTGATCTGTTTCCAAAAATAAACAAAACATTTTTGGCATAATTTCGTTTAAGAAATGTGGTCTTATTTCGTTTGGTATTATTTAACGTCACCTTAAAGAGTAAACTCCAATATTGTGCTCGCAAATGATTCATATTAAATTTAAAGAACACGCCATTAATTTCATACACTGTTTGTTTGCAAAAGCAAAAGTTTGTTTTTATACATCACAGACCAGATTCAGGCATTCAGCACTGACAATGTTGTCTTGATGGGAAAAATGTTGATACTAGGGTAGATATTTTTATAATTTTTTTTGATAGTTTTGCTTTCGTCTTTAAAAAATCATTTTTTATGCAAATATTCTTGTTTGCGGTTCCACAAGGAGTATGAACAAAAAATCACGGATAAAAACTGTGTTTCCCATTAATAAAAGAATGAAATTAAAGATTTGATTGGATTGTGAATAATTTATAAACTTCTTTTCAGTTCATTTTTAAATGCTGTGAATTAAAAAAAAGTATTAGGGTGATTCCAGTGGAGACGATTTTAGAAATACATTTCAGAGTCACATTATTTGGTTTCCTTTTTTATTTTGATGCCAAATATTCGATGATTTGGTGAAAACTGAAAATCAATGTCTTACAAAATTTGTTCAAAACTTGCATTTTGCTCATTTTACTCGCTTTTTAAAACCCAACAAAATTAATTGTGATTGAGACACTTTCTTGCTATAATCCTCGATATAATCAAGCATTTCAAGAAATAATTAAGAAACTACCCGTGTTTTTTGGAAAAGCTTTATACGTAGTGAAGTTGGATTTTCCATACAAAAATCTCATACAAAAAGGAGAAGTCAAATCTAACTGTCGATAATTTTTCGACTTTCATTCGAATATCGATTAAATTTTTTGTTATTGTTGGCACGAATGATAAATTCATGATTCTCGATAGGGGTTCGTTAAGTTGTAGTGGATTTTAAAATGTGATCTTGTTTTATTTTCGATTGCCCGCAAAGCATACCCAAATCTCGAAACGAATTATCCAATTTTTTAAGGAAAATCAAAGGTTTTTGGAAAATTCATGCATAGGAGGACATGTTCTTGTTGCATTTTTCATATTTCCTTGAGTATCTCGTCAAAACCTGAAATTTAGGTTCGTTTTGTTTTAAAGCGACCTTTACACGGTCAGTCATTTGACATCAATATGGGGGCCTACTCCTGTATTTACTTTGTTTTGTTTTTGTTATATAAAAACAAAATACACACAAATTATTCGTTTTCGTAAATTTTAACTTTCGGAACGAAATACAAAGTATGCCCTCTGTAATAAAGTGTTTGTAAAAATAAGTCTCTATATGCGTCAGTCATCAAGCAAAATCAAAACCCTTTTGATTTTGCCTGAAGACTGATTATATGTGTAGATGAATGACGTCCTCTGACTGATCGTGGTGAGGGTTGCTTAAGATTTTGCTTAGTTTTGAGCTTTGTCACTTTGTAGTTGGACAGATTCGCATTAGCGGAATATTCAGTGCAAACTAGCTGTCATCAACAATCAATAAATGTACAGATTTTTAAGGCCAAATTTGCAAATATTAAAACTTAGTCTTAACCACGATTGTTCAACAAGCCTTTAAAAATCCAATTTGGACATTTGCAGAGTATTAATTACTAACTGTCATCAGAGTCAATATCTTTGATATTTGAAATTTGATCTGAAATCTTGACATTTGCAAATTACCTATTTAGTGGAACCGTCATTGCAAATACATTGCAAATATTACCGCAAATACACACCGCTAGCACTTCGCCTTGAAAAACACTACAGAAATCTGGATGTTTAATCGATTTGTTTATAGGATTCTCTGTAGCTTAATAAACCCTTTTAAATACCCAAAATCCCAGAGCCAAGGCAGAATATAAAAACAGTAGGAAGAAAAACAAAAACTTTGCTGACTGCAATGAAAAATAAGATATAAACGTAAACTAACAAATTTTGTATATTAAACTTCCCCTGATAAAATACTAAAAGCTAATGAGGTATTTTTTCGCCAAATGGGGCTATGTAATCATCTTTTTTAAACTATAAAGATATCAAAGAACATTTTTGTGGATTGGGTTCGAAATTCTGCGTGGGTCAAAATTCTTTGTTCAAAATGTTGCTTTCAAAATTCTACTTTTAAAGTTCTGCTTTCAAAATTCTGCTTTTCATAACTCTGCAAAAATTCAAAATTTTCAAAACTTTTCAAACCGTTTTTTATTTGCAGAATTATTAATTGCAGAATTATGATAATCAGAGCATACTCTTAATTCATTTTAGTTTGAAAAAAAAGTTTTTGTTCCAACCTTTATTATGGTTGCAAAAAAGTAGATTTTTTTTATGAGCCAGAATTTTGCAAAGCAGTGTTCACACCTAAATTGAGATGATTTTGTTTGACAATTTTTATTAAAAGAATAAGAGAAAAATATGTTGTCCTCTTTCTGTATTATGTAAGGCTATGTACCTATATTATTTTTTGAAATTTCGAGGAATAGCTGCGTTTTATTAGCACTGTTCGTTTAATTCATCATTTACTGGAATGACCTGAAATGGACGTAGTTTCAAATTAATTTCGTTGAAATTTCGTTGAAATTGAAGTGTTTGAGATGAGTTTGAAATTATGTATTGGTAAAACAACATAGATCCAAGAGTTTTAAAATGCTATATCACATTAACACATGTGCATTGGTTGATTTAAAGTGAATTGTTTTGCATTTTAAGGGGCCAGTTAGCTATCATTGAAAATTTTCATTTTCAATTTTAAAGCAAATTATTCAACAATGTGAATAATAATTGGTATTAAAATGATGGTAATGAATTATACAAATTTTCTACCATAACGCATTTCGGGCTAAGTTCACGAAATATTAACACATTTTCTTTTTCAATGATCATTGAAATCACAAAAGTGTTATTATTTCGCGAATTGAGTTATTTTTTTTTTATTTTGCCCCTGCTGCCCAAGTGGGGGAGATAGGCCCCTTTCATATTTGTTTTTATATTTTTTTTTATTCACTTGATTCAATTTACTTGCTTTAGCCTGTTTATGCATCTTATGCAAATTCCCATAATCTACTATACGTTGGTATTTTTGCACAACTAATTTTTAGTACCTAATAATACTATAATTTGCTGTATCTTTTCACCAGTTATGAAACTTAATTGTAGGAATATTGTCAGCTTCATTTGTCATTGTTACTTTTCGAGATTTGCTTACGCAACTGTGGGAAAGAACATTTAAAGCAAGTCCCCAGCCCCCGCGGCATATCAAATGGGATTTTTTTATTGCTGGTACAGGGGACCTTCACCTTCTACTAAACATTCCTGAAAAAATTGGAACCACACGAATTTTGTTGTTTATTTTTATAAGTTTTACTGGACTAACAATCGATGGGGATGCGATGGGCTAAAAAATTCTGTTGCTTTTCCGAAGTACTTAAGACCAGATTTCTCTCACTGTCTCTTTGGAGCTGAAACGCAAACGAAGAAGAACAATAAGCGCAAGTGGAAGTTGTAGAGGTAAATTTTAACGCAACTACTTGAATGCCGTAAGATATATTTTTATGAATTAAGGCATTTAAATATGTAATTATAATAATTTGAATGCACTAAATGGTATAACGTTGACGAACACCTCGCTTATACATATATAAACAGCAAAAATAAGTTGGGTATGGGACGTTTATGCAATCTATTGTTAAACTTTTGCTATACTTACCAACGATGCACGATGAATGAATACCCTTATTATACATAAGATTCTGTGGCATTTATGTTCTCCATTACATGCTTCCCTCATAAAGCTATGATGATGGA
The DNA here is from genome assembly GCA_951217065.1 of Baccha elongata. Classification (NCBI taxonomy): domain Eukaryota; kingdom Metazoa; phylum Arthropoda; class Insecta; order Diptera; family Syrphidae; genus Baccha; species Baccha elongata. Next base: position 197,949,421 of record OX578272.1, on the reverse strand, counting down.
CTCGACAGTTAAATGCCATTATATTATAAAATTATATATAAGTAGATGCCACGAATCCTTTCCTTTTTAATTTAATTTATTTTTTATGGCCTTTATTTTTAGGTCACCAATTTTAAATGTTGGGGTTAAAGGAAAAAAGAAAAACTGTTAAAAATTAAGCTGCAACCCTGCGTGCAGCTTAAAAATGTTGGCGTTGAATTTTGAAATTATGAGTTTTAAAATAAACGTTCTTTAAAGACAAAATTATGAAAATATATTTGTAGTGCATAATGTTCTGTGTTTGGAAAGAACTCAAGTAGCATTAAAGTCCAAAATATTCTGGTGTTTTTTTTTGCACAAACGCTTATACATTTTTAATATAAAAAAGTTTTTTGATATTTGATTGTGATTCAGTGTAGAAAATATACCATGGTTTACAATTATTTACACTGCGGGTGTACGCCCAAAGTATACCGATTCTCGGTAACTTGTGCTAGTGGTATAAATCTCAGTTTTTATTTTGAAATAAAATGTACACGAAAGTTTACTTATTCAATGGGCATCAGTACGCCGTTGTTTATTTTCTCATCGAAAATATATCTGTTAGAATTTTAATCTTTTTCTTTGATGATATCTACGCCAAAAAATCATGAATAAATATGAATTTGAGTGCCTAATTTGAAACCGAAACACATTTCTTCGGCTTGGTTGGTTTTCGGCTTACCCTGTAGAAAATTTTGATGAATTAGAAATTTTCAAGTCGATGGGTAAAAATTAATTTTTCAGAGTTTGTTATTTTTTGTTTTCTCTTTAATTTTTTTTAGAAACGTAGTGCTTAAAACGATTCAAAAATACCAAAAAAACGTCATAATTAAGTCGATATTATAATGAAATAATTGTCTTCTCATTGTTTTAATTCTAAACATGGCTACTAGCAAAGAATAACTTTTATATTAATATTTCTAGAAAATATGTCGGTCGTGTAAAATAACACTATTTCCTGATGAATTAAAAAAAAATAAAATGTACGACTGGGTCGAGTGTAATTCTTTTGGATATTGTAGTCTTTCAATTTTTGTATACGAAATAATGTTTTAAATTCTTTCAACAAATTTAAAATACAATAATTAAAAAATTTAATAAATAAAAAACAAATATTTTTAAAATTAATTTTTAACAAACCAGAGTTTTCCGAGAAAATCGTGGTATGCTAGTAATTTTTAAATACTGCAATATATTAAAGGTTTTTTTTACCAAAATCGTAGGTCCCAGTATGTATTTTTATGAAAAATTTGGAGAATGCCAATTTTAGGTACTTAATAATTTTTATGCAAAAATAATATTTCAACAAAAATTTATGAATTGGTTTTCAAAATAATATATTTTCAAAAAAAAAATTGTTTAATAAGGTAGTCTAATTTTTTTTAAGAAAAGTTATTAAAAAATTAAATAAGTACTTACGCCATTATCGTTTGAAATTTAGAAATGAAATTTGGTAACAATCAATTCAGTCGCTAACGGGAAATGCAACATTTGAAAAGTCAGTATTGTTAAAAAAGCATTTCTGTAAATGTTTTCTCTCCAGAACACATTCTAATACAATACGGCAATAATACGCTCTCGATTTTCTCATAATTTTATTAGGTAATTTTTTTTAGTACGATTTCATAAATAAAGAGAGAGAAAAGAAAAACAAAACGGGAACGGAACGGAAAATTATTGTTCTGTTTATTAATAAGAAAAATTATTTAATGGGTAAGTTTGGATTCTGTGTGTTAGATAACTCATATGACCATGAGGAAAGAAGCGGATATAGTGGTAAGTGGGGCGGCCTAGCTGAAAGATTGTTCACTTTGTGATAAAAGGATCAATTTTTTTCACTGATATATAACCAAAACAAAAAAATTTTTTTAGATATTTGAACACTTTGAATTCCCGCCCCTTTTGATGGGCGGGGCAAATTTATTAAAAAAAAATACTTATATTAAAAAAAAATATTAACAGGTTGACTGTCCCCGTACAAAACATATTTTTAACCCAACGTCCTTTTTGCACACATCATACAATTTTTACCTGATTCTCCACGTCCAATGTATCATTTTTGATACATCTGAACAAAACCCCTTACAAACAATATTTTTGCACACCTTTGTTCACAGTGAAAAATCACACTTTGATTTTGTATCAAAAATGATACATTGGACTCGGAGAACCTAAGAAAACATTTTATAATATGTGCAGAAATGACACATTGTACAGGGAACCTGTTAAAAAACAATGGCAACACTAAGAACTACTTCTTTAATTTTGTGTTTAAGTTTTTTTAAAAGAATAGTTTGAAAAAAAAAATCAAACTAAAAATTTTGATATAAATATATTTTTTTTAATTAAAATAATTTTGTTTTTATATTTTGTGTTTTGATGTACTAAATTTTATTTTATTTTTAGACGCTCTTATTAGTTTTAAGTAGTATAAGTTTTTTTTAAATTTAATTAAATAAATTATAAAATAAATAAAACAAATTTTATAACACATAATTTTATAACACATAATTATAGTTATAGATAAACATAATTATAGTTATAGATAAATATTAGTTAACAATTAATTCTATTGCAAAAATAAAGTCACTAAACTTGGTCCGCCGCTACTTTATGACATTAATAAATAAACCAATTAATTTTGAATATTAGGTAAATGTATTAGGCCTTATTACCCAACTATAGTATATAATAAGGCCTATTGATAAGGGCTTACAAAATGTTTATTTCGTTTTTTTACAGCAGAAGTTGGATTTTTTTGTTTATTTTTGCTAGTTTATCTAATGTAAAAATGACGCTGATATTTTGTGCGTTTACTTATAACTCATGTAGTTATCAACCTATTTCAATGGTTTTTCTTTTAAAATATTCAGAAAAAAATGAAAAGGACATAGGCTGTTTTTACAGAAAAAAATTACCTTTTCATTCGAAAAATATGCAAAAAATTGCATTTTATAAAACTCCATTAAAAAAAAAATCATTTGAAATACATGGTACACAGATACGTACGATTGTCAATTGATAGTAATTTAAAGCTTATTTAATTAGTAACTTTTTACTGTTAATTTTGATTTATTTTCACCGAACACACCAGCTTGAAAAATAAAATATCCAATTCCAATTCATTTACATATTATCATTTGGTAATTAACAATCGTAATAGGAGTGTGAGTGTTAATATAAAGCGATGCATATATTTGTTTTTAACATTATTTTTTCCGTTACAGTTTTACATCACCGTTTTCCAATACTTTCCCAACTTTTAGTCGTTGTTGAGTGTGATCAGTGTTTATCTAATTCCATCTTTAGGTCGGAACTTTGTCCGATTTTACACGAATTTGAGTTTTTTTTACATTGAAACATTTTTTGGAAGGCCCATTTTTTTGTAACGGACATTACATTTCGATCAAGTGGACTTTTAGTGAAATTTCTGATAATTTCATTTTTTGATTTGTATGAAATCGGAGAATATTCCGTTCTGACGGATACCTCTCTAGGGCAGATTATCAATTGATAAAAATAGGAGTGTGAATGTTAATTTAGTACAAAAAATCATTTCGATGCAAATGTTTATTTTTGTTATTTTCCTTCCGTTACAGTTTTTCATTTTCCGTTTTCCAATCCCTTCCCTACTCTTCGTTGTTGTTGCGTAATCTATTGCATTTTATGATCGGATATATGGTTCCTTAGTTTTTCAGGAGTATCAAAAAATAATGGTGGAATGGTGGGGGGTTCGCGTTAGCCACCATTTTGAAAAACGCGTTGCATAAAATAATTAAAAAATGGTTTCAAAAGAAAAAGTGATTTGTTGTCTTTCTTGCCTTTAATTTTGTCTCTTTTGTTTTTTTTTTTAATTTCAAAAATTTTAATAAATACTTAAATGTTGTATGCTATATCTAACTGTTAAAGTATTACATATGTGAAACAAAATTACACATGGAGAAAATATTTCTATGGAATTCACATATTTTGTTCATTTTAAATTCACGTCAACTTTTTGGTTATTATAGAAGAACAGGGTTCAACACGCAAACCACGATTGAAGTTTACAATTTTGCGGTGCAAAGTGAAAAAGGGTATTAGTTTTGCAGAAATTTTTTTTTTTTTTTTTTATTCGGTTCAAATTTTATTGATTTTTTTCTAAATATTGAAACAAAAAAAAATTTAACGAAGATGCATCATGCGGCTTAAAATTTCAGAAATGGCTGAACAATAATTGAAACGAATTCAATACCTTCAAAATCAGTGCATCAATGGATGATAGAAATCGTTAAAGATTTACAACGCGAACTCGTTTTGGATGTGGGATTGTGGCTGTTGTTAGTTATAGACAATTTCGTCGAGATCTATAATGATTTTTTAGAAAAGTTGAATAATAACTGTTTTACTATACGTTTTAAACCATAAACCTTTTCAAACCACTTATCTGTTATACAAAAAATAAAACTATCCTTGAATTTTTGACGATGAAATATTTGTATATTGTATATTGTATAATTCGTATATACATATTATTGATTCACTTATATGACACAGGAAAGTGTCGTTAATATAGCATCTGTATATAGGCAACATGGATCTTCTCTAATATCCAGCAACTGCCTTAAAAAATCATCGGTCTATGAAATGTTTTGTAACTGGCTTCACATATTCGTTTTCAATCTATATGTTTCAACATACGTGTCTCGATAAATTATATGATTTTTAGCATTGCATAAAGTTCATTTGCTTAATGTTCACAATTTCGCTGTTAGAAAGGTATTCCTTTTTTTACATACAGACCTGTACCTGCTGCAAAAGAACACGTTTCCAGCAAAAAAATTATCATAAAATTCGGTGATGCCACAACCCTAGTATATAAAAAGGCAAACATACACAAACTCATTTTTATATCTAGATATATGATTTTTTTTTATATTATTCAATCCAGCTTTTCGCTTAAATTTGGGTCTATTATTATATTATATTCTTTTTTCTCTTAATTATTAACTGCTTTATTTATTTTGTTTAAAAAATAATTTTTTGCATTGGTTGAACATCACTACTTCAGAGTAGGTGAATCTGAGCGTTATTTATATACACCACAGTAACACAAAAAGTTGTATAAAATAGAGCATTATGATAAATAAATTAAATTTTAAAGATCATTCTTAAGATAATTTATATACAAATAAAACAATTTGTTTATCCGGACAAACAGTTTTAATTTTATTTCAAACGCCCTTAGCTAGGACTTCTTACCCGCACCTTCCTTATTTAATTTTTTAACAATTCAAAAAAGTGAAAACCACAAAAAACGGTATCAAGTCACAGTTTGTTATTAAAAAAAATATTTTTTTAAAAAAAGTACAAAAAACGCAATTTTTAGTAATACGTTAATAAGTTTTTATACCCTTGCACAAAAAAAAAACTGTTTTATTTGTTTGCCTTTTTGAACCTACAAGTGGTGTACACTTGTTAATAATTTGTGACAGGTTAAATTCTAAAGTGACTGAACTATACTTAATTAACTTCAAATTTGTTTATAATAGGTATGTTCAGTGTTAACATTAAGAAATTATTTATCTCAAATCTCACAGCTGTTACAACGCTCATCTTACCTACCGGTATGGGCGATAATTTTCCACAGCAAATTATAACACATAGTCGGAAAAAATGTTCATTTCTACTAAACATAATACTAAAAGAAATGTACTACAGATAGATTTATTTTGTGTCTAAAACCTTTTATCAAAAAGCAAAACGCAAAAAAGGATATCGTTGAGACCACTCAGATCAAGATTACTTCAATTTAAATTCCCTCCTAAAGGACCAAACAGCGTTTTTGTTTATCCAAGCATTTAATCGCAGAGGGAATACCAAACCCTTTGTAGCGAATGCCATTTGCTTAGATGTTAGTAAAAACGATAATGATGATGAGATATGGCCGGCCAATATATTCCTAATACGAATCCGTGAATGAAAAAAGAAGTCTATATAATAACATAAGAACCCTTTTAGTGAATATAACTCTGTATTACTTCAAAGTTGGGCTTACTGGATATTAAAATAATCAAATGTTATTTGGCAGAGGCGTCAACATGGCCAAAATATCGAATGAAAACATAATCTATTGGGATTACATATTCAACAAAACTCTTATATTGATTTATGTGCAGAGATGATAACCTCTGACAAGTTAATCTTTAGTTTCCAATAATCTAGAGACTTTCAGACATCACGACTACTTCCTTTACCAAATCCTCATCGTCACATTTACTAATGTTGATAATAGTGATTGCGCGCTCTTCTGTGTATACCTACTAATTTAATACCATGTGTTATATGTATAATATTATGATGTATGTGTTTATACGAAGAAAATTCATATTTAATTATTTTCCTTTAGTGTTTCTAATTGAAATTAGCTTTAGCAGGATATCAAGTAATTAGGATTTTATTCTTTGCCATGTTATTGCTTACAGAGGCGGAAAACTTTTACTTGTTCCCGGAGTACATTTTTATACATAAAGCTTTCTTATATTCTCTTACTTTGACATCATCAGGGTGGATATGGACTTCATGAAGAGGATATCGAAAAAAACTGTTTTTGGGTTTCATGGTGGTTTTACAGCTAAGTGATTTTCTGTGTGAGGGATTTTTTGTTTTCTTTTGTTTCCAAATGACTTACATTGTTTTTTTTTGTATTGTATCGTTTAAGGGACATGGATTTAGTATTAAATTTAAAGATAAGAATGGGATTAAAAGTTTTAATGTAATCATAGCACAGCAGGATCTTGTTTAAGAGGAGGGATAGTCTTATAACATTACAGTGGAATGGACCCGTAGAAAATAATGTATTATAAAGAAATTGTGGCCACAGGGCTGGTAAGTCTCCTAAGAGGGTGTTTAATTTTAATTGAATCATAAGAATAAACCATCACTGTAACAAAACCGACATCTTATTATTATCGTTAGTTAAACTTCTCGTCAAAATATGAGAGTTATTTAGCGACGTATTTTACACATGCACCCAAGATAATAAAAGCAGAACCAATACGAGAAATGGTAGGTAAGTAGGTACGGTACCGTATAGAAAATAAGCTAGAAATAGGAATTTTTAATGGCGGTTTGCACAGTTTCGGTCACTTTGCTTCTGCACGTAAAGAGCGGAAGTTTACGCTTTTACATACATTTGACGTACCTAGTATTATGACAGCAGCATTCGTTTGCTTTCGCCTGTTATGGTTGGCCCCCAGACAAACTAGAAAAAATGAAAAAAAAAAAAAATGAAGTTCCTGAAAATTAATATGGTAGAAAAATATTATGTTCTTCAAGATTCTGAAGAAACCCGAGTTCTAAAAATTGAGCTCGACTCTACAACTCGGGTTTAAGCTACCTCTGCGCTCACCGCACTGGCGAACGGCTCTAATTATTGATTGATTAGTTTTTATTTAATTCTTATAATATCAATAAAAATATAATAAGTATACGATTAAATTTTTTGAGAATTAAATAATAATGTTCATTCATTAACTTATAAAGTTATAAAGTTAGTGTGGAATGACAAAATTACAAAATTATATAAATTAACTGATGTGGGGTGACAATCAGTAGACAATATTTAACATTTTATTTTTATATGAGCAATTATGATTTTTATTCGAAATTAAAATCTACTAAATAAAATAACATTTAACAAGAAATTTACATTAAATAACAATTTAACATTAATAAATAAATTAACATTAAATAATAATTTAACATTATATTAATAAATTAACATTTAATAAATAAACAAAACAATATGAAATAACAAGAACATAAATATATTGAAAATAGATAAAATGATTTAAGATACACTTCTCAGTAGAATTTCAATTTGACATTGGTCAAATGTAAATAACCAGTTTATTTAGTTTTTTAATGAATACTTTAATCTGCAGAATTGTTCGAATAAAATATAAAAGTTGGTGAATATCGAAGGGGCTGTGAAGGTGTAAAAATTAGTAAAGTGTGTTTTGTAAGCAGTGTGGGTATGCATACAAAGTGCAACTTATTTAAACGTAGGATATAAGCTTGGGAATACCTGATAGGAATGTTGCCAATTTGTTTAAAAAATTCTTTAAAGACTGAAATTGTAAAGGGGTCTTAAAGGTGAGACATTTAATTCTTTACAAATAGGCCAGCTATGAGTAAAACGATTTTATTACAAATTATCATAACTAAATGCTTCTGAGCTATTATATCAAATGTATTAGAGAGCTTTAATAAGAACCTCCCCAGCTTGCAATTCCATACTGCAATTTCAAATGTGTTAATCGGAAATAAAATGTCGTCAGTACTTTTTTCGAACAGAATTCTTTAAGGAGATACATTCTTCGTACAACGAGCAGCATATAAGATTGAAGTGAATTTATATGGTCTTTCCAATTTAATTTAATTTAATTTAATAAGTCAATGAGCACTTCCAGATATTTATAATTCTGATGAGTCATAACAACATCTGATTGGACCAGTTTTACCACCTACGCAAGTTGAGTCAACGCAAACAAAATAGTATGGGAAGGGGGCATCTACTACCCCCCCCCCCCTCATTTTAAAGGGAGGGACATTTTTCTAAGGAAATTACTAAAAATTAACTGTTATACTTACAAAGAGCTTGTGATATTTTTTGGAAAGCTGGAAGCCTCTTCTTTTATTTTATTGGCAAATAATGTTTTTTTAGAGAACTGTTTCTGAAAAAAATATTTTTTTTAACATCACGTTATTACTGTTTTTGTTTCCAAAATGTAATGCTCTTATAAAATATAAGTCAAAAACAGTTAAATGGATGTTCTAACGTCTTGTAGTTTTTGGGAAAATTAAAAATAACCAGAAGCATTTTTTTTTAATTTATAGATAAAATTGCTCAAAATTCTTTAAGTCAATAAAAAAGTGTGAAATTCTTAAAAAATACATATTCTGGCAGAGAAATATATTATGTCCTTTAAGATTCTGAAAAATCCCGTGCTCTATACTGACCTCCTAAGCGAGAAGGTTGTATCTCAAATTACAATTTTTAGCGAAGCATGCTAAGAAATGACGAATTTTCTTAGGCTTTCGACAATTTTTTTTTAAAACTTATTTATTTAATTACTTTATACTATTTTTAAATAACATACGTTTTTTTTATTAAAAATTGTCATCAGGTGTAAGAGTTTGAGGCTAAAAAAAACAAGACAAATAAAAAACTAAAACATTGAGTTACGACCTTTCAACTTAGAAGGGCAGTATATAGGTGAGCTGGGCTCAACAACGCGGGTATAAGACTCCACTGCGGTTCCTTAAGTGGTACGGTCCAGTTTGGTTTAACAAAATCTGCTTGGGCCGGTTTTTCTACACACGTAAGTAAGGCAAAAAAAAACTGGATCAAAATTTGGCATCTATTACACCCCTTTTTGCCGCGAGTGGTGATTTTCTAAAAAAAAAAATACATAAAACAGAAAAAACAACGGTAATGATAATTATTTGTAAATCCAAAAATCTCTTCCTATATTTAATTTATAAATTATTTTTTCAGTGAACATTTAAAAAAAATTATTTTTGCTAAAAATTTTCGAAAAAAAAAATTAAAAACAATGAAAATGTTTTTTTTTTTAGTTTTTTTTTACGTTATTAAGTATTTTTTTTATTCCCAAAATTGCATGCTCTTACAATTCTAAGTCAAAAGCAGAAAACCGGATAGTCAATTGTACTTTTTGAGAAATTACAAAATAAATTTGTGGACTCAAAAACTTTCCGTCAATTTTTATAGTAAAAATATTTTTTTTCCCAAAAAAACTTTATTCTGGGTTTTCAAAAAAAGTATATCACATGGCATTGCAAGTATTTCCGTTAATATTTAGTAATGTTTTTCATCTTAAGAAAATAGCCCCTCCCAGTAAAATATGGGATAATAGACGCCCCTTTTTGTTTTTGTCTTGACTAAACTTGGATATGTGACAATCCGAAGTTGTTGCACTCATCAGAACCGTTGCGTGCATCGGTGGGCATCCCAGAGGGGCTTACACTCTAGTTTTAAGGTCGAGGTCACCTTTTAGAACTCGGGACTCTTCAGAATCTACATTTCTATACAGAGCTTATATTTCTCTGCCAGAATACGAATTTTCAGGAAATTTTTTTGTTTATAGCACGAATTTTGAGTTAATTTGCCTGGAATTGATAAATATAATAGAAATGTGCCTATATGTATATTATGATGCGTGATCTTTTTTATGTATAGGTACATATCACAGTTTGTTTTCTACGATTGCTCAAAAACACTCAGTTCTGTGTCGAGATTCAGCTATTTTGGCGAGTGAGGCGAGAAGACTCGCGAGATGACTCGCCTCACTCACTTTCTCATCTAATTTCTTTGCCAAAAGCGATTAAGTTATTTTGTTCGAATATAGTTTCGAACACCCAAAACGCCATCAAACAAAGAATATCAAGAACATTCATAACCTCACTTTTTATGTGACAAATTATTTGATTGAAAATAAGTTTCATAATTATGCATATACATATTAAATAACGTATATTAATATCCACAAGTTAAGATTTAATAAATAAATTAAATCTTAACAACAATTTTCTACCATTTTGCGACACGGCACGTTTCCTTAAAGTATCAATAAAGAGATTCAATTCTTGTTTTTGTTATTTCATTACTAGTACATGAATATATGTGAAACTATTTGTTGAGAAAATAACACATACTTATCCACACTGATAAATTTCCCTACATGTACACCAACTTACGGCCAAAATGTTAGGCGAGTAATCTGACGTTCCATTTCACTAACTGGAACACTCGCATTTGTTAGCGGTGGCCTAGTAGTACGTTTTTTCAAGCGCACTTTTTCCTGGAAAGAAATGAAAAATTCTTGGTTCGACAGTTATTGTAGATCCCCTCCAATAAAGTTGGGGGTAAGTGAACGCTGGCGCTTAGTGTGATTTTCTCGAAAGATAGATTGAAGTTTGAATTTCTGTACCGATGCACAACAATTCATTAGCTATATTTAATCTTGATTTAAATCTTTTGTGTTTTTTGTTTGGTGTAATGTTTAAGAGCTCGATATAAGAAATTAAAAAAATAATGTGAAATAATAATAATAACAATAATAATATTTAACTATGTGTCTGTAAGGCACATTGCCTTTTAAATGCAACAGATGTTGCACGACACTAGTTAGAAGGAATAGAAAGATAGGAAAGAATTGTTTTGGTACAATGGATAGAGAGCTAGTTGATTTTTATTTTTCATTGCATAACCTCATGGGCGACGTCCAGCATAAGCTGGGAGGTATGCTGAAAAGAAAAAAATGCTTTGTAACAGAGTGAGGATTCAACCTGCACCCTCTGGGTTAACAAGCAAGCACTTAATCCATTGTACCATTGCCGCCCACAAAATTACTAAAATTTTCAGCAGTTTTCAAAATGTGTCAGTTATCTTTCAGTAGTATTTTTTAAAGAGTTTATTATGAACTTTATGTTTCAGCAAAGTTTTAAATGGGTTTGACAAGTATTCGTTAAAATTTTAGAAAAAAAACAATAAAATTGCATTCGGCTTAGGTAAATGCGCGCAACAATTTGGGGGCAAGTGTGCACTAGAAATTTCATAGGGTACAACTGTGCGCAACAAATTGAAAGACAAGGGTTCCATAGGTGCAACAGATCTGGCAGTCAGTCTGATTGAGTTAGTACTCCATTCCAAAATGGTTGAACCGATTTGTTCTGTTACAGCATTTTGTGTTATTGCATGCGAAGCCAAAACCATCAATTATTGTGCACGATCACTTCGGTCTTTTGATTAGACATTCAAACAGCTCTTTCATAGGATAAATAAAAAAACTATTCGCCGTATAAAACCAGTTTTTTTAATTTTTCCTGAACTCAGAGGTTTTAAGTCGCTTAAAAGGAGAGACAGGCGTAAGAAACTCCAGGGAACAAGCAAATTAAATTTATTAGATGAAGGATGAAGTGAAAATGTTGTGCTTCCATTTGCAATCACTATAACATCTTCGAAAAAGAAAGAAAGCAAGGTTTCTAGTTTAAGAGCTATAGCATTTACTCGTCTAATTGCTCCCTTCATGGTGGCACAGTTCCTTTAATGCCTGTTTTCATAAGAAAGCAGACAGGGGGAAGTTTGTATTTGTGCTCTGAATTTAATTACTTCTAAAAAGGATTAAGCAAAAATACTTTATATGTGCTTTTAATTATATTTCCTAGTTTCGCATTATTTCAATAATAATTTAATGAATTTTTTTTATTTATTTTAATTTCAGATCAGTGGGGCTTGAAAAACCACTAATTAAAAAAGGTAAGTTTAACAAAACACTTTTTATTTTCGTAAACTTGTAAACTTGTAATAAATGTACATCGGTATAGCTTCTTTTATCTACCCTTCAATTTTCTTTACCGCTCGCACTGTGTTTTATCATCACAAGGGTATTCATAACCCTTTGCATTATTATATATGTACAAAAAAAAAACTGCCGGGTGGGTAGCTTGCCGACTTTTTCTGAGGTCAACCCGACTAGTGGTTCTGTATGTAGTAAAGTGCAACGTGGGAAAGTTGTGTTCCCATTCAAGATCGTAACATCGTCTAAAAAGTGGAAAAAGAAATTTTTTTTTAAATTAAAACTGGTTACAAGGTAACTAGTACGACACATGAATAATATAATTATACATTAGCTTTTCATATTATTAAGAAACTTCGCATTAGCTTACATAACGTAAAGAAAATAAAATAAGTGAACAAAATTTGACGAACATTTTAAAAATGTTTCTATATGAAATATTTGGCCATTATTAAACGTTCTATTTATCAGAATCGAATTTCGATGGCTTTATTTATATTTTCGTGTGAAAAAAAAAATACAAAATCACAGTTATATTCAATGTACCAAATAATGGACAGCCATTTTGAAAAATCCGCCACATTGATTAACGCATTGTCGCAGAGTGGTAAACTTTTGACTGTCGTTTTCTTTGGAAAATTTACAATAAGACGGTGTTCACAGAAATTGTATTGCAATTTGTTCTAGGTTTAGGTTAGCCTATTTTTTAGTTTAATTTGGCTGTACTATTAATTCTAAAAACAATTCATTTCGTTTTGTTTTCTAATTTGATCGAGAATTTGATAGCGTGCCTGAATGTTTGTCTAGTAATTGCTTTAGTGTCCACTCATCAATGAATGACAATTATTATTGCTACCGGAAATGGCCCGTAAAAACAAAGATACAGACCTTCCAAAGTTCAAAAAAATACCTTACTATGTATTGTAAATTTTTTTTCATTGAAACGGAGTTTGAAACGTTTAAGGAATAATGTATAACATTATCAGGCCGGAAAAAGGTATCCAGAACAACTCTAAAAACAATATAAAAACACTTAAAAAAATAAATGTATTTTTTGAGTTGTTCTGGCAACATCTGTCATCTAGTGGTGGGTGGTGGCTGTTTATATTTATCCGACTATAGGGTACATGTAATCGAAATTTTATGGCTATTTAGCTTATTTTTAGCTTATTAATTCGTTAACGAGGTAGTTAAAACAGGAGTGTTTTCTTTTAAATAAAGTGTCTGTGTTCTCTGACTTCTAGATCCTAAATTAACATTTAAAGATCTTAAATTACATAGCTAAAAAAGCGAACAGAGTCCTTGGATTCATAAAAACATTCGGCCGTGATTTTCGAGACCCTTATGGCCTTAAGCTTTTGTTTGTTTCATTTGTGACGCCAGTACTTGAATACGGTTGTGTAGTGTGGGTTATATGTAGTGTGGGTACCTCAACACCTTATTCACATAAATAGACTGTTTCTGTCTTCGTTTTTTTCCGGATATAAATATACTTCCTCCTTATTCTAAAAGACTAGTTTTAATAAACCTTCCTTCTTTGACAAATCATAGAAAGTACCTGCAATTTTGATTTATTGTTGGAATTATAAATATCATCTCCATCAGTTCTAAATCGGTTTAATTTTAGTTTTAGTCGTAGGTACTAGTAATGACCCAAACATTTAGCAGATCAAACTATGGTGTGAATAGCCCCCTCAGCCAATTGATTACATTATAATATAATACATTTTACTTTAGTTTGGACTCTGTGAATGACATCTTAAAATGTTCAAAATTCAAGACTCTGTTCTTTACCAGCTTAGAATAATAAGTATTGTTAACGTTATAGTATAAACGAATTAAATAAATAACTAAATAAACCTACTTAGACTGATATTAGGTATATTAATTGTGATATTACATTCTAAAGCATGGGAATAACTTATTTATTCAACCAGTTTTAGTTGCTTACAAATAAATGCAGACCATGAATCTCTATTTTCGTCAGGAGAAAGCAGGCTATGAGCCAGAAAGGTGCGAAATAGTCTCTTTCTTCTCTTCGTCCATGCAACTTCTGCTGACATATTTTGATAAAACGCCAAGTCTTGTGGTGTACCTAAAACCTATATTATAGAACTGTATTGTACTTATATTATAATGTCCTGGTGGCCTTTTGCTTTATCATTCATGTGCATGCAATAATTAATTTGGCAAGTAAAATGAGTGTTATAGGTTCCACTTTTGCTAGTCAGTTAACTGGAAAAAAAGTTTTCGTTGAGCTAAGATAGAACCCAGAATTTTCACCTTGAGCACATACTTAAACTTATAGCGACCGCTGTGATACCATAAAATATACTAGGTTTTATTTCGTACTTTTTCATTAACATATTCAAATGGTCAAAAATGAGAAATTGGGTGGACAAAATTATTTTTTGATCTTAAATTATTCATTTGTTTTTTAACTTTAATTTTGACTCATCTTTGCGTAAATAAATTAATGCTATGTGTTGATTTTGGAACCACTGGCGGACTAAGGGATTGTGGGATGGGAGATGCGGTCCGCCCGGGTGGCAGCCTCAAAGGTGGTGCCATTATAGGAACAGCAAAATAACTATTTTGCACAATACACAAAATAAAAACACATATGAAATATCCAATTTGTTGAATATATGTATATATATTTGTTGAATATATATAAATTCGGAAATGGACTTGAATCTGAAAAACACAATCGACAACAATTTGCAAATGTCATTAGATGCAACTAAATAAAAAATTGCCCCATATTCTATGATTGTTTTTGGGCGTAATTTTGTGTCTTGCTTGTCGAAACCTTTATTTTCGAGGCCAGAGAGAGGACTTGTCATAGGACAATAGAAATAAATTCTTGGAATTATTCATCATTATATTATCCTAATGGCAAATATGACTCTGTTTTAAAGGAGCTTTTGTTGAGAATCGACCATTCAATGACTGGGAAGCCATTGGAAGAAAATTTCGTGAAAAAAGTTTCAATTCTTCAACTTTTTTGAGGATCACAATTCAAATTCTCTGTTCCCGAAATCTCTTCAGGAGATTTTATCAAATTAATAACTTCTAAAGAAATTGTAGGAAGTTTCTTTTTCAGATGTTGTCGATATAAGCTTATATAACTGGATCCGATGTTACATAAATGTTATGTAAAATCTTTTATTGTTCTGCTTCTGCTCAATTTCTGTGGTGTTCTCGGTATGTTTTGGTACTTGAAGACCCTGTGCTAAAATAGGGAAGGTTGAAAAACCTAGGAAAAAACTGAAAAATGTTCGACCTTTTTCCGGTTTTAAATCTAATTAATTTTAAATTATATATCCGTAAAAAAGTGAATTTTTTTTTCGGGCGCAATATCTCGATAATGACGTGACATACAAAAACTACTACCTGCCGATTAGACTAATACTGCTATCATAACTTTTATATAGGCACAAAAAGGCACCCAATTCACACAAACAGACAACATAATATTTATCTGATGTCCGGCTGTCGGCAGTCTTCAGAAAAAACACAATGACAATGGAAATTCTTAAGTCATTTAGCATCATACTAGAACATATTTAGCATCATACTAGATTACAAAACAATAGTTTTTTAACCTAGTATGATGATAAATATATTAAAGTATGATGCTAAATCGTTTGAAAAATTGCGTTAGGTACTAGGAAATTAATTTGAATCAATTTATTTATTTTGTATAACTAATTTTTTGCAGAGTATTTACCTCCAGTAACATATTCTATTTTTAATTTTAATATTAAACACTCTCCACTCAACACAGCACGTGTATTTACTTTGAATTTAAAAATTCGTTTAAATTGTTTGTTCTTTGACTGCATTTATAATTACAACTTTCAGCTTAAATAAATACGTTATTTCTACAGAGGGATGTCAAAAATATATTGCAGTATTGTAAACCAATGTTTTTCCAACACATTAGTAGCAAATTAATTAAATAAAAAAAAATTGCTTTTGTCAAGCTGGATTGGTTTTTTAAACCACAGTAATTTTGTTAGTGTTCAGTTTCAGTTTCTAAATAACCGCAGTCACCTGAAAAAGCATTTCTTATTGCTCTTCATATTAAATTAAGGTTAAGCCACTTCTGATTTTGGTTAGACATATGAGTTTTATTTTTCTTTGCATATGTCTCGATAAGTTTGCAAACTTTTTCTTATTTCATTGTTTGAAAAAAATCCTTCACTTAAGAATTTTTATTCTAAATTTTTAATTTTTTTTTTGTGAGAGTTTTCTTATATGGACCCGAATAGTCCTCTTGCACAACCATCGTATCTGATTTATGTTTAAAATGTGCTATGAATTTTTGTTGGGCTTTGGGTCGAGTTTCGTCCCAAGTAAATATTAATATTCAACATTATATTAATATAAATATTTGCCCTACAAACAAAAATATTCATTTCATCGAATAAATTTATAGACATTTCCTTTTTTGTGATATATAAACTTAAACACCCTTTTTCAATATATCTTGTTGGTATCGGATTCTTTAGTGAAATTTTTGAGTAGCAGCTTTTTTTTTTAAATTGATAGAGGAATATGAAATGAAGTATGTATTTTCAATATTTGTTAGGCTAGGGCTAAGTATTTTTATTTTTCTATCTATTAAAACTAAACTAATTTTTTGATGATAGCTTTAATTATCATCAAAAATGGAAACTAGTCCCATGCGATGCAGACTTAATCCTTCGAAGATGAACTATTAAACTTTGTTTAAATGAATTTGGAAAGTAAAACACATATTACTTAATTGAAGAGATTTCAAATAAAACTTTCAGTATCCAGTGGGAAAATTCCTAAATCATTAGGAAATTATGAAAGATAGCATGAATATCAACAATTAAATCACATGCTTAATATAATTCAATTGTTCATTATTTAGCGAAATAATTTAATTAATAAAATAATAATTAAATAATTAATAATTCGTCTTCATTATCATCATCAATGTTTGATTGTTATATCAAACGTACAAATCCAAGACTTGCTTTATAGTACCTACCTTTAAAGAGCAAGTAAAAATGTTATAATTGTAGAAAAACCTGTAAAATTCAGTTTCTCTCCCTATTGAAAATTGGTGCATTACTTTTCAATTTTGAATTGAACTATGGGAGGACTAAATTTATTTCAAGAATTCTTGAAAATGTATATTACTTGTCAACCTGGAAATCTTTGTATATTTGTCGGGCCAGGTGTACAAAAGCAATGATTCTTTTTACTTTCTTTTGTCTTCACAACAAGACGGAAAACAACGCAGATTACTCAACTTATTTCACAAACTCGTGAATCTATGCATAACTTTTTACTTTTTCATCAGTGAAATCATCTCATGATTTTATAAACTGGAATTACCTATGCACTAAAATGTGAGCACTGAATTCATTTGAACTTTTTTATAAAATGAAAAAAGGCAATGTATATAAATGAAAGAAGCCATAAAAATAATGAACTGATGAAAGAGGCAAACAATTTTTTTTTATTAAAAAATCATAACGTAAGTAGGTATACCTATGCCGTTTCCTCCGAAAAGTATTCGATGAAAATTCGTCAAAATTTTCCACTTAGGTCGAAATTTTCTACTGGGTAAGGTAAAAGCTGGGAAGATTATGCCCTTTTAAAGTTCCTCTGTGCGTTCCTTGTTTCTGTGACTTGATTTTAATAGTTTACCATATTGTTTTTTTTTTTAGTGGCCCCAGTTGTAAGGGAAGCATGATATAGGTACTATACAACCTTTGTAACATCAAGTAATAATCTTACCACATAATTACCATATCTTATATAAATCATGGAATTTATTAATCTTATAGCTACTCTCCATCAATATTATTTAAAACATTCCTTTATTGCTCTCTGGACATCTATCAATCGTATCGAGGACAAAGTAATATAAGAATAACCAAATTAGTTTTGCATTCATTTTCCTCAATATAAATCTTTAGTAATTCCCCAGTGTAAAATATGCACACATATTTTACAAGATAAAATTTCAAGGATAACATTCTATGCAACGATAAAATACTATGCAAAGCCTGACAGTTGTACTAAACTAGTGTATATCCTTTGTCGTATAAGAAAACATTTTATGCCACAATCGCGATATTCACGCAAATTGGCCCCGCATGTCTAAACAAAAGAAAATAAAATAAAAATAATTCAATAAAACGTGACTCTACTAGTAAGTCGAACATTTACACAAAATGATAACTTTATTTTTCTTTGTATATAAATGGGTTTTTCAAAGAGACATTTTGTTGAAAAAGGGATTTATGTAGCTAAGTAATGTTTTAAGGTCGTTTAAGAAGCTCAGATACAAAATACCATTCTTAATGACTTCAAGGAAATCCTAAAAACATTAAGCCATCCCGAAAAAAAACATTCGCTCATGATTTGTTTTACCTATATGGCGATTGTTTCCATTTGTATGACTGACTTTGACATGTTGATATTTTCAGTTATAGAATATCTGGCGTTAAGAGACACAGTATAACGAGAATAAATTAAGTTTTTTGTATTTTTCAAAAGAGCATTTTTACTGAGAGGCAACTCAAATGAAGACACTCAAGCAATTGTGTAATACAAAAGCTGTCAACTCCTTGTACGAAGTTTTTTGGATTATATTCCATAATAAATGTGTCAAGATTTTTATGTTTAAAAAGCGTATAGGTAGGTAGATTTTCAAGGAGATACAAGAAACTAGCTACCTATACCTAAGTCTTTAAAAAATACAATACAATTTGAAGAAATAAATGAGATATAACCGTTTGGGTGCCGAGAACTATATGATTTTAAGGAAAATAAACTACTGTTTAATATCACAATTTTTAGTGATATATTTTCCAAGAAAATATTTCATTATTAGTAAACTCAATAGGGAATAATCTGAAAAAAGTTTTGAGGGTAAAATCAAAATATAACATTATCGAATAAGGTTTTGTTGATTTTTAATAATTTTATTTGAAATTTAAGTCAATTTTTCAGAAAGTTGCTCCTCCCGCCCGAACCGTGGGATATAGCCCCTCATCCCATATATGATTTTTTTTCTTATCTTGACTTTAACTATGCCTATGCCTATACACGCTTAAGACTTTTGTTCCAACTTATACAAAATGCAAATCACCCTGAATAATTAAAAATTAAAAAGCAACATAGATATATACATACGCATTTCATGGGTTGGGTATATCTCAAAATATGCAAAAATCCCGACTGCCAAAATCCCGACTGACAGAATCCGGACTGACAAAATCCCGACTATAGCCTACTTTTTTTGCACAGAAAATAAAAAAAATTGAATTTTCAATTTTACTCCTAGTTTCGAGGGTAAAGAATGTGTTATTTTATAGATATTAAAATTAAATCTCCTCAACTAGGCAGATGTTATGTGATCTGGAAAAACGGAGCCTACCAGGAGACATCCTTATTCAACAGTATCTTGGTGGCACGCTTCGCGGGTTCAAAGAATTTTTACTGCAAATTTTTGTTAAGTTTAGTCGACATAAAGTAAACTTTTACCTTAAAAAACTTATCTAAGATTAAAAGCAGCAAACCACTTATTTATATATATTTTAAAGTTGGTACAATTTACCCAGCAACCCATTTTACATTCATGACAAAAACAAAACCAAAGCAAATGCAAGTGTCATATAAAACAATAAGTACCTACCGTTATAAAACAGCATGTCATTTTTGTTGTTTCAAAAGAGGTCAAACTACCCCCGTCAAAAGTGAACAATCTTGAGTTGTAACCTGATTTTCGTAGCATGCAGCTGCCCCAATATAAAGAAAAAGTGCATTATTTTGAGTTGTAACATTTTATTTGAATAATTTATTTGAATTCTCCATATTTTAACAAAAAACACTTTTGTTGTTTGAAGAGAGAAACAAATTTTGATTTATTTTTTAACTGACATTTAGAGTTGTGTCAGCTTTGATGATTTATAAAACATTTTCGTTTTTTATGTTTGAATAAAGACATGAGGAGTGAGGACTTAATTTTTGAATAAGAATTTCAGCTGACCTGTGGTGAATATTTTCATGTACATTATTTTTAAATTATTTTACCTTTAGTACATTTTTTGATAATATTTCGAGTTGTGACACTTTAGCTGGTGGAATTTGAATTTATTATTTTTCAGCATTTTTGATGCCTTTCTATGAATTCGATGAGTCGTGCAAAGTTTATGGTGAAGAGAGAAACAACCAACAGCAACCAACAGCTTACAACTATCGGATCAAAATCAACAAAACCAGCAAATTATTTCTATAAACACAATAGTTTATCTGGCATTAAAATCGTATTACAATTCGCAAAAAATTTCCATAGAAACAAATGTTTTTTGACATTTTTCCGTGTGCTGACTAGGAAATTGCCAATGTCAACAGATGGAAGGCCGCATTTGTAGGGTTTTTTACGTTTTAGTTGTCGGGGTTGTTTAAAGTGTTTAAATTAAAAAAATAGCTTTTCAATTACTAGCACTATAAATAAAAATAAATAAAAAATTTATGTCGTTTGTAGATAATACAAATTGCAACAAAAACGTATTATAAATTATAAAAAAATCTTAAATTCAAGATGGCGGCTATTGCACAAGGCCAAATTTCTCGCAAACTCAGTTTTATATTCTCAGAATCAACCCCACTACAAAACTGCATTAAAACTCGAAGACTTTCAAAACTTTTGTCAGATGGCCCATATTTTACTCCTCATTGGGCACGAGTACGATAACTTTGGCGCCAAGAATTGATAACGGTTTTTTGTAGAACAGTTCAATACAAGCATTTTTTACTAAGGGTGGGGGGGGGTCTATCTCCCTCCGTTTGGGCGGGAGGGTCAATTTTATAAAAACAGTGCTAAAAATTTAA
This sequence comes from Baccha elongata, assembly GCA_951217065.1. NCBI lineage: Eukaryota > Metazoa > Arthropoda > Insecta > Diptera > Syrphidae > Baccha > Baccha elongata. Next base: position 197,928,152 of record OX578272.1, on the reverse strand, counting down.
AACAAATATTAAGAAATAACGGTAATACTTACAACTAAGTTTTATATCTTTTTTTAAAGCCAATACTTTTTTCTATTAGATGTTTCTTAAATCAAGTGAAACCTATGCATAGTCTTTGAAAAAACGGACTTTAAACTCAAAAATTGCGAAAAAAAAAAATTAAAAATAAAACTTTGAAGTGTGATTTTTCAAAACTATAAAACAAAGTACTACTTTTTTTTATAAAATTCGTTGCTCATATTAATTTTAAATCATAAACTAAAAACAAAATGATTTTACGTTTTCTGGTTTTTGAGAAAATGGAAAATTACTAAAACTACTTTTTTATAAGAGTTTTCGGCACGAGTACGATAACTTTGGCGCCAAGAATTTGATAACTGTTTTTTGTAGAACAGTTCAATACAAGCATTTTTTTATGGGTGGGGGGGTCTATATCCCTCCGTTTGGGCGGGAGGGGCAATTTTATAAAAACAGTGATAAAAATTTAAAACAAATATTAAAAAATAACGGTAATACTTATAACTAAGTTTTATATCTTTTTTTAAAGCCAATACTTTTTTCTATTAGATGTTTTTTTAAATCAAGTGAAACCAATGCATAGTCTTTGAAAAAACGGACTTTAAATTCAAAAATTGCGAAAAAAAAGGTAAAAAAAAACTTTGAAGTGTGATTTTTCAAAACTGTAAAATAAAATACTCCTTTTTTTATAAAATTCGTTGCTCATATTAATTTTAAATCATAAACTGAAAACAAAATGATTTTATGTGTTCTGGTTTTTGAGAAAATGGAAAATTACTAAAGCGTATAAACAGTGAGGTATGTAAGGGGGGGCATGCTGCCCCCCTGCAACCCCCCTGCTTGGACACACTATAGGATTTGGGGTGGGTGCGAGGTGGGGTGGGTGCGAGGTTGGGTGTATGCAAAGTTTTTGTTGCATTTAAAGACGCCCAAGCATCATTACAAAAACGAACCTACGTACAACATTCACCGTATACCAAAAAAAAAAAGAAAACTCTTATAAGAAAGTAGTTTTAGTAATTTTCCATTTTATCAAAAACCAGAAAACATAAAATCATTTTGTTTTCAGTTTATGATTTAAAATTAATATGAGCAATTTTATAAAAAAAAGTAGTATTTTATTTTACAGTTTTGAAAAATCACACTTCAAAGTTTTTTTTTCACCTTTTTTTTTTTTGCAATTTTTGAATTTAAAGTCCGTTTTTTCAAAGACTATGCATAGGTTTCACTTGATTTAAAAAACATCTAATAGAAAAAAGTATTGGCTTTAAAAAAAGATATAAAACTTAGTTGTAAGTATTGCCGTTATTTTTTAATATTTGTTTTAAATTTTTAGCACTGTTTTTATAAAATTGCCCCTCCTGCCCAAACGGAGGGAGATAGACCCCCCCCACCCATAGTAAAAAATGCATGTATTAAACTGTTCTACAAAAAACCGTTATCAATTCTTGGCGCCAAAGTTTTCGTACTCTCCCCCCTCATTGACTGTACACTATATTTAAAGATGACCAAACGGGTACATGACATGTATAGGTATAGCTATACTATTATCTCAAATATATAAAAACGTTCGTTATACATATATGTTGCACCACGGATGTTTATCCCACTGAATCACTCCATTTTATATTCACACTACATGTTCATTGTTCGTATGGTGTTCTGCATTGTTTTTTTTTATGTTAGATCCGCCTAAATGGTGCTGGGGTGGCTTAATTTTTGTCTTAGTTATGGACCGATTTTGTTGAAAGTCAGATCATATATATTTATTGTGTTATAATAAAAACAGGTTGTAGAATAAAACTTCTGAAAAACTCGGTAACAAATCACACGATTTAGCTTTGTCTTTTTGAAACTAATAGTCTTGCACGACCATGTTTCTTCGATTTGAGCGAACAAAAAATTTGGCTAACATTATTTGGATTTGGCTATAAAACGATGAGAAAATTGACAGCGACAGTTAGGTAGGTACGCCTTCCTTATTTTCGATGAAGTAGATGTCAACAAGTGAGATAAGCCGTGCTCAAAAGCAAAACGTCTACTGCAGAATTATTATTTTTGTAGGTACCTAGTAAGCTTTCCTTTAAATCACGTGAGCAATTGTTAAATCGTCCATATTGCTAAATGGCGAAAGCTATAATAACGAAACATAAAAGTAAGTAGGTACAATTTGGGCTTAATTTTCGGTTTGATTTGTGAGTTTGACTTGATTGAAAGAGGGTTGTCGAATTGGGAGTAAACAATTTCCGGCATTAAATCAATTCCGATATACTTTTTAAAGACGTTTATATACTATACCTATAGCTTAATCGAGAACAATATAATATTAACAATTTTGTGTGCATTCATTCCTGAAGCATTTATTTTTTTCCTTCCAAACTAAAAAAAAAAATATGAATGGCAATCATTTATCTTCCTTTTTTAAGAAAAAAAAAATACATAATTTATATTCTTAAGATATTATCTTTTATAAAACGGAACAACAAAAATTTCATTTCACGCAAAAGCACACATACAAAAGAGAATTTTTTGTTGTTCTTCTCACAACAATTTTCTGTACTTAAGTGCTATAGAAGTCACATACTCCTTCCGTTAACTGTAATATAGATACATGTTCTACCAAGTACATTCATCAAACATGTCTAACAAAAATAAAAAAAAGACATTATTTAAGGCCTGAGCTCACTGCCAAAATTATTAAGAAGACATGCACAATGGTGTCCGACCAAATAAATTGAAAACTGACACGCAGTTGACATGTACAACGAATTAATTTTGAGTCAGCTTTTCTATGTAGGAATTGTGAATGTATTGTGTCGAGGATTGTGTATGGTATGTCATGTACATACATAAGTGGGTGGGAAACTGGGAAGGACACATATCACAGTTTACATTCATGGAACAATAGTTTTCGATAGCAAATATGAACAAAGGAAAAAAAAAACAACAGTACACATCCAGAGAAAAACCTTTATTAAATTAACTTAGACGAATAGGTTTATAATATAGGTAAATCAGCTTACATAATGTAGGTTAAAATTGATTTGACTCTGGTTAGTTCTAAATCAATTTGTCGAACATTCTGAAGAGGTACTCTAAGTTTCAAATAGTTTGTGGTAAATAAACTGTGATTGCGCTTAAACTTTTAGGCCAATTGCATGATCATCCCAGGGTGAGAGGTAACTATTAATAAGTTTGAAAAACATGTGTCCATCAGAGTCAACTTGAGGTTAACTATCACCTGGGATGATCTTGCACTGAAAAACTATGGGTCTTAAGGATTGAATCCGTTTTAATTTTCAAAAAGACATTATACTTCGACCAATGATAATTTTATAAATTATACAAGGTTCACATTTATTACGATTTTTATTTTATATCCTATATTTGAAATTAGAGAAAGAAAGACAAAATATCAAATGACATAAATCTCGAATTTACGGTGTTTTTTTTTTTTTGTCATATAATCTTGAATGAACAAAATCTTGAATAGTACAAATAAAAATTAAGAATTTCAGTACTATCTTTATCCTGAACAAATCCTAAACAAATACTAAATACGATGCACCCAAACTCGCAATCCACCCTAATCCTATAACAGGTAGGGGGCAGCATACCCCCCTAATACCTACCTCACTGTTTTATACGACATAAACTGGCACTACTTTTTAGAACAATTATAGTATTCGAGATTTCGTCTTTCCAGATTTTGCCATTTTGCCGTTCAAGATGCTGTCATTCGAGATTTTTTTTAATTTTTTTTACACAAGCCATGAATCTAAAAACAGGATGGAGGATTGTTGTGACTCGATAATATTTATCGAATTCTCCCCCAATTTTCACAAGAAAAGTCACAAGTAAACTCACCGCGTTATGGTGGATTTTTTTTCCTGTGCAAAATTTTTGTGAAAAATAAATAATTCAATCAATTTTACAAATTTTATAGAAATAAAGTTATAAATTACAATGTTTACATTTCCCAACTAATATCAGTAAAAAAAATATGTGTAGTAATGCAAAACTTGTTTTATTGGAAGAAAAACATGGATCGTCGAAGAGAATTTACCTACAGGTATACATAATGTGATCACCTTGGAATTAATAAATAAAAGTTATCGATATTGTTTAATTAAAATAGAAACTTGCATAAACCTCAAAGTCGCGTCCTCAAAATAAAAATAAATATTAAAGAATTCCTTTTATTTTGTTTCAATTCACTAAAAAAGGAAAAAAAAAATTAAATATTAGTGATGTGACCTGCTCTGTAGCAGATCACAATTTCGATTGTTTTCATGACTCTCACAAGTTGTGACTGTGAGGTATCAGTGATTTTGGGAAAGATCTTAAGCCAACTGATCAAATACTGAACTGCTGAAGCGCTATAAGCCTCTCGTATAACAACATTTGACGATGATATCGCAACAGTGGCTTGACATATCAGATATACGACGATATAACGTCTCATATTTTATAGAAAACATAATAGGGACTGTATGGGATGTGGTCCACGATGAGATTTGTATACGATTGTTGTCAAGGGAATGGATGAGAGAACCAATTAAATGTTTGAAATATTTTTCGTTTGTTTTGATTACGAACGCGATTTCCGAAATAAACGCTAATTCGAAAAAAATGCACATGAATAATATAAATAAATTTAATTTCAACATACCCGCTTTTTTTCCTAAACATCAAAATTACTTACAATAATTCTTAAGAAACAAAGAATATTAAATTGAAATGATAGTTAGACATCAATTTAACAGGAACTAAAAAACAAAATCAATACTCAAATCAAACATTTTTAAATTAATTATTTAAAAGAAAAATTCTGATGACAATTAAAATGTCCCATAACACTGCACTACACAATCCTACTTTTTGTTGCTGGCCTTTTTATAATTGGGCTATAGGCATTGCTCAGATTGTCACAATCTGACATACGGTTGACGATTAGTTTTGTCTAAGATATGCAAAATTTCTAGCAACATTCGTTTAGAAAAATGTTGTTCCGTTTGAAGAATTTCGTTCCGTTTTATGAGAAGCTCCGCTATTTTGATCAGACCTATGTCCAGAGATACGATTCTTTAATTTTTGTTTCGAGGTTCTGTTGAGAATGCGCAAAAAATAAAATATATCCTTTTATATTTCATAAGTAATTTATTTTTTATAAATAGAGAAAACAAACTTAATCAGGTGAAAGAAGAATTTAGAATAGAAACAATCTGTGAAAATTTAATATACAAACAAACTTGTTACTATGAAGAAAACATGATTGTGGAAATGAAAGTAAATAATGCAAAGTACATTTTAGTATACACAACACCCGTCCTCAATTTCACAATTCGATGTTTTGGCATAATCCGAAAATTCCCAATCGCTTAAAGCATTTCGCACGTTGAAAACAAAAGTGTCACTAAACAAAAAACCTAGTTTTGAGATATGGCCATTTAAAGATTTGGACTTACTTCAATTGTCTATACCTCGCAGAAAAAAATATTAAAATGGTGTGTTACTTTGCCACAATATAGTATATTTATCTTTTTATAAAATGGCATTTTAAGATTACAAAAAAAAATCATGTGTATTTAGAAAAAAATTGCTTTTTGAAAAAGTTAGGTATAGTGGCACGTAATTATAAATAAAATGAAATTTTATTATTGTTAGAAAGGCACTAAACAAAATATGACTGTTATAAACTAAATGTTTTTTACGGTTAGAATAAAAGAAAAATATTGAAAAATGGCTTTAAACCAAAAGTGTCTGTTAAATAATTGCACTGAACATAAAATCAATGTTTTTTTTAGGAGAAAACCGACGCTAAACGAATTATGACATTAATGAATTCACTTTTCAGTATCATAAAAACTCTTAGCTTCAAAATAAATCGACATTATGCAAAAAGTGTCATTTTATCTTTTAGCAATTGAGTGATTTACGTTAAACTTAAAAGTGGCCCTAGCGACCTCCTGTGGAAAATAGACAAAGTAAAAAACGAATATCTTCACAAAAGATGGGTGGTATATATCGGAACCTAGATGTCACTATATCTTAAAAGTGCTAAATTTTGTATAGTGCCACTTTTGTTTTCAACGTGCGATTTGTTGTGAGCTGTTACTGCTAAAGGTTTTGTCAAAGCGTCTGCTGGCATGTCTTCTGAACCAATAAATTCAAGTTTAATTTTTCCATCTGCAACTGCTTCTTTGACGAAATGATATCTGATATCTAAGTGGTTCGTCCTCTGATATCCAAATTTCCTGCGATTACATGTGCGCTTCGGTTGTCGATAAAAATTGTCAGTGGTCCTTGATGAAGTCCTAGTTCTACAAGTAGGTTTCGTAAGAAAGATGCTTCTTTTGCAACAGAACTGAGATTAACATATTCAGCTTCTGTGCTCGATGTAGTCACAATCCGTTGTTTCTTGGAGCCCCATAAGATTGTCCCTCCGGCATAAATAAATGAGAATCCACTCTGTGACTTTCGATCTTTGTAATCACTTGCCCAACTTACATCGGCGAACGCATAAAGATTCTCTGACGTTTTCTACTAAACCATTCCATTGCTTTTAGAACCTTGTAGGTAGCGAAGAATATTCATTCCTGCAATCCAATGCTGCTGTCGGGGATCACTGCTGTATTGCGATAAGGCGTTGACAGCATACGCTATATCTGTTCTGCTAAATGTTGATAGATGTAGTAAGCTTCCAATCACTTGGCGATACGTTGTTTTATCATTTTGCTTTCGCTCTCCTTTGATTGTTGGCTCCTGTTTGAATTTCAAACCAGTTGGTATTGGTAATCGGCCGTAAGTCCATACTTATCTAGCAGATTGTTGATAAATCCTTTTTGACTGATGCATAAAGCACTGTTAGAACGTTTTACTTTAAGTCCTACACATACTCAGGATGTCCAAGGTCCCTTATCTCAAAACAATCTGTTAAATTTTGTTTCAGTAGTCCGAATTCTTTAGTATCATTTGTTGCCACTAGTAGGTCATCCACATAAACTGTTATTAGTGTCATAGTATTTTTATCCACTTTGTAGTAAATGCACTTATCATACTGAGAGGAATTAAAACCAAGCATCTTTAGGGTCTCGTCCATTTTAAGGTTCCAAAGTCGTCCGCTTTGCTTCAACCCATATATCGCCTTGTTTAATTTGCATACTTGATTTTAATTTCCCCGTTTAAAACCCTCCGGTTGATACATGAAGATCAAAGTGTCGATTTATCCATTGAGGTAAGCCGAAGAAACGTCAAGATTTCAACTATTTCGTTGATGGTTTCCGGATCAGTCCGTATCTGATTTGACGACGCTTTTTCATTTTCGATCTGGTCAATACTGTCCGCCTCAGATTCCACAGTTGGCGATGTTCTGTTCGATATGTTCCGATCAACGCATTCAGGATGTGCTTCACTTCCAGCACTATCCTGAAAAGAGAAAGTGTAGAAATTATTGTTTTTTGATTCGGTTGGATTTTGGAATCATAATGACTAGATCGGATGTCTCTGCTTTTTATCACTTTTCGCTTGCTTGGTATCCAAATCCTGTAAGCCTTGGACTCTTCTGCGTAGCCGACAAGGATGCCTTTCTCAGATTTGCTGTCGAATTTTCCCAAATTGGAATCCTTATTTAATGTGAAAACTTTTGCACCAATCTCCTTGAGAAAAAACACATTTGGTTTGCTTCCGCTCCACAGCTCTTCTGGTGTAACATCACCATTACACTTAGTCGGACATCTGCTTCGTAAGAACGCCGAAGTGCTTACCGATTCCACCCACATAAACTTCGGAAGTCCGCTTTCATTCATTAGACATCGAGCCATTTCAGTCAATGTCCGGTTCGCCCTTTCAGCAAGACCGTTCTGCTCCGGCGTATGTGGTACAGTTTCTGATGAAGTATTCCGTTTTCTTCTACAAATTTTTGAAATTCATTGCTGCAATATTCCAAGCCATTGTCAGTTCGTAGCTTCTTCAGTTTTTCACCAGTCTGATTTTCAGCAAAAACTTTAAACTTTTTAAAGGCTTGAAGAGCTTCACTTTTTCGCTTAAGAAAATAGACAAATATTTTCCTTGAAAAATTGTCGATGAATGTTATGAAATATTTTGCCTTTTCAATAGATTACCTTCGCATGGGGCCGCATATGTCCGAATGAATAAGTTCCAGCCAGCCGCTTCGACGTCTTCTTTTCATTTCTGCTACTAGGAAAAGGTGTTTGAGTTTGCTTAGCTCTAATACAGCTCTAATACAGGTACAATTATCCGTGATGTCATCTTTGAACTTATCTGGCAGTCCACAAACCATCTTCTTCGACAAAAGCGGTTTCAATGAGTTTAAGTTAACGGGTCCAAGTCTTTTGTGCCAAGACATTAAAGATCCATATTGTATCCTAGACTTTCCAGTCTTATCTCTGCTGAGCTGCACCTTTTCATCTACGCCGGCTATTAGTACAAACCATTTTTCTTTTCAGCTCTCATAATCAATTCATCAGCTCTATGCCTTACCACTTCGGATTATTTTAATTTGATCAGCTTTAGTCCAGCAATCCTTGGCCATGTGACCACATTTTCTGCAACTATAAAGGAAAGTATTGTGTTCGGCTTTTTCCTGAAATTGAGGCTACTTATGGTGTTTTTGGTGGTAAGAGTGCTTGACACTTAAAACATTGTTGTTCCAAACTTCCTTCTTTCTTTCACCAACTTCCAGCAATCTAGAGCAAACATTTGAAACTTCTGGGTATTGGCTTTGGGCGTCAAAAGCAGATCTAATTTCCTTGTAGTTATCTGATAATCCATCTAGAAGAACTACAACTAGCAAGTCATCGTCCAATTTACCTCCTAACTCCTTCAATCTGTTGGTTATGGTCTTGAAATCTCGAACATATTCCGCAACTGATTGACCTGCAGTCAATTTTAAATTTGTCAACTTGCGATACTTCTCAGTCTTTTGACGTAGTCCTTTCTTTTCATATGGTTCCAATAAGAAATCCCAAACTTCTTTTGCTGTCCTTAGCAACAATATTTGGTTCCATTGCTACCAGCAATTCTGCACGGGCGTTCAAATCCTTGTCATCCCATTTGGTCTGATCCTCTCCTGCCGCCTCCGGGCGTTGGGTCTCGCCTTTAACATGTTGGAGAAATCGTCCTCGATGTAGCACGGCTTTCATCTGTTCTTTCCAAGTGATAAAATTTTCTCCATTCAAAAGAGGTATCCGGCCATGCATATTTGAGCCACTCATGACTGTTCAAAAAAATAAATTCTATTAATCCAATATATTAATTTAAATGCTTATCTTTGGTTTTATGTTATAATCTGGGCCCATAACCTGTTAAGAATGCGCAATAAATAAAATATATCCTTTTATATTTTATAAGTAATTTATTTTTTATAAATAGAGAAAACAAACTTAATTAGGTGAAAGAAGAATTTAGAATAGAAACAATCTGTGAAAATTTAATATACACACAAACTTGTTACTATGATGAAAACATGATTGTGGAAATGAAAGTAAATAATCTAAAGTACATTTTAGTATACACAACAGGTTCCTATGTAAACAGACGAATATGTCGTCTCCTTCCCTCCTAAGCTATTGATCTTATAGACCACATCTGCTTTCTCCAAAGTCTCCATTCTTCCTTTGATATTGGTGAAAAGTTAATTTCTCAGAGAAAAAGCAGACTTGATGGCTATTTTACAATCGAAGTTGGAAAGGAATTGATGAATCATCTAAGCCCGATGTCTCCCATTTTTTTTCAAGAACTCAGACGGTAAACCATCTAGTCCAATCGCTTTTCCCTCTTTGGAGTTTTTCACCGCCGCACTGGCTTCTTCGACTATGTTGTCGGGCAGTTCTTCGTAGTTGGTTCAGCTGTTTTGGAAACTGTTAATTCAAAATTGTTAATTCAAAACTGTTAATTCCTTCGCATTCTGTGAAGAATTTTGTCGTCATTTACAAGAAGTTGTCCTTGAGCATTTTGCCTATGAACTTTGCTGAACAAATTTTCTGAGGATTTCTGTTTCTTGGAGCGGCAATTTTAAAGATAGCTGCGCCTTTGTTGATATTGGCATGGTGCCAATCGCGAAGTGCCTGATTCGCATCAGCAGCCGGTGCAGATATTTTTTCCAGCTCCCGATACATGCTCTCCTTACTCTCTGCCTTAAGTTGGGCACACTGCTTCTTTCCCTCTTTCTTGCAATGTCTGTAGACGAAAAATTTCAAGGCGAGCTTTTTCATTTATGTTATGAGAGGGTCACATTGATCAAACTTTGAAAGCCATCACTGCTTTGGCTTTATCGATCTACCACCATAATTCTTTGTCCCGTTGATGGTGGTGTCCTTTAGCGCTTATTTTATAGCAGTGTTAACGCTTTCTGAATGTGATTTTGTTGTTTTTTTTTTCGTTGTTAAAATGTGAATTAGACACTTCAGGGGAATGAGAGTTAGACATTTTGAAGAATTTTTCCGGCAAGAAAAAACTGCTATCTGCATAATTTTTTTTTTTTAATATGTAGATTTCGATCTTACTTTTATGTCGCTACGAACTAGCTCCCAAATGAATTAACTCCCACAACACAATGCAAAATGAACTAATTCCCACCAAATTTTGTAGTGGGATTTAGTTCATAATTTTGGGAGAAAATTTAGTTGGGACATAGTTTATTATGAATTTATTCCCAATGAACTAAGCCCCATTCATCACAATTGGTAGTTAGTTCATTTTATTTTGTCGACGAAAAATTAAAGTGGGAGTTTTTCATTTGAGAAAAACCAACAATACTTAACATTTGGGATTTAATTCATATTTATGGGACTAAGTTTATTCTACAGTTGAGACATAGTTCTTTAAAAATATTTGAGTTGGTTCATATGGATTAAGTGCCTCGACTGTACCCACTATAATGGAAAAATTGAGGGCTCCTGCTCCTGTTTCACGGCCGATTGATAAACCGGATTGGTCTATCTGTTTTTTTTATTATTATTTATGTTTTTTATACTCAGTCAGAAGTACAAGTTACCACTCCGCCTCTACAAGATAATGAAAAATCCAACTGACAGCACAACATTTACATACATTGTGTTTTTTACCAATTTTCCTGTACCTACTATAAAGAATAATATTGGTCATAAACTTGTTTTCTTGATATAATAAGTTAGGCAAGACCTTACTCATATTCATCTATATGCACCAGCACCACCTTAATAAAACTGGTAATATTTCATTCATATTTCTTCTGCTTCTAGTTGTAATATTGCACCGCACAGTTTGAATTATTTAAGTTTCCTTAAGGAAAATTAATCACAATAACTATACTCAGTTACGATTTATTAATAAACGTCAGAGTTTGCAGAAAATCTCACATATTATATGGTATGCGGACAGAATGGAAGAATATAACTAAAGGATTATATCCATTGTCTGCCCTACCAATCAGTTTGTCATGAAAAGTTTTAATAAATGCACAACAGGATGTGATAGCATAATAGACATATTTGTGGACATGCTGTTTTAAACACAAAGTACAAATCTACAAAATCTTATAAAAAAAGGAGAACAAAAAATAAATCATTCATTAATCCTAAGTTAAATGTAGGTACTATGATATATATATGCATATATATATATGCACATGTTATCACAATAAATGAAGGTAACCAATGAAGTATACCAATGTCGTATTACCTTCATAGTCCTCAGAAACAAGTGCATTTTTTTATAATTTACTTTCTCTATTAGGTATACAAGTTGAGATCAGAAATGTTTTGATTGGGACATATATGTTATAAATACTAGCGCGGCGCTTAAAGGGCTAAATAAGTATGAAAATTCATTCATGCTATGCTTTAATATTCCAAATTGTTTAGATACAAAAAGATCACGATCGTGAAAATATTATTATTTAATTATCAACATTTTAGATACAAAAAGCTCACAATCGTGAAAATATTTATAAATATGAAAGAGTTTTTTACAAATATCTGAATTATTAATTCTAGGAATTTCACTGATATCTAAACATTTTATGAAAAAAAGAAAAGAAAATGCATGACTTATGGTCGCACAAACTTGGTAATGTAGCAAAACTATGGGACTACACAAATTTGTATTTATTAGATTATGTGTAAATCGAATAAAAAAAAACCTTAAATGCCACTTTGTGTTAAATCAGAAACTTAAATGCAGTACGAAATTTAAATAAAAATCTCCGCTATGTGTGTTTATAGGTAAAAGCCTGACATGCAGTTATTTTACTAACACTATAACTTTAAATTTTTTTATCCAAATAGTGAAGAGGAAGCCGCACATATACCGTGTATCCGCACATACTCACATCCGCCCAGGTAAAACGACGTAATGGTGTAACGAAACCTTATTTATTATATACTTCTCTAGGGTGATTGTTATACGAGTATACGAGTGAAAAAAACCGTATGGGAGGAGATGATTTATTTCTCCCCCTTCAGGCGAAAGGTGAAATTTGCCCTTATACATCAGAAATTTTTTTTTTAAAATGCCATGTATATTTCGAAAAGCTAGAAAATTTCTTTTTAAATAAAGTTGTTTTAGTGAATAGTTTTTGAAAATTAATTTTAAAACTTTTAGTTTTCTCCAAAAATACAATCATTCGGTTTTCTGCTTTTGACTAAATTTTTAAAACCAAAAATTGTTAAATACATAAAATTTTGAAAAAAAAAATTGTTTGAAATTTTTTTTTTCAAAATTTTTAGTTTGAAATTAATTTTTTTTCTGATGTAGGTCATTTTTTAAAAAATTGCCCCTCCCGCCCCCTTTTCTATACGATTTTTTTCTTGTCTTAACCAAACATTCTTTTTGGTGCACCGTATACCCCCATATCACCCCAGTATAGTTTGATTAAAGCCTCGTTTTTTTTAAGTATACCTACACGAAAATAATAGCTACTTGTCCTTTTGACCAAGAAAAAAAAAACAAGCAACAAATGCAACATACCAAATTATTTCGATTTCCTAAGAGGAAAGTTTGGAGATGTATAGATAGTTTAAATGGTAGAACAAATAAATAATTAAGCAAAAAAAAAAAAATCTTTGCAATATTTGACAAATTTAATTATTGAACTGCGCTTCATTATACTCTAGGATCATAGCAAATAGCTAGAATTGGATTGGATACTTTAATTTGAAATCAAAAATTATAGGAAAAAAGTATAATTTCGCTTCTTTTAATATTTTAAAAGAAAAGTTTTATAACCCAAAAAACTATTTATTTGACTTTGGAATAGTGTTTGGTATGGTCCCAGTAGTATGTACGTGGTTTTGCAGTTTCGAACGACCGCCGCTAACTGAAGGAGGGGGGGAAGAAAACTGCAAGATTTTCGGACTTTCTTTAAAGTCCGGCTAATATTGCACCAACTATGCGTCCTCGAGGAATGGTTACATCAGCCATCTTTAATTACATTCAATTTGTGACAAATTGAATCATAATTGAGCTGTTTATAATGGTGACGTGCAATAATACCAAACGAAATAACACCAAATCTTAAATTTGGTCTTATTTCTTTTTTCGAAACGAAATAATACCAATTCGGCTTTATTTCGATTACTTAAACAAAATAATGCCAAAAAATTAATAGAAATAACGCCAAATTTGTTCAAATACAAAATTTGGCGGTATTTCGTTTTCAAAATGGAAATAAAGCCAACTTTTTCATATATGTATAGATGTTGACGTAAAATAACGCCAAACGAAATAACTCAATTTGATATTTAATAAAAAAAAACGATGAATATTAAATTAACCTTACGACCATCTTCCAATGCGATATGGCGGGAAAAATAAATTATACCAGCTGCTTAGAAGAAGAATTTTAAAATCCAACTGAAGCTTATGGTTTTTTTTTTTGTTTACTTGTGATTGTAGAAGATATCATTCTTAAGCAATGGATGCAAGGCCGCTTGTCATTCGGTGGTATGCATGAAATAAAAAGTTACTCAACTTGTATGGAGGATTTATGTTTAATTTAATTGGATCAATAGTGTAGCTTGGTCGCCATGTGATTTGTGTCTTTCAGTTGACCTCTTTTACGGGTTTTTATAAATTGAGTACAAATTTTATGGACCAAAGAACAACTGACCCATAGCCTGGCCATAAGCTGATATTAAATTAATATGTAATGATTTAGCTTAATAATAATTATCATTTATTAGGTCATTGATGCAAGCGACATTAATGACCTAATTGAAAATAACCATTAAGAAACAGATTACATAAATAAAGGTATAATGTCGAAGAATAATATCTTCTTACAGACAAAGGGGATATGGTTCGTTTCGCCTTTTTTGCCTATAGATTTTTGTTAATTCTCATAAGTCGATTCGCATTTTGTTCCTTTGCATTTGCATTTGTTGTTTAGTTATTTGTTTATTTAGTTTTCTTTTGTTTCAATAATTAAATATTTCGTCTTCAAGACATTTCGTTTGTTATTGTTCCGTTTTTCTATTATTTCGTTTGTTATTATTTAATTGTTCGATTATTTCGTTTTGTTCGATTTCAATTATTTCGCCAGCGTTTTTTTTTTGCTGTTTTTGTGCCTTTAGGCGCAGGGACATAACTCCCCGGGACATAAGTCTAAAATTCTTTTTTTTTTTTTTACTTATGTCCCAATTTGATGGGTCATAATTTAAAAATTCTATTTTCCCATCAAAGTGGGACACAAGAAAATAAAAAGAATTTTGGATCCCATAGAGTTATGTCCTTGCACCGGTAGTGTATTGATTATTTGAAAATAGTTTCCAATTCATTACAAAAATAATATTTTAAAAAAACAACTAGTGGTCGAATGCGAAACAATAGATTTTAATGGAGACAAAATGCGTAAAAAACTTTTTATCGAGATAAACCAAAGCTAAACAATTCATTGGAGGTACTCATAACGAAAATGTAAAACATGTGAGAAGCTAAATAATAAATGCGAGGTAACTTTTTTCGAAATGATCGAGAGAACAAGTGAACGAAAAAAAAGACGGGGTTTGCGAAGTGAAGGGACAAAACGAAATAACAGAAAGCTAAATGAAAAAGGCGAAACAATAGACAAGTCACCCATTCTTATAGGTACATTGTATATATACTGTTGCAGTTTTTCACGGGGTAAGTGGAGGGTATTGAATTATTAATTTATTCTATTATTATTATAAATTAAAACACGAAACTATTATAGCTACCCCGAACTATGGAAAAATCCGTATTCTAAATAAATAAGACAAATAAATAAATCAACAACGCAACCGTGCGCAACTTATCAATTACTTTGTTAGATCAAAATATAACGAAGAATAGGTATGTAGGTACACAAAAGAAAATTCGAAAAGTGCAACAAGATTAGCACGTTAAAAATGCTACCTTTCCGTCTAGCTCAGCTGGGTCGTAGTTCACTTGGAAGAACTTTTATATTTAGGTATCGCTTATAAAAGATGATAAATGAATTTGATAAATAAATCAAATTAATGTATTTAAACACAGGGACGTTCTTAAAAAGGGTTCTGATGGTCTCCAGAAATTCTTTATAGGTAAAATTTCAAACCTTCGTAACAAGTATTTAAAATATTAAAGCGAAGCGAAACCGAGCGAAATAACAACACAACTTTTAAATTTTCAAATAGACATTTTAAAATGTTTTTTATTTAGGAAACCTCTTCGAATAAAAAACCTAAAATTTTTTTCAAATAAAATGTTAACAAAAGTAAAATAGTACGAGAAAGTACCAAACAGTAAATTTGCCTTTATGAAGTGGGAAATTAAAGATATTTTACGAGGCTTACGGGGAACCGTCGAGCCTAAGAAAAGAACGTTACCGATAATGAAAATGCAAAAGATTTAAACAAATCATACCACGAATAAATCAACCGGTTGATTTAACCGAATAATTAAAAGGAGTTACTAAAAAGGTCTACCGTGAGTGAAAAAAAAAACCAAAATGGCCACACAACGAAAATAAAACCGAACACTATACTCTACTTATCTGTTTATTTTAATTGTCTGCTTTCTCCTTCACTCGATTTTTTGTCAATCTTCTTCAGTTTTTCACGTCTCGAATCACTCATCACTTTTTTCTACTCTAATACTAACTACTTTCTCTCTATTTTTCTCGTTCTTATCTATTTCTCGTTTCTCAACAACCACTCAATCTTTTTCGTGGAATTCGGTCACAGGCCGACTCCACGAGATATAATTTCTCTCAGAATGTGTATCCTGCAATGAAATATTCAATGGAGTCGCGTTGTTTCTCGTTATGTTGGGATATCAGATATCTCTCTCTAAGATTTCGTCTTGACGAAGATGTCTGATATAAATTTGACAGATGAGTTTTTTTTTCCTTTTTCTAGGTAGATGACAATTTTATTTCATTATTTTTTGTCTCTCATACTGGTCGTTGCTCTTCGTTCTCTTGCGTTTCGGTCGTATTTTTTATTGTTTTGTACATTTCAAGTAAAAAAGTTGATTGACATAGAAATATATATTTATGGAAATGCATTTAATAATAATGGCGCAAAATTATAGTCAATATAACACGGTCCTAAAAAGAATTTAATACTATGTTAACGTTTTCACAACCTATATACAGATAAAGCTAACTCTTTAATGAAGCATACTTTAAAACCAGGAAATCTCCATTTTATCTTTTTAGATCCGAGTCTAATTTTCTGACAGAAAAACTGAACACTCTCTAGAAAGAGAACGAAACTACACACAAACACTATTTAATTCCAACAACAAAATCTCTCACTGGAAGATATTACTGGAAAGTCCATAAATTGTTTATTATATGATACAAACTTATCACCTGGTGATAATGTTAAGTTGATGTTAGTTAGGATTAACTTAACTGATTTAAAACGAGGCGACTATAGTTTTGCGCCAATTTCATTAAGTAGGAACCTGTACATTGTACACACCTAGCTGAAAAAAATTCAAATTACATAAACATCATTTTTTTAAAAATAAAATATACTATATGAGTGTGTAGTAACTAAAATATTAATTTACCTATCTAAATTATTAACTAACAAAGTAAAAACCATTATTTCTAAGGAAAGCAAAAAAAATATCGAAAGAAATTTGTCGTTTATCCGCAATGTTGACACGTTTTTATTTTATTTATTAGGTTTTATTTGCTTACTTGCATTTTAAGATACAATATCTTATAATCTAATACAAGTTTCAATATGAAATACTGTTATAAGCTACATTTATACAATACAAATTTAAAAATTCAAAAGCTTAAATTATTTTAAATTCTTCTTAATTTTAATAATATTTAATTATTACAATTACTTAGTTTATTGTTCCAAATTTATTTATTTTCTTCTTCTCACGTAAATTTCACTTTTTTTATTTTGTTTTGTTTTTGTTGTTTTGTTTTGTTTTTGTTGTTCCGAGTTAAAAGAATAACTGTTTTAATTTAAAATTTGCAGTTTTAATTTAAAATTTGCAGTTTGATTTAATATTAAGTTTAATTTTGAGCTAAATGAGCTACTAGCTCATTTTTGAAACCCTGTGGGTCACCAATACATCTTATACATCGAGGTAGACTATTCCATAAACGAGTAGCGTAAATAAAAAACTGACGTTCAGAGGTTAAACACGTGAATTGAAATGGTAAAATTTGTTGGGATCTAATCGATGAGGTCATTTGTAATCTATCATAAAGATAGGATGGTTGATGTGATTGCATTATTCTAAAGAGGAACATTAGTGTTCTGTATCGAATGAGGTTATCAAATGAGAGGTTATATATTGCTTTTGAGTAGGACGATATCCTATCATATCTTTTTACCCCGTATATGTATCTAGCAATACTATTGTATGCAACATTAAGTTTTCTTTTACTGTTATAGTCGCAGTTACAGTATATCTCACACCCATAAATCAATATTGGTATAACCAATGTTTTGGCTAACATTAGTCTGGTTTTAAGAGGAATATAGTTTTGCGCGACCCATAACGTACGGAGAACACCATATACTTTTCCTATGACGATGTTTATATGCGTGTCCCAAGTTAGTTTCCGGTTAAATACCATTCCCAGATTTCTCGCAGTCTCTACATATTCCACTTCAGCGCCGTCAAGAATTATTGGTGGAAAGTATGACAGGTCTACAATTTTTTTGGAGATAATGAGGCACTTGGACTTACTCGGATTTAAAAAGAGACAATTACTTTGAGCGAAGAATAGGGTCTTTTCTAAGTCTTCATTAATAATCGAGACAGAATCTTCGATTAATCCGAGAGGGCAACTTTTGTACAATTGAACATCATCAGCGTACATTTGAATTAAAGATTGAGAAACGATTTGAGGAAGTTCATTTATGTAAAGAGAAAATAATAAGGGACCAAGAATTGATCCCTGGGGAACACCTCTTTCAGTAGAAAGGAAATTTGACATTTTACCGTTTACATATACACCCAAAAAAATTTGTTGTAGAAATGTTGAAAAACGATATTGATTTGATTGCATACGTTGTCATAATCGACCCGACATCCAGTGTTGTCAATTTGACAAAGATATGGTTGTGCATTTTAAAACAAATCGTATAAATTACAACGTTTGCTGTAGATACGAAAATCAGAAAAATTGTCGAAATAACAACATTCGCCGCACAATGTACAACACTCCTTGTACAAAATACAGATTTTGTTGTATTGTTCACAACATTTTGAGGTCAAAATATAATTCGCATTATCAAAACTACAACTAGATTTGCAAAAACTACAACCATTCGCTTTCATTTTTACAGCTCTGTTCTCTCTTATATACACTTTTTTGTTGTATTATTCACATTTTTTTGCATTCAGAACGTAATTTGTTTTTTTCAAATCTACCGCTGATTTTCCGAAATTATAACCATTTGCTTTCATTTTTACAGCTCTGCATTCATAACAACATCCAGAATTTTTGAAAAATTAGTTCCAAAATTAAAAGAAAAAACAGCAAAATAATTATATATATATTATATAAATATATTATATAAAGGCCATTCGTTAAGGATTTGTAAACTGTTTTTGTTGGTGCTTTGCCTTATCTCCTTAAGTCTATAGGGTGATGTTTCCTCAATGCTTGCCCATGGACGGTCGTTAAATTTCAAAAATTGTTTAATATTTTCGTTTTCTTCTTCATAAACTTGAGGATCTGGCAAAGGAGAAGGAGCTGTATTTTCTTGCTGTTCGGTCAATGGAGTTTTAAATTTTTCAGTTTCTTTAGTTCTTCCTCGGTTGAAATTATGATACGCATTATACAACATACCAGTCGGATGCAGGTATTTTGCATTCGGTGGAACAAAATAAGTTGCCTTTTATTAAAAAAAAAAACATAATATTAGTAAACATTTTTCTAACCAAGCAACTGTGTACCAACCTTGTGTTCTCTGTGGAAATTTGATGCGATGTCTTTTGCAATATTTTCAAATTCATGTCCATTTAGTTTTTTACTTTTCAGTTTGTAGTACTCTACGATTAGTTTTACTATTTGTTTTTGTTGTCGCTGATTGAGAAATTTGTTGGAGTTGTATTTATCTAAAATATTCTTTCCAGCTAACGACAACAGCAAAATATTCTTTACTGGCTAAAATAAGAAATTATTATGAACAAAATTCATCATTTCACACTGAACTAACAAAACTGCGACTGCGAATGACCCATCCAAATATTCTGCCTGAGTAAGTTGATAACGGGACATGGAGCTGTAATATTCACAACTCAATGTAGTTTCAACAGATGGTTGCAGATTTGATCGCAGTGCTGTGGATTTTACAAATTTGGGTGTCGTATCCACTGCATGTTGTACTTTCAATATATACTTTCAACTTTTTTCCAACACATGGTTGTAGATTTGAATGCATCGCTCTGTATTTAACAAAAAAGGTGTAGATTTGGGATTTTTTTTCATGGGCCATAGATTTGATTGTGTTGTTGTGAATTTAACAAATTCGGATTTTGTTTGAACACTTTTTGTGCTTTCAATATTTAGGTTGTAGATTTGACCCTTTTGATGTTTCAGTCCGGCTTTTACATAGTCTTTCTTTGTCTTTTCTTTTTCTTATTCTGAAGGAAAATATAAATAGAAACAAAGAATATTTTGTGTTGTTGTTTTTTAAAGGGGTTTATAGTCAGAGTACCTACAACTTTTTCAGTTTATATAAGAAACAGTTTTATGACTAAGAGAACCTTAAAAACAACAACAATACAAAATATTTTGATGATCGCGGGCAGTTCACTACAGAATATGGTCGTAGATTTCAGAATTTTGGGGTGTAGATTTTACAAATACTTATGGATAGAATTGACAAACAAAATTGACAGCGCGCTGTGAATCTTATAACAAGAAATTGTGATTATTTTAACAATTTCATTGCAAAAATGAAAGCAAAACCGTGAAACTAGCATATGTTTGTGAATATTAACGCAAATTCTGTTAAATATGCAAATAAAAAGTTAAATGTAAATTTGACTGCAACATGTTGTGAGATTTACAGTCTCGATTTTTTTGGGTGTACAGCCTGCTTTCTTCCAGTTAAATATGAGCTCATTAGATGAACAGCAGAGTTCGAGAAATTGAAAAGTTGACATAGCTTGTTGCAAAGATTCACATGATGAACCGTGTCAAATGCTTTCGAAAAGTCCAGCAATATAAGGAAAGTAATATTTCCTTCATCCAAGGGCTTTCGTATATCCTCAATTACATTATTAAGTGCTGTAGAACAACTATGCTTTTCTCTAAACCCAGATTGTTTAAGTGATAGCAAATTTTTACTCCGAAGGTAACCGTTGATCTGGTTTTGAACAATTTTTTCAAATACCTTTGATAAAAAAGGGAGTATTGAAATGGGACGGAAATCATTGGCATTCTTAGGAATCGGTATTATTTTGGCCATTTTCCACTGATCAGGGAACATACTTGTTGTCAAGATTGTATTGAAGATGTGTGTTATGTGTGGCAATAAGATGGGTAAGATGGCTTTGATGAATTTAGGATGTATGCCATCTACTCCAGTTGCATTAGATTTAATTGACAAAAAACACTGAACGACATCCATACTATCTATTCTTGAAAATTGAAATAAATCATCTGAATCATTATCATGGCGAAGGGAAACAATGTCAGGAGGCGGAGGAAACGGTAAGTTGACAAATTTTTGATTAAGCTCGTTATACCATCTACCTCGTCGGAAACTACTGAGTCCTTTTTTTGCTGCTCCTAACTCGCGTAAATTACTCCATAGTTTCCTACCGTTCATAGATAAGCTCAGACGGTTACAATAAAAATTCTTTTTTGCTAATCGTATTTTGTTGGTAACTAGATTACGTAAAGATCGATAGTTTATATGAAATACATCAAGTCTATACCGTTTCCAATTACCAAAAGCTTGATTTCGCAAAAGCATAAGTTCACGAATTTCAGGCGTAAACCACGATCGTTGGTCATGCCTGCGCATTTTTGTACGCAGTGGAACGTGAGTGTTAACTTCTCTTTCATCAATGAAATGTCAAGACATGAATTGCCCAGCAAAGAAAAAAGAAACGCTCTCGTATATATATCAGATATTTAGCTATGCGATACAGATATCAAGTGGAGTCGGTGTGTCACGTCACGGGTATAGCGGTAGCGAGGAAGCTTCTCTTACTTTCCAACCCCACCGTTGTTGAATTCCTAACGAAACTTTACTCTCGCTTAACATTCACGGAATTCACCAAGTTGTTGGAGATGTCCCAAAACTTGACGAACTCTGCAGCGCCGAGTTCGGGTTTCACACCCAATTAACAATTTTCGAGAAAAATTAAAAACAAGAAAAATCCAGAAAATTTTCCTGCTGGGCATTTTCCCAGTTACTTTTTTATCTATTCGTAATTCGAAACGCGAAACAACATTTTATAACAAATTATTTTTGAGAGTGAAAAAGGCATCATTTTCCCAACTCGAAATATACTTTAATAATCTCGATAGACATTTTAAACTACAAAATTAATTTCATGAAAAACGTTAACGTTTTATTCTTCCAAAATATAAATGATATAAAATTTTTAGGAAGGGCTCATGGCCGTCAAGATAATTATCTTGAAAAAAAAGTATACATTAAATAGTCCGTCTATATATATTCACAAATCTCAATGTGAACGCCTGTCCCTCTCGTTGCTTCAATCAAATTATATGTGAGTTGTAGTTGCAAGACACTGGTTAAGTACACCTATGGTTGATGGTAACATGGTTGCCATTTACTTAACCAGAATCTTGCAGCCGCAACGAAAGAAAAGAAAAGGTAAGAAAAGAATAAAGGGTCGAAGACCAGCCTTTGTTGCGGTAAATTTTACCGTAACAACACAAATCAATTCCTGTTTGTGTTAGAAAAACAGCTGGACCAAATTGTATATTTTTTTTAATGTTTGGTTCAAATTCTGAATCTGAACCTCAATCGTCTATAAGATTCTTTTCTTAAGTTCATAGAAAATTAACTCAACAAATATTCAAGCTTTTCTAAATTTGAAAAACTAAAACCAAAAATTGCGCTAAGAAATTCATAAAATTTATTATGTCCCTGCGCCGCCGCTCGTTTCAGCGTCAGTCTATAACACTTGTTCAAGGGGTAAGACTGGTTGGGATAGACGCACTCACAAGTGCGAAAAATTTAAGCGTCCTTCTTTAATGGTATAGAAATATAAGCACATAATGGCCACAAGACTCTCGCAAAATTCTGCTGGTAGAAATATGAACAAAAAAAAAATTGCGACACTTTACTTATTGCAGTTCTGAGTTCTTTTTTTCGATTGAAACAAATGTGATGTTCCTACGAGAATGTAGAAGAGTATAGGAGAACCTACAAGTTACAAACACAATTTTAATGTAATTCACTTAGTGAACCCGCACTCAAGTCTCCTTAAACAAAAAAAAATATATTTTTGGTGAAACGAGGCAACCAACGTACTGGAAAGAAGGTGAATATGTTAAATTGATGCACACAAAATGAAAAAAGAGATACCCGAAGGTGCAAAAGCTCATAATTTTAACAACCCACCCTTCCATATCATCCCTTTTTTTATGGTTTGTCATAATAATAAACATCTTCGATATTTCCCCTAGCACTTCCAATGATAACATATAACATTGGATCGATGAAAAAAGGAGATGTTTGAAGAGACAAAGTATAGAAAAAATAGAAGGGTACCTATAATGCCTTCCTTCTATAAGTCCGAAAGAAATAATAATGAAGTATAAAATGTCGTACTAGATAGCTAATCAGCAAATTTGCATCAAGACAAAAAGTCAAAATAAGTAGATACATATGAAATTTACTTCTAAAAGATATTTAATGGTTAACGTTATGCCAAATTATGGGGAAAACAGAGTTCCAATACTAAATAAATATTTTGGTCGATTAATGGTGAAAAACAAATAAATTCTATGCTTATTCCGCGAGGTATTTGCTGTGATTAGCTAGCATCATATGGAGCACAAGCTCTTCTGTCCGTGTCGTCGCCGTGCGTCCGTCGGCCTAATTACCAGTGGTGGTTTTTGTGAAAGATAGCGATGTCTTCGAAAATAAAATATATTATATAAATAATAGTGCGGTCAGGGCACTACCTCATTGCACGTGTGCAATTTGGCAATTTTGTCTCGTCACAGTGGGCGCGTTTTAAAGTCGCGTTTCAACGCCGCGCGTTGTAAATTAAAAACAACAATACATACATATTATATCTCATATCATAAAGAGCGCGTTTTCAACCCCGCGTTGAGTTCCACATCTCCGTTAAAACGAAGCTGTGAAAAAGGCGTTGTGATTAATTACAAAAATTATGTTTTTGCATTGTATACTCGTATACATATAAATTTATATACAATGGTTTTTGGCTGTAGTGTTTTTGTGAATTTTCATATTTATTTATTTTGTATTTTTTGTTGCTAACAGTACTTTACTACACGCATATGAAAACATACACGCACGAATATGTGAAGTGCATATTCGTATATATGAACCGATCATAAACTGCTTGCCCAATTGTAACAAGAGTTTCACTGACAGATAGCTGATGTCGTAGCAGATGTTGTGGCGGGTAACATAGGCTATTTTATTATTCCCTAGGTTTTTTTTTCGCATATTTTTGTATATGAACCGATCAGAAACTACTGGACCGATTTCAGCGGGACTTTCACTGACAAATAGCTGTTTAATTATGATGTAAATTATCCCAAAAATGGCACTGCGATATCTTTTTTGAAAATTCTTTTATTTTTTTGCCAAAATGTTGAACCAATATGATTATAGTTACTTTTTCGATATCAATGCTTTCGCCCTTATTTTTTTCTGCGGCAGCAAGCCGCCGGGTAACAGCTAATAATAGAATAAAAAAATACAATTCAAAAAATTCTTATTTGAACTAGTTGACATTTTGTGAGAAAATAAAAAATCAAGGTTTAAATATTTAACGCTCTCCTGAGAACTCTCTACTGATGTCTGGCGTCCTCCAACGCGCCGCGCGTTAAGAACGTCGTGCCAAAACACTTTCAAATGCCGCGTTCAATAATCTCAACGCAGCGTTAAAAACGCGCTCTGTTTGACAAGGCATATAAAGTCTCGATTCACACCAAATAAGACTAATCAAAGAAATAAAAATAAACATATTCACACCGAATGAAGCAAAATAAAACTTGAATTTTTACTTTCTAAACTTGGTTTGAATTAGTATTATTATAGTCCTGCTTTATTTATTTACTACAACTGGTGAACAAAGAATTCTAGTTATATTTAAATATCAGGTGCCGGGTAGAAAGGGGTGTTTTCAATTCTGTAAGAATAAGCTCTTAATTTTTTTTCAAGAGCAACTCCTTCCTATAGAAATAAACGGGTCAGTACTCAATTTACTTGCATTACTGAAACTTTAATCTCATTTTGGGAAAAACTACTATTTCTTACTTACTTTCTCTGTGGGCTTACCAATCGTTTACTCCTAAAACAAACGTATTGTGCTCGTAAAAACATTAATAATACCTATTATTACCTATGGTTGCGAAATCTATTGTGCATGCAGTTTTGAAAGAAAGAGAAGGCTTATCTTTCACTTTCAACAGTTTAGTTCGTTATATTTTTGGACTGCGTCGCTACGACCGCATGTATCAGCAATTTCAGTGACTCTTTAACATGACTTTAAACATTTTCCACGCCACGAGTTTCGTACATTATCTTTGTCTTGCTTACACATGAACCACACTATATGTATGTACGAAAGAATATGTATGAGTAGATCTGGACAATTCATACATCTGCGATATGCGTCCTTAATACGAACGTCAGGTTTTTATTAATAGGTAGTATTCGACTATGGAATTTCCTTCCACGCGAAATCAGAAGAAGTGCCATGCATACAATATTTTATGAGTAGATACATTTATAAACACAATAGCAGGTGCATGAACGCAATCATCATGCATATGGAAAAATTAATTCATAAATGTAAAAATAGCAGGTAAAAAAATTGACAAGAATTTCATATGTTCAAATGTGGTTAAAATCGCAAAGCGTGAAGTTGGGTAAACTGTGGTACATTTGACTTCGGGACACATTTGACTTTGCAAATTTTGGTGTGAACACAGAATTTAAAAAAATCGGGCGAATGTTGGGACTTATGTCTCATCTTGCAAATGTTGGGGTCTATGTCTCAACGAAATTCGATTTCGGAATAATGTATCGGGGACCTATGTATGCAAGCTAGTAATATGAGGGCTAATTAAATTTACTATTTTTTCAGCTGATAGGCATATAAACTTCGGAAATGCCTCGGAAAGATATTATTTCGTTGAGAGAGTTATCTTTTCCGGAAATATTTATTTGTTTACTAGAGCGCCGGCAACTTTTTCCAAAACTACTGTAAACTAAAAAACTTGCGAAAATTTCGGATTTTTTTCAGATATCGGCGATTATAACCCTAAAGGAATAGGAATTTGACTAGGGTATTATTTTAATGAAGATTTATGATTAATACTCAGCGGGAACAAATTACTGACAGCACAAGTAAGCTATTATTGACAAACTTAAAAAGCTATATAGATATTTCCCATTTGTAAGCACCAAAGTATAACTTCCGACAAGAGCAATTGATTATGAGACCCAGTCATGTTTTTTTTATTTTTGGCTGAAATGGAAACAATGCATCGTATTTGGTCCGTTATATATAGGTACTTATACAAACAAATAAGAAAAATTGTTTTCTATTTATATTTATATTAAATTTCCCGGTAGATAACAAAGAACATACATATCATATTTTAAAAAAAAGTAAACAAAAATTTCAATACGAAAAAGGACGTTAAGTGGAAAAATTGCAATTGAGTGTAAAATTAAACTCTTTATAATTTTTTTTATTTATTACCACGATGACATTTGTATGGGAACAAACAAGTTTTATTTATAATCCAAACTATTCGATGTTGTACAGTTTTCCATGATTTTCCGAATGCGGAAATTAAATCCCTTTCCGAGCGAAAATATAGGATGAGAGTTCGTTTTGTTTTTAAGTTGATTTTCGTGAACTCATTGTGCCTTATAAATTTATCGTTTTATTATACTGTGATCTGACATAATGTTTGTTATGCACAAAAGACGAATATTTTCTCATACCATTATATCTACTTATACCATGTCCTTTTGCTTCAAGTTTATACTTATAGTTATACTTTAAGGAGATATCTATGATATTGCACTATAAATATAAAATGTTTGTTGCCATGGCAACTATTTTTCATGGCTTTACTGGTTGTTATAGACAAGAACAGAGTGTCCATTCCATTTAGGTTGTGATACTTTTTGTTACCACAGCAGCGTCCACATTCTAGGAAAGTAATCAATGATAATGACAACAGTTCAAGTCGAATAACTTTGTAAATGACAGTATGCGATGATAAATAGTTAATTTTAATGTTAGTTTACAGTACTGAACTTTAATGTGAAGAACTGGGATTTATTCCCTTTACATGAGAAGAAACCAAAGAAGCTTAAGGTTAACATTTGTCAGTTAGAACATAAATATGAATATTGGGGAAAGATATAAATTTGATAATGGCATACTTAAAGGGAGAACTTCTAAGGCTCTGGCCAAGTAATAAGCGGCAAATGACAAAACGGCTCAGCGCCCAAATGCTGAGCGGCAAACAAAAATTAAAAAATATGAAATTTTATTATTGTTATTGTCACAAAAGTCATTGAGCGGCTAGCCTCATTACTGAACGTCAAAACGCCACCATTCAGGCGGTTCGCCATCTCATAGATGGACCAAGTAAAAAACCGTTTCCAATTTTTTTTTCTAAGAAAATCGTTGGAGCCGTTTTAAAGTTTTTCCATAACCGTTATATGGCAGGTACTGTTATTTTTTGAGTTAAAAAATCAAATTTCCCTTCTAAGAAATATAGTCTAGCTATATACAAACTAACTAATCATACCAAATTTGGAGCAAATCGGCTATGTCCTTAAGACTGTATAGGCGCCGGCTGATTGGGGTAAACTGGGGTGAATTTGACTTTCCATGTTTTGGTGTGAACACAGTGAGTCGTTAAAGTAAAAAATTGCGATTGAGAACGAAGACTGATATGTGATCTAAAAATCGTTATGAAATTTGCCAGATTTGCTTCAACTCTTCTCGGAGTGTTTATGCTCTTTTTTAAAATTTTATGTCATTTTTGATCACGTCATATGAAAATGAGTTGTGAACATAGTAAAAGAGTTTTTTTTAATTCTCAAATAATATTATTATAGTACCTACTATTCTTAAAATATATAAAAATTAAAGGTTAGTCTTGTGAAACTATTCTAGTACGAATAGTACAATATAACAACAATAATAACTTAAATAGTCTGGTATGTTACCAATCTTCCAACTTCTCCCCCTTTGATATATGCTACGCATTGTAGTCTATCAAATTAAGGTTAGGAGAAAATGGAGGTGGAACAAAACAGCATACTTAAAGGCGCTTAGAAAAAGGTTGAAGCTCCAAATGCGTTTGAAAAACAAACAAACATAACATCTCGACCTGTGTCGTCAGTTGAATGCGTTGTGCATACGACTTCGAAGACTGAGCAAATCTAATAATGCGTGGGTTTTTCAAAAAATTGTTTGGTCGTTTGTAAAAAACATATGAAATTTAACTTCGTCCCCGGTTCCGACGCTCGTCTCAAACGACACCCCTGTGCTCAGCGCACAAGGAAAAGCAAATTTGTTTGCAGCTCAGTTCGCTGCTAACTTCACGTTGCCACATAGTGATATTACACCTCCTGTACTTGAGAGCGTAAACGGATTTATGGGGCGAATCTTCTTTCGCACTCGTACAGTTGCAAAGGTTCTCAGGGATCTCGACATACACAAATCCGCTGATCCGGATAGTATTTCCTCCATTATTCTGAAGAGGTGTGCTTCCACGGCTTCTAAAATTCAATATTGTCTTTTGTCGTTATCTATGAGTGGCACTTGTATAGCGGAAACTTTTTTGGTGTGTTACCAAAAAAACTTTTAACGTTTCTTTTAGTCTTATCTTAAATAATCAGTTCATCAAATACAAGAAAAAACTTTTGATTCCATCAATAATTTTCAAAAATACAGAACTCTTCAAATTAAGTGTGAAATGTGTCCCCTTTACAGAAAGACTGTGCATATACACAGATTTTTCTAAAGCATTTGACCAACTCAGCCATGACATTATTGTTTTTAAACTCCAAGCGTATGGTTTCCCTACTCTTTTTATTTCGTGGATCAAATCGTACCTTGAAAATAGATCTTACCAGGTCAAATTTAGAAACTCCCTTTCAAATACTTTCTTTGCCCATTCAGGCGTACCCCAGGGAAGTCATTTGGGCCCATTCTTATTCATTCTTGCTATAAATGACGTTTCATCTTGTATACGCTTTAGTGAGATTCTCATATTTGCAGATGATATGAAAATTTTTAAAACAATCAAATCTCCTAATGACCACAATCTTCTGCAGGCTGATGTCAATAGTTTCAGTGAATGGTGTTATAAAAACGGGTTAACTCTTAACCCTAAAAAATGCCAAACAATGACCTTCTCAAAGAAAAGATCTTCAAGTTTCTTTGAATATTGTATATCTCAAAATAAAATCTGTTGCGTGGTTAGTTTCAAAGACTTAGGTGTAAATTTTAGTGCTAATCTAGAATTTTCTGAACATATTAATTTTATTGTAAATAAAGCGAACTCTATGCTTGGATTCATAAAACGGTGGGCAAAAGAATTTAACGATCCGTACGTCACTCTCTCATTGTACAACTGCTACGTAAGGCCTCATCTTGAATATGCCTCACAAGTATGGACTCCTTTTTATGAAATCCATAAGAACCGTATTGAATCAGTGCAGCACAAGTTTATTCGCTTTGCTCTTAAAGGCCTTCCTTGGGCCGATCCTTATAATCTGCCACCTTATGAACATCGGATACAGCTTTTGCAGATTCAATCTTTACACCAACGAAGGGTAAATAATGATTTAATTTTTCTTCATCAACTTATCAGCGGACAAATTGATGCTTCGGACCTGTTAGCTTCTATTGGCTTAAACTACCGCGGAGGGTCTTACCACCTACGAAGATCTGAACTTTTGCATATTGAACTCCACAGAACTAATTATGGCATGCATGAGCCTCTCACACGGATGAGTAAGTTTTATAACTTGAATGAGAGCCTTATAGACTTTAATTTAAATAAAAATATTTTAAAAACTCTCTTTAGAACCAGTGCTCCACGATCATAATTGTTTCTGTGTTGTATTGTAATAATGTATTTATGTTGTATTTATGTGCATGTGTTTTTGTTTTTGTACCATTGTGCTTACTAACAACTAACACCTGCACTAAGTGATGAGCCAGTGGGACACATTATATGTGTTGGCAAATCTTTCTTTCATATGTTGATGCTTGCTTTAAGCTCCATTTGAAAATAGATCTGATAGTGTAAAAAAAAAAAAAAAAAAATGTTTGACTTTTATCTCAATTTTTAGTTTGATCGAATGCATAATTTGCCTTTGAATATTATAGTATGCCACCTTCAAAAGGAGACGCTCTGACGTGCACCAACTACAGAGGAATCAGCCTCCTGTGTGCTCGCTTAAAACCCCTCGTAAAGAAACTGATTGGCCCCTATCAGTGTGGTTTTAGGCCAGGCTAGTCAACCGCCGATCAAATGTTCACACTGCGACAGACAAAGACAAAACGAAATATATGCTATCAACGAGAAAGGAATCTCAACATCGTCTACTCGGGCAAAATATTACAATGGATAGATATAATTTTGAAGTAGTCAAGAACTACCTGGGATCCACTATAACAACGCAAAACGACATCAGTGCAGAGATCGAACGAAGAATTACTCTTGACAATCGCTGCCCTCTCTCATAGAACCAAGGAGACGTTATATAAGACCTTGATCATCCCAGTCTTGCTGTATGGGGCGGAAGCATGGGCATTTAAAGACTCGGATGAGAAGTTACTTGGGTGCTTTGAGAGAAAGATTTTTCGAGTGATTTTTGGTCCTGTGTGTATCGAAGGAGTATGGAGAAGAAGATTCAATGATGAGCTATACGAGCTATACAGCGATATTGACCTTGTCAAGAAGCTTATAATACATCGGCTGAGATGGCTGGGTCACGTGGAGCGTATGAACACCAACGCACCAGCCCGAAAAAATTTCGAGTCCATTCCTGATGTTGTACGCAGCGTTGGAAGACCCCCCAATAGATGGCGCACACAAGTGGAAAACGACCTCAGCTAACTTGCGGTGTAAAATTGGGAGCGGCTAGCTAGGCACAGAGCTGGCTGAAGAGACGTGTTGGTTGAGGCCGTAGTCCATCCTGGACTGTAAGCGCCATCTTAAGTAAGTAAGTAAGTAACAACTACCTTACCTTAAGAAGAAACTATAATAAAAGCACTCAAACTGTAATAAATAGCACACAAACGATTGAGTTTTTAATACGTTTTATTATACTGTTATATGTTTTATTCAGGGTTCGTTATCATAAAAGTTTTTCCCTTTACTTTAAACTCACTTTTTGTCTTTTCACTATTAAGGCCCACGTTATCATAAGCGAATCGATGAATTAAGCTTGCGAATACGACTATTTGGCATTAGGAATAACGATTCGCTAAAATTCAGTTTGCTGCAAATGTCAAAAATATTGCAAGTTCGATTTTCGAGCGATTGAGATTAGCGAAGATTCGCTAATAGCGGCAAAATGTGTCAAATGTAGGCGAATCAATATTTTCAGTGATAAATTAGCGAGCAAAAATGTTTCTTTCCTCTTGATTTCCGGTTATGAAATATTTGTTGCTTTCTTTTCTTTTCTTTTTTTTTGTTTTTTCCTTAAAACTCTCGCTTTTCTGAAACAAGTTATTTTTTGTTGATCTTTTTTCATTTCACTTCTTTTACACTTTCTTTCATTTTTGAAATCTTCGTGACCCCTCTTGACCTCTTACCATTCTCAAACTGCTTTTGTTTGTTGATTTTGGTGTTTAATGAGTTGTTTGGTTTTTTCGCAGTTGTACAATTTTCGTAGCTACCACTTCCCAAAAATCGCATAGTAATACAAACTAATTTTATAATAGGCGGAACTGTGAGGCTGTATGTTGATTGGAAAAAGTCACTTATTTTGTTAAAAATAAACTCAAATGTATCGAGATTTTAATCGAAAATTTCGATACAAAAGAAAAATATGAATGCCTACCTCCAAATATTGAAACAATTGTAAATTACTTACAAATGTTCTGGTATTTCCAAAGGTTTCATAAATATCTCTAATACATCTTCTCATTCTTCTCATGTTAATATTAGAAACCCAATTTGTTCACCATCATTTTCTTCGAAAAATAAGTCGATATTGCATAATATTTTAGTAGATATTCACAAAACAATCATGAATAATAATAATTTTACTACTTGTTGCAAAAAAAAATATCTCTACGATTTGACGTTCAACATCTGTCTTTTCAATATCTTTTGGCACCACTTTAGGATTAGCGAATACACAAGCTCACTAATTTTAATACCGTCGCAGGTGAATTCGAATTCACTAAGTAGTTCGATTCGCTAATCATAATGTGGGCCTTAATCACTTTATTTCACTTAATTAAATCAAACACTTTTAATTCCTTTTCGCTCTCTTTATTTATAATACCTACAACGTTAATCACTTTTAACAATATCGACTTTAACACACTGAATTAAAATTTAAAACCGACTGTTCCCATAATCTTTTTGGTGAAATACAGGATAAAAGGCGAACATTTGCCTTTGGTCAAGATTTTTTTTTTAAATACACAAAGTATTTTTAAGGATATGTTTATTTTTTTTTTTATTTTTTTAACATGTATAGCTAGCTGTTCCGGCGAACTTCGTTCCGCATAGATAATAGTTTTTTTATGATTTTTCCAAATTTTAAATTTTCGGCTCCGTAGTGTAGCACACTACGGGTTCAATACGATAAATAATCTTCACTAGATTATAATTTTCCAGGCACCTCTTTTCTTGTTTAATCACTGGATAATTTCTAATTTACTCATTTAATGTTTTTTACGAGTTAAATCTTGTTAGTGAAATCCTTTGAAAAACGGGTACTATAATATAAGTTTTTTTTTCGGAAACGATCGGTATGTAGAAAATGTTAAATTGAAAATCGAGTGAAAGTGAAAATCTGTTTCAATTCGATTTTATTGAAATGGGGAACATACAATCGAGTTAAGCAGTCAAACAAGGGAGACATAAGCATCCCTAATTTAGATCACCATTTACTTGTATATATATAGCTAGTAAATGAATTCGAGTGCCAGATGAGATTTTTATTATTTCAATTGTGTAATTCTTTGTCCAATTGTTATCTCTTTTCGTTTGCGTTCTACAAATTGGCACTAGCAAGATGTCATAGATTATCATCTGTCACTTTTCATAGAAAGAAAGTTCGATAGAATGCTATAAAATGTATGGTGGGCACTTGATAGCTTACTATTTCAGTCCAATTACACAGAAAACAGAAAAGTCAATATGAAAATGATAGCTCATAGAATACTTTTTTTTTTTTTCAATTTAACTTATAACTACTTAGATGCAAGAAAAAAACCTTAAAACCTAGCTTACAGAACAACTTAATTAACTTACTGGCCCCATGCGGGCGCTCTAAATTATACTATAACTATACAGGGTGATTGGTATAAGGTGCACCAAAAAGCTTGAGCATGTAGTTGGAGTTAATACAAGAAAAAAATCGTACGGGAGGGGGGGTCTATTTCCCCCCGTTAAGGCGGGAGGGGCAATTTTCTAAAACATAGACTTACATCAGAAAAAAAATTATTTAAAAACAACGGTGAATGATACAAAGCCTTGTTATATTTTTTTGGAAAGCTAGAAA
This sequence comes from Baccha elongata, assembly GCA_951217065.1. Lineage (NCBI taxonomy): Eukaryota > Metazoa > Arthropoda > Insecta > Diptera > Syrphidae > Baccha > Baccha elongata. Next base: position 197,894,724 of record OX578272.1, on the reverse strand, counting down.
ACTACTCTTTTATTTAATTTTTAAATTAAGTTGTTTAAGTGAACAGTTTTAAAAAAAAATTTAAACTAATTTTTTATAAATTTTATGTAATTAACTATTATTTTTATTTTCAAAATTCAATGCTCTTATTAATTTTTAGTCAAAAACAGAAAACCGGATGCCAAAATGTATCTTAGTTTTTGAGACATTAAAATTTTTTTTTTTTCTGATTTAAGTCAATGTTCTAGAAAATTGCCCCTCCCGCCTAAACGGGGGGAAATAGACCCCCCCTCCCTAACGATTTTTGTCTTGTTTTAACTCCACCTACACGATCAAGCTTTTTGGTGCATCTTATACCAATCACCCTGTATATTAAAAACTACTTTCGGCGTAAAAACTAACTTAAATTAAAATTCAATATTACTTTAAACTAAACGAGAAAATTCTTAAAAACTCGTTTTCCTATGACATTTATTTCATATAAAACACTTTAAACTACCCTTTACTAATAGAATACTATCTCTAGCATGCATGATATGAGCTGAGCAAGATATAGCAAGAAATTTTTTATAGAATAATATTTGGTCTCCATGAGCAATTTTAGTAGAATATCTTGCATTCTATGGAATTTTAAATGCGGAGATTTAGATTTCGGCAACAGAAATTTGAATGACACATAGGTACAAACCAACATTTGAAACCCAATCAAGGAAACCGATGATGCACAGTTAGTTGTCCGAAAATATGCATTTCTGCCAAACTTAAGTATAAAAGTTTAGAGTAATTTATGTAAAGTTAGTTTTCGGCATCGGCAGATCATCAATTAAAGTAAGATTTTTTCTGACCTCACTTCATCTGGATTCTGGCGTTTTATAGGATTTTAGTAAAATAACACAGGATTTATTTTTTCGCAGGATTTTGAATGAAAAAACATTATAATCCTGCGGAATACAGGATAGATGGGAACGTTAAGAGTGACTCATCATTCAGCAAGCTGTCTGTATTCATCCAACCGTCTGTAGAACATTCTAGATCCAGGTCATAACCCTCTTGACCTTTCTAGTAAAGTCATAACGAAATCGTTAAATGGTTCGTGTCCAGACTAACGAAAACATCCAATATTTTAACTGCCCTAAGAGCCTAAGAGTTTTGTGTCGATACTAAAGTTTTGTTTTGGTGGGTTTAAACATCAAAGTTGAGAAGTAAACAGAAAATATTTTCTGTAAGATACTTGTACAACACTTTTTACAACATGTTGAAATAGCACAATAAAATTGTTTCGGATAATAATACAAAGCAGAAGCGCAGGAGAACCCTAGAGTAAATTTATAACAAAACAATATCTTTTCATTTTGGATTTTTGGAATACCCTAATATGCTACGTAGCATAATTTAAAGTATTGCTCTATCTACACGGTTGTGAGAGCTTTGCATCAGGTTATCGGAGATTTCTGTTTCTCATTTTGTATGCGAACAAAAATAACCATTTTCATTAAATTATTGTGTAGTATCAACAGAATTTTTATTGGAAATTAGCAAAAAGAAAGTATCCGCTTTCGTTTATGGAAGTGTCCTTGTATAAGAATTTTTTATGGGAAATTAGAGAAAAAAGTTAATTCCCGAAAATGTGTATGCTTATGGGAATCGACCGTTTATCGGAGTTGTTTACAAGTAAAAGCTTTCGCTGTATAAATTTTTAGTTTATACTTCTGCTGTCGATTCTTTTTGTGTTCATCAGAATTTGTAAAACTTATAGAAATACAGGATATAGTTTCTTATTTAATTAAAAGCCCCATTCCAGGGACCACGGCATAATTATCACCTTCTTTGCCTGATTTCGTATATAAAAGAATCCATCAGACTTTTGAACGTGGTAAACATTAAACAATAGGTGCCGCCCACTTTCAAAATAAAGATTATTGAACGACGCAAGGCGTATGTATAGCTCATCATCCATTTTCTTAGGCAATTTATTATGCTTTCTTCCGAAACTATATTGGACTAAGTTTGATATTTTTCCATTAGATATTATAATTTATTCATTGCTATCTTAAGGGTGCATAAATTTAACTTGGTCTTACAAAATGCTGCAAGTATTGGTAATTAATGACCTTACTAATCCCTACTCGTGACGATATACTGTGATAAATGAATCATAAACGCTCTTGCTTTTGTCAATGAACACACTTGTTATTCTTGTGCATAAATTAGATGACAGAAAAAAAATATAACACCCACTTCAAATTTTTAGCAATCTATACGTTATATGTAAAAAACTATTTAAGCCTACGAAATACGCACATATGTAGCTACTAGCTACCTATGTATACATGTATACATATAACTTGGCAAACATAAATCTATCATTAACAAACAATACCATACTTTGTGTGGATTATTGTGTGGTTAATGTTAGATTTGACCCTTTAAATGTATCATCTGCTTACGTTAAGCAATAAATGAAAAAGGGTACGTATAACATTATTTAGAGAAGACTCAAGACGTTATCCTCGGTAGAAATTTTATTGAAAATTGTACTTAATTCTTAATCTAAGAATTGCTAAATTCAATCTTACCCATGATATTCTATTGCTAAGAGTATATGACAACCAAACCAATTTGCCAAACAAATAATATCGATGCAAAGTCACACTTAACATTCATAATGGAAAAACGTGAAAAAGTCATTATTTTTCAATTACCTGCACGCAACACACAAATATGTCTTTCTGGGTGTGCTCTGCATACTTATAGGCTTTTTGCCACTCGAAACGGGAAATCACAGTCTTTTTCATAACAAACAAACACACATAAAAGAAAGGTAGAAAAATACCATTTCCACTTAAATTCTATAATGTCTTCTAACAAAATTAACATATCCTTTTTCGTATCTGCCACATTCAAGCAAAATGTTAAGCACAAGGATATCCGAATAATGAGACCTGAACCTCACCATCCGGTCTCCACAGATTGATGGAAATGATGCCTCAGCCTCAGAATACATTGCCTTCATAATAATAAATAAAACGAGGGCCACAGCACAGGACCAACTACGAACCAATACATAAAAAGGTCCAATGTGTGACATGTTTTTTCTCTTCTTTATGTCTTCGATGCGAATTTGTTATGGAAAAACAATTCGTTATTGGATATTTTCAACTCCATAACATAAGGTGGACTTTAGTTGATCGATATTTTAAAGAAAATTAAATACCTATATTTAATTAAACTATCCTGTAATCACAGATATTAAAGAAAATAATATTATTAATATTTAATTAAAGAACATTTTTTTTTATTAAAACGGAAATTCTGGTTCTTACTTTTTTCATCAAACAGTTTTTTTGCCTGATGTTGTTTTAAAATTGAATCTAATTTTTCTCAGCTACTTTATGCAAAATAGCAATAAAACACCATGCTATTTATGTTGAGTGGATAACTAGCCATTACACGAAGATAAGGTTGAAGTTCGGTCAATGGATAGACGAGCCTTCCTTCTTTGATTGACGTCTGCTTCAGCCTGGGTGTAGTATTGATGTTGATTTTCCAACGGAGTTTTTCAAACATTTTGTTGGTACATTATGTACTACGTCTTCATGCATATAGTTTGATTGATATTTTTGTTAAATCAGCTGTTAAGCGGTGCGGTTTTATCTAGTTATCGTCTTTCTAGATTTGTAGTTAGTTACACATATTTATAATTATAGATTTTTTTACGTTACCTGTAGATTTTTGCCACACAGATTAAAAAAAAATCTTATTTTTTGTCGTTATAGATTTTTGTCGTTCTAGATTGTGTTCCCAAAGTCAACATATAACTGTCGAAATACCATTAAATTTACCAAAAGTCACAATATGATGTGATGCAATGTTAGCCACTGTCTTTTGTAAATACTTCTTCGAAAATAAGGAACACTGATAACCAAAGGTTGACAGAACTTTCAAAGATAGCTGGGTCCATGTTCCTATCAGTGGCGGATTAGCATTTAGCATATAGGGACAACAAATAACCCCAACAGACTTTGGAAAGAAAGCGAGGGAAAATTAAATTTTCTGGATGTAACTGTTATTAGAAATTGAGAAAATTAACAAATGCTCTGCGACATATTACATCAGATCTTTCTCAATTGTATCAGATACATGTATCAGATAGCAGATAACTGTTTGCATGTAGTAGTCGAACTGTATGAATCACTTTTAAAATTTGATTTCTATGAAGAAGAGGCCTCCAAAATATCTCGTTTACTTTAGGAAAAGAATATAGTTAAGCTTTTTGTTTATTTCTTGGAAACTGTCAACTAATTGCAAAAAGTGTTAAGGTAAAAATTGTAGCCCATATAATGTTCTACATAAAAGGTAGTACCATCAATCGATTTCGAGAAAAAAGTGTTAAAAAGTTACAAAGTCTGTTTTTTGATATTACACTTTTTCACTAGTATGTTTAGCGCGTTTCGTTAATTTTTTTGTTATTTGTTATTTGTTGTTGTTATTTTATTTTTTTTTGCACAAAAAGAAAAAAATGCACGACTGGGGCAAACGAACCTGCTCTCGTTGAAAACTATGGAAATACAAAAATGTTTCTTCGTGAAATTATGTATCATCGCATTTTACTATTATGGTGTTAAGCTAATAACTAAAGTGATATTAATTCAAAAAAAAAAGGATTTTTGATATTTTAGTTTAAATTTTGCATTTAAGTAGGTTCAGGGAAGGGCGGCAGAATATGTTGGTTCCCATCAGAGCGGCACTTAACCTTTATCCGCTCCCTGGTTCCTATTGGCATTTCACAGTTCGCCCTGCTTGTACTGACTGCAAATATTTCTTGTAGAACACTTTATCAATTCGGTTACAAGCTTGTTTTTCATAGTTTCTAACGGCGTGGCGGTGATCTAAAAAAAAACAAAATTCCAGTAATGGATCTTTGTTCAATTAGATTCAGAGTTGTTTTTTTTTCTTTTTAACAAATTTAGATGTGATGAACTGACTATTAGCACCTAGCCAGAAATCGTGAAATTAGGGTTGGGTAAAAGTGACATTTGTAAAATTAACTTAAATTGATCACAAAATTAATACATGAACAACATGACAAATAAAGAAGTATCCAAAACGTATCTCTCCTTGATCATATTATTTTTGTTGCAATAAAATTTAATAGATATATAACTACCATCTCAAATCCAATAAAACAGCACCCATCAAAAAATCCTAATAATTCCATTACATTGGTATAATGTGAAAAAGATATCTATAGTTATAAACCAAACGAAATAACAAAGAGTACGTGGTGCGGCTTTTCATCCTTTTTATAATATTGCCAGTACATTGTACATTGGAATTCAATACAGGATGTGAGTTATTTCTCGATATTTATGTACCCTGGCAAAAATAACAGAAATTCCATTTGAAATTTCTTTCCCTTAACCCTTCTGTCTTATTTCCTGTTAGTGAACATTAACGAATTGCTGTGGCATTAAACGGATGGAAAATATAAGGTACGACTGGGTCGCTCAAACTTGCTTTCGTGGCAAGTTACCTGAGGGTTCAAAGTACAAACGAAATAATACGTAAAAATCGTATGAAATTTTATTAAAAGTTATAAAGTCATACCTTATAAAGATTCAAACCAAAATCACAGTATGCAAAAAAATTTCTTTACTATTTATGAGTTTAGGAAAACAAAATTTTTCAAAACATTGGAGCGGTTTTCGAAAAAATCGATTTTTAAAAATATTTTTTCGAAAATATTTTTCTAACAAAAGGTAATAAGTATACACGTTTTTTAAACTTAATTTTATATACCTTAATACTAACTTTCATTAAAATCCATCAAGAGGTTTTTGAATTAGTTACTTAACAAAAACAGTTTTTTAAAAAATATTTAAAACTTAACAAAAACATATTTGAAAATTCCTATGTTATTTGAAATAACTTTGACAATTTCAGTATTGATTATTGAATTTGATTCAAATTGCTTCGGCCGTTATCGAAATAGTCGAAATTTCATAATACTGTTAAATGGCAGGTACCGTTGAACGAATTTTTAGTAAGTTTAGTTTTCACTGTCTGACAGTGCTACACACTTGAATTTTGGTTGAAATCGTTAGAGCCGTTTTCGAGAAAAATAGGTTTTTTATAACCGTCATATGGCAGATAGCGTTATTTTTAGACTTACAGTGACCTACAGAAAAAGTTCTCGTCATATTACCCTAAAATCCATATACCTACCAAATTTGGAGTAAATCGACCCACCGGTTTAGACTGTAGGTGCCGAGAAAAACAAACAGACCGACAGACAGACCGAATTTCCGGATCCACTTTTTTCGTCTTCTCTATCATCGTAATGTCATTTTTGATTGTTATCTCTTAAAAACTTTTTATTTTCACGAATCCAAGACTTGCCTTTGTACCTTCCTATAGAGCATATAAAAAATAAATATTCAATTGTGTAAGCATCGATAAGTAATACTTTCGTGTTACTACTTTTATTAAGCAAATTGAACAAACATAAAGTACAAAAGGGCAAAACTGGGTCGCACGAACCTGTACCTGGATATGATCAAAATTGAGATATATGTAAGTTTTCTAAGGTATATTGTTGTCAGATTCTTTTGGATTGTAAGAAACAAAGAAAATTAAAAAAAAACTTTATCCGAAATGTGGTTTAAAATATTTTTTTTCGAAGAAAGCAGGATACAAAATTTTGTCGTAATAGAAGCATCTACCGATTTCGATACAGTATAGGAAAAATTGGATATATGGGAGTTTTTTTTTATGAAAAGCGTCGTTAGCAATAAAACATTTTTATACGGGTGGTTCGACAAACGATGGAAAAAAGGCAGATAATTTCGGCACAACATTTTTGAAAAAAAAAATTGCTTTAGATATATGTTAGATGTTAGAATGTCATTTTCAGATTGCATACCGAAACGCGTTAAAAGGCTGCAATAACTGAAAAAATTGCCTGCCTTGGATAAAATATCAGTCAATCTTTATATATAAAAATCAATTGTTGTTCGTTTGTGGTTTTATAAATCAAGTATGGCCGCTCTGAATTTGATATTTGTTTGTTTTTAGAAATCGTTGCAAATATTGCCGCGAATACGACCGACGTTCAAATATCGGTCGTCGTGCACATAGACACGTAGATACACGTGAAGCTGATCGAATAGCATCAAAAACACAACAACAACGCGAACATCGACTTATTATAGAACATGAACGTGCTATAAGATCACGTTCAAGACGTTAAAATTACGAACAAGAACAAGACAATTTATAAGATCTATTGAGAATGAGTAAAAACCGAGTTATGTACTTAAAGTTGTTTATCTGAATACCAAATAAATTTAAATGAACGAATACGCAGACAAACACCTTGGCCAAATTACGCATACTTTATTGTCTTTGAATTTCGATGGAAGTTACTTTCTTGATTGAAGCACTTACAAGTTTTTGAATATTGAAATAAAAACAGTGTGTTGTTTCTCAACCCCTAACTAAAAAACAAACGTCTGAAAGTTGATACCCGTTGTTAAATTGTATTTTGAACGAAACGTGTAAGCGATAATTTGGCTCCTGGGGGTCAATTCCCGATCTGTAAAAATGTGAAATGATAAACTTTATCACGTCTCAGCGTTAAATTTGATTCCCGAGTTGTAAAAAATTGAAAACAAACTTCAGAATGCTAATTATCTTATCATATAGTCAAATCATTCTGTGAAGAGCAGTGAAAACGCGCTGACAGACCTTACACTGAGAGACAAAAAGGCAAAATAAAATCAAATAGATTGTATTTGATTTTCGTTATACATATAATGCTACCTTAGCTTCAATAAATTTGATTTAATTATGCTTCGTTCTCAATTTTTACTCACGATTATATGTAGGTACTATACATATAAGGCAAGTTATGCATTCGTGCAGAAAAAAAGTTGAGATAACAATCAAACATGTCAGCGAAGCCGAAAAATGTGGGTCCGGAAATTCTGTCTGTCTGTCTGTCTGTCAGTCTGTATGTCAGTCTTACTGACATACTTCAAATTTGGTATGTAAGGTCTATAGACCATACCTTAGAGGAAATATTGAAATTTTTTTTTAGCTAAAAAAACAACGATTTTGGAAAAGCTTAATTTTCTCGAAAACGGCTTCAACGATTGTCTTCAAAAAAATTACAGATGGTTTTTATCTAATTGTCTTTTGATAATTTGCAAAGAAAAAAATCGCAAGCTTATTAACGGTAGCTTCCATAGAACCGTTATTCGATTTAAATTTTTTTTTTTAGAAAGACCTATACGATTTGATAAAACTTCGATACCAACATTTTGGAAAAATGTTCAGTTTTAGTTTTAATTAATTTTTTAATTTATTTTTTTGTGAATTCAATATTTAAAAAACGGCTTTATTAAAAAAAAATTTTTTTTAGTGCATAAAATGCAAACAATTTAGGACTTTAATTCTCCTTAGAGGAGAAATTAAAATTTTGTTTTAGCTCAAAAAATAACGGTACCTGCCATATAACGGTTTTGGAAAGGCTTAATTTTCTCGAGAACTGCTCCAACGATTTTCTTGAAAAAAATTACTCATAGTTTCTGACTGATTTCCTATTGTTAAATCGCAAAAAAATAAAATTGGAAGCCTATACTTATTTTTAATTTTTTTCTTGAGCTATCTCATGAACAGGTAAATCGATTTAAAACCAAATATTTTTTTTAAAAAGGTCTAGACGGCTTGAACCAATTTCAATACCAAAATTTTGCAAAAAAGCTATATTTTAGTTTTAATTAGATTTTAAATTTTTTTTTTGTAAATTAAATATTTGGAAAACGCCTTGACAGAAATTTTCATGTATAAATGCAAACAATTAAGCACTTAGTTTAGTTTTCCAAATTTTCTCGAAAAATGCTTTAATGATTTTTTTTAAACTTTGTGAAAATATATATATACTAGCAGAAAGTACCCGGCGTTGCCCGGACACTCGGTGCACTCAGCCTAGAACGATGTCTATATTCCTAATCCTTGTTTTAATAAAAAACAAAAATACATTTGGACATTTTTTTTTTTATTTATTTATTTATATTTTATATTATATTTTATCTAAATTCAAAATTTCAAGGGAAGTAGAATCATTGTCAAACTTCTCATCTTTCTCTTCAGGGAAGTCATCATCGAAATTTAACGAAGAGCAGTCCGAAATTTCCATTTTTTCTTTTTCTGACATTTCTGCTACTTCTGCTTGTTTTTGTTGTTTTTGGACCCTTTTTTGTTGTTCGCTTCGTTGTTTTTGTTGGCGTCTCTGTTGTTCTTGTGGTTTTTGGGTAACAGGAACTTTCAATGCGTCAGACGAAGCTGACCCCAAATCTGCTTTAAAAATAATAAAATAAAAACATCTTTAAGTACATATTATAGTCTAAGAGTTGACAGCAAATTTTGGCAGGGATGGTATTATCAAAATTTATATACTTGTACGTGTAGATGTACGTGATGTTATATCTAATTCAACCGTCTGGGCGTTTGAAAAAGGTAATTTTTCTGATTTGTTTTCATTTTTTTGGGGGCGCCTGGCAGTCCTTTAGCTGAAAGGAAATCGTCTGGAACTGAATTATTTGTTATATCATTGTGCAATCATCTATTGTTTCCATTTTATATCGAAATCGGAAAAATCATCTTTTTCAAACGCCCATTCCTGTTGAACGGTTGAATTCAATATATCATCACGTAAATTTACACGTATAGGAATATACATTTTGTTTTAACAATCACTACCAACATTTGCTGTCGGTCATTTTGTCATCTCGGTCATTTATTGAAGAAGAATGTTTTTTTTTTTTTTAATGATAAAAACTTTCAACCAACCTGCCACTGCCATTCCTTTCTTAATTTGTAATTTGTCAAATCCAACGCGTCATCGTTCTACGTCAAACGTCAAATTCATGTTTTGGCGCTGCAGTAATCAGGTTTGTAATAAAGAGCAAAGATAACTTAGTTCTTATTTTGACTACTTGTTGCGCATTTCAACTTTATCATATACGTGTCGCGCAGCAGTAGTCAAGTTTGTACTTATCCAACATGATCGCTTAAAAACAGAAAATATTAAGAATTTATGACCGAATTTCGCATCTCCTCAATTCGATACTTATGGTGGCTACGTAGTAGTGCTTTTTCACTTCATCATATACGTGTAGCGCAGTAGTAGTCAAGTTTGTACTAAAGACCAACGATAACGTATAACTAATTTTGACTACTCGCTGCGCATATCAACTTTACCAATCCTCAATAAGTTTAACAATGGTAGGTATGACAGTTGGGCGAAATGCCCGTGAAATATTTTGTGAGCTCTCTTTAATATTCACTGATGACAGTTGTTAGAAAAAATTGGAAACGTGAAACGTCGAAATGGTAAGAAAAATTACTTTAATTGTTCACAGGGCAAAAGTTTTTTTAAAAATTAACCCAGTTTTAAAGTGTATTTTGTTATTTTTAATATCCTAAAACCTGACGAACAGTTAAAAGTAATTGTTACAATACATTTTAGAAAAGAATAGTTTGTTGTTATGTGTGTTTTACCACAGTTTCTATATAACAAATAAACTTACAAAACTACTCTTTTATATAGTAGTAGGATATAATATAAATATATATGGAGCTTAATATCACAGTATTTCAGGTTTTTGGCTAAAAATACACATAACGGAAAAATGTTGAAGCTCCAAATGCGTTTGAAAAACAAACAAACAAACATAACGACCTGTGTCGTCAATGGTCATAAGCGGTGGAATGCGTTGTGCATACGATTTCGAAAGACTGAATAAATCTGATAATGCGTGGGTTCGAATCTCATGATGTGCATGTGAAAAAGTTTTTCATAATAAAATTGGATTAAAGTTTGAAGAAAATCGGCCCAACCGTTAAGGTTGTAGGCGGTGTCGATGCATACAGACAGACAGATAGATAGACAGACAGACAGACAGAATTGCCGGAGCTACTTTTTTCGTCTTTTCTATCATCGTGATGCCATGTTTGATTGTTATCTCAAATCTTTTTTTGTACTAATGTAAGTATGTATGTATAACTTTCCTTATAGTACCTAGCAAGTAAAAATGTATCAATGACATCATTTATGTATGTGGGGGTCCTATAAGAGTAAGAGTCTATAATGTAAGAGTGTCAGTAATTTGAAAGGATCTTTGTAGAATCTTTTGAATGAAATTTCTTTGTGTACCTAAATAAATTTCAAGTTATTGGAGGAAAAAATATTAACAAAATTCAAAAGCTGTCAGTATTTACCAAACATGTTGAATCTTTACACTTCTAGCTACCGCAAACGACAAACCAGCGAACGTGAAAAAGGAACGCACGGTTTGGATTGTGGTGTTAGCAAGGATATCATATAAAAGTACAACTTATAGCCCAGTCAAACTAATAAAAATAAACCGAATAATTCGTGTAGTTCCAAAAAATATTTACGTAGTAGATTGTGGGGATTCAATAACATGCAAACATAGGCAAGAGCAAGTAAATTATGATAAGAGAAGAAAACAATCGTATGAATAAAAAATATAACAGGGGGTCTTTCTCCCCCATTCAGGCGGCAGGGCTAAAATTGACTAAATAATAACATTAAACACTTCCTTACCTAAAAATTTGTTTTAAGTTGTTTTAATAAAATGGTTTTTTTTAGAAATAAATGTTCAAAGTAAAAAAAAAATTTATATAATGCAATTTTTACCCGGTATTCAAATTCTTAGTAATTGTTCATGTAATTAAAAAAAAATAATTTATTTTTTTTCTTTGAAAATTTATTTGTAGAAAACCATTTATTAAAACAAATTAAACAAACGTTTAATTAAGGAAAAGTGTTTAGCATAGCCAGGGTAGAACTTTACAAAGCCATGAGAGAATTCGGCATCCCAAATAAATTGACACGACTATGTAGGTTGTTTGTACATGACCAACGTAACAAGCCAAGTAAAAATAGCCGGATTTCTATCCAGACCAATCAACATCTTTAATGGTCTCCGACAAGGGGGATGGTTTGGCCTTCCTAATCTTCAACCTGGCATTGGAGAAAGCAATCCGTGACTCTGGCAAGGCAACAAGAGGGACCATCGTCAACAGGTCCAGCCAGATACTGGCTTACGCAGACGACATCGACATCATCGGAAGAACCGAGCAAGCACGATTCCTTCATCCAGATCGAGCAGGCAGCACAAAATATGGGGCTGCACATTAGTGAAGGTAAAACAAAGTACATGGTGGCGTCGAATGCGAGAGGAACAGTTGGTCAAACAATCAAGGTAGCGGAGCACGAATTTGAAGTGGTGCAATCCTTTAAATACCTTGGGTCAATAGTAGCAGCCGATAACAATATAGAAGAAGAAATACGCGGGCGGCTTCTCAAATCCAACAGAGCCTACTACAGTCTGTCAAAGCTCTTCAAATCCAGAAATCTCACGATAACTTCAAAACTACTGCTGTACAGGACCCATGGTCCTGCCAGTACTCACATATGGATCTGAGACTTGGGTGCTTAGCAAAAAGCACTCTGACCTCTTAGCCGCGTTCGAGAGAAAAGTCTTAAGGAGAATTGTTGGCCCCATATGTGAGGAAGGACGATTCCGTAGACGGTACAATCATGAATTCTAGGCAACCTACTTTGAAGCAGATATCGTGACAATAATTAGGCTCGGTAGACTCCGGTGGGAAGGGCACCTAGCTCGCATGAACGAAGAGGAACCTGCTCGGAAAGTTCTTTGTGGTACATTCTATGGCAGACGACAGCGTGGTAGACCATGCTTGCGCTGGCTCGAGACCGGGAAAGGTGGAGAGACTTGTTGACGGAGGCCAGGACCGGACCTCGGTTGTCGAGCCGATGATGATGATGATGATGTTTAAGCTTTCATATAAGCTATATAACATTTCCTTTTTGTGCATTTGTTGATTTTTGGAATTTTTTTTTGCATTTAAGTCAATTTTGCTCCTGCGTCCTGAATGAGAGGAGATAGATTCCCTGTTATACTTTTTTTTTTTAAAACAAATTGTAGGAAATTCTATCAGCTACATTTTTCATCCTGATTTTTTTTTTCTACACATTTTCTAAACCTACACATTCCCGACAAAATTGGAACTACACGAATTTCGTTGTTTATTTATGTCTTCAGGTTTTGTTTGATTGGACATTAATGTAAGAAAATGTTGCGCTTATATCTAAAATTGACGCGGGTTTTTTAGATTATTGAATAATTTTTTTTGTATGCATAGAAAGGAAAGTGATGAAGAAAGCCGCATACTAACAGGCAGTTACAAATTTATGTGTTTTGCTTATATGTCCTGCTACGTAAATTGAATATTATATATTTTTTTTAATATTAGACTAGATTTTTAATAAATTAAGCATATATGTTCTCTCTTCGTTTGATAAAGAAAAAAGTACCAAAACAATTCTTTTCTATCTTTCTACTCCTTCTGACTATAGTGTCGTTCAAAACCTGTTGCATTTAAAAGGCAATGTGCCTTACAGGCACATAGTTAAAAAATATTGTTATTATTTTTTATAATATTTTTATATATTTTTATAATAATGTTAAAAAATTCAATTATTTCACATGTTTCTTTTTTTTCAGAGAACTGTAAAAAAAAATCGGAAAAAGCTGATACTAAATACCCATTATGCCAAGAGGTACCAATAAAAGACTCTATTTAATAATGAGCTGTAGAAGGTAGTAATCGCATGCATCCAATTAAAGTGTCTTACAGCAGCCTACCATCAGCATATAAGAAAAGTCCCTGACAGAGCACCCTAACAACAATTCTATAGAAAATAATCAACAAAAATTCAGGGACGCAATTGGAAATGGAAAATCATTCAATATTTTTTCAACAAATAATTGTCGTCATCATAACTGTCCTTTTTTCTGATGGAAAATCTTTAAAAGAGTCTGCCATATCAATCGCAAGCACAACACCTGATGGCTATGATAAATCTTTTCTATCCAACGGATTCACAGCATCAACTAGAGAATGGGATGAAGCTACCATAACAAACTCACCCACCCTTTCTGATTTACAGGCAGATAGTGCAATGTTGTCATCCACCGAATATTACTCTTCTACAAAAAAAATGTTTTCTGATGAACAAAACAGTTTCAAAGGTACTGATGCAAAACTAAGTTTACCAACGACTTCAAATTTTGCAGAGCTTTCTACTTTTTATGATAATGGTAACGTATTCCGATTGACAACGATTAAATTAGAAAAAAGCGATGCAACCGAGCAAGTTCCAATTATCCGATACACATCAGTTGCGTCTCCTTCATCAGAAACAATAACGTACCAAGCTCCACGTACGTATGAATACACAACATCAGGAATCTCTTCCAGTTATGAGTCCAGAACTAATATAACTGTAAATGTTCCAGTGAATTTTGAAAAAATGTCAGTAAGCAAAAATTACGAAAATAGGAATGTTTCCTTTTCGAACTACAACAACATCAACACTGGCAACCTAGTACCACCTACGATAAAAACATCAACTTTGGGCCCGGTTACAATATCGACTTTAAGTATTGGCAACACAACAACATTGTGGCCGGTGAAGCATGCATCGGTGGTAGAAGGTGACGTTATACTTGGAGGCCTTATGATGGTTCATTCCAGAGAAGACAGCATAACATGTGGACCAATTATGCCACAAGGCGGTATACAAGCCTTGGAGGCTATGCTTTACACATTGGATCAAGTTAATGAAAATCAGTTGTTGCCGGATATTACATTGGGTGCGCACATACTGGATGACTGCGATAAGGATACATACGGATTAGAGATGGCTGTGGACTTTATTAAAGGTGAGATTAACAAAATTGTGCATGATAATACAGAGGCTTTGGTTAGACATAATATATACTTCAATAAAATGTGTATAAAGCTTTGTAATATATTTATTGTAACATGAGACACTGGCATGTATTTTTAAACTTGTTTCATATATTTTGATACGTTTATTCCCAATCCCAATATGTCATTAATTTGGCTGGGAATTACATATTTTTTTTTTGTTTTATTATATTGCTTATTAGATTTCAATTATGCGATTTCATTTTTGGGATTAAATGATAATTGGTGGCGAACTTTAATGAAATCATCAACTTCGAGACCTACCATATCTACAATGTATTAAATAAGTAGTAAGTTCACAACGGCGGTGGTGGCGTATGCGTGCTTTCCCCAGTTTTTTTTTCTGACCATGTAATTACGAAATTGATGGTTAAATATAAAAAAAACAATTAAATTTTGTTTTTGATTTAAAGTATTTAAAAACATGATTTTCCAGAACTTAATAAATGATTTTTTATTAATCTTTTCGAAATAATTTCATCATCACCCCATCGTGATAAATTAAGTTCTGAAAAGTTATGTTTTTTAAATTTAAAGCAATAAAAATGTAAGTAAATAAAATGTTTTTCGGAACGTGCCGTGATTATTTTTATAGAAATATTTATTTCTTCTTTCCCAACGTTTCGAAAAAACTTTAATTTTATAAAATGATTAATATCCGCGAAAATAATTAATAGTTAAAAATTTCATAATAACAAAATTGAATTGCATTTCACATTAAATTGGAGACCTACATATATCATCAACAATGGAATAGGTAGATTGTTCACTATAGGTAGATTGTTCACTATATAGCGTATGCGTGCTTTTTTCCAGTTTTCCTCCCTTAAATGAATACTATTTTTACTTTCATTCAAATTATTAGTCGTAACATTTTGAAGTTCACTTATGCATTATTTGTACAATGTACAATGTAAAATGGTTGAAAACTAAATTTAAATATTAATTGAAATTACTATTTTATGTTGGTATCGCTAGCTTAGAACAGAATTCCTAAAGATCCAAATGACATTTTGAAAATATTGAGATAATGAGCAAAACGAGTCCGTGTAACTCTTCCAATCCCGGAGGTATTGTTGTGTTCAAAAATTCGTTATCGTATCTACTTGGTTAACTGTTCCTAGTATTTGGCAAACAATTGTGCATTAGTTCTTCGAATCAACGAAGATTACCATTAATGTAAATTTTAGGGTTCTATTTTGAAGCAAAATCAAAGAATATTTTTCATCAAACTACCATGAAAAAGGAGAAATCGACATCAAAATGCAGCTCTTGAATACATTTAAAAAAGAAAGATATGTAAGCTACGTATGACCCAATCAACAAAGAGAACACCGTTCCCTTTCTGCGTTAACCACGTACGTCGTACATATCTACAAAAGTCCGATTTTTCAGGAAATGAAAAAACTGGTAGTTTTATTTAATTGAAAGATTTTTAAAATCTTTTGATTTATTCAAATAATGTTAAACTTAAGTTAATTTTAGGTGGTGTTAATTTTTATTTTCGTTTTCAAACGTACGTGTTTTTCAGGTTTTTGTAGATACGAGGTTTTTCTTCTAATGAAATTCAATGATGTTTGTGGGTAAAAATATAAAAAGTGAACATACGAAAAGTTCCGACCTCTGGTAGCTGGTGTGCCGGAGGAAGGAGAGGTGTATAAAATTCCTTTATTTAAGTTTTGAGCTTCTACTACGTAAAAGGGGCGTGTCCTATTGAAACATTCTGTTCCCAATTGAATAAATTAAATCCTACCAAATTTTCTGTTATTTCGTTATGTTTTTTCTAAATCTCAACAGTTTCGGAGCTACACGCATCGCAAATGAGAAAAATTACAATCAAAAGTGTTTTCCCCATATTTTTCATTAAACATTGCTTCATAGCGTCTAAACAGTTAATCTGACAAAAGTAAATCCTGGCCTGAAGTTTTAGAGAATCAAATTTCCTTTGAGAAAATTTACTCTGAAAAATGGTTTGTTGATATGAATAAATGTTTAAGATTGAGATTTCAACTTTGATTTTCTTGTTGAATATCAGAAGTAGGTAAATAAGCCGGTCGAATATTCTTCTTTTAGAATAATTGTTTTAAATTCAATGAATAAAACAAATTTTCAATGCTTAATGCATTGAAAATTTGATATAAAGTAAAAGAAAATATTTCCACTACTTTGTATTATACTTAATTATTATTGTAAGTTTAACGTTGATACGAGGTTTTCATCGAAATTTAACAAACCGAACTTAGATACGAGATAAAATGTTTTTGACGTTTGATTTATATATTTACTCTTTGCTAAGAGCACAATTTTGAACTTGACAACAAATTTTCAAAATGATTTTTCTGTTTTATAGTTGTTATTTGTTGTTATTAGTTAATCCCGAGAATAAATTAATCTCGAGTTAACTCACGAAGCAGTTTTTCAGTAAAGAATAAACTTTGATTGGAAATGGCATATCAATGCTGGCATGTTTGTCGGAACATGTCATTCTCAATGAAAAAATAAAACAAACAGCAAATACAATAAAGCAAACATCTATACATTATAATAAAAACAAAAATGTAACCAATGGTTACAAGTACAAATTATATTCTGATTAAGATATTTCAGCATAATGTCAAAAATTTTAATTTTATTTAATCCAATCTTAGCTCAGACAATTTTGTGAGTTTACTATGAGTTAACTCGGACTTTCAAACTATCTGAAAAACGTAGTTTCAGAGTTAAGTTTAGGTTAACTCTAACCCAGGGATGATCTCGCACTGAAAAACCGGGCCTTGGTTACGATGATAGAGAAGTCCAAAAAAGAAGGTTTCGTCATGCCGTCCGTTGGTCTGTCTGTGCGGATGTGCGGTTGTCTGTGCCCCGATCTACAGCGTGAACGGTTTGTTGGATTTTCTTTAAGCTTCGTGTGTAGTACTTTTTAGTGATTCCCTAGAGAAGAAATTAAAATTTTTGTTTTAGCTATAACGGGTACACCCCATATAACGGTTATAGTTTTTCAAATTTTTCTCGAAAACGGGTCTAACGATTTTGATTAAACTTGGTGTACGTGATATTTTTAGTAGTGCTAATATAACTGTATTTTAGGTTCCATAAATTGATAACGGCTTACCAGATTTGATTTAAATTTAGTACGGTATTTAATTTAAGCATTCAACACAAGATATAGTTTTTGCCTAAACAGCCATTTAATGATACAATACAACTTTATGTCATGTAAATAAAATTTTCTAAACAACATATTTCGCTACAAGACCCAGTCGTGCAGTTTACAAAATATGATTGATGAAAATTAATTGCTAAAATAAATAAAATACACGACTGGGTCGCACGAACTTGCTCTTGTAGCAAAATATGGGACTAGACAAAAAATGTAGTTATTAAGTTATGTTGAAAGGCGAAAACTATCAAAAAATGGCCTAAACGTGCTACAAGAGCAAGTTCGTGCAACCCAGTCGTGCATTTTATTTTTTTTTACACGAAATTAATACTTACCCTATTGAGAAAGTAAAAAATTAAAAATAAAAAAAAACTTTTCCCAAAAACTGCTGTTAAAAAACACTTCTTCGGTTCGACGAACGATTATTTTAACGTCCTATAAAATGGGTTAATGATTATTATAATGTTTTGTAATTGATTGCTAACAATAATTTTTTGTATCATAGTTATTTATTGGTTAAATAAGTAAATAACACTAAATTTATGCATCATGCCTCAGTTAAGAAATATATCACTTGGATCTCTTCTGTTAAAGCTATATTAGTCCAATACATAAAGTTATAGGCTTAATAATAAGGGAGTTTACTTTATTAAGTATAGTAGTCCGTCAGTTGTTTTTTTTTTTTTAATTTTGTTCGTTATTAATATTTTCAATCTTGCCTGATACGTGTTTTGTAGCTGGTGAGGCCTAGTTTCGCGGATAAGAAACCCCCCATATCGTCGATCTCGAGTCGAGTAAAAACTACAAAAACTCGGAACTTCTTTCATTATTTTGCCTATTACTTTTTTATAGCAAAAAAACTTACATGATTATACTTGTAGAAGACAAAATATTTTACAAGTTTTTATATACAAATTTTTATTAATACATATGAAGCTAATGTCGCTTAAAAAAGAGCAAAACAAAATGTACAAAATCTTAAAATGGAAAATAAGTAAAGAGCACAACTGGGTCGCACGAACTTTCTCTTATATCAAGTTACCTTGTTGTTAACAACTTGAACATTTATTTGACCAGTTAAAAAAAAAAAAATTTGTTAATTAATTTTTTTTTTTAAATACTTTTTCGAAATATTTTTATGCCATATTTATCAGGCATTGCAGGACTACCTGAATATTTCATCAAAATCGGTCATTAAATTTAAAGGATAGTCGATACAAATAAAAAAAAAGTTCTATGGTAGGTAGCTACCGTTTAAAAGCTTTTTTCTAATTTCTAATGAACGATTTAATCATTGTCAATAAATTGCTCATGTGAAAATTTATCAAAATCGATCGTATTTTTTTCGAGAAAAAATTTATTTTCGTTTATGGCTGTCTGCCATACACGAACCGTTGTTTTTTAAGCTTGAACAAAAATTTCAATTTCTCCTCTAGGGAATGGTTTATGAACCCTACATAATAAATTTGAAACTAATCGTTTCAGCCGTTTAGCCTGTAGTTATACTTATGCAACCAGACAGACAGACAGACAGACAGAATTTCCGGACCCCACTTTTTTTTGTCTTCTCTGTCATTGTTTGATCGTTATCTCCAATTTTTTTTTCCACGAACTTATAGTATACCTATAATAGCAAGTACTGTAGTACTGTACAAGAATATACAGGGTGAGTCATGAGCAATGCGACAAAATGCTAGGGCGTGTAGGTTGCGTTGAGACAAGAAAAAAATCGTATGGGAGGGGGGGTCTATTCCCCTCCGTTTAGCCGGGAGGGGCAGTTTTTGAAAAAACTGACTTAAAATGGGAAAAAAATTATTTAAAATCAACGGCTTCATTCACAATGCTGTGCGATACGTTTTTGAAAAGCCAATAACTTTTTATTTCATTCTGTGTTTAAATAAATCTATTCTAAGAAATAGTTTTTGAAATATTAATTTTCAAAGTCAAAATTTTGAAAAAAAAAATTGAAAAAAAAATTTCAAATAAATTTTTTTCAAAATTTTACGTAATTAACTATTATTTTTATTTTCAAAATTTAATGCTCTTATTAATTTTTAGTCAAAAACAGAAAACCGGATGCCAAAATATATCTTAATTTTTGATAAATTAAGAAAAACTAGAAGTATTTTTTTCCAAGAAAAACACTTTTTTTCTGGTTTTCCCAAATTTGACCTGCTCAGGCCAATTTTTAATTAGGGGATTATCCCTTTTTTATTTTTTATTACATACCATCCGATTTGAATCAAAAAATAAAAAAAAAAGAATTAACTTTTTACTTTACTTGCTAGTTTTAGTTTTAATTTTTTTTTAATTTCTCAAAAACTAAGATACATTTCGGCATCCGGTTTTCTGTTTTTCACTAAAAATTAATAAGAGCATTAAATTTTGAAAATAAAAATAATAGTTAATTACGTAAAATTTTGAAAAAAAATGAATTTGAAACTTTTTTTTCAATTTTTTTTTCAAAATTTTGACTTTGAAAATTAATATTTCAAAAACTATTTCTTAGAATAGATTTATTTAAACACAGAATGAAAGAAAAAGTTATTGGCTTTTCAAAAACGTACCGCACAGCATTGTGAATGAAGCCGTTGATTTTAAATAATTTTTTTCCCATTTTAAGTCAGTTTTTTCAAAAACTGCCCCTCCCGGCTAAACGGAGGTATATGTTCCACATTGCACTCTAATGGATCATATAAAGTGTTGGACCCTATTGAAAGTTGAAACTTAAACGTTTTTGCTATATTTTTAACACTAAACAAACTTTCGTTAAACATTTAAGTAAAATACATTCAGTACCTAAAAAAACTACTTATTTTTGTTTGAATTTAAAGAAAATCACAATTTTTGAATTTTTCGAAAAATACCTATACTTGTTGCGATTCTGGTGTTTTAATCTAAAAACACTAATCACAAAGAAGATATTAAAATGATTGTGAATTTGCATATTTTAACGGTATGTATTATGATGTTGATTTGTTGTGTAACTTTTTCCCGTTGACTGCCAATCGACACACACCCTAAACAGGGCAGCGAAAACTCATGAGTGGAATAACTATTCGAGTAAGAAATCACCAAGTTATAGTTCATCCGGTAGATGGTTCATACATAAATCCATAAATATTGTGTCCCGTGGACTTATTTTTCTGAGCCCTTAAAACCATTAAGAAAATGTGTTACCAATATTCAGTAAAAAAAAAAACATGAAACATATCGTTTGAAATGCCGGTGATTGACATCTATCGAATATTGAAATGCTTCCATGTCGACGGGTGTATTTCTGTTTTATTAGAGTTGTTTTCTTTTACATTATTTACTTCCCTGTAAACTGTCAGCAAACACATTTAGGGCTGGCTTGTGGTGAAGGCATCATCGTGGTATTTTCTTTCCATGTTGTTAACTGCCAAAAGCAAACAAGGTTCTAACTTTGATCCGCCTCTTGTGAAGAATGATTCCTACAAAACCATATTTATGAAGAAAATTTGCATAAATTCTTTACAAAGGTATGTCATTCAGAATGAGATTTTTTTTAGAGAAATCTGCTTAATATGTAGATGTGTTTATTCATACTTTATTTTTATTATTCAAAAAGGGTATGTATAAAGCGTAAGAGATGGTTAGTCAAAACACAAAGTAAAATAATCGATAATCTTTGAAGAAATAATGTCTAAGTTAAATTTGATAAAACCATTGTAAGTATATATAAATTTCTATATAACTTTCATGGAGCAGCACCATCACTGAAACATGTGAATAACACATTTGGAGGTTCTTACATTTACTAACCCCTCTAGTTTCACAGTGATCGTTTAACCTTAAACTGTTGTTCAGTGCCTGTAAATTCTGTAGTTTAAACCAAACTAAAAACTAAACTAAAATTAAACTCTGACTGTGAAACTGGGGGTGAGTATCTATTCTGATACCCTAACAACTATCGTAAACAAACCATATTAACAATATTTAAAGTATTTTATTGGTTTGGAAAAAAGTCGTAAAAAAAACTAATAAAATACAACACTGGGTCACACAAACTTGCTCTTGTAAGAAACTATGGGACTCCAAAATTTTAATTATTTAAATTCTGAAGAAAGTTCGAAAAATATCAGAAAATGGCATAAACGTGAGATCAAGTTGTTTGGCTATCATTAGACGGTTGTTTAGAAAAAAACTGTGAATTTCAGCTTGTGTTCAATGTCAAATTTGAAATCTGTATCGAATTTCAAAGAAACAGCAAATCTCCGTTATGTGCATTATTATCAAACAACCTGAAATGCCAGTTATGTGAAGAGCACTCTATATATAACGTTCACAAAGTTTTATCAAAATCGCTAGAGCCGATTTCGAGAAAATTTGGAAAAACTAAAACCGTTATATTTGAGACACCCGTTATAGCCGGGAAAAAATAAAAATTCGAATTTGTCCAAAAAGTACTACACATGAAGTTTGAAGAAAATTCGTCCAACCGTTTCGACTGTAGTTCGGTGAACATACAACCGAACATCCGCACTTCCGCACAGACAGGTCCTACTCGACGGACGGCATCATGAAACCTACTTTTTGGGCTTCTCTATCATCGTAATGTCAAATTCGGTTGAAACCTAGATATTTTTTTATACAAAACTAATACTTGCCCTATTGAGCAAGTAAAATCCCGTTTAATCAAGTGAAAACGGGAATTTTTCTAAAACCGGTCGACTTTCAACTTAATTTTTTGCAGTATTTTTTGTAAGCACGCAGGAAACTTGCTACGTGTTGGTTATACGAAATCTCGCATTTCGAATCTCGCAATGACATAAACCACCAGAGTTTCATAATCTCGCAATCACAAAATCATGCTTTTAGAATATCGCAATTACATAAAACTCGCAAAATAAAAATTCGAAAATTTAAATTTCGCACTTAAAAAAGTATAGTTTCAGAACGAAGAATGGGTTATATTATGTCAAAAAGCCATTCCTAATTTGCTGTCTGAGGTCAATTGAATGCTGGTGTCGCTCTATTTGTTTTTCCTGGAATTCTTGGGCCTGCCTCCTTTTCGCGATTGTACCGGAACGTTGTATGAAAGTGCCTTATGGGCGCGTCTCTTCTAGTTCATATATGACAGAACCAGCTGTATTTCTGGTTCCATCTAGCTGTGTTACTCCTGCTGTCATGCGAAGCATATTAATTTCAGTTGCCGTCAGTTATAGTTCTGTTTGGCATTTTTTTTACTGGTTTATCGAACGAAAAACTGGCCATCCCAAGAAACAGACAGCAATTGAAATCGAATTTGAAGTAAATTTGTAAAAAGAAACAAACAAAAAAAAAATTGAAGATGGTTCTAATTGTTCGTTAAAATTCCGGATACCTATTTTAAATACCGACAGTTTGGGAATGTCCATTATTTTTTTTTTTTTTAGTAAATTTTGCAGGTTTTCTTTCATAATTTTCCCACACTCATCATTTCATCACATACTTTAGTGTATTATGTTACTTAACAAGCTTTTTCGGAGAATTAAAGTAAATAAACTAACCTAATTTTTTTCATATATTCCTGAAATTTTAAATAAAAAAATTATTATGGAAAAAAGAAACTCCTTTAATATATGTAAGTACAAATCGTGTTTTTTGTTTAATAAGAAATAAAATTTTCATTCATCAAAATAAAAGACATTTGGTACAGCATGCTGTTCAAGGTTATCAGTCTCTTGGCGTTGAGCATACTAAAAAGGTCTATATATCTATGTAAGCTCAACGACTCCGGGTGTACGTGCGATACTAACCATATTCCTCTCGAGAATATAATTCACTGTTCTCTAAATGGTTTTCGGGATGGCATGACAGACTGATAATCTTGGGAAAATCGCAGAACTCCTTTTCTTCATATACACTTTGCATCCTTCTAGTGAATTTTCATTTGTTTCACCTGAGAAAATAAGTGGCTTCTAGTTCTAGGTATATGATTCCGATGTACAAATTATAAGTTTCATTTTAATAGAAATATGGGGTGCGCAATATTTTGGGCATAAGTGCAGATGCAGATATATTAAATGTTTTGTTTCAAATATGTTAGTATATTTAGACATAAGTAGGTATATTAAAATAGGTGTTATAATTAATTGTACTCACTTTATATCTTTTCACTTTCTTGCCTATCTTTTCTTATTTCTAGATAGATAGATAAATATAATTCTTTAATTCATTAGATTTGTACGATAACATTAAGATTGGCAACAAATAACTTATATACAATTTAAAAAAATTGATCGGATTTTTTTTCGAGAAAAATAGAATTAAAAAACTAACTTTTTATAAAATTTTTGATTGCAGAAATAATTAAATTTAAGAGTACTTTCAGAATATTAGATTTAGTATGAATCAGTATCTAAATAAAAGTACCGTTGTATCGCCTGTACCGTTAATAAGCTTCTCCGGAAAAAAAATTTAGATGAAAGACATCATTATTGGCAACAAATCACTCATATAAAAATTAAAAAACATTGTTCGGATTTTTTCGAGAAAAATGGAGTTTAAAAAACTTACTTTTTTGAAAAAACTTTTTCCAAAATTTTTTACTGCAGAATTAACCAAATTTAAGAGTAATTTCATGGCACTACATGGCACTTAAAGCTTTTAGCTTAACAACATAAAAACTAAAGCACGATGGTAAATAATTTAATGAATTAAAATTTGTTTAGTTCCATAGTTTCCAACAAGAGCAAGTTCGTGCTACACAGTCATGCATTTTATTTTTTTCTGTGGATTAAGCCTTATGGGAAAACCACAAAAAGAAAATTCAAAAGCGCCAAATGCTAGTATAAAAGTGCACTGTTGTGAAAGAACAGGTATTTTAACCATTTAACACGTTTTTCTCGAAATTGATTGATTGTATATATAATAAAAGAAGTTAATATGTTTTTTGTATAATGTAGAAAATTATATAAGCTACAGCCTTAAAAGTAACATTTTTTTTCATAAGTTCACTCAAGGAAAAACACTTTAAGCTCCTGAAAAAAAGATTTAAAATCAAAAGCTAAAAAACATGCATGAAAGACAACCGTTTATAAACAAAAAACTTTTACTTTTAAATATAGTATTTATTTCTTTTTAACACTTTATTTTTGCACAATTTAAATTTAAATATATGCGAACTATTGATTTTAAATCGCACTTTTTTTTAGTGTTCTTAGTTACGAAGAAATTAGCAAAAAAATAAATTTTAACCTCTTCCCCCCCTAAAAATATTTAGCTCCGGTCTAAATTTCGCTTAGGATTTGATCAAGACATAATAATGGGTTATTAATAGTTTAATTTGATATTTATAATATTTTTGTTATAATATTATTAACATTAAGATATCGCGCGATTTCGCGATTATAAAAAGCAGGGTTTCGAACCCAACCCGGTTGCGTATTGCCAAATATATCAGCACAGATTTTTAAACACTGTGCTGAACTAAGTGCTGCTCAACAAATTGCTCTGTTGTTTCTGCCATTTAAATAAAAATTAAAATTTAGAATTAAATAAGTAATAATGCAACCTAATCAGCTAATTGTTTTACTGGTAAAAAAAAAGAAACTCAGTTCCGGTACACCTTTTTCAAAAAATTGCCATTATATTGTTTTTTTTTTTTTTGATTATGGCCGTTTTCAATAATGTGATAGGACATTCTAACATATTCATTTTGCAAATTTTTACGACTTTATACTTCCAAAAATGTCCTGTATCATTTGTGGAATCACCTATGCATAATACTTTGATTACATAAATAGGCATGTCTTCTAAAAAAAGCTTTTAGTTTAAAATTTAACTAAACATAGAATCCACAAGGCTGTAAATATATGTACACTGTTCAGCTTAACATATAATCTACATTTCTATACAACATTTTTAACCTATTATGTAGGAAATGTTTGATGTAGCATTATTAAAAGCTCTTAGGAACAGAGAACTGTTACTATACAGAGCTACACGTATACTTTAAATCTTTTGTTAACTTTTAGTATGTGAAATTGGACTTTGTATATTGTACACAATTTGTTTAGTTTAGGTGCATGTCTTTGGAAATCAAATAAAAAGCTTTCATATTATTACAATGAAAGTTCTTTACTTTATGTTTTGAAAGAAAAGCGTTATAATTATGCAGATACATATATGTCTGCTGTGTTATTATCTAATATACATAAAGATTAAAAATCTTACAATCAAATGATTGGAACCACACATAGGTATTTTTGCTTCTATTTATTTGAAATATCATTCTTAAGAATTTTTGTCATAGAAGATGATGATTGGCGATGGACGCTCTTCCAATTATTAAAACAGCATTAGAGGCAGGTTTTCAGTGCGAAATTATTCAAGGGTAAGAATAACTCGGCCACTTTGTGGTTTCACTTTTCAGTCAGTTTGAGACCCAGAATGAATTCAGAGCTAACTCAAAAAATTAGCTGAGTTAATTTTGAAATAACTCCGGATCTCTCTCAAACTGAATGAAAAAAGTGTTTCAATAAGAATTAACCCGTGGATAATTTAACCCTGGAATAAACTTAAGTTATTAATATTTTTTAACTGAGATATTAAAATAAATAGTTTCTATATGATTTACAATACTACTAGGTTATCAATATCTACATTAAAAACTGAGTAAAATTTTATATTTTTTTTTGTTTAAAAACTGATTTTTTATGGGTATTTTGGTACTTCAAAGTCGGTATATATACAATATACCTACTCCTACACTTACTCACTCTATATTCTGAATATATTATAGACCAGACCAAAAGCGTCGCGCGTCCTTTAGTTCTAGAAAATAAAACTTACAAAAAAGTGGTAGGTATTGTTGTGAAACAAAATGCATCAAGTGTGTCTTTATTTGTTACAAAATTTTAGTCAACAAGCATTTACTGCAACAATTTGAAGGCCAACATATGAAATTGATGGATATCATCTACATTTTAGACATAGCTCTGTGAAAATTTTGTGATTGGGATTTATTACATCACCTTTGTTCATTCAATGCGTTTCATAAATTACATATTATAATAAGTGGCTAATGATATTACACGCTATTTTATAATGATATAGGTACCTATTCAAAAACGAAATCTGTAATACGTGATTATTATATTTACATTTAATTACAAAAGCAAGGTAAGTTTCCAGAAAGCATTACTTCGAAAAAAATCATATCAGCTATTCAATCAAAATCATTGTTGGGGGGAATAGGAGTAGGTGCGTTCAAGTAAGAGAAATTTTCTTTGCAACATGGTTAAAGATGTGCCTTTATGTTGTGATTTATGATCATCATTATAATTAATTACATGTTATGAAAAAGAACCAAGTGAGTATTGAGGAGAGAACTAATCCGTTTGAAATTTTGAAATTTGAATTTATTTCATAGGCAAAAAGACAAAAAATGGTGGATGGGGGTGGTTTTGTGGAACACTGAGTAAAGGAAATACTCACCTGGGTGCGTAATTTGTTATTTAGGGAAGTGTAACTAAGACCCCCCTTTTGTTTTTCAATAAAAACTTCAAACTGTTACTTGTATTTCATATTTACATTTGGAATCAGCGCTTTAACCTAAATGAAAGAAAATACATTACAAGAACAAACCAAAATGTCGGCTTAACGTCCATATTCTGAACCATGAGACGACCATAACCATCTGGGCTTCGAACAAAACTTAGTGGGCAATATAGCGGTACACTTTGTATGGGCTGGCCAACAGTCCCGGACAATATGTGAACAAATAACTGAACATAATTGAACCCATTTTTTTAACTCGTTTAATAAGATTTGTTTCTCTTTAGACAGTAAGTACAAAAACTACACAATTAAAATCGAACCACTAAGGAGATATCCTCATGCAAAAATAGATCAATTTTGCGTCCATTTTTAAAATTTGGTTATACCTACGAGTGACCATATTTTTGAAAGCCGAAGCCTAGATAGACAAAAATTAATGTTATCTACTAGAGGCAGAATTATAACTCAAAAAAAATCAGTGGTCCATTTATCGAATGTCAAAAAAAAAATCTTTCATCCGATTATGATTTATTTTTTTAATTTCTAGGGTAATCTGGTGTCTTATTTGAAAACTCTAGTCAACAACACGTCAGCCTCTCCAAAGCTGTCAAACGTGACAACATTTTATCCAAAGAGTAGCTAAGTATCGTTTGTTAAAAAGTAAAGGTCTATTTTCTGTTTAACGATGGTTAATGTCTTCGAAGATTGAAAGCAAAATCTTATTTTTAAACTCGTTTTATTGCAACGTCTCTAATCCTGAAAATCTTTTTTTATAAAAAAATAAACACGAGGAAGCACAGGAAGGGGGCAGAGGGGGCATTTGCCAAATAAAATACTTTGTCAATTTCCAGTGTAATACTCAGGTTTTTAGAAGACTTCGGACTTGACTTAAAAAATCATCTGGTCAAGGTTATTACGAATTTTCAACAATGAGAGGATGTGAAGGAGGTGTATGGCTATTTGTATGCTTTCTACAAAAAAAGAAAAAAAAAATTAATATATCTTCATATAGAATTTACATTTTTAAAAGTACATTTTTCTTATATTGTTTGAATTGAAGTTCAATTTGGTAAGGTGAATGTTAGCCCTGGCATAGTCGTAAGCGTAATGTGTAATCTGGACCACTCTTGTAAGTTCGTTATTAATTTTAAGAAATTAATAACGAGATTGACTCGAGATTGACCCCCCTCTCAGAGTAAAAAAAAGCTTTTATTTTATACTTCAAAAAAGTTTAGTTAATATTTTGACGAAATGCTGGGCTCTAGCACAGACTGCGGTTCCGGTGCCAGCGAATGTAAGCGAATTTCACTCGCGCGAATTCGCAAAGTTCGCATAAGTTATTAGAAAAGTACCCCATTTTCTATATGTTTTGGTTCCAGTGAACAAAATTTACTCGCGCGAACTTAGAGAAGTAAAATTTAGGGAGTAAAATTTTCGTTACTTTATATCCGCTTACATTGCTTAGTTCACTTGAATAACATTCGCTGGCACCGGAACCGCAAACTTAATGTAAGCAAGCAAAAAAAAATTCATAAAAAGTATTTTCCAGCAATGATGAATTGATTTTCTCAAAAACTGAAAGACATAAAACAATTCGTTTTTTTTTTGTTTTATTCAGAATCGATATAAGAATTGACGGCAAAAAGAAAATTTAGAACTTAATTTTATGATTTTGATTTTGATTTTTTCATTAGTCTAAACTTTTTTTTTATTAATATTTTTTATCAAAATTTTGAGTTTGCATCATGTGAATTTTTCAAAAACTATATTGACATACAAATTGGATTTGAGGAAAATACTAAAGAACAGGTTTCAGGCTTACAAAACTGGTATAGCTAGTACTGCATTGTAAGTGTTGCCGTTGTTTTTTTTTTTGAATATATATTTTTTCCATTTTACCTATGTCTTTTTTTCTAAAATTTAATTTAATTTAATTAATTTAATTTTAATTTAATAAATTTAATTTAATTTAATTTAATTTAATTTAATTTAAAATTATCAATTTTTGGCGCCTAAGTTATCGTAGTGTCTCCCCCTTTGTTTGCAATGAGAACGTGAAAACATGAAAATGTTCGTATTTGGTTTCACTTTTTCACAGAATGGGAATCAAAATAATGGTGTGAAAAAGTAAAAATAGTATAGTCATCTCATTTTCCATAGAACCAGAATTGGCTCCTAGGTCAGTTGGTTTATAATAAATAATATATAATATACCAAATTGAATCCATAGATTAAGAGCTAAAAATACTGGGCAGAGCTTGTGAAATGATTTCTACTTCCGATTATAGGTGTATACCTACTATGTATAAAAAAAATTGAGATAATAATCAAACACGAAATTACGAGAAGACGGAAAAAGTGGGTCCGGAAATTCTGTCTGTCTGATGTCTGTCAGTCTGGTTGCATAAGTAACAAACAGCCTAAACGGCTGAATTAGTTAGCTTCAATTTTTTTAAGTAGGGTTCGTAAACCATTCCCTAGAGGAGAAATTGAAATTTTTGTTCTAAAACATCGGTGTAACTGCCATACAACCATAAACGAATATCCAATTTTTCTCGAAAATAATACGATCGTTTTTGATAAAATTTCACATAACTGATTTGAAAGTTCATCAGAAATTTGTTTCAAAAAAAGCTTTGAAACTGTACCTATACCTACCATAGAACGGTTTTTTTTTGTAGCTACTATCTTTTTAATTTATTGTCCGATTTTGATGAAATTTAATATTCAGCTACTTAGTCCTGCAATGCTTAATAAATGTATGGCATACAAATATTTTGAAAAAAATATTTTTTGAAAAAACACTTTTTTTAACTGGTCAAATTAATTTTTAAGTTGTTTACAAAAAGATTACTTGCCACAAGAGCAAGTTCGTACGACCCAGTCGTGCTCTTTATTTTTTTTTTTTTTTGAGTATGAACCTAAACTAATATAATATCCATTGAATCTACAAAGAAGTGGTAGAGATATACACATAATAACAAAAGAACAACAATAATATAATAATTATAGTCGTATTAATATATTACCATAACATGAACGTGTTGGCTATTATCAATGCCCAACACCACAGGTCATAAAGCAAATGCCATTTCCAGTAGATTCAGAGATGAAATATATTCTAGCACATGCATCTTAACGTTGTTTTTCCACAACAAAA
Source organism: Baccha elongata (assembly GCA_951217065.1). Lineage (NCBI taxonomy): Eukaryota > Metazoa > Arthropoda > Insecta > Diptera > Syrphidae > Baccha > Baccha elongata. The sequence continues at coordinate 197,864,029 of OX578272.1, read as the reverse complement.
TACCTAGGTAAAAAAAAAAATTGAAAAAAATGTCTAACGATGTCTATGAAGTAGTTTATCATGTCGTCCTATAAACATTAGAAGAAAAGTCGTTTTGTTTTCTCTACAGTTTTGCTCTAGAAATCGCAAACTTTTGCAAGACACTTGTTGGCCCTAGTGGTTATTTATTTGTATAATAAATTACTTTGTTTGTTTGGACGTAGAAAAAGTTATTATGTACGAATAGTATACCTATATAGTATATACATCCAGGCGTATCATATGAACCTATACTTGTTAGAGGATTTATGAATAGCGTTATTTAAGTTTAAATAATAAAATACCTTGAAGAACATGATAAGTAACTTACAAAGTACGTATTAGGCTATCAGACGAAAGCATATTTGTTTTTATCAATGTACGTTTTTCTAATTTTCAATAGTAAACATGTAGGCCAGTCAGCAGAGACATTTTTCTTGCAACAGAATCCCCATCCAATTTTATTATTCGATATGGTTTGTTAGTCAGGACCAAGAGTATCCAACAAATATGGCGGAATGGTAGGGCCTTTGCGTTAGCCGCCATATTAAAAAACGCTTAAATATGGCTAGTGACTATACGTGGAAAATAATTAAAAATAATTAGAAAACAGTAAAAACAAATAGTGTCTTTTCCCTCAAAAATAGTTATCTACATTTTCTAATTTTTTTTTAAGTATTTTTATTTATATTTTTATAACAGCATCTTATATAGAAGTTCAAAATTTGTAATTCTTTGCCAACTTTCATAATTCGACGATTTAGTTGTGCGAACTTTATTAGTTCTTTGTTGTGTCTCCTGAAAAGTTTGAAAAATGTGACATAAGATATGAATTCATAGTTCGCTGTTGGTGTATGTTTATATGCCAAAATATTTACATGCCAAAATATTATTATATTGGTCCTTACCATCAAAAAATTATAGTACCTATAACCTATGCCATCTGGGTACAACTGTTAATTTTCGGAATTAATATCTTTTTTTTCGTCGGGGTATCTAGATATGGTCTTTTAAATTCTTTAATATAGTGAAAGATATTTTGATGCTAAATAAAACCTAAAAGAAGATATGTATATACCTGTTTGATTCGTGTATATTTAAAATAACTATATATAGGTAAATTTTAAGCAAGTTTTTACTTTTAGATAAAAATTCTTTGCCAGAAAAGCAACACAACACAAGCTCAAATTTCAATTTAAAACAATCATCACAATCTTTAATAAAAGACGTATAAACTTATAAATTAATTTTAGTTATTGCTTTCCATTTGTATCTAAACGTTTTATTGTGATAGATTTTCCTAATTAAGTATTTCATATTTTCCTGTTAACAAGGAAACAATTATTGTTCTTACAGGAATTTGCATCAGCCTAAATTTAAGCTTAATCTCTGCCTTGTATCTGCAGCGACCATGAATTTCGTCACGGGATGAGTATTTTTGTAACCCATATTCTGCTCCAATAAATTTGAACTACAATTTTGAACTTTTTAGAAATAATTGTTGAGGTGCTGTTATTTTACAAATATTATAATAATAATACAAATGTTGTCTTTTTTAAAAGTAGGTATATCAAACTAATTTTCCAGGTTTCACAAACTAAAAAAATCCAATATGTTCAAGGCCTTTCGAGAAGGATTCAGTTACCTCTGGTCTTTCAAAACTCGACCACATTTATATACATATATACGGACAATTAAACTTCATATAATTCCAATTTCACTTTTCAAATATTTAATAATATTATTTATAATAAGTCAAGTCAATTGCTCAATTTATATTTCTAAGATCTCCCACTCACTGTTGCTGTCAAAAAACTGAGCCTAACATTTTTGTTTGTCGCAAATTAAATTGACTGCAAAGAGATGAGTTTTTTTGCACTGTACCTATAATACTCCGGCTCGGTTGAGGTGAAGGAGCAAACTAGTTGAGCGCTTAGAAATATAAACTCGTCTAATAAAGGTGTGGACTTAAGTTATTTTTTCGGGGGGAAAATTCTCCGAGACTGAATTAAAGCTCATTAATTTTCTTACAAGTTTTGTTATGAACAGAGAAAAAAATAGTCATAAATAACTATTTTTCGACTATTTTCATAGTCCGAATCGTGACAACTATTTTAAATAGTTAAAAATAGTTACTTTTGACTATTTCAATTGTTAATTGACCTTTGTCTTTATTTTAACTTTTTATATAGTCAATATTAACTGTAAAGTAGTTACAAATGACTATATAAAGCTATTGTTGCGAATGACTTTTTAAATAGTTACTATTAACTATACATACTTAACTGTGCACATACTTACTTTTGACTATTTATAAGTTGTTGCTAGTACTTTATACAAATTTACTTTTAACTACAGCACATATTCCAAAATAAACCTGAAAATTCTTCAAAAATCCAACAAAAATAATTCGCCAAAAGTATAATTGTTTAAAATCTTTCTATGTATTTATATTTTCTTTTTTCTATCATCTTATTTCTTGTTACTTATAAGTCTCACTTATATTTTGTTCCACTTCCTCATATAATTTGTTCTGCCTGCTTCATTGTATACTAATCTAAAATATTTCCGCATTTTAGATTTCAGTTTCTAAAATATTTACAAAATTAATAGGTTAATAAATAAAAGTAAAAATTGTAATAAATATAGGTGGGAGGCACCTCGGAGTAATTTTTTCCACTGGCGAAATTTCTTAATCTTAACGAAGTGTGTAGTATTATAGTACCTGTGGAGTAATCATAATTTAAGAATATAATATTGTTACAATTTAATAACCACACAAAACTTCTATAAAATTTACCTTCTTTATTTTATGTAGACAATTCTAAAGGTATTTTGTTAATTTTTTTTATGTCAGACAGACTTGCTTCTAATAAAACTTAAAGAACAATAACCACAGAATGACAGAATGAGATCATCTTCCGAAAATGAAATATACGCACGAAAAACTACTACTACATATATAGTAATTTGAAACTACGTTTCTACTAAAAAATTCTATAACTATGGTCTAACTACAAAAATGGTAATTTTCAACTATGTTACCATTAAATATAGTAATTTCTACCATTTATATAGTTGTTGTGTATAGCATTACCATCGCATATTTAATAATAATAATATTTAACTATGTGTCTGTAAGGCACATTTCCTTTTAAATGCAACAGATGTTGCACGACACTAGTTAGAAGGAATAGAAAGATAGGAAAGAATTGTTTTTGGTACAAGGGATAGAGAGCTAGTTGAATTTTATTTTTCATTGCATAACCTCATGGGCGACGTCCAGCATAAGCTGGGAGGTATGCTGAAAAGTGAAAAATGTTTTGTACCAGAGTGAGGATTGAATCTACACCCTCTGGGTTAACAAGCAAGCACTTAATCCATTGTATTATTGCCGCCCACGAAGTTTTATACGAAGAATACTCAGACTGTTAACAATATTACTTTTCAATATGTATAGCATGTAATAACTATGGTAATTTGAAAATAGTTACAATTAATTATTTTGTATAGTCACTAAGTAAAATGATTGACATTGAATGTTTGAACAACAACAACAACTTTTAACTATTTTTTTAAACTATTTTCTAACTATTTTGTAACTATTTTCAACATATTTTCTTTGGAACAAATAGTAGTTCTAAGAATTTCATTGGATTTTATAGAAAAACTATGGCAATAGTTGCAAAAGTAACAATTTTTTCTGAGAGATGGAATCGCAACAAAATGCACTCAAAACCGCAATTTGAATTTCAAGAGCGAATCGGTCTTAAAGCGAACGTTTTACGTTTTTGAAATAACTTACAGGTATGCATTTCGCGACTCATATTTTTATGCTCACCTCTATTGTTTCTCTTTTGGATCGTGGAAACTACATTTTCTGAAATTACGAATTCTTGGATTTCTTATACCTCCTGAAAGCGAACGTTCGATTCGCTATTCATATTCAGAGCCTATGATATGACTATAAGATCCACGCCGTGGGTTAATAACAACTCATTCATTGAACGAAGGCACTATTTTTATGTATTTTAGAGCAAATGACTTCAGCGTATTCAAATTGAAATTTCGGATTTGAAAGAACCAAACAAAACTTCAAAAATTAATTTATTTTTGAATTTTGTTCTGACCACTAAAAAAAAATGTATATTATAGTGCTTATATGCCATGATATTTATATCTTTAATTATTCATTGAAAAATATAATATAACTTATGGAAAATAAGCTAATTCTGCAATTCTACGCGAGAATACCTTTCATTTGGTCTATATATCATGCAGATATTTCTCCGTTTAGAACTTACGGAGAAGAGTGTACCGGCAGTTTATCCCAAACGTAGATTAATATATAGATCTATCTTAATAGCTTTCCAATGAAGTGTAGTGTAGCTTTTCGCGACCTAACGCGATTTTTTTTGCCTTAGATGACTGGTATAAATATATTTTAAAATGTTTAGATTTCCATTCGAGTTTGAAGTAGTTCCATGTTCATCAAGTATGTGGTAAGGCATGTTAACTTTCCATATAATATGTATATATATATGTATAATTTCATAAAGCACAATTTTTTGCAGCCTGTTCATAATAGATCCCCTGTTGAAATTAATGTGCATATAAACTTATTGGTATATACCTACTTGATGTACGCTTACCCGCTACCGCTACCTAGTGGCTTATAAAATATCATCGTTGGTTTTCATGTTTTTACTCGCAGTTTAAACTACCATATCGTCATGAAAGGCTAATAAAATCCGCAATATTTTGTTTAAAGACTTTATGATGGAGGCACTTGTGCTTTTCGTAATGTGAATTTTAACTTCCACACCAGACACCTTCGTAATAACGGTTGTTATAATAAGAAAATACTTTTTTTTCATAATTTCTCGGTACACTTGCTTTGGGGGTGTTTGTGGATTAACCTATTTGTTTTCCGGTGGTGGTGTTAAGCAGAAATAAGAAGTACGAAGCAGAAGTTTATCAAAACACACACAAACCTATGAGACGCTCCTCATCTTGGATTAAGTTTAAGGTACCTGTGGGCTATGGGGAAGGTACCTGGGGGCTATGGGGAAGTTGAAAGCAGGATCTTTTGGTGGTTGACTTTAAGGTCAAAACGAAAGTAAGAAGTCAGAGGCAAATATTATGCATGAATGCGTATTTAAACAGGTGGGAAAATTGTTCTGATTTAAGTTGAAAAGATTTAGTTGTTTTGTTTTTTATGTTCAAGGAAAAAAGAGCTTGTAAAACAGTCTATACGGTAGAATCACATACAATAATACAAATACATTCGTAGCATACCAATATTTTTGTATGCTTCAGTTAGTATAAATACAAAAAGTAATTAAGTACAAAATTAAAAACTAATAGGTATGTATAGTTATCTATGTTTCGGATCAAAAAATATTAAACCCACATTAACAAATCTAAGACTGGATGTTGTTTGTAGACGGTTCACAAAGGAAGCGAGTTTAGTCTTCTCTGATGCGTTGACGTCGGTCGTCGACACAATTCAGATGTATGACAGTACCCAGTGAGGTGAGTTGTGGTGACCCATAAAATAATTTATTTATATATTTATTTCAACTACAGACGTGGTTGGCTGTGCACCGAGCTTCAACCTGAACTTTTCAACGGATTTTCTTCAAACCTCTTAACTGATTTTATTACAATGTTTGTTTAAGTTTAAGTTACTGAAAGCCACTATTAGATGGCATTTAAGGTTTTTGGTTGAATAACCGCGTATAGATAACCTAAGCTTTTTGATATTTTTCGCCATTCCACTTACGTTCTTGAAATGGACCTAATGCTTGTTAATAGAGTATGTAAAGAAATATCCACATTTCCATATTTAGATCAATTTACGAAGAAAATATCAAGCAAGCAAGCAACCATTTGCGTACGAACAATTTAAACTCTTAAACCATATGCTGATCAGACATGGAAAATGAACCTTACGAAGTGTATCGAAAGTTAAAACAAAAGTGTATCGAATTGTACTTTTTCATTTTTCAAAAACAGTTTTGTTTGTTCTTTATTTTCCAATTTCGATTTTGTTTTTAAATTTTTAAAACAAGTTCATAATTGTTTATAACAGTTCGGACTTTAAAAATGCTTCTACGTGAATTTAGAAAAAATTACTTTTATATCATTTTGCCAACTGACCTGGCCATACAATTAACAACTTTTTAGTACAAAGGGCTAGTTCTATAAAGTCTGTGAAAACAGAACAAGAATCGACTCCAATAGTTCTTCTTGCTCACGGGAAAGAGGATAATTTTAAACATTTTGAACAAATTACTGTTTATATGAAAACTATAAAAACAGTTGTTGTTAGCTATTCCTAAATTAAATTTTGTGTTTAATCAATACTGCCCTAAGTTAATTGTAATGAAAACAGGATTTTCAGTTAGTTTTGATGTCCGGAGTAAACTCAGAATTATTCCAGCTAAATCGGTGTGTTAATTTTGAGTGAATTCGGGATCTCAAATTAACATAAAACCGTGTTTCCATCAGCGTTAACTCTAGGTTAATCTAACCCTGGAATAATCTCGCACTGAAAAACAGGGCCTAAGTCTTTCATTTGCTGCCGTAAGAGCTGTAATAGATAAGATAACAAATTATAAAACAAGAACAAGCACTAGATTTTAGTTTTGATTTGCAATAACACAACTTTAGAGAGTCACAAAATCATGATCAATGCAAGAAAGAGCAAAACAAGAAACAGAAGTACGGCAATAAAAAAAAACTTGGTCGAACAAATTGTGTTATTTGGTATTATCATCTAAATGCATCTAATTCAGTGGCTGAGGAAAATTGTACTGAATTTCATGAAAGTGTACTTGCGTACTTGAGCACATTCAATAGTATCGAAAATATTACAATTGTATCGACTTTGCCAACCGTGATGCTGATCAGTGTTACCGGCTCAAATTTTGGATTTCAGTCGGACTTGTTGACTGGATTTTTTTGTTTTAAAACAGTAAAAAAAAAACTGTCAAACATAATAAACGAAAAAATCTAGTCAAAAAAACCAGTCAAATAAAATAAAACATTTTTAAAACAAATAAAGCAATTTATTTTTTAGTACCAACAAACGTATGTTTTAATAAATTGCACATACAATAAGGTACAATCCAGAAGATTAATGAATACAAGTAATTAAAATTAATTGAACTAAAAATCGGAATCTGAGCTCGAGGGTTTTATTTGTTAATTTCAATTTTGCAAATAAAATTTGTACCAATTTTGTTGGTAACTTCTTTTGGTATAGTATGGCTGCATTTTATGTCTCGTAAATGTTGTCTTGTTGTTAAAATAGCATTTGTTGACATTAAATGCAGCCTGCTTCTCTGTTTGGGTTTAACTAAATTTAATTGGCTAAAAATTCGCTCTACTTCAGTATTGGATACTGGCAATAAATATAGAAATAGCAAACTTTGACAATTCTTCAAGTGGATTTTTATCATTTGCAATAATATTTAAATACCCACAAGTTAAATCATGTTTCAAATTGCAAAAGTGAAATGTTCTTTTTACTAACTAAAATGTGCTTCAAATGGATTCCAGTCAAAAAACATGTTTGACTGGATTTACATTTCATTTCCAGCTAACGGAAAAAAATCCAGTCAAATCTGACTGGAATCCAGTCTAAATGGCAACAGTGATGCTGATATGAATATGTATTCCCTTGATGCAGCCGTCCATCGTTGGAGTACTTTCACTTTGGTGGGAACAATCTCTCTTTACGGGGGGGAAGGTGGTCAGTTTTCCTTTTTATTGTATCACTATAGTTTGTATTTATATACCTAGGTATATATTTTTTTAAGTTTTAATTTAATTATCATTCAAAACAAAGCTCTTGTATGTTTCAAATATAATATTAATAACAAGAACCGATAAAATTCGTTTTTAACAAATTAACTTTAATTATTATTTTTTTTTATTACAGGTACGTTGACTCTAAAACAGAAACAGTTATTATAAGTATCCCATTGCACTTTATTTAACACAAAGGAAAACATTGTCAGTTTCATTTCTCATATCAAGAGCTATCACTTCAGTAACGGTAGGTATACATGTAATAAATATTTAATTAAACGAAGCCAAAGAATAATGTACATTTAATTTGAATCTTGTCAACTGGCAATTAAACTGTCGAAGTTTATGCATTAATTAAATTTATTGTACTGTTATCTCTGCACGCAATATTTAAAATAAAATGCAAGACTGGGTCGCACAAACTTGCTCTTGTAGCAAACTATGGGACTACAAAAATTTAAATTTGTTAATTTCTGAAGAAAGTTGGAAAAATATCAAAAAAATGGCCTAAACGTGAGATAAAAATGTAAGGCAGCTATGATTTAACGGTTCTTTATTAAAAAATTGTAAGTGCCATTTTGTGTTGAACGTCAAGTTTAAAATCTGTGCAGAATTTAAAATGAATCGATTTAGCCATTACCAAGTTGTGGCCAAATTTGTAAAAAACGTTAACACTAAATCACCGTTATGTGAATTTTTAGCCAAAAGCCTGAAATGCACTTATATTAAAACTACTGCAAATATAACGTACACCAAGTTTTATAAAAATCGTTTAAGCCGTTTTCGAGAAAATTTGGAAAAACTGAAACCGTTATATGGCAGGTACCCGTTATAGCCGGGCTAATACAAAAATTCGAATTTCTCCTCAAGGGAATCATCAAAAAGTGGTATGTACGATATTTTAACTAAATCCGTTAAACCGTTTAGGCTGTAGGTCGCTGCACAGACAACCAAACATGCACACATCCGCACATCTGCACAGACAGACCGACGGACGGCATGACGAAACCTACTTTTTTAGGCTTCTCTATCATCGCAATGTCAGGTATGATTAAAATCTCGAATTATTTGTTTTACACGAAACCAATACTTGCCCTATTGAGCAAGTAAAAATCACTGTTGTGGAGGACCAATAAAATTTATCGAGCATCTATACGTATGAGTTCAGCTCCAATATATAATTTGTTTTCAGTTACTTCTATACGATGAAGTAATTTCAGTGATTCCCTTGTGGCAATATATTAAATGCAATAAATACATATAACAAATGTTTTAATTTAAAGCATATATGTATAGTGTTGCATTTTCTTTTACAATAGGAATGTACATACATATACCTATGGGAGTTGGGAGTTATATTGATAAGTGGTTAAACAAATAAAAAATAAATATTCTTTCTGTACCTATGATACGACAAGTATGATATGAAAAATCTCATATTATTTTTGAATTTAATAATATTTTATTATTATCATTACTATTCTTGAATGTAATCATTTTTATAAGAACTGCAATAAGATTGAAAACATATCTTTCACCGCTGGCACTGAAAGACTCGTACAATGAACACACCTTTATATTGGCGTTCTGAAAATTATCTGCAAAGTCTGATTAAATCTCTTGTATGTAACGTAAGTTATTCAAGGTCAAAGCAAATGTCAGAAAAATCTCTTTTTGTTATTGGCAGGAATGCGAAATGCTTTATCTCAAATCTCATTTTCTTCGAAATGAATTATGTAAAGTAGAGTATTTCTAAACTCAATTTTTTACTCAAAAATACTTTTTAACTGTCACAGATTAATTTAAATAGAAACAATAAACATTAGGCATAAAAATTATTAGGTCATAGGCGGTCAGCCATCAGACGAATAGGGGGAATAACATGTAGCATATGAAAACATGCACGTGCCGTAACTCTTCGGGACTGGTGGAAGTGTGATCATAGCCTCTTTGCGGCGGCCGCTAGAAACAAGCCTTTTAAAAAAGGTTTGGCTAATATGATCAGGCTAGTTCCTCAGGTTGGCAACAGGTTAATTCCCTGTTCCGTAAAATTTTAGAATTACGAACCCGACAACAAGCCTCGGAAACGGACTGATCTCACGACGACAACCAACGCAACGAAAACGGCAAAACGATTTACGAATTTTCTTATGGAACGTACGATCGCTCTATAGAGCTCGAGCTGCTCAGCAGCTAGCCGATGCCCTGTCAAAATATAGAGCTGACATAACAGCACTACAAGAAATCAGATGGACAGGGAATGGTGTTTTACAGAAGAAAGAATATGACGTATACTACAGCTGTCATACAAAACACCATGTGCTCGGGGTAGGCTTCCTAGTCAGCGAAAAAATGAAGTCTACCATCATCGGCTTTAACGCTATAAGCGAAAGGCTATGCACCCTTCGCGTGCGAGGCAAATTTACGAACATTAGCCTCATTAACGTTCACGGACCTACGGAGGAGTCCTCAGACGAAGAAAAAGAGACTTACTACGAACAAGTCGAGAGGACCCTCAATGCCTGTCCAAGGTATGACGTAAAAATCATCCTTGGGGATTTGAACGCAAAAATAGGTCGGGAGCCGGTATTCAGGCATTACGCAGGCACCCATAGTTTGCATGAGAACACTAATGACAATGGACTTCGAGTCTTAGAATTGGCAGCATCGAAAAACATGGTCGTTGCGAGTACCAGGTTCCCGCGAAAAGATATCTACAAAGCCACCTGGGTATCACCTGATGGAGTCACTTGTAACCAAATAGACCACGTGTTGATAGACCGTCGCCACTACTCGAACTTGATGACGGTACGAACGTACCGAGGCGCCAATATCGACTCGGATCACTATCTTGTTGGTATGGTCTTCCGAGGGCGGATTGCCTTGCGAAGACGTATTGCATCCGCCGATCAAGTTCGAATCAACACGGCTGCCCTGCGCAATGAAAATGCCAGTAACACCTTTGGTAATGCGTTAGGACTCACCCTAGAATCGCTTGATTTAGGGAGAGTAAGTCCTGGGGCCAGTATGCTGGGCGTAGATGAGAAGTGGACACGCCTTAAGAATACTGTCATTAGTACTGCCAACTCCATCTTAGGCAGCAGTCGTAGAAATCGGAACGACTGGTTTGATGATGAATGCAAGCTAGCGACTGAACGTAAGAATGTTGCGTACCGAGCAATGCAACAATCTCATAGAACGCGGGCACGCGAAGAAGAATATAAAGAGCTCAGAAGAATAGAAAAACGGCTTCACAGACAGAAAAAATCAGCCTGGGAGAAGAACTTAATCTGTGAAATAGAAAAAAGCCGAGAGCGAGGTCCGCACCAGGCGCGGAAGTTCTACCAATCCATCCGAAACATGACGCAGTACACACCACGCTGCACATACTGCAAGGACGGAGAGGGAAATCTGATCACCGATCCACAAAGCATACTGGAGCGATGGGAAGTGTACTTTAATGAATTGCTAAATGGTCAACTCACTGCAGAAGTGGAGGCTCCACTGCTTCAAGACGAATACCCTATGTTGCCGTCACCAAGCATAGAAGAGGTTGAGAAGGCTATAGACCGGCTAAAGAAAAACAAAGCCCCGGGAGCTGATGGTATACCAGCCGAATTATTTCAACACGGTGGGCCAGCTCTACGTCAGGCAATTCATGATATTATAGTGCACGTGTGGGAGCGTGAAGAAATGCCAGAAGACTGGCGAAAAGGTATAATATGCCCCATACATAAGAAAGGAGATGTCACAACGTGCAGCAACTATAGAGGTATCACGTTGTTGAGTACCGCCTATAAGATACTCTCCTCTATCCTACAAGACCGGATAACCCCATACGCTAAAACCATCATCGGACAATATCAGTGTGGTTTCATTCCAGGCAAATCAACAACTGATCAGATCTTTACCCTTAGGCAGGCGATGGAAAAATGTCTAGAATTTAACATCCCAACATACCACCTGTTTATAGACTTTAAGGCCGCCTATGATAGCATAGCCAGGGTAGAACTTTACAAAGCCATGAGAGAATTCGGCATCCCAAATAAATTGACACGACTATGTAGGTTGACCATGACCAACGTAACAAGCCAAGTAAAAATAGCCGGATTGCTATCCAGACCAATCAACATCTTTAATGGACTCCGACAAGGGGATGGTCTGGCCTGCCTCCTCTTCAACCTGGCGTTGGAGAAAGCAATCCGTGACTCTGGCACGGCAACAAGAGGGACCATCGTCAACAGGTCCAGCCAGATACTGGCTTACGCAGACGACATCGACATCATCGGAAGAACCGAGCAAGCTGTACACGATTCCTTCATCCAGATCGAGCAGGCGGCACAAAATCTGGGGCTGCACATTAGTGAAGGTAAAACAAAGTACATGGTGGCGTCGAATGCGAGAGGAACAGTTGGTCAAACAATCAAGGTAGCGGAGCACGAATTTGAAGTGGTGCAATCCTTTAAATACCTTGGGTCAATAGTAGCAGCCGATAACAATATAGAAGAAGAAATACGCGGGCGGCTTCTCAAATCCAACAGAGCCTACTACAGTCTGTCAAAGCTCTTCAAATCCAGAAATCTCACCATAACTTCAAAACTACTGCTGTACAGGACCATGGTCCTGCCAGTACTCACATATGGATCAGAGACTTGGGTGCTTAGCAAAAGGCACTCTGACCTCTTAGCCGCGTTCGAGAGAAAAGTCTTAAGGAGAATTGTTGGCCCCATATGTGAGGAAGGACGATTCCGGAGACGGTACAATCATGAATTGTACGCAATCTACCTTGAAGCAGATATCGTGACAAAAATTAGGCTCGGTAGACTTCGGTGGGCAGGGCACCTAGCTCGCATGAGCGAAGAGGAACCTGCTCGGAAAGTTCTTTGTGGTACATTCTATGGCAGACGACAGCGTGGTAGACCATGCTTGCGCTGGAGAGATGGCGTAGACTAGGACGCCCGGAGCCTTGGGGTGCGCAACTGGATGGCGTCGGCTCGAGACCGGGATAGGTGGAGAGACTTGTTGAAGGAGGCCAGGACCGGACCCCGGTTGTCGAGCCGATGATGATGATGATAAAATTATTAGAGAGAAGCATCAAAATATTTTAAGTAGTAATATTTTCTTCTGTATTTCCTTTTATCATTCCACTTTTGTTTGTACCAATCGAATAAGGAAATAAATTTATTATACTAAAATCAATGTGTTTCAGCCCTCCGAGTAGGGCACGTTAAGTTTTAACTGTCTTAAAATATTTATTATTAAAATGTGGGTGAATAAATCTGTATTTCATCGAGCACTAAACTTGCATTTATTTATTCTATTTAACATCAGCAGTTGTATATATGGATAGAAGGAAAGATCTTCTCTCGGCAAAATTTTTTTTCGCTACGAGCTAGATTCTTTTTCCTGACCATTAAAAAGCTGCTAGCGTCAAAAACGTAAGAGAAGTATTTAATTGTAATTTTTTTTTTCATACTCTAGTGCCAAACACAACGCTCGTATCTCGAAAACCTTTGACTTTAAAATACAATCGCCAAGTTTACAAAATAGTCCAGTCGAGATGTCGGAAAAAATGCGTCTACCTGAAAAAAATTGCGAAGTCAATGAAACTTACACAGATTTTTCGGGGGTATACTAGGAAGTCTCCCCTTATTTGTTAACCTCGAGGACCCTGTGCTAACTTGTGGAGGGGCGAAAAACCCCTTATTTTTTTGTCATTTTTCAGTTTTTCTCTTATATTTCTTAAACTAAGCACAATTTCCGACTATAATGTATAACAAAACTAAAGACCATTAAATTTCCTAAAAATTGGTTAGTGAACACCAAGGAATTCGACACTGATGACGAGAGTGAGGAAGCAACTCACTTCCCACCTTCTTCTTCACTTAAGATTAATGAAGAAGACATGTCCATGGTTGATGACGAAGGGAAAAGGCCGGCAGCTTTTTTAATATTTTAATTTTTTTTTTCAAAATATTTAGTTTGAAAATGATTTTTTCAAAAACTGTTTGATCAAAAAACTTTGTTGAAAAAGAAAACGAAAAAGGAGATTTCTAACTTTATAAAAAGGTATAAAATGTCATTGTAGGCGTTCCGGTCTTTTTGAAATCATGTTTTTCTTTTTTAACTCTTCTTTTTTGTGAAAATTGTTCCTTGTCGGGGGGTAAGGACCCCCGTCAATTACGTTTTTTTTCATCTCGACTCAACCTATTAGATTTACTTTGTATTTTACAAATTATGTTAACAATAAAATATATAGAATTATTGTACAGTATACATACCTCTACTTTCATTGTAGGGGTAAAAATACCCCAAAAATTAATCAGCTGTATCTCCGTCAATATTGAACCTACATAATATCTCGTTCACCAACAAATTTTTAGGAAATTTAATTGTCTTTAACTTTGTAATACATTATAGTCAAAAAATGTGAATATAGTTTAAAAAATATAACCGAAAAACTGAAAAATGTCGAAAAAATTAGGGGTTTTTCGCAAGAAATTAAGGGGGACTTCCTAGTATACCCCCGAACAATCTGTGTAAGTTTTATTGACTTCGCAATTTTTTCCAGGTAAGAGTACATATCGACTAGACTAAAAAATAAATTCATCAACTTTATATAGGAACGAATACTTAATTCTTATGTTGTCCTGTTGTTTTGAGTAGTTCGCTGTAAGAGGCCAGTTATATAACTATCATTGAATCTCATCATTGAAAATTTTCTTTTTCAATTTTAAGGCAAATTATTCAACAATGTTTATGTTAATTGGTATTAAAGCAAATGTAATGAATTATAGAATTTTTCTATCAAAATAAATATCGCAATTTGGGCTAAGTTCATTAAATATTAATGCTTTTGTTTTTTCAATGAACATTGAAATTTCAATGATCATTGAAACAACAAAAGTGGTATTATTACGCGAATTAAGATCAAATTGAGTCAATTTTTTTGATAGAAAAATTCTAAAATTCATTGCGTTTATTTTAATACCAATTAACACCAACAACGATGGATAATTTGCCTTGAAATCGAATTCAATGAAATTTAAATTGGTCTTACCTACTGATTTTCGAAAAATTGAATTAAGGCTAGCTAGGCCAAACGTAGAAATATGGCTTCATTTCACTAATGCAAAGTGAAATAAGGTCATATTTACAAATATGACTTTATTTTGTACGGCCTTATTTCACGGCACCCTCATCAATGGACATACCGACATCGATTGTCCGAAAATTGTCCGATAATTGTCATACAGCAACATCGATGTTTCATTTTTTAATCTCCGATGATCATCGAGCATCTCTCATATAATTAATCAATGAATAGCTTATAAAAGGGGTGTTGAGTACGTAAGCAGGGACCTAAACCATTCCTTCGAAATATTGTTCAGCCTGCTTAAGTATAGCTAAAATACTAAAAGTCCTGAGTTCTGTGAGGTGAGCCAGAAGTGGATGAGGGGCACAAAATATCACTTTAGGGGGCTAATGCTTATATATAGATACTATACGGAAATGGATCCATCGATGGGAAAAATGTTACATGCTTAAACGCAACAGCGGATATGTTTCCATCAGCGTTTTTCTGCACTGCTGAAAGATTTTGTCGATGATACCAAGTTTGGACATGGTTTTGTCGAGCTCTTATATGCATATACATCCCTATTAATACTATCATAAGCAGCATTGAAGTCGATAATACCGATTAGGTTGTCCCTGAATCATTTAAGATAATCCCACAAAGTGACATATATTTGGTATCAATGCGAAACAGATCCTTCCTTTCTCGAGGGTCGGGCACACAATGATGTTAAAATTCCATTTTTATCTGGCATGCTACATTCAGACTATGTTTTTATGATGAGTTGATGCATGCTTCAAATCATCTTGGTTGGATTTTTACAGCTAACAACATAGTAGTTATTATTTGACACATTTTAATTATGTATTAAGTATATGTGATACAGATTTCATTCGTCTTAGTTCCTCCTTCAGACTAAACGTTAAAAATGGAATTTTTTTAAATTGAACAGAGATGGTAAAAAACTCTTTTCAGATGGCTATCATTTTCATTATTGAAAAAACAAAATCGAAGCGTTGCTTAACTTGACCCAAAAAAGGGCAGTGCAAGTAGTACTTGTCAAGTTAAACATGATTTTCTCTTGGAGATTTCGTACTTTGGGAGATTTTCTCTTGGGAATTTTGATTTTGCTCGATTTTCTCTTGGGGATTTTTTCTTTGAGGATTTTCTTTGTTGGATAATTAATATCTTTTGAGCAAACATCAACAATCCCTGATAAAACAATAATTCCATTTGAATCATTATTTGCTAGGAACATCATTAAATTAAGTCCTAACATGCACGAACCATAAAATACAAGAGTTTCCTTTAAGCACCATTAATAAAAGCCTTTTCTATACTCGTTTTAAGTTTACATTACCTATTTAGGTAACCGGTTGGTTCAAATAAAACTGGACTGTTTCCTTCCAAAAGGAACAGACATCGTTTAGAACACCGAAAATAATTTTCTTACCGCATAGAGTTATATGAAAAGTTCACTTTCCTATTACATGTCCATGGGGTTTTAAATGGATAACCTACATACATAAGGATAGTTTAATTTAAATTCGGTCCGAAAGGTTCAGTCTAGCCGAGTGATAAGGATAACAAATATAAAGGGCACGACTGTGTCGCACAATCTTATGCTATTGTGGCAAGTTACTTTCGAGTTAACGACTGGGAAATTCATTAATTCAGTTAAAAAATAAAAAGATTTTCTGTGTGTTATGTTCTAAAAAAATTTTTTAATTCTTTTAAACAAAATGTAAATGCAATAAAAAGTGATTTTTACGAAAGACATCACCGTCAGCAACAAATCAATTATATGAAATTTTTTCGAAATTGATCGAAATTTTTCGAAAAAATTAAAATTGTCGGTTTTTTGCAAAAAACACTTTTTTAAAAGTAGCTTTTCTTCAAATGTTTTTTCGCAGTTTTATAAAGGCAAGCAGTTGTTTTAGAATATTAAATTTCGTCAAAATCTTTGCAGCCGTTCGAAAGATAGTCGGTGTAAAAACAAACGGTTCTATGACAGATAACGTTAATAAGTTGATTCCGAAAAAAACGGTTCTATGACAGGTACCGTTAATATGCTTATTCTGAATTATGTTAATATGCTTATTCTCAATTCCGACGAAAGACATCAGCATTGTAAACAAATCACTCATATAAAATTTTATAAAAATTTATCGTATTTTTTTTGCAAGCAATGGAATTACCGTACCCTTATTTCAAGACCTATTTTAACATTGTACCAAGTTTTAAAAAGGTCGTCCCAACCGTTTATGCTGTAGGTGTCGATACATACAGACAGACAAAATTTCCGGACCTACTTTTTTCGTCTTTTTTTATCATCGTAATGCCATGTTTGATTGTTATCTTAAAAAAAAGTTTTTGTACGAATGCTTAACTTACCTTACAGTATCTACCTTTGAGCAAATAAAAAATATCGGTTTCTATAAACTCATCTTAATACGCAAAACAAATATCATTAGATATCATACAGAGCCAATATTTCATTAATCAACAAAATTTTCTTGTTCTTCATAAAAAAAAGTCACTCAATATATGATTTTCATTGAATCTGATGGTCAACATATTGCCAAGTTTACTTTAAACCGATCGAAGTCTTTTTTTTCTCATAACTTACTATCTTGAGTGAGGAACCTCAGCCGCAACGGCGGCGGCGGCGGCACAACCTTCATTCCTATAGGTACTTACTGTATACACGTTTCTTCAGGAAGTCATCTTTAGAGTTAACCAACTTACTTTTCTAACACAAAATTTTCTGGGCTCTTCTTCTACTATGGTATGGTTATTCCGCGAAAAATGTCTCCCCTACGAACCCCAACTGGGTTCGCTTAGAAGGTACTCAAAACAACAAGATCTTCTTCTTCTTACTGTTCTTCTTCTATAGGTTTGAATGGATTAAGTTTTAATAAAAGTAAAAAACCTTCGTGAGTCCTCTCTTTCTTTATTTTATTGTTGCTATATTAATAAGATTCCGTTATATTATTTTTATATGGATTATCAATTTTTTCATAAAAATGCTCCTTTGTGCATAAGGTCATACCTTTTTTTCTGCTGCACACATAATTTTATTTACATATAATAGGTATACGAGTATGTATATTATGGAAGACTATCCCAATTCAAAAGTGTGGAAATGCTGGTGTTTCCGGCTTTGTTCTCGTTCCTTATTTAAATGTTTGCCTTCTCTGTAACTGCGGCTATTTGTCTATAATGTATGTATCTATGTATATTTACATTAATATTATAGTGGGAAAGTTTTGCTTGCCCACATATTACTTTGGTTGAACGTTTTAACCCAGTGTAATGAAAGTTTCCTAATGTTTCTCCTTAACGTTTTAAGTATTTTTTGTTTTTGTTCATTTCCGTTTAGATGTATTATTTTAGTTGAGACTATGCAAATATATATTTTCTGTCTGTTCGAACTAATAAGAAAAATCGGTTTTGCAAAAAAAAAAACTTTTTCAAAAATAACGTTTGTCCAAATTTTTGATCGCAGTATATTATTAAAGGCAAGTAGCCTAGTTGTTTTAGATTATAAAATTTCGACGAAATCGTTGCAGCCGTTGAAATATAGTCAGTGTAACAACAAAGGGTTGTGTATGTCAGGTACCGTTAAAAAAAACTGGTTCTAAAAAAAATTCCCATGAAAGACATCATCTTTGGCAAAAAATCACTCGTATAAAATTTTATCGAAATTGGTCGTATTTTTTTCGAAAAAATTAGAATTATCGGTTTTTTGCAAAAAAAAAGCTTTTTCAAAAATAATTATATTCCACTTTTTTCACACTATTAGAATAATAAATTTCGTCAAAATCGGTGAACTCGTTCAAAAGATAGTAAGTGCCATAAAAAACGGTTCTATTTTTTTTTATGTTTGTTACATCGTTTTTATGGAACCCGAGTTCTATATTCATTATACCGCTCCCAAATTAATGGGTTAATTGATTGAACTGGCGAAAAGTGATTGATAACGGTAGCTACGAACTGGCCTTACCCAAGTAGCATTTTGTACCTTTTATGTTACAAATTTATTGTATGTCGTTTACAATTCATATACAGTTGCTGAAAAAATGTTTTGTATTTTTACATTAACTAATTGGATGATTGGTAAACAAATTGTAACACACAAAATGTTGCTGAAACAACACATCTTCAAACGTAAACGTACTGTAAACGAAATTTCGAGAGTGTAAAACCAATATCACAAAACATTTACATTTGTAGCAGTTTTGTAAAGCCATTATCAAAACTTTACTCTTACAAAACGTTTACAGTGTATAGTCACATCACATCTTCAAACGTAAACATACTGTAAAACATTTCATTTACAGATAATGTAACACGTATAGCATTGATCGGCCATTATAATGTTTCCATTTTTTATCAAATTAGAAAACCAAAAACATTGAAAATCTATTTTTATTGATATTTAGTAAAAACAAAGAATGTTACGGATTTGATTAAAATAGGACTTTGAAATTTATCTTACAAAATATTGAAAAATATGGTTTTTGTGGGAAAAAAAAATTGTCTCAAATATTTTTATAAGAAATCATTTCTAAAATAAGAAAGTTTTTACAGGCCCCTTATTTTTATCAACCTGTTTTACAAAACTGGTAGAAAATATTTCTCGCGTTCGATATTTTGCCTTTACTTGCACAAAAAATATAATTATTGATTATTTTTATACCTCCCATATTATAATAATAATGTCCAGAACAAGATGGAATTTGTTTAAGTTTTGGTTTGTATACATATAGTAATATGATCTCAAATGGCATTACGTATTTACCTATACAGTTTAATATTTTTCTGTAAACGATTTGTACCTAAGTTAGTTTTTATGTTATTTATTTCGAAGTGTTTTTGAACGTTTACATTTGTAAACGTTCATATACCTATTCCAGGAATAGTATCTGTAAACGATTTGTTACTAAAAAGTAGTTTGTCTTGTATTTGTTTTGAAGAGTTTTTGAACGTTTACATTTGTAAATGTACAAATCAAGGACATCAAATAAAATTTGTTCATATACTGTCAACACGACATTTCATTCCCCAAAACCGTTTACATTTTGGGTACAGTGAGTAAACATTTCATATACGCCTGAAACATTACAGCTACGATGTAAACGTTCAGTAAATGTTCTGTAGCTCTAAAATGCTCCTTGGGTAGTGTTACCGCAGTGAGACTTTGGTCGCACTTTGCCAATTTTGTTCGCATTATACTTTTTGAGGAATATAAAAACTTCCCTACATTTTAACGCATAACTATTTACTATTTCAAATAACATTATATATTTTAATTTTATATGGCATGCGCATACCCGAATGAGTTGCAAATTTTTGATTTTCAGTTATTAAAAAAAATGTCTTAATAAATAATATCTAATAAAGTATTTTTTTGAATAATATAAATGCATTAAATGATGTAGTATTCTAAATTTCTGTTTGTTTAGTAAGGAGCCAAATGAAAAAAAAAAAAAGATTGTTTACATTGTCTACGTTGTCGACATTGATATGTAGACAATAAACAATTGTCTTCATTGAATTATCTACAGGTAGACAATTGTGTAGTCCACATTTATAGTCTACATGGAACAACACCTGCCCATCGGCCACATCCCCATATCACACACAACAAGCACAACACAACACAACCACAATGCAATGTCACACAAGCTAACAAGATTACAGCGGCACAGCGCGCACAGCACAGGTCATTCTCTCGTATGCTTAGTCCAATGGTGTCAGATTTTCGTTGCAAAAAGTTTGGAATCACATCGATACTAAAGAAGTTTCACTTCAAAAATCTGTTGTTTGGTAACGCAGTGGCCACTATTGTGAGGCAGAGAGGCAGGTAACGCTGTATTAGTTTGAGTACCAAATGAGACTTTTTTGTAATAAAAAATACAGGTGGTTGTTAGCAATATTAGTAATAAACACAGAGGCCCTGTTTAGAACTAACGTACCCTCTACTAGGAATATATTTCAAGACATCTATAATATTGTAAAATTCATTATGAATTTTCATTTCCTTCTTAGACACTAAAAAGTATTTTGGCCCAGGAAAATCAGACAAAAAAGGTTAACTTCCAACAAAATTCGAAAAAGCTTTGTAAGTAAAGTTGTCGCCTGATTGTATAGGGTATAGTGTGCATGAAATCCGATGTTTCTGATTTTTTTTTCAGACTTGTTTATGATGTAGACCTTATTATTAATCCAAGTTTGTGACTTGAGCGCCGAACGCAACTTTGTCAGAAAACCGACAAAACTGCGACAATTTCGGATTTTTTTACATTTTGGAGATTGTAAAACTAAAGGACTACTCAGTTTTTGTTTTTCAAAAAAACAACATTTTTCAACTCCACCAAAAGATGTTCAATTGGATTGAGGTCAGCGCTTGACAATGCCCATTAAAGTACATTGAGTTAACTGCAAAGTATAATTATTTTAAACTATATATCAAAAAACTATGTATTTAAATTTGTTCATAGAAAGCATTGTGGGGTCCGTATTGAAAAGAAAGGTTAAGGTAAGTTATATTTACTTATTTATTTATTTATTTCAACTACTGACAATATAAGTCTTAAGTTGTGTAGTAAATATAAAATATAATTTATATAAATATAAAATATACAACTATTGTTTTAATATTTTTTTATTATCTGGTAAGACAATAAGATTAAGAAGTAACTCTATATAATAATTAAGTTAAGATATTCTCATTAACCTGCATTTGTTTCGTCTACTGAGATGACTGATGACAACCCATCATGTAGTGTTATTAATTCAATAATTTCAATTTGTCTTTTTGATGTCTGAAATGTCTTTTTTTTTAAATTCCAAAGTGAATTTAAAAACATTAATTCAAGTATGGTACCTATACCTACCTATACCCACATCATATGTTGCTGAAAAAACAAACTGTTGCAAAACTTTATATTACACGTGTTGTTTAGTACTGAATAGTGAATGTGTACTAAAATAAAAATAAAAATAAAAAAGCTTTTGTTCAACATAACGTATAACAGTTAACACATAAGGGGTGTATACCTAGAATTTTCATTCATGCATTTAGCAGACTCCTAGTAAGATCCTGCGCAGATTTTTTGTTCCAAATCTGTTATCTTCTATGGGGAATGCTATTACTTTATTCACCGAAAGGGGAGTTTGTTTACATCTATCAGTATTACAATAACATTTTATACCACTCATCCAATCAGCTCTCCTGTAATGACATCGAAGCAAATTCTTACAGTCCTTAACAACCTATGCCTTACATGTTCGTTTATAATAATTTCAGTTACAAGCCGGTACCCTCAAAAGATGGACGAAGTACTCCGAATAATTACCATACATTAAAATTCAACCTGTTTGCCATTGTATCGATAAGATTATTGAAGTATAGTTAAAAGGTCTCTAAGACATTCTGAAGCATTCTGACGGGATTTATGTGTTTATTTAGATTTCTTTTTGTTTAAATTCTTTATTGTGACATAAAACGGATATCAACCTCCAAACGAGCGATAGAGTGTATTTTCTTATATAACACTACCATGCAAATATTATAATTTCAATGTTAATTAGTGTGCTTTTTTGTCCTTTCTTCGTCATTATACGGACATAAAAATATAAGGCGCACACAATCATTACTGCAATGTGTTGCCACCATGGCAGGATAACAAAAATATTCTAATGATATGATATTTTTAAATATAAGTGTTTGTAGTCGTCGTGTCGGTTCGGTTAATGTCTTTTGAGGGACTTTTTGCGTGTGCCGAATGTGTGTTACGTCGTCCTCCTTGTCCTTGTGTATATGTACGTATCCATCGACGTCTTTTTTTATGTTGTAAAGTTG
The DNA here is from genome assembly GCA_951217065.1 of Baccha elongata. Taxonomy (NCBI): domain Eukaryota; kingdom Metazoa; phylum Arthropoda; class Insecta; order Diptera; family Syrphidae; genus Baccha; species Baccha elongata. The sequence continues at coordinate 197,841,245 of OX578272.1, read as the reverse complement.
GTCGGATATGATTTTTGTTTCGTCTATCGTTGCTTATCTTAATCATTATAACTCGCTTGCTGAATAAAATGTCAACAATTTCGCGGCCCTGTTGTGCTTGTGTTATAATAATAATATTTGTGGAAGTGAAATGATTCATACAGGAGAAAGAGGCTACGCACAAATACGCAGATAAAAAAGAAATCTACATAATTACGGATAAATGAAGGGTATTTGTTTCTTTCTGTAACGCTATGAATAATTAAATTTGTGGTTTATCATTTATGTGAGTGTGTATTAGTGATTAAAAAACCTAATTAATGCTTGGAAAAAAAAAGTTATATTGATGTCAATATTTTTATTTGTTCTTGAGAAATCAAAAAGATAACTACATAATAATAGGTACTTTTGTAATAATTGTTGTGTTGGTAAAATAATCAAAGGATTTAATTTTAATGGGTATGATTAAATAGTTACTTGTATAATTATGAAGCTATGCATACCTACAGAAAATTTGGGAATTTGTGGGTATAATATCTACTGACATTATCTCCAAATGTTGGAAAAGTGAAAAGTGGCCTAAATGTGAGGTGAAGTTGTATAGTAGCTATCATTAAATGGCTGCTTAACCTAAAACTTTAAATGCTATCTTATGTTAAATGTTAAGATTATATACTATATCAAATTGAAATGAAATCGGGATAGCCGTTATCAATTTATGGCCAAATTTGTTGACACCAAATCTATGTTATGTGCATTTTTAGCCAAAAACCTGAAATGCAGTTATATTAAAACTACTAAATATATATCACATACACAAACTTTTATCAAAAACGTTAAAGCCGTTTTCGAGAAAATTTGTAAAAACTAAAACCGTTATAACGGAGGTACCCGTTATAGCCGGGCTTAAACAAAAATTCGAATTCCTCCTCTAGGGAATCACCAAAAAGCGCTAGACACGAAGTTTGAAGAAAACCCGCCAAACCATATAGGCTGTAGCCCGGTGAACAGACAACCGCACATACGCACACGCGCCCATACGCACATACGCACATACGCACATATGCACATACGCACATACGCCCATACGCAAATACGCACATCCGCACAGTAAGACCGACGGACGGCATGAAGAAACCTACTTTTTTGGGCTTCTTTATCATCGTAATGTCAGGTTTGATTAACACCTCGAAATTTTTTGTACACGAAACCAAGACTTGCACTATTGAGCAAGTAAAAAAAAATTAATTACTTAATTACTGAAAATTTGGACTACTATTTATATAAACAACATTTACGATTGTTACACAATACCCATATGAATTTCGGAAATAGGAGGTCTTTTTATTACAACTTTGTACCTTCATCATTCCTGTCTTTATTTCTGTAGACATACTACTTTCATTTACAAAACTCTTTTCTCCTAATAGCAATTAATTCTATATTTTAAGAAATTGTGCTTTAAATTACATTCCTGATTTTTTCCCTCATCACACAAATTGCGGGATTTTTTTTTATAATTTAGAAGATTTATGGGTAAGATGGTATTATTTTATATAACTGGGTTGAAGTAGGTATACCTGCTTTCAGAACAAATTTAGGACTTTAACAAAAAGTCTGCTTTAAAGGAAGTGTGTAAATATAATTAAAGTACCTACCTCTTTCTGAAACATGAATAGTGCTTAAATTTTAGGTAGATAAGTACCTAACCTACCAAACCTATCTACTTATGCTTTGTAATTTATTTTATAAATGAGGGGTTGTGTGAAGAACGTTTGTCATCCGTTTAGCTATGTCGATGTGATTTGAGTTTAAGATTTCTTCTTAAAATTAGGGGTTCAGATTCAAGTGAAGTGAAACTTTGATTTAGAGGGCAGATATAGCTATCATTAAAACTCATTTTTAAAAATTTTCTTTTTCAATTTTACGGCAAATTATACAAAAATGTTGTTTTTATAACTGGTATTAATATGAAGGTAATGAATTATAGATTTTTGTTATTTAAAAAAATTAACACAATTTTATCTTAAGTCGCGTATTATTCACTTTTGATATTTCAATGATCATTGCAATTTCAATGATCATTGAAAAAAAAGTGTTTATATTTTGTGAATTTAGTCCAAATTGTGTTAATATTTTTTATAGAAAAATTCTATAAAACTATTAGCTTCATTTCAATACAATTTAACACCAACATTGCTGATGGATAGATTGTCTTGAAATTGAAAAACAAACATTTTCAATGATGAGTTTCAATGATTACTATTACTGGCTCCTTAAAAAGAAGAGGTGTACTTATAGGTACTGATTATAATACAAACATATAAACTCACATTTAAACACAGAAAAAAAAAACAATTTTAAACTTCACTAAATAAATTAAAAGTAAAAAAAAACACAAAATTAACACTGTTGAAAAAGTGACCCTAATATGGACCACAAAGGGTTTTGTATATGGAAGACCCTAAATTATATAAGAGGAAATTTAATTAAATGTGCAGAATTTTTATTTTTGTTTACCTCTGGTATTAAATTTAATTTTTACTTGCTCAATTGGGCAAGTATTGGTTTCGTGTAAAAAAAAATCAACTTAAGATGTTACAATGATTCCATAGTATAGGAACAGGGATTTTCTTGAACTATGTAGGTAATTCTTTATTTATTGTTTAACTGAGCTTATATAACTTTAAGTTATCCCAGATGGTAATGTTTTTGTTATAATAACACGAGAAAAAAAACTTATAAAATTAAGCCGATAAAAAAACAGGTGACGTGAAATAATGCCGATAAAAATAACTAGAAGTAAATGTTGGCCTTTTGTTCCGCCTAAAAAAACTAAACAAGAACAAATTTGGAGTATGGTGGATTCAGGGAGGTATCATATCCCCCTCTACATGCCTTACTTATTTGTTTAAAATGATTTGGCTTCATTTCCAAAATTAAACAAAATGTTTTGGCATAATTTCGTTCACCACAACGAAATATAAGGCCCAATGTTGATATTTCTTCGTTTTTGAAAACGAAATAATAGACCAAATTTAGAATAAGGCGTTATTAACATCGGCGTTATTTCATGTCACCAACAAAACATATAGGTAAGTAATATAATACACAGTACCTAATGTAATGTTGTTGTATTTCATATGATGACGTGTATCATTTCAGATATAAACAAAATTTACTAAAAAATAAAAAATATTTCACCTTGCCCCATGCGCAAAATAATGCTTTCATGTAATAAAAACTTGGTATTTAAATTTTTTTTTTTTTTTTTTTAAATGTTTGCTTATTTCATTTGACTGTTAGAAATACCAAAATTCATCCTCTCACATAAACTAGTCGTTGATTGCATTAGAAACGCTTGATAAATATAATAATAAGTAAGGTGTTACACAGAAATAAAAAAAATGTAAAGATATTATAAACGTTTTCAATTACATACAAACTAAATAGGCACATTAAGATGTCAACCAAATAAAGTTACCCCATAATATAAAATCCAATAAGGGTGGAAAATGTTTGGTTCATCCCCACCAGTTTAAATTGAAAATTGGAAATGACAAAGAAAAGGTCTTACGTTCTGTTTGTCGATAAAAAACATTTCTGCTCGTGTGAAAAAAGATTGGCGTATTCCGGAAATCGCAAACCTTCTTGTTTGATGTAGGCTCAGTTCATGTTCAACCCATTCTTCTGTGTTTTTTTTTTTTTTGTTTTTTTTTTTTCTAAACAAATGGAATGTGGTGAGAAATGTCTTAATGGATTTTTTCGCTGTCTGTGAACTAATGAAAATTATTTGTTTTCAATGTGCTAGTATCTATAGCTGATGCTTTTGTTAAAAAAAACAACAAAATTGATTTCTTTAATTTTATTTATTTCTTAAAATTTGTTTTTTATAATATTTGAATGCTTTTGGATACATTTTTTTAACTTCGCATAGCTTTTTCATAGTGTAGATTTAAGCGTTTTTATTTTCATATTTTATGTGTTGTCAAATTGGTTAAAAAAAGGCTTACATAGAGCAAATTGCAAATTTCAATTTCTCTTCTAAGGAATAATCTACAAACTCGACGTACCAAATTTAAAGTAAATCTGTGGCTGTGGGACAGCCATACATACAGACTGACATACAGATAGACATACAGACAGACACAATTTCCAGACCCACTTTTGTCGACTTCGCTATCATAGTAATGTCATGTTTGATTCTTATCTCAATTTTTTTTTTGCACTGATGCATAACTTGCCTTAGGGTACCTATAATCGCAAGTAAAAAATCCTATGTAAATATACTTTAATCAAATATAAAACAACAAGCTTAAATATTGTTATTGGTGATTGTCAGCTGTCATGAAATTTATGATTTTCATTAATTTTTACATCAGCATTTTGAATGGCGTCAAATGGAGTTGTAAATGTCAAAAAGAATCAGTTTGTTGACACTTGTCACGTTTTTTATCAACATATCTTGTATTTGATATTGTATTGGATAGCAAATCTACAGGATCGCCGAATCGCAAAAGTTTTTTTTTTGCAGTATTTGTAATAATTTATTCACAATGGCTGTTTTCGAAAACGTCATCTGCGTGCAAACTGAATTTAATTTGCGGTAAAAAATGAATACTAAAGGGCTTGTTTCACAATCTCTGAGTAAGTTTCAATTGATATTCAGAAAATATTTTGACAGAAAACAACAAAAAATAAATAAAGAACTTTGAATTTAACTGCTATAGCTTAACTGAAACATAATTCAGATATTGTGAAACAAGCAATTATTTTTTCGCCCTATTATTTCGTATTCCGGAAGTGCGACTTTGGTGTCCTTTTTAAGACAAATCGTGGACATCTGTCCAGAAATATAGTCCCTACGACCTAGTTTGACTATCAACAGCATATGAACCATGTAAATCGGTCCAGTAATTGATGAAACAAAGACGGATTAAGATTGGTCGTAAAAAACAGTAAAAAAGGCTTAATTTGCGATATTAGATATTTAGTCCAGTCGGCAGGTAGGAACAAATGGTATTAGGCGGTAAAAGGTCGGAGGCCAATGAAATTTTAAGATGTTACTTAGGGCAGGTTAATTAACATTGACCTTTAAGTAGTCCGCAGATCGACAAAACAGCTCATTCATCAGATATAGTAATAGAATTTTATGAGAGTGCGGATCCAGATGACTCGCGGGGAGTAACATTTTTCGGATTCAGTAATTGGCATGAATTTATTTTTTGGCAAATATGCAAAAAAAAATTCAATTTAATAAATAAATAATATATCAAACCATACAATTTGTCAAATTTAAGAACATACTTTGATCGCAGCGATTTCATTTAGGTACGTTTATTTTAATTATTCTTATTTGCACTCACGTTGTGGTGACATGTGCATCAGGGTATCAATTAATCAAAAACCGTTGCTGTGGCTGTATCAATTAATCATAGAAAAGTTAATAATCTAGAATAAATATATTAATTTTTGAGAAAAAAATCTTGAAAATGTTATTTTTAGTTTGCATTGTTCATTTGTACATATAGCTTACATAAATTTTTGGACAAAAAGCTAATGTGAAATTCTTGAACTATAGGCCGCTTTAATTTTGAATAAAAACCCGCTTAAAATAAACTGATGTAAGTCTTCTACTTGGTTGAATATTTAAAAAAAAAAAAACAATAAACTTTTTAAATAATTAAATATCCAAAAATTAATTCATTGTTATCTTTATTTTGTATGCTGTCGCTTAGGTGCGTCTCTTTGTAGTTTTGTACATTATAGGAGTCAATGATGAATTGAAAATGAAATTGAAAGTACAAAGCATATTTAATTAGTAAAACAAAACGCAATAATTTTTTTTATAAAATAACAAAACCCAAAAAATACATAATTATTTTGAATTTATGTTTGGTGAAACTAAATTTGCAAAGTTGTAAAGTTAAATGGGTTTGGTGAAATAAGGTTTTGATAAGAAGGAAACGTAATTCAACGTATCCGTTGATAACGTATTGCGTAAACACCCAGAGTACCAGCTGGAAGATTTTTCAAATCAGAAAGTAGGTTTGATCAAAAAGAGAGCTCAACATCATGAATTCGGCCAGGTTAAGGTTAATCCGTACTCTGTATTGCATCAGTATGCAGTCAGGGCCGGACCAGCTATACGTGCAAGAGGTGCAAATGCGCAGGGCGCTTAACCCAATGGGCGCAGTGAGCAAGCATTGAAAAAGCCACTATCTAACAACCAACACATACCTACCTACTTATACCTACCTACTTTTTAATTTTAATTTTTTGTTTAATACCGCACAACAATTTTGATATCCATCATATTATAACTGCTAATTTTGAATTTAAATACAGAAATACTAACCATCCCAACACAATAATAAGTCGATACCTGCCTTTCTACCCATACCCATTACCCACCCATACCCACAGTAACATAACTTTTTTGCAAAGTGCACGATTCTGTATGCCTCCAGCTCCAACAACAGAACAAACAGACACAAATTATTCTCTTTTTCAAACTGCCGACGTTATTCTCACTCATTTATTTTATTTTCACAACCCTCCCCTATGCTATCTAACATGATAAAAAATTCTTCCACAGCAGATACAGACAGTTAACAGCGCGCAAAATCCTAACGTGCGCGCGATGTCAATTCTTTCATATGAAAACGATTTCAACAACATCACTCAAACAGCTATTTTTTGGTGAAATAGTGATACTCAATAACTTAACAGCGCGCAAGATTGAAAATTGCGCCTATGAATTAAACTCTTCCTGTTGAGTGTTTTTTTACGATTTGATGAGTGCAAGTGTAGCTTTGTTCTATCGTCTGTTGAGACAAAGGGGTGAAATAAAAAAAAAAGTTTGTCGTTGATGAGAGGATCTTTTGTTTTCAGTTTCAGTGTCTCCTTTTCTCTATTTTTTTTGTTCTTGCCAGGCATTGTTTTCATTAAAAAACAGGATTTTTAACAAATCTAATGACTTTATTTGTCTATGTTGGCAGTGTTCTTATTGTGGTCAAACTCAAAAACTCAAAATAAAGGAAAGGGAATCTGGGTAGGTAAATGACAATAAAACTTGCTACGCGCAGAGACCAGTCGTGCTTACATTTTTTAGAAAGGCCGATAAATTATTATTTAGAAGAATCGAAACTTAAATCTTTTTGTATAAATTAATAAAAAGTGATATTGAAACAATCCGTGCAGTGTTAATCTAAAGTTGTTCTTACATAGTTTGAACAAACTTTAAAGAATTTAGAAAAAGTGTTTTTCCTACATAGGTACCTACATATATTTAAAAAAAGGTAAACAAAAATAGTGATAGGTATATAGAATAAAAAAAAAGTGAAACTGTGAAAGTGTAACTGCAAAAGTGTAACTGTGAAAGTGCTTACTGTCTCCCGAAGTGCATTTTGTTTTTATTAGTTTGATTAAAATGGAGAAAAAAAAGCCATCGGGAGCAGAAAATAGAAAACTGCGAAAAATTGTTGACGCCGACAATAAAAAGCAAGCAGGTCAGCTTTGCAAATTTTTAAAAAAGAGTGTTGATAATGGTGACGGGGTAAGTGAAAGCCATCCTACAAGTGCACCCATTTTAGATGGTTTTAATACTGGTTTTGAACCAGTTGCGGCTATAGAAGAAATAGTGATTAGCTCAGAGGCAGACGTTTTAGCAAGCTCAGAGGCTTTTTACAAGGATCCAAGCAATTGGTCCAACTTAAACGGTGAACAAATTGTAGGAATCGTTAGTAGGGGTCCTTTCCAGGTTAGTAATTTCAGTTTTCCCAAAAATAACGGTAGAAGATTCACACAATCAAGTTACCAACGTACATTAGCTAATGGTACAATTGTCTCACGGCCTTGGTTGGTTTATTCAAAGTCCCAAGATGCTGCATATTGCTTTTGTTGTTACTTGTTTGCAAAAGATAAACATTCTCATGCTTTATCAAGCACAGGATATTCCAATTGGTCTAATTTATGCTCAGTTTTAAAGAGCCACGAGAATAGTTTATTCCATATGGAAATCTTCAAATCCTGGAGAGATTTCGAAAAGAGGTTGAAATTGAATCAAACAATTGATTCACAATTAGATATTTTGATGAGTGCTGAAACTAAGCATTGGAGAGCAGTAATTCACAGACTGTTTGTTTTAGTTAAATTTCTTGGAACTCAATCGTTAGCTTTTAATGAGCTGCAAATGAGGGGCGCAAATAGTGTAGCTTGCGCAGGGCGCTAGTTTAGCTCGGGCCGGCCCTGTGCAGTGCAGTAAGTAAGAGAAAAATAAAAATATATACTTTGTGTTAGTTAAAAAAGTATTATGTATAACAACTGTTTTATGAAATTCTGCCACTTACACGAAATTTCAACCAACACAAACTGTTTTATTGTGTGAGCAACAAGAAACAAAGTTTAATTTGATACAAACAAAATTTTCGAATTTAATTTTCTTTCTGCGAGACACTCAAACATTGATTCAAGAAAAATCTGCACGCTATACATAAAATAAAAGCTAAGAAAATAAAATCCCTCCTGACACTCTGAATAAAATTAAACAAATTGTCAACTAAGTTTGTGTCCGGAGCCGCTTTACCTTCAATGTTTTCAGTCCAAACTTTTAATTTAAAGATAAAAGATAATTAATTTGTAATTGGTACGGGATTTTGAATTCCCATTTATAAAAAATAAAATAATTTTTTATACCTACCTTATACATACTAACACATCCAAACAAAATGGATTAGAAGACATTAGGTGTGTTGTGTGTATAGACTTTTATACTCCTACAAGGAAAAGATATAGTTCTTGTCTATATAATTGTCTATCTGGGTCCTATTTAATAAAACTATAGTCTAGCAATTATTATAGAGAGTATAAGAGAATTTATTGGTAAATTGTGTGTCATAAAACAAATCTACTAGTATTATATATCTTTGCAGCACTTAAATCAAATAATGACATGCCGTCCGTCGGTCTGTCTGTGCGAATTTTTGGTTGTTTGTTCACCGAGTCACAGCTAACCGGTTGGACGAATTTTGGACAAATTCTGATTAAAAGGACAAATTTGAATTTTTGTGGCTGGCTAGTATATAGGGTCTTAAAATCTTAAAACAGTTTTAGTTTTAATAGATTCTCTCGAAAACTGCTCGAATGGTTTTAATAAAGCGCTCTTAATAAAACTGCATTTCGGGTTTTTGGCTAGAAATATATTTCGTTTACCCAAAACGAAAGAAAGCCAAATTAGAGTTAATTCGTTTTTGAAGACGAAATAAGAAATTAAAATTTTGGCTTATTTCGTTTGGCGTTATTACACGTCACCTTTGATGATAGCTATACCATACAACTTGAACTTAAGTTTCTTTTTGATATTTTTCGCCTTTCTTTAGGATTTAAATAATTACAATTTTTGTAGTTCCATAGATAGTTTGCTATACAAGACCAATAAGTCATGCACTTTGTTAATTTTTAAGTTTATGATTTTTGATAATCAGGATTTTAAAATAAAAATAAAAATAAAAATTGACTTAAAATTTTATTTCTCATAAATTATTAACTTAAATAAATTATTAACTTAAATAAATTAAAGAAAACATAAAATCAAAGATAGGCATTTTATCTGTAAGACAAAAATATTGAAAATTATCGAATCAGATTTTTAGATTTTTAATATTTTTTTGGGTTTTAAATAAATTTTTCAGAAAATTGCCCTCCCGCCAATATCATAAATGCAACCCCAGATAATAAGTTAAATACATGAAAAATAACCGGTTATAACGATACCTACATGAAATTATGATTAATAATTAATTAATTAATTTTTATTGAAAAATTCAGTTTTAAGTTGCCTTTACGAAAAAAAGTAGTTAGTCAGTCGGGATTTCAACAGTCGAGATTTCGCCAGTCGGGATTTTGACAGTCGGGACTTTGGCAGTCGGGATTTTGTCCAGTCGGGATTTTGGCAGTTGGTTTTTGTACCCAACCCATTAGTATTCAATTATTTATTATATCTGCTAGGGATTAATATTACCAAAACTACAATGTTTACACCAAACAAATTTTCCGGTGAATGTATTTATCTAGTTAAGTCGAAATGTTATATTTGAAAAGCATTCTTTTTTATGTTATTATTATTTTTATTGTTGATGTAGGTACCTACCGATGTTACAAAATCAATTTAAAGACATCATCCTTAAACTATTGCTATCTAACAAAAAACAACTTATAAATATAAAACCATTTACACAAATCTATACAAACTGGTTTTCCTGGTAATTTAACTTTTCTTTCAAAACTTGTTTTTAGCAGGATTATATTTATGTTAATAATGAGGGAACCGCTAATGGGCAACAACTTTAGTAATAATTAGAAACTGAAATATTTTTTTTTATCACACACATAAAATAACAGGTACGTTTCCACAAGGGAAACGAAGAGAATAATATATCAATCATATTTTTAATCACTCCCTTCAGGCCCATGGCACTTAACGAAGCCATTATCATTATTTTCACTTTTTTTTATTAAAAACAATTTATTAGGTTAAAATATTAAAAATGTTTTCCACGAAAATAGCTGTACCTATATGGTCTATCTATACAGAGTAGCACAAGCATAAAATTGATTAACAAACTGTTGTTGAAAACTTTTTCGAACAAGCTTTGATAAATGATTTCCGAGGGACACAATGTTCTGTCATTCCTCATTCCTCATACCTCTTCATTGCATCTGAAATGTTTTTTATGTCTTTCCGGACCACTAGGACTACAGCGAAAAACTTTAAAAAATAAATGCACATTTTGATGCTATCCAGTACAGCTAAAACTAGGGAGTAGATTTTTTTGTTATGTTTTACATACTACACACTTACATAGGTACATGAACATACATTATTTATTAATTGGAAACCGCTGTGATGTTGTGCTTACTGACTTTAAATTAATATAATTTATTGAACCCGCAAGCAAACTTATTCAAGGAAGTTTTATCTATAGCAAGAGTTTTTTAAAGTTTGATGGGCCGTTAGTCGCTACTATATGAAAGGTAGCAATCCACATTTTGTTACACATGTAGTATGTCTGTTAGTCGGTCGCGAGCTTCAATATCCATCCAATTTCATGATTGGATATGGTTCGTTAGCCCTTCAGGAGTCACGGTTAAAAATTTGGGCATGTATTTTAATACAGCATCTGTATTACAGCCGCATGCAATACAAGAAAAATTTGATTTTAATATTTCATACATATTAAAGATTTTTTTAATTATTTCGTATTACATTCTAATTTTTGTATTAAAATGTGTATTTGTAATACGAAAAAGATTAAAATGCAATCCAACGGATTAATATATAATATTGTAATATTAAACTGTAAACAAACGAATAAAAATATAAACCTGAATTATTAAAGCAATAGATTGAATTATAAGGAAGGCCCCGTGGCGTAGTGGTAAGTGTGTCAGCCTATCACCCCGGAGGTCTCAGCGTCAGCACAACTAATGTCTTTTTCAGAAAATATCATTGTCACGTTGAGTGCATCTGACCTCAGTGGCTTAGTCGTATGGAGTTGACACAATACTGTGGAATGGAACAACGCACACTAAAGCATGATTGAGAGTATATGTATAAGTATATACTACTTAGCATTGGTTCTTCGGAGCTGTTGCCAGTAAGTTTGTTTTTTATGTTTGTACTAAAATTTAAATATGATTAAATTAAATTTTAACATATTTAGGGCCACTTGCACAAAAACAAAGGACACATTTATAAAATCGCAGTTAGCTATCCAGGATTAAATAGATATAAGTCTATTTTTCGATTTAACGTTGCACGAATGAAAACACAGCTAACTAAAGATAAAAAAATAAAAACAGGAACGAAACAGTAAACCTCCACAAAACAACAACAACATTTGCTACACACACTAATGCGAAACTCACCGATAGCAACTTCTTGTCAAATTCTGTTTGACGGATGTAAAAAGTTATCCAGAGAAAAATGATAAATACCTACACTCCGAGTCACTTGATGAAGAGCTGCAAGTTTTGTGTATTAATTTTGCGATATTTTTCAAACCCTTCTCAAATTTTGTAAAAATTGAAATTATGGATTTATTATGTTTATATTATAAAACAAAATTATGTTCAAGTTGATAATAGCAACTTTTATGACACTTTTACCAAAAACGCCATAAATTTACATGGGAAAGTTTCGTGTAAAAAAAAATTCGAGGTTTTAATCAAAACTGACATTATGATACAAGAGAAGCCTAAAAAAGAAGAACAGTTGCCATACAACTTGATTTAAACTTTCTTCAGAATTAAGTAAATTTAAACCTGTGTAGTGCATAGTTAGCTACACAAAAGCAAATTCGTGCTACCCAGTCGTGCATCTTATTTTGTTTCATATGATTAAGAAAAGTAAGTAAATCTTACTGTTACTATTTTTTAAATCAAATAAAAGGGAAATTGGAGCATAAGGAAGTTTAGTTCAAGTAATAACTTCATACTATCCACAATTATGGGTAAAGAAAAGACCAAATTCAAGCTTACCGAAAAAAAGAAGAATCCATTCGTTTTATAGCCATCAAGATTTTTTTTTAATTATTTAATTATTTAATACGCAGCTTGCTCAGAGATTTGATATTTAAACTATATCGTACAACTGAAAAATTTTTATATATATTTTTTAATAATTTTGAATTAATATCATTTATTAAAAAACATATGATTAAAAAACCTTCATTTAATATTTATTTTGTAGTGTTTTATGTAAAAAAAAAGAAGTTAATAATAGTCAGTAGATAAAAACTTAAAATCTAAAGGAACTGCCAGGATATGGAATATAATATTTAAACAAATAAGTAAATAATAATTAAGTACTGAACTTAAAATACACAAGAAAAATTATACAAACACGTACAATTATAAATAAACAAATAAAAGAAACAATAATTTTTAAATATATAAATAAATAAGCCTATAAATAAATAAATAAACAACCAAAAAGATAAATATATAACTGAATAAATAAATAGACAAACAATAAACAAGTAAATAAATAAAAAAATAAATAAACATAACAATAAATAAATAAATAAAAAAATAATAAATAAATAATGCAAAAATATATGAATAAACGAAAATAATATAAATAAATGAATATAATTACAAAACATAAATATAAATGATAGGAGTAAGAATTCACATAAGGAATATTTTATCGGCTTACTAAGTTTTGTATCAATAAATTTTTGGAATCTCTACATCTTATATTGAATCTTTCATTGAGAATTTCAACTTTTCTGGCTACTTGATGCACACCGGTTTGTTCATGTAGGAGTTGAGTAGAAAAATGCCAAGGCATCATTTTTAAAGTTTTGTTTTGTGAAACTTGTAATTTTTGAATAAGTGTTTTTGCACAAATTCCTCATACTGGACATGCGTACAAGATAATGGCTTGAAAAATTACCTTGCAAATTATAATCTTATTAGATTTGCTCAGAAGTGATTTCCTAGATATAAGGAGGTTTAGCATTTTAGTAACAATGCTTATTTTGCTAAGGGTATTTGTGATATGATCACGGAAGGTTAATGTCTTGTCTAAATATACACCTAGATATTTAACAGAATTAACCCACGGGACATCATAATTGTTTAAATTTAGCTGACCAAGTGGTAAGGCACATGGTTTCCTTTTTCTAGTAAAAAAGATTGCTTGTGTTTTGTCAGCATTTAATTTGCTTTTTTTTCGCTATTATCACTGAAAAACTTAAAAAATAAACATCGCATCTTAACGCACCACCCTGTACTTTAATGAGGGCTTGTTATGTTTTTGACTTATTTGTCAAACCTTATGGAGTGGTTCTATTTATAGTCAAACAAGGTGTTTGATAAGTCATATCTATTATATATTATATAATTATATTAAACTTAAGAAAGAAAACGTAGGTTCACGTAAGCAGAAATCAGTAGATATAAACTAACTATAATCCTTACTTTCCACGCAGCTGACCTATTCCCACAAAATTCCTTAGATGCAGTTATATGAAGGCTTATCTTTATAAATATGTATGGGTTACTTGGCTTATGGAAAATGTCATCATGGGACTACTTTTTAGGGTTTGAAAGGGTTCGGTACAAACCCTGAATTAAAAAATCGCGACACAAAAATTCCAAATTACAAAACCTTGAATTAAGAAATCCCGAATTATAAAATCCCAAATTAGTAAACCTCAAATTACTAAGTAGGTACATTATTTTTGGTTTAGAAAATCGATTATTTGATTTTTATATTAAAAAGGTTGGTAGAAGAAACGTATAGCTATATATGTTTTGTGCAAGGCAAGAAAATACGTATTTTTTCTCGCATACCATATTATAGTATTTGCATGTGTCTGTTTCTGCTTCAGTCTTGTTGTTCTATATAGTACCTGGGTGGCCCGCTTCGAGGGTTCAAGGGATTTTATCTTCCTTTCATGTAGTTAGACCTTCGTTGCTCGCTTAGGGTTTATGTGGGTGAATATTTCAAAACATTAATATTTTGGACCCAAAAATGACATTTCCTAAAATAAACTGATTTTGTTTTATAATGGAAATGTTTTTTCAGCAATGGGCCGCCATTTTAATATTTTATAACAGCTTTAATTTTAATGGGACATGACACTTCTTCCACAGAACTGACAAAAAAAATCCGCCAATTTAATTGACACAAAACATTATCATCATGAAAAAAACTTAAACATGATTATTGAACGTAGCTTTATGAAAATAAAACAATTTTTTATACAAAATTGTACAAGAGTAGGTTCAAATTAATTTGTTGTTCTTTTGATCCATATCCAGGACTAAATTGAAAACAAATTCGTCATCGGATCTTCAAGAACGATCAAGACGAGTAAATGCAAGCCATGATATTTTCTTGATTTTGCCATGCAAGCAAAGTTGACCATGGTAATAACAGCTTAAAAAAGGAGCCATGGCTATGATATCGAAAGGTGTTTTACGAGAATAAAATAAAATTTAAATAAAAAATGCAAATTAAAAGCAGTTCATTGACAAAAATATTTTATTTTATACTTTTATATTTCATAAAAAATCACTCATCATGGTAATGATGATATCAATGAACGAAAACTGTAATCGTCTATTCGACTTGAAATATATCACGTTTCTGATTGTTATTTTTGTAGTTACAGGGCCAATATTCAAAAATAAACAACAAATTTATTATTTGTAATGGAAAATGTGAATCTTTTTTTATCGTTAAATTGATTTTTTTGTAGGTTTTTACTTCTGGCATAGAAAATTTATCATTTAATGTGGGACTCTCTTTAGACATCTTATATTACTTGATAAAAGTATTAAAATTAAACTTACTGTACGAAATTAGCTATTAATATTTACCTCACAAAACTGTGTTACTAGATTATTCGAACGTTTTCTTATTTCGGTGAAATATCCTGGATACATAGCAAAAGTAGGACTTGGGACTTACCATGGTAGTGACATTTTTGGTTTTCAACCTGAAATTACGGTTATATTTTATAAAAAAATATTTTTTTTTGAGATGTCAGAAGTAAGACAGCTTTTATTAAAGCTTCACAAGTAAAAATGTTTTAAAAATAATGAATATTTCTTAATTAAAAGTGATAAACTACAGAATATTAATATTTTGAAGTATTCACCCATGTCCGGTCGTCTGGCATCAGGCGCCTGTGTCAATAGTCTTCTTATCCTACAGAGTACCAGTGTGGCCCGCGAGTTCAAGGGATTTTAACTCCTTTTTTGTAGTTAGTACTGCTCACCCAAATTTCTTGCCCCGTTTAGGGTATCTCTGGTACAACAGTCTTCTTATTCTATACAGTACCTAATGGGTGACACTGGTACGCTTCACCGGATCAAGTGATTTTAACTCCCTTTCTGTAGTCAATCCCGCTCACGCAACTTCTATCATATTTTGGTATCAAAAGACGTAATGCTGGGTACAAAATGTATCCTAGCGAATTTTTGTTTTAAAAATTTGGCTTTCTTTCAGGGAGCCCATAATATGATTCATAATATGATTCTACTACTATATATTGCGACATTGACAAAGTGTATTTCCAAATAGTTTTAAGTTTTAGTTTCAAATAATTTAACATACTTTTTTATTTAATTTTTGATGTGCTTCCTCAAGATATAGGTACATATAGGTATCTAATATAGTAAGAAAGTTTGCACTAAAATTTGTAAATTCTTAATTAATTTTTATTAAATAGGTTGACTATTCAATATCGATGCACAAAGCAAATGGATCCGTACAGGCTTGTGACAGCAATTTACATATTATTCTCTTAAGTAATCTATGTATATACAATATTGATTAAAATACTCAACACTTTGATTGACGTTTTGAGTTAATTAATTTCTCTGAATATATATGCAGAGTCAATGTGTTATATGGATAGACTGCATGCAAAATATATACCTATGAAGAAAAAAAAAATAAAATGCACGACTGGGTCGCACGAACTTGCTCTTGTAGCAAACTTTGGGATTAAGAAAATTTTAATTTATTAAATTCTGAAGAAACTTCGAAAAATATCAGAAAATGGCCTAACCGTGAGATCAATAATTTAAAACATATAATTTCTGAAGTGATTATAACACTATTTACTTGTAAATATAATTTATCACTACTTATTCTTGATCTCTTATTGTGAATTATCTTAGTATTAATGACCTTGTTATGATCTCTGAATAATGAATAAAATAAAATAATAATAAAAATAATAATAAAGTGTTATGGCAGCTATCATTAGACGATTGTTTAGCAAAAAACTGTGAATGTCATCTTGTGTTAAATTTCAAATTTAAAATCTGTACCGAATTTTAAACCAATCGGATTAGCCGTTATCAAGTTATGGTCAAATTTGTAAGAACCGCAAGTCTTCGTTATGTGCATTGTTAGGCAAAAACCTGAAATGCAGTTATATTAAGAACATTCCAAGTATAACGTTCACAAAGTTTTATCAAAATCGTAGGAGCCGTTTTTGAGAAAACTTGGAAAAACTAAAACCGTTATACAGGAGGTACCCGTTATAGCCGGGCTAAAACAAAAATTAAAATTAGGGAATCATCAAAAAATACTGCACATGAACATCCGTACATCCACACAGACAGACCGACGGACTGTATGACGAAACCAGCTTTTAGGCTTCTCTATCATCGTAATGTCAGGTTTGATTAAAACCTGGAATTTTTTTTACACGAAACCAATACTTGAACAAGTAAAAATTACTAACATCAGGAAGGTAGCTACATAAAATTAATTATTTGCTCTCATATACCTATGTATACCTATCAGATATTGACGTATGAAAAATCAAATTGAGAAGTGCTACGAAATTAAAATTTGGCTCTAAGAATTTTAATCAGTTTTCTTGTAATCATTTTGTTAGATAAGTTTTAAAGAATATATATGAAGGAGTGTAGGTATAACAAAATAAAAGCATTCCCTCAGGCTAATATGCAATTTACAATGTATAGCATTTTGTATATTTTGCGTGATTGCTGACTGGTATACGCGTAAGCATAATACCACGGATGTATGTTTTTCAACGGCGTTAGAAGTGTTGCTAAATTATTTTTGTTCTTATATCCAATACCAAAGTAATTAATAACTAAGTAGGTTTATCAAAATATCTGCGGGTAGTGAAAATTTAGATTAGATTTAGATTCTCAATGTATATGTACGTTGTACATACTTTAACCTTAGGGACAAACAACAACTTTATTTTTTTTATTTTAAGACTACATTGAACTCTTTTTTTACAACCAAGTATCAAGGTCAAGTCGATCAGACCATACTACCAACGTGCTGTTAATTACATTCGTTCAACCTTGCATGTGAATAAATATATCCCTTCGTTACGCCGCGCCGTCTACGGAACTCTTTCTGTTACCTTAAAAATAAAGGTCGTTAAGAATATTGTTTTGTTCGAGAACTCATAAGTTGGCTTATAGCTATAGAAAAAAAATATGCCACAAGCCCTACAAAAAAAAAAAAAAAAAAAACAATACACAATTGAATGGCTTTAAAGCGATAAAAATTGCTATAAAGGGGAGGAAATGTCACACTTTATAGAGTTTGTGCTGAACATGCATACATCACGCACCAACCTACCAAGAAAAACGTGCCTATATAAAATGAGATAAGTTCAAGTGATTGTGAAGATGTTGTTTGCTCGGCTGGAAAGGAACACTTATCCGTTTCAAGGGGTAAAATCCCACCCGAATCTGAAGATTAGCTGTAATTGAAATCTTTAAGATTTAAGGAAACGATGAAATCAGAGAAAACAATGAGCGTTCATCATGACATTGATCGAAAAGGGAACTATCGTGTGTGTTTCAATTTGTTTGAAACTTGCTTGAAAAAATTAAGTATAGGTTGTTTAAAAAAGTACCTATATGATTTGTATATAAGCATGTTATAGTAAGATTTTCAAGTCATGTTAAAGTTACATTATATCTTACCTATAAATAAGTAGTTAGAAGATTTGATGAATAGATTTATAATAAAGGACAAACGGCACAGGGTAATAGGTCACTGGACATAAGCTCGTTCTTAATTTTTTTTTAAGACCTATGTCTCACCGAAGTGGATCATCTCATATAAGAACGAAATCGAATTTGGGACCTATGTCCCATCGCGTTGGGACATTTTCAACTCAAAGATGGGACATATATGTCATATGTAGATAAGTCCTAGCGTTTACATTTTTCTACAAAAAATATAGCTAATGGTGTTTAAAAAAAAAAATTAAAAATCCATTTGATGGATAACATATAAAATATTTGTATATTATTTCACTTACAAAAAAAAACATTTTACTTCAAGAAAAAAACTTCTCCTTAGTTTTAAAAAAGTATAGTTTTTGAAAAAATTACAAGAATCAAGTTTATTTCTGCGTACTTGGCCGTTTTTAAATATGGCAATAGTGAACAATCAAAAGGTCGCGCCTTTTTTTCAGTGAACCTTGTAAGCAAAGTGGTGAAACAAATGTGTGAATAGTTTTTAAAATATAATTAGCATTTGAGTAAAAGTTGATTTTAATAAACAAACAAACAACAAAAAAAAAAGTAAAAATAATTCATTTAAATATTTCTTTTAAATTGCATTAATTAGTCTTATTATTGCCAATCATTGGTAATAGTGAAAATCATTGGATGGACTGGCACATCACTGGCCAATCACTGGCTTTAATGATAATCACTGTTTTTTAGAGTGCCAATCGTTGAATTGATTGGCACTATGCCAATCATAGTATTTCTTCAATATATAAAGTATGTAAGGTAGTTACGCATAATTTCACGCAACAGACATTTCTTAATTGGAACGCTTGCACAGAGTGATTTAATAGGCCGAGAAAATTGTTCGTTTAACTTTAACTCAGGAATGTAACCATTGGATATCGATATTCTTTCTTTTATTCTAATGTTTAATATACTGTACTATCATGAAACGTAGATATGTTATTTGTCCCTGGTCAAATCATTATAAATGCAACTGTTTTTATATTATAAAAAGAATCTATAAAATAACATATGCGTATGGGTTCACACTAAGATCTAGTGATTTAAATTCTCAACGAATCTTCTTATACACATTACAACAGAATCAGATTACTCCCACAGTATACCGCCGTCAGGTCATGTTCCCAAAATATTAAGTTGGGCCTTATGTCCCACCTTCAAATTCTTTTAAATAAATTTAAGAATTTTCCAATTAAACACGCAACAAGTATTAGTTTAACTGATCAAACATGACAGATAGTTTGGTCATTTTTCTCCAATTAGTTTTAGGTATTGAATGCAAATACAGTGAAAACTCTACTTACGGACAGCTTCAATAAGCGAACAAAAACGATTAGAAAATCGCTCGCTTTTTTTAATTTTAATTATTCAAATTTGCAAAAAATAAGTAATGGTAACTATTTGCTTAACAATAAATGGCGCAGCTGCTTTTATTTTAAATTATTCGCTAAAAAATCGTAAAAAAAAAAAATAAGAAACAAACATTTTATGGCAATTTTCTGAATAAAAGGTGGTCCAGGGACCTGCGAGACTTTGTTAGCAGAGACTGATAAAAAACAATTTTTATATTTTATAAGTTATCACTTATTCAACTCAAATATTACTTTTTATTTAAATGGCAGAAGTAACTGATCGATATCAGCGTGATTTATCGTGATAGGATGTCATTATATTTTTTATAATGAACGAGTGCTTGTAAAAAAGATTTAAAAAATATGCGTCTGAAAATTTGTCAGACCTCTGCGGATAGAATTTTAGTCCGGTTTTACATAAAACTGCCGGTGAATTGGGATCCAATGCAAAAGTGGCACAAACTTGTTCTTCGAGAAAGTTATTTTCGTGTTCACGACTGGAAATTTCTTTTGACCAGTTTTTTAATTAAAAAAAATCAGTTTTTATGTTTTGAAATATTTTCTTTTCCAAAAAGTAAAAGTATTATTCAAGTTAATCAGATGTTTTAGAAAATTAAATTTGGTTAAAATCAATGCAGCCGTTCCAACGATAGTAGAATTAATAAACAAAGTTTATATGGCTGCAGGTACAGTTAATAAGTTGTTTCTGAAGACAAATTTAGATGATGGACATTATAACATTGGCAAAAAATCACTCATATAAAATTTTATCAAAATCGATCGTATATGTTGCGATAAAAATTGAATTAACTAAATACAGTGAAAACTCTACTTACGGACAGCTTCAATAAGCGAACAAAAACGATTAGAAAATCGCTCGCTTTTTTTAATTTTAATTATTCAAATTTGCAAAAAATAAGTAATGGTAACTATTTGCTTAACAATAAATGGCGCAGCTGCTTTTATTTTAAATTATTCGCTAAAAAATCGTAAAAAAAAAAAATAAGAAACAAACATTTTATGGCAATTTTCTGAATAAAAGGTGGTCCAGGGACCTGCGAGACTTTGTTAGCAGAGACTGATAAAAAACAATTTTTATATTTTATAAGTTATCACTTATTCAACTCAAATATTACTTTTTATTTAAATGGCAGAAGTAACTGATCGATATCAGCGTGATTTATCGTGATAGGATGTCATTATATTTTTTATAATGAACGAGTGCTTGTAAAAAAGATTTAAAAAATATGCGTCTGAAAATTTGTCAGACCTCTGCGGATAGAATTTTAGTCCGGTTTTACATAAAACTGCCGGTGAATTGGGATCCAATGCAAAAGTGGCACAAACTTGTTCTTCGAGAAAGTTATTTTCGTGTTCACGACTGGAAATTTCTTTTGACCAGTTTTTTAATTAAAAAAAATCAGTTTTTATGTTTTGAAATATTTTCTTTTCCAAAAAGTAAAAGTATTATTCAAGTTAATCAGATGTTTTAGAAAATTAAATTTGGTTAAAATCAATGCAGCCGTTCCAACGATAGTAGAATTAATAAACAAAGTTTATATGGCTGCAGGTACAGTTAATAAGTTGTTTCTGAAGACAAATTTAGATGATGGACATTATAACATTGGCAAAAAATCACTCATATAAAATTTTATCAAAATCGATCGTATATGTTGCGATAAAAATTGAATTAACGGTTACGCTTATATGGTACGTAAGATACCGTTATATCTAGGTCAAAAATAAAAAAAAGTCCGGGGATATTACTCAAAGAATACAGATGCCGATACATACAGACAGACAGAATTGTCGGAATTAATTTGACGTCTTCTCTATCATCGTAATGTCATGTTTCATTGGTATCTCAAAACTTTTTTTTTTACGTATGCATAACTTGCGATTAAAGGTTGGTAAAGCAAGTTATAATATAGTACCTATAACCGTTAGTAAAAACATGTTATTACGATGATAGAGAAAATGCAAAAAGATGGTCCGGCAATTCTGTCAATGTCTTCCTTAACGGTTAGCTCGATTTGCTTCAAACTTGGTACAAAGTAATTTAAGAAAAATATCCCGGAAGTTCTTTTTTTTTAATGAGTTATGTACACTGCCGTTCACTTGATTGAGGCTACTTTTTTTGTAACGGTTTTTTTAAAATGTATACCTGTTGCAAATGGTTGAGCCGGAAACATTTATTACCTGTGGGTATACCTACGTACATATTTTCCAAAAACAAAACCATAAAATTTTTGGTGTGAATCGGAAAATCCATCGAATTTTTCAATTACCCACTGGTAATAAATATTTCCGGCCTAAAAATTTCCTACAGGTAATAAACCGCGAAATTCCGTTGCAAAAAAAGTGGCCTCGATCAAGTGACCGGCAGTGTATATTATTTACTTGAAGTGATATAAAATTTTTTGTCTAGGCTAATTCATTGTGCTCAATTCACTTTGCACAATTCACTGTATGGACAATTCATGCACAATTCACTGTAGAACACAATTTACTCTAATAATAATAATAATATTTTAACTATGTATCTATAAGGCACCATGCCTTTTAAATGCAAAAGGTGTTGCACGACACTAGTTATAGAAGGAGTAGAAAGGTAGAAAAGTATTGTTTTGGTATACAATGGATAGAGAGCTAGTTGATTTTTATTTTTCCTCGCATACCTCATGGAGGTATGCTGGAAAAAAGAATGCTTTGTACCCGAGTAAGCAACCTCTGGGTTAACAAGCAAGCACTCTATCCATTGTACCATTGCCGCCCACTGTGGACATAATAATTCACTGTGCACAATTCACTGATATGCACAATTCACTTTGGGGCAATTCACTGTGGTTCAATTCACTGTGATGGACAATTCACTGTGTATACATTTCAATGTCTTTCACTGTTCGCGCGCGAATATGAGATTTAAGAACATAAGGCAATTTCATCTTTTTGACATGTATTGTGCACAGCGAATTGTCCATTCAGTGAATTGTGCGCAGTGAATTAGCCGGCTTTGAAAATCTTTCGATATTTGCTAAATTTCCATAATATTTTTGAAGCGAAAATAAAAAAACGATCCAAAAACGTAATCACTTGTTAAGTTTTACGCATCATTTTCAAAACAAAGTGTAATTTTATAGATTATGCAATACATGAATATAATATTTCCTGCAAAAAAAAGACGAACATTTTCCGAAGAACAACTTATTGAAAGCAATTGAAACTCAAAGCACAGATGTTCAAATATCATTGAATTTCAAATAAGGATAAAAATGTTGGGATGCATAGCGTTCCAAATAAAAGTGAACAACTTACTTGTCTTTGGATTTTCAATATATCCACTTTATATGTATATACAGTATTTAGTAATGCTTTGCATTACTGCATAAGTTTCAAAGAGTTTTACATTTTGCTTGTGCTTTCCATCATGATGGCATTCCTCAAAACAATTCGATGAAAGATACAATATTAAAAAAAAAAAAATGTTTACCATCTGCGGTTAGAAATTCGATTTAAAGTGGTTTAGTTCATGGACAATTCTATATGTGTACATAAATTACTAACAATCTTTCTTTCAGAAAGTAATTTTTCAATTTATATTGAAATGCACTCTTTGGATGAAAATAATCATTATTTTCCTTTAATAAAGCCTGTTCAACTGGATAACAAGGACAAGAAAAAGAAATCAAGACTTAATGTCTGAGTGAGGTCTGTAGGGGTAATATACAGGTTTTGTAGGTCTGAAAAAACGGTACCTGCCATATAACGGTTACGAAAAATCTTGTTTTTTAAGACATTTGCTATCTTTTTCCGCTTTTTCTTCCAAAACTTTTTTGCCTTGCATTTGGGCAAAAGCGTACAAATATATTTTGCAGAGCTTTAAATTTCCTATACGTACAGATTTTGTGTGTGGTATTTTGGTCAATAGGGCAAGAACCATATGGTAAGGGCGAATACCTTGTCGTCAGATGATGTGAGCTTGCTGGTATAGTTCACATTAGCTTTTTGTCAAAAAAATTATGATAGCTGAGCTAGAAAAATCTTTAAATTTCGTAATGACAAAGTGCTTTTTGCTGGACGTCATCTGACGAGCCCACAAGCTAGCACAGGGCGAAACGCAATGTTTTCTTGATTTAAGGTTTTTGGCCAAAAATGCACATATGTATATATATACATACTAACGATTAACATGATAACAGCTGAAGCGTTTTCATTTAAATGTGGTACAGCATCAAAGATAGATATTGAACACAAGATGGCATTTAAAGTTTTTAGTTTGAAAACGGTTGAATAGAAGCTATATCATACATTGCTTGATCTCACGCTTAGGCAATTCTTTCACGTGATTCGCCTTTCGATATAATATTTAATAAATTAAAATTGTTGAAGTCCCATTTTGTTAAGCCAATTTTACAAATGATGCTTACCTAACTTTGGGCAATTTTAATGACAAAAAAAATGGGTCAGTCAGTACATTAGATTACTCAACCAAAAATATTTTTGGAAATGATTCACACACTATACGTTATGTATAATGTATATATATTCGATCACTAATGTAATGGCCGAAAAGGAAACACCAAAAACTTTTCAGTCAAAAGTAAAAGACCGTCCTTTTATAAATTAATTAGTGTATAAGGACTATACAGAATCCCTTTTTGTGTTCTCTTGAAGTAATAGGAATATAATCGTAGAAAAAGCAAAATGCTTTTTCAACCTTTTTTGTATAATGGTTTCTTTTCTAGACAAGTAAGACCTTTGGGCTAGTTTAATTTTTTGAATAATTTTAACCATCAGAAAGAAAAAGAATCAACGTTAGGACTGGAGTTAGAGAAAGGGATGCATCATTATGTATGACGAAAAACGGGTTGATTTTTTCTTATTTCTTGTTTTTTTTTTTAGAAACTATAAAATAATGGTGACAATTTTCATTTTTATATTTTGTCGCAGCAATATTAAATGCAAAACATTCTTTGCATACAAATTGAAAATTGAATAAAAAAAAAAATCTCTTTAAATGTAAATATTGAAATTAACATTTAGGTAAATATTTCTTTCCTTTAAAAGAAGTAATACGAATGCAAAATATGCGATATTCGTCCTGCGTCTTTTGTGGTTAAATTAAATGAATACCTGTACCTGATATTTTTTATGTTAGTTTCATAAAAAAAAATTGTGTATCTTTATATTGCTTTTATTTTTATAATAAGGTTTTCATTCAATGAACGATAAAAGTACGAAATATACCATTATGTGCAATGGTTTGAACAAAAACGTATCAGGGTAGGTATAGTGGCAATAAAAAAAAACCACACCTTATCAGCATTAAATAAGGGATGGTTTTACTGCAATCAAGCTTAATTTGTTTTTGATTGGCGATAAGAGTTTTGTTGTTATGAGTTTCTATCGTTTAAGACAAAGGCAAATCAACGTGTTTGTTACACCCGGTTGCCAATTTATGAAAGTTAAACGATCCAAAAATCGATTAAAATTCTTTTTTAATGATGTCTTTTTATGCTTGTTTATTCGATATGGCTATTAAATTTCAAACGGATATAATAGCAAAGATACATCATCCTGAATTAAAAAAAAATTCCAAAGTAAAATATTCGGAGTTTATTTTGACATTATTGATTTTTTTAGAATTTGAACGAGTAAAGACACCCCCAAAATTAACAAAAGCTATATACTATAAGCAAATAGGAAATGTTTTTCCTATGCCCAGTTCCACAGTGAGTTTAAACTTTTCATATAATTCGTTCGGTTTCACATCAAAAACTCCAGTTAGCTAAAAACATTTGGCGAAGCTCTGTGTTATGAAATTTATTTTGAAATGTCAAATTATTGTTGTGAACTGTGATGAAAAAATTATTGAAATATCATGTGCCAGAATTTACATCAGAATTTACGGCGGCGTTTAAACGACGAAATGAAATCGTTTTACTAAATTCTAATCTGTGCTGAACGATAACTGTGAAACCGAAAAATTGAAAAACGGTAGTTTGTACTGAAAATAGAGTTTAAACCCTCACTGTGAAACTGGGCATTAATGTTTCACACTTAATATTTTTTTTTTGCGGGAATTATTAAAAAAAACGTTTTCAATTCCAACCAATATTGTGTTATGTTTTACTAGCGTTAACTTTGTAAATGTACTTCTACGTGATTTAAAACAATTTGGAATGTCTACATTTCATTTACAGATAATGTAATGATCGGCCATTAATGTTTTCATGTTTATCAAATTAGAAAACAAAAAACATTGAAAATCTATTTTTGTTGATATTTAGTAAAAACAAAGCATGTTAAGTTTTGATTGAAATAAGACTTTGAATTTTATCTTACAAAATATTGAAAAATATGGTTTTTGTGGGAAAAAAAATTGCCTCAAATATTTTTATAAGAAATCATTTATAAAATAAGTCTTTACAGGCCCCTTATTTATATCGACCTGTTTTACAAAACTGGTAGAAAATATTTCTCGCGTTCGATATTTTGCCTTTACTTGCACAAAAAATATAATTATTGATTATTTTTATACCTCCCATATTATATTAATAATGTCAAGAACAAGATGGAAATTGTTTAAGTTTTGGTTTGTATACATATATCTAGTAATACAGTTTAATATTTTTCTGTAAACGATTTGTACCTAAGTTAGTTTTTAATTTATTTATTTTGAAGTGTTTTTGAACGTTTACATTTGTAAACGTATACGCCTGAAACATTACAGCTACGATGTTAACGTTCAGTAAATGTTCTGTAGCTCTGAAATGCTCCCTTACCATCATAATTGTTACTTATATGAACCACTTGGAAGTACATACATGAATGTACATTCTTTCCGATTCTCAGTTATTTAATCCATCTAGGTAGGGACCTATGCTTACATATACCTATATATTAGATGTTAGATACATAATAAATCTTTTGAATTCTTCTTAGGGCATGACTTATGACATGCCCTTAGAAAAAAAACGAAGTTGGATAAGTTGACTGAGTACAGATATGTGTTTTAATCTATATTGGTGCATGTTAGGTACCTATACCTCTATAATTTTGATTAAAAAACAATTTATGGGGCTGCCAGACGACTGGAAAAGACAACGAATGTGGAAATTATAAATGTACGTGCAATTTTTTCGTCCAAAAAATCTCCGTACTGTCGGCTATTTTTTCTTACACCAACGGTAAACTTTTTAGCAAATAAAAACTCGAAAACTGCCAAAAATGAAAGATGCTATATAGGAACAGTTAATAATCTTGAACAAAATCAAGACAATATTATTCTTATAAGAATTAAATAAAAAACTTCTTACAGTTTTTGATTTATTTATTACGAATTTTATTCATAAAAAAAAAACTAAAAAAAAACAACTTAGATAATTTAAAATAAAACGCAAGACTAAAAAGTTGAAAGTGGTATGCTGACCAATTTGTTTTCCACAGATGCTCAGTTGGGTTGAGATCTGTGACTACTACAGCTACAGGATATTTTATCTGCTTCGGACATTGTACAGCAACCATTCTATTACAACCAATGACTATCTATACAAAAGCTAAGGGGTCATTCTCTTGTTTTGGATACAAAACTATTCCCAAGGAAATGTTTTTGGGCACTTGAATGTAAAGGTATTCTTTGAGTTTATTCAAGTACCAATATTTCGTCGGCTGAGAATTGGTTTTACGTACCTATACGTTAATTCAACTTTTTTGGGTAATCGCAATTAAAAGCTTACGGTTCAATTAAAATTGAACCGGTCGATAGAAGTTTCTAAAAGTTTCTAAAAGTTTCTAACTTTTTCATATATGTACGTAATGATCTGTGGACTAAATTATTATTGGTCTAATCCCTTTCTTTTTTCGTAGAAAACTTTCGCTGTCAATTTTTTAATTAATGATTTAAAAGAACAATTGCAAAAAAGTACGAGGACGCTTGAAACAAAATTTTTAGTCCACATATTAATGTCAGAAATATTTTAATAAACATTTATCGAAACTGAATATTACAAATTGGATTTGTGTTTTCTTTGAGTTGATTGTCAATAAAATTCAAAATTTAGTTGTTTTCTATTATTTTTACTATTTTCTTTAACGCTTAAACACTCAATTTCAATTTGTAACGTTAGTATTTAACAGTCTCAAAAAAAAAAAAATAAACTTGATATCACGTTTAGGCCAACAGTGCGGGCGCCCATGTCACGAGTGCTGTTATATGTCCCCTCAGTTTTGTCATGGGGCTCTTTTAGGAGTTTAAAAAAATGGGTCACATGATCCAAGTCATGGTTTTTTGGTTATAAGATATCTACGTACCTACACCCGCATGTTTCCGATTTTAATATTTAATGCCTCATTTTATTTGTTTTTTAGAACCAAACAAATTTTATCAAGACACATGTTTTGCTTAATCAAGTAATTGATGAGATATTAAAGTGTATTTAAATAAAAACTGTATTGGAAAAGATTTTTTTTTTACTTATTTACTTGTATCTTAAACTAAATTAATCTAAACTAAACTAAAAACTAAAAACCAAATAAAAAGAGTCACCAAAAATGAAAATTGGATAACTGGGTACGAAAATATCTTTGAACCAAAAATTGATCAGTTTGGCAGCCACTTTTGAAAATGGCGGCCAAACTAACATGACTTGGATCCTGTGACCAAATTTTTTTGAGACTGCTATGAGTGTTGAACAAAGCCCAAAAGCTTAACTCAGGAAATATATAACGGCACACGTGATATGCACTGGTGCAACTATGGGAATAAATAAAATTAAAATAATTGAATATATTTTTTTAAGTCGTTCAATTGTATATTGAATATCTCAGAAATTATGTGTTTTAGCGAAAAATGTGTCTGAATAAAATTTTTTTGCAAAAACTAAGATACATTTTGGTATCCGGTTTTCTGTTTTTGACTAAAAATTAATAAGAGCATTGAATTTTGAAAATAAAAATAATAGTTAATTACATAAAATTTTGAAAAAAAATTAGTTTAAACATTTTTTTTTATTTTTTTTTTCAAAATTTTGAGTTTGAAAATTATTTTTTTTAAAACTGTTCACTTAAACAACTTAATTTAAAAATTAAATAAAAGAATAGTTTTCTGGCTTTTCAAAAAAATATAACAAGGCTTTGTATTATTCACCATTGTTTTTAAATTTTTTTTTCTGATTTAAGTCAATGTTTTAGAAAATTGCCCCTCCCTCCGAAATGGGGGAAAATAGACCCCCCTCCCGTATGATTTTTTTCTTGTCTTAACTCCACCTACACGCTGAAGCTTTTTGGTGCACCTTATACCAATCACCCTGTATTAATAGATGTTTTGTTAATTCAACTTGCATTTTTGTTGTTCGTACCTAGATTTTATTTTCAGTGTAGAAATGGACAATAGTTTGAAGTTGAATATTGAAGTTAAAGTTGAAGTTGACTTGGAACTTTGAAGAATTAATATAAAATGCTTATTAATATCATTCAGTCTATTATATTTAATATTAACTTTTTTTTCTCCATCGGCTAGTAAAAAACCCTTATTGGCGGATGTCCTTTGTATGCTGGCGTAAGGTTATAAAAAAATTATTATTTTTGTGTACCTACAGATAAATGATGTAGGGGCCACTGCAGCCAAGTAGCTTCGGTATAGAAATATATGTATCTGATGCTGGCCCCAATAGTTGCCCATATGCTAGGTTCCGATTATATCACTCACTTATATCTAAACAAAAATTATGAGTTCCTTATACCATTTGTTTATTTACGACTATAACCTTGAACTTATTATCACCGGCACGTTTTACAAGCATTACTTACTGTTTACTCAACTTGATTTGCAGTTTGGTGTTACCAAACAACAAATTCCTCCAGCCAAAGAGTCCCTAAATCTCAAAATATATTTGGTTCTCTAATTGAAGATAAACCAGACAGTTAACTTCATGCACAATATTATCACAGACAAATCTAAATGTAGTTTTCTTGAGCATTTCTGGCATTCGTTTTATGTTATCTTTATTACATTCATTATTGCCACTTAATATTATCATAACCATCTTCAGGTAAACAAATGGAAACTTTCAGAAGCCTTTGAACCTTCATCTTCATACTTTGTATTCCAACTGACTAAAGGTATACCCAGCATACTACATAGTGGTAAAACTACTCCTACAATATCCTAGAGGCTGTGTTATAAAGCTTTTCATATATATATACAAAGAATCAGAGTGGCGTCTCAATTTTACCATAACTGTTTAACTCCATTTCACCACCTGCTAATTCCACATTCAACACAACTTCTTCTACTCTAAGTCATCAACCACCTCCCCACCACAAGTATAGTAGAGGTTCCGCCGCACCCGTCTCTCATTTATATTCGATACATCCCAGTTTTATGTTTTACCTTAATTTATACACCCCACCCAGGTAAAGATATTATCTATCTTTATATTTTCTGTCTTTGTAGGCTCTGCGAAACACGTGTTTTGCGTAGAAGATAATATGAACATATTATCCTGTCAGTGCGAGCAGGAATGGGTTTTGTGTGTCAAAAGATGTAAAAATATAATTAAATCGTGCTGGGCTATGTAGATGGGGTTACGTTTAGTTAAGGTCATGTGTGTGAAGTGTCGAAATGTGTTATTAGGTTGTAGAATGCGTGAACTCAAAAGTTAAACCAAAGATGCCTTTTTAATAGATTAGCGATGATTAAAGATAGTTATTATGCGAGATATATTTAGCGAGGATAAACAAAGTTGGAGAGTTATGATTCTTATTATGACCGCGTATACAATTTCCAAAAAGAATGTTCAAAAAATAAAGTATTCAATTTTATTGTTAAAATGTCAAATAAAGTTGTATCAAGAAGTTATGTACCTTGTATACAGGTAGGTAACTACATACATAAAGTATAGATAAAGTATATATATAAGTATAGCTACATATTTTAATTTATGTATTATAATTTTTTTAGATTCTTGTTATACATAGCTATAAGAGTAAGTTTATAGACTTAAACTCTGAATGAAATCCGAACGGCTTACTTTGGAAAATCTCGTGTTCGGCGGGTAATAGATAGAAAATAGACAATTGTTTTTTCTTCTCTGTTTTGAACTATGCGTGCAGAGTATCCAAATTTATTTTACGGATTCATGAATCTGTGCATTACTTGTCATCAGTTGGATCACCTTCAGATGATTTTATAAATACTGGAATTGTTAATTGACCACTGAATTCAGGTTAGCTTGTACCATGTAAAAAAATAAATGAAGCGACGGAAAATTTAAATAGAAAGAACCAAAATAAAACAACAGCAAAATGTGTGTCACTAATAAAATAAAAATATCCGTTTTCTTAGCAAATGTATAAGAACAAAATTTGAGTAAAACTTAACATAGACTTTAATTTTTTTTTAATTTCTCAAAAACTGAGATACATTTTGGCATCCGGTTTTCTGTTTTTGACTAAAAATTAATAAGAGCATTGAATTTTGAAAATAAAAACAATAGTTAATTACATAAAATTTAAAAAAAAAATAGTTTAAACATTTTTTTTTTTTTCAAAATTTTGAGTTTGAAAATTAATTTTTTTAAAACTGTTCACCTAAACAACTTAATTTAAAAACTAAATAAAAAAGTAGTTTTCTGGCTTTCCAAAAAAATATAACAAGGCTTTGTATCATTCACCGTTGTTTTTAAATAATTTTTTTTCTGATTTAAGTAAATGTTTTAGAAAATTGCCCCTCCCGCCTAAACGGGGGGAAATAGACCCCCCTCCCGTACGATTTTTTTCTTGTCTTAACTCCACCTACACGCTCAAGCTTTTTGGTGCATCCTATACCAATCACCCTGTATAAATAAATCTTGACAAATAGTGTCCGTTATTTCACCCACATATCAATAATTTGTTGATTTGATGAAACAAGCCAATTGATTAAAAAAAACTCTTTGAATATCCCATTCAATTATTCCAATAGGGCATACAAATGCAGAATGGCACAATATCAATAGTATAGTTGGTCAAATAAGCATTTATCTAAAAGAATTCCGCAGAAGAATAACATATTTGACGCAATTTACCTATGCTGAAGACCAACGAAAATTCTTTATTGACGACATGTATGTATTATGAAAATATTTAGAGAATATAGTTAAATATAGTTATTGGGATGGCCGTTTCCGTTTGTAAAATAGATCACGGATATTTCTAATAACAATAGTGCTGGTTTGTTACGAGTAAATGAACCATCACAGATGTGATCAAAAGTATCTATACAAATCAGAATGGGAAATTATTACGATATCTCAACTATATTATGTAAAGTGATCTTGAGTAGGTATATACTGACTAACCGGTGCTTATTGAAGGTATGGTGTTTTATATAAAAGTGAATCTGTTTACGGCAACTGAGATAAAAATGCTTTGGATGACAACCAGAAATGAAGAAAAAATTTGTCGAATTAAAACTGAGAAAAAATCCAAGAAAATCTACATTTTAAAAATATCAGATGCCATTTATTAATATTATGAACAATGTTTTTATCAGTGTATAAGCATCTTTGAAATATTGAAAAGAAAAAAAAAACTCTATTTATTGGAATGTTGGAAATTCATAAAAATGGAAAATAGAAGAATGTTTTATTTTGATTACATAAAGGTAGAATAAGAGGCATGAAAAGGGCACTAACTTATGGAAATAACTTTATTTGTATTCAAAACATTATACAAGTATATATTATGGTAACAAAATGATTCAAACTTCCTTCATCGTCACTAAATTATTTTCCACATGATATTTTCTTTTTTCTAATTTCAAGGAAATGCCGTGTCAATCAGATTCACTCAAATTCAAAATATATACATATATGCCAACCCACCATGAGCAAGGAAAATAAAACATTTTATTGCTTTCTTGTGTAAACCCATTTCCTTAAAAAAAAAATAACCCCAAAAAAGTTCAAACTGATGGCATAAACCATAAGATACACCCGAACAAGTGGAGGGAACCTTGATGGTGGGATTTTATTTTTGCAAGGAGGCGGTACCAAAATAAAGATGCTACCGACGACGACGAACGAGGTCTGTTCTAAGTGTTGAGTTTGACTATCTTCATAGTAGTCTTCTATATGCTATATTGCTATCTAACATGCAATTTTTTTTTTTTTTTTTTTTTGAAGGCTGATTTAATTGAGTTCTAAAAATCTGGTGCTTTACCTTACCAAGTTCATAAAACTGTTGGTACACGTCACTCAATGGGATAGTTGATGGTTGCAAAGACAGGACATAGCTCTTACAGCCTTTTTTTTTTTTTTGTTTTATGTAAATCATTTTGCTTACGTCCGCGGCGCGGTGGCGGGTGTGCGACGCACGGGGTGATGCGAAGCGACGATGCGATGTGAAGATGACGTATATTTCTCTATCGAATAGTACTTAAACTTTGGAAAGAAAATTCGGTCATGTAACTTCCGTTTTTTGAGAACCACATTGTGAAATTGAAAGGATGATATTGAAATATAGCGGAAAGGAAGGTAGATGAAAAAGAATTTTTGCTGCATTTCTTTGATTGACAGTCCGTGACGGAAGTGAGTAAGTTGGTTTACGCATTTTACATTCCACAACATCTTGACATACTTGAATTCAAATTACATAAAAGTGTTTTTTTTTTTAAACTTATACTTATAACAAACATATACCATGAAATATGCTGCTGATAAGATCCTAAGATAGTTCTACATCTTGTTGCATGGAAGGAACTGCCTTTAAAAGTCAATCTTTGATCGACAATCTTATTTCAGGATGGTTGAAGGTAATATTAGAAGCGGTCATAGCTATTTCCTCCTTATGTTGGTTATACCTATTCCTATGTAAGTGATTATCAATACAATACGCTGTTTGTTCTGTGAAAACGTGAATCGAAAAAATCGTTTTCACATTCACTTACATGCATTGCTTTCACCCTTTCGATTCACTTGGTACAAAAAAACGATTCTCGTTCAGTGAATGCAAACGTATAGGGGTGAATTCAATATCTTTCGCTGAGGTGAATATTTTAACTTGTCTACTTTGAATTTTCTTTGCTATTGTGAATTATGAATATGTCAAATCAAATTAAATATTTGTTCATTGTTTCAATTTTGCCAATCTTTTTTGCAATAAATTTGTAGAAACTATAATTAATTTTAATATTTACATATATTTTTTAAAATGCCTTCAATATGACTCCTTATATTCGAACAAATCGTCGAAATGTTCAAAGGTTTGGATATTTACATATTTGTGACTTGTTTGTGTTTTTATGTGTAAAATTTTTAGAAACAAAATAAGGATTATGAATCCTTTCGAATCGATCACGGAGGAGCATTTTATACAATTTTATCGCTTTCCAAAACATGTATGCAGTACCTTGATAAATGAACTCATATCATTTCTTGAAACATTGTATTGTTTTGCACAACATGTTGATAAGAGCGAGAATTCGTTTGTCCGAAGACGTCGCAGCTGAAGCTGAAATTCAGGCAGAACCAGAAATAGCTGCGAGTGGAAAATTTAATTATGAACCAAATGTCTTGTCTCAGGCACGAAATGTTCGGCAGCAAATTGTAAGAAGTAATTTCTAAAGATTTTCAAAGAAATAAGAAATATGAATTTAAAAAAAAAATCATTTCTTTATTTTTGCAATAAAATCAACCAATAATGTCTGAATTTCAATCCAATTTCAATCTTTTTTCCTTAATTTCAAGGTATCTTTTTTTGTACTGTAAAATTCTTTCTGCTGGCATCGGTAAATTTTGTCTGTGTTTTAAATTGTTTCGACTTCCGGCTGGAGTGGACGTTGGCGTTTGTAGAACGTCTTCAGTTGGAGTTGGCTTTTCTTCTCGGAAGGCTGCTTTTTTTTGCCTAGGTCACTTACACCAGTCCGGTTATTGGCTTTCTTTATATCCCCGTATTTTTTCTTGCTGTTCCAACTGATAATAAAACATAAATAAATGCATATGCATGATTTGTGTTTGTTTGTTTCTGTTACTTACTTCAAATTGGCCCAATTTTTGTGGGCTACTCCTAAAGCGTTTAAATCATACGCTAAACCTCTCCAAACGATTTCCCTTTGCCGGGCTCCGTCTACTGAAACAAATCTACAACAACCATCAACAAATTTAAATCTTATATTATATATTATATTATATATTATTTTTATTTATATTATTTATATTTTATATACATCAAGAACGGCTGAACCAATTTTAATGATCTTTTATTTGTTGGATCGTCTCCGCCCCGAATAGAAGAACAACTATTAAAATATCAAAAAATCGAATGGTAAGATATTTCATTTTTCTGCATTCCTAAACCATTCATCCTAATGTTATGAAACTTTTGTGAGTTTTGCTATACATTACTGTAATATATTTTTAAGTGGTTTGATTGGAATCAGATGGTTAGAAATTGCATTTTTTGCATGATATATAAAAATTCACAAACTATATTCAGTTTCGATTTGTTTGGCAAATTCAGGAATAGTTTCATTTAAAACCCGATCGTTATCAAAATATCAAAAAATCTTATGGTATAATTATTGCATTTTTCTGCATTCCTGGCCCATCGTCCAATTGTAATGAAACTTTTGACAATTATGGGCGATACATTACAGTTATAGGTTTTTAGATTGGTTTGATTGAAATCAGATGTAAGAAATTGCATCTGCATTATATTATTATATATTATACTTCCGAATCTGAATGTGTGTCAGTTTGTCAGGTC
Organism: Baccha elongata; assembly: GCA_951217065.1. Lineage (NCBI taxonomy): Eukaryota > Metazoa > Arthropoda > Insecta > Diptera > Syrphidae > Baccha > Baccha elongata. Next base: position 197,805,603 of record OX578272.1, on the reverse strand, counting down.
GGGTTAGAAATGCCAGCGCTAGATCGTAGAGTGAATGAGGCCTTAAAGAGAGAATTGGAACGTGAACGTGAATACAAATTCTTAATCGACATGAATTAGACGGTGCCATATGACGTTTGGCCAAGCGTCATTTTGTCATATTTACAAATTTGGCCAATTGACACTTACTGTCATATGTCTTGCTCCAAATCATCAAATTTGTGGTGCTTTGTGAAGAAACTTCAGCTGACAACAAACATGAGAGTTGCATATTGAATTTGCATTGCTGAATGATTTATCTGCTGAAGATTTTTCTAAGCAATTGCTGACTATAATTGGTAATAGCACTACGCAGTATTCCTGTCGACGAATTGAGCGGATTGATTGCTTTTCAGCTCATCAACAAAGTATTCCCGCACATCATTACTATAACCACAAAAATAACAAATGGATGAGTGATCAAGCAATTTTGGTGGCTAAAAAAATTTCATAATTCAAAATCAAATCATTAGTTCTCTTAAGATAGATAGTTTCGCTTTATTATCATTAATTCAGATTGTTTTACAAAAAAATATTTAATAAAATCTTTAAGGCTTGGCTTTGTCGTCTGCCCGTAGTTCTCTTAATTCAGTCAAATGTATTGACTGTGAAATAAATGAAGACGAAGCCACCAGTTTCCCAACAGATTTTTTAAAATCATTCGATATTTCTGGGTTGCCACCGCACAATTAACAACTAAAGGTTAGATTTGTAGTAGTCATCATTCTTCGAAATCTTAATCAACCAAAGAAATGAAATAGAACGCCTTGGTGATAAGAAAATTAATGATCAATGAGATTCACGCGACAATACTCAAAGGAAAATTCAAAAGTGAGAAAATAGCATACCGAGGATTCAATGATCCCAATAAATAAAAATTCATTTGCTTACACTTATCATGTGCTATTCAGCGATTTCATTTCCGAGCATTACAATATAAAGGGAAATGAAGTCGTATCTATATGCTCAGACAAGGATTTATATGGATTTATCTGTAGCTTATATTTTCTTAACACCATTTTAAATTATTTATTTTTTTTACATTTTAAAGAAGATGGTGTCATAATATGGTAATGAAAATCATTCTGGTAAAACTTTTAAAGACTATTCATCAAAACCAGAACTGTGAGGTCGAATTCAAAATAAAGTGAAAACGGTTGAATTTTAGTTACGTTGAACTAAGCGTCCTTCTAAGTAACTAAGCGTAATGTGAACCTGTCCCTCAACCTAAACATGTCTCTCCACTCCTCCCAGTAAGTCTTAATTTGGGCCAATGCCAAACTCCTACTTGTCAGTTGGGACGCAGCCATATATTTAAGCATTTTCCAAACTTCCATACTAATGTTGTTTTGAAGATTTTATATGATCGAGCATATAAGTTATTGTAAACCAACTATTGAAGCCGATGAATATGCATCATTCTTGGATCTATGTAAAGCTCGTCACTGAACCTTCGTCGCCACACTTTATAGATACACACATATTAAACCAAAAATATTTGGAAAATTAATCGACCTAACTGGACAAAGCACTTCTTATCTTAACATGTTGCTTCCGTTTTTGTTTCGTTGCATCAAATCGCGAACTAATTCGACCTCTCAACATTTGACTCTAATATTCTGGCAATTTAAAAATAACACTTTTTTTATTATATAATTATAATAAACACGCACTCAAAGGGATATGACTAGACCCTTACAGCGCGGGCGTTCAGGAGATGTGGAGAGAGTGAAGGATAAGATACCAATGTACATTATTGATCTTAAATGCCTGGGCATCATAATTATGGGGAATAATCGTCTTGTAGTACGGCTAAGAAAGAACTTACGAAGTTTGGTAAGGTAAACTGATGTGCGTTCCTTGCGAAGCGAGTATTACGGCGAAATCAAATGACTTCATATGATATCAGGTGTTTTCAAGCAGTATTTAAATTGATTTAAACATTTTGTGATTTCAAATAAATTTACTTATTTCAAATGATTGCAAATTAATACAAGTGATTTCAATTCGTGATTTTATCATAGCATTTTTGATTTCATGATTGCAAAAAATCATTTGAAATCGATAACCAACATTTTTTTTAAATTCATGACTTCTCGTTCAGTGAATGCAAACGTATAGGGGTGAATTCAATATCTTTCGCTGAGGTGAATATTTTAACTTGTCTACTTTGAATTTTCTTTGCTATTGTGAATTATGAATATGTCAAATCAAATTAAATATTTGTTCATTGTTTCAATTTTGTCAATCTTTTTTGCAATAAATTTGTAGAAACTATAATTAATTTTAATATTTACATATATTTTTTAAAATGCCTTCAATATGACTCCTTATATTCGAACAAATCGTCGAAATGTTCAAAGGTTTGGATATTTACATATTTGTGACTTGTTTGTGTTTTTATGTGTAAAATTTTTAGAAACAAAATAAGGATTATGAATCCTTTCGAATCGATCACGGAGGAGCATTTTATACAATTTTATCGCTTTCCAAAACATGTATGCAGTACCTTGATAAATGAACTCATATCATTTCTTGAAACATTGTATTGTTTTGCACAACATGTTGATAAGAGCGAGAATTCGTTTGTCCGAAGACGTCGCAGCTGAAGCTGAAATTCAGGCAGAACCAGAAATAGCTGCGAGTGGAAAATTTAATTATGAACCAAATGTCTTGTCTCAGGCACGAAATGTTCGGCAGCAAATTGTAAGAAGTAATTTCTAAAGATTTTCAATTGTTAACAAAGAAATAAGAAATATGAATTTAAAAAAAAAATAATTTCTTTATTTTTGCAATAAAATCAACCAATAATGTCTGAATTTCAATCCAATTTCAATCTTTTTTCCTTAATTTCAAGGTATCTTTTTTTATACTGTAAAATTCTTTCTGCTGGCATCGGTAAATTTTGTCTGTGTTTTAAATTTTTTCGACTTCCGGCTGGAGTGGACGTTGGCGTTTGTAGAACGTCTTCAGTTGGAGTTGGCTTTTCTTCTCGGAAGGCTGCTTTTTTTTGCCTAGGTCACTTACACCAGTCCGGTTATTGGCTTTCTTTATATCCCCGTATTTTTTCTTGCTGTTCCAACTGATAATAAAACATAAATAAATGCATATGCATGATTTGTGTTTGTTTGTTTCTGTTACTTACTTCAAATTGGCCCAATTTTTGTGGGCTACTCCTAAAGCGTTTAAATCATACGCTAAACCTCTCCAAACGATTTCCCTTTGCCGGGCTCCGTCTACTGAAACAAATCTACAACAACCATCAACAAATTTAAATCTTATATTATATATTATATTATATATTATTTTTATTTATATTATTTATATTTTATATACATCAAGAACGGCTGAACCAATTTTAATGATCTTTTATTTGTTGGATCGTCTCCGCCCCGAATAGAAGAACAACTATTAAAATATCAAAAAATCGAATGGTAAGATATTTCATTTTTCTGCATTCCTAAACCATTCATCCTAATGTTATGAAACTTTTGTGAGTTTTGCTATACATTACTGTAATATATTTTTAAGTGGTTGAGATGGTTAGAAATTGCATTTTTTGCATGATATATAAAAATTCACAAACTATATTCAGTTTCGATTTGTTTGGCAAATTCAGGAATAGTTTCATTTAAAACCCGATCGTTATCAAAATATCAAAAAATCTTATGGTATAATTATTGCATTTTTCTGCATTCCTGGCCCATCGTCCAATTGTAATGAAAATTTTGACAATTATGGGCGATACATTACAGTTATAGGTTTTTAGATTGGTTTGATTGAAATCAGATGTAAGAAATTGCATCTGCATTATATTATTATATATTATACTTCCGAATCTGAATGTGTGTCAGTTTGTCAGGTCGGGTTAGAAATGCCAGCGCTAGATCGTAGAGTGAATGAGGCCTTAAAGAGAGAATTGGAACGTGAACGTGAATACAAATTCTTAATCGACATGAATTAGACGGTGCCATATGACGTTTGGCCAAGCGTCATTTTGTCATATTTACAAATTTGGCCAATTGACACTTACTGTCATATGTCTTGCTCCAAATCATCAAATTTGTGGTGCTATGTGAAGAAACTTCAGCTGACAACAAACATGAGAGTTGCATATTGAATTTGCATTGCTGAATGATTTATCTGCTGAAGATTTTTCTAAGCAATTGCTGACTATAATTGGTAATAGCACTACGCAGTATTCCTGTCGACGAATTGAGCGGATTGATTGCTTTTCAGCTCATCAACAAAGTATTCCCGCACATCATTACTATAACCACAAAAATAACAAATGGATGAGTGATCAAGCAATTTTGGTGGCTAAAAAAATTTCATAATTCAAAATCAAATCATTAGTTCTCTTAAGATAGATAGTTTCGCTTTATTATCATTAATTCAGATTGTTTTACAAAAAAATATTTAATAAAATCTTTAAGGCTTGGCTTTGTCGTCTGCCCGTAGTTCTCTTAATTCAGTCAAATGTATTGACTGTGAAATAAATGAAGACGAAGCCACCAGTTTCCCAACAGATTTTTTAAAATCATTCGATATTTCTGGGTTGCCACCGCACAATTAACAACTAAAGGTTAGATTTGTAGTAGTCATCATTCTTCGAAATCTTAATCAACCAAAGAAATGAAATAGAACGCCTTGGTGATAAGAAAATTAATGATCAATGAGATTCACGCGACAATACTCAAAGGAAAATTCAAAAGTGAGAAAATAGCATACCGAGGATTCAATGATCCCAATAAATAAAAATTCATTTGCTTACACTTATCATGTGCTATTCAGCGATTTCATTTCCGAGCATTATAATATAAAGGGAAATGAAGTCGTATCTATATGCTCAGACAAGGATTTATATGGATTTATCTGTAGCTTATATTTTCTAAACACCATTTTAAATTATTTATTTTTTTTACATTTTAAAGAAGATGGTGTCATAATATGGTAATGAAAATCATTCTGGTGAAACTTTTAAAGACTATTCATCAAAACCAGAACTGTGAGGTCGAATTCAAAATAAAGTGAAAACGGTTGAATTTTAGTTACGTTGAACTAAGCGTCCTTCTAAGTAACTAAGCGTAATGGGAACCTGTCCCTCTACCTAAACATGTCTCTCCACTCCTCCCAGTAAGTCTTAATTTGGACCAATGCCAAACTCCTACTTGTCAGTTGGGACGCAGCCATATATTTAAGCATTTTCCAAACTTCCATACTAATGTTGTTTTGAAGATTTTATATGATCGAGCATATAAGTTATTGTAAACCAACTATTGAAGCCGATGAATATGCATCATTCTTGGATCTATGTAAAGCTCGTCACTGAACCTTCGTCGCCACACTTTATAGATACACACATATTAAACCAAAAATATTTGGAAAATTAATCGACCTAACTGGACAAAGCACTTCTTATCTTAACAAAATGTTGCTTCCGTTATTCGCTCTATGTGGCCCAGCCAATTTAAAGAAGTCGTTATTTTGTGATTAGTATTATTTTAATTTCTGGCGTGTTTATCTATACAATTTCGTTTTTAATGGTAAAAACAAACACAATTAAAATCAATCAAAAATATATTTTTTTATAAAAACTAGTTTTAAAAAGAGGACCTCATAACCCTTCTGCAACACCAATGTTACATTTTTAATGAGTTCCTTTTGTTTCGGTGCATCAAATCGCGAACTAATTCGACCTCTCAACATTTGACTCTAATATTCTGGCAATTTAAAAATAACACTTTTTTTATTATATAATTATAATTAACACGCACTCAAAGGGATATGACTAGACCCTTACAGCGCGGGCGTTCAGGAGATGTGGAGAGAGTGAAGGATAAGATACCAATGTACATTATTGATCTTAAATGCCTGGGCATCATAATTATGGGGTATAATCGTCTTGTAGTACGGCTAAGAAAGAACTGACGAAGTTTGGTAAGGTAAACTGATGTGCGTTCCTTGCGAAGCGAGTATTACGGCGAAATCTACGGCAATATTTCAAATGACTTCATATGATATCAGGTGTTTTCAAGCAGTATTTAAATTGATTTAAACATTTTGTGATTGCATTGATTTCAAATAAATTTACTTATTTCAAATGATTGCAAATTAATTCAAGTGATTTCAATTCGTGATTTCATCATAGCATTTTTGATTTCATGATTGCAAAAAATCATTTGAAATCGATAACCAACATTTTTTTTAAATTCATGACTTGAAATACTGATTGCATCTGATTTCAACGTGATTTCAATTGATTGCGAGTATAAATGGTCAGGCGATTTCACTCGTGACAAACCCCTCGTACCTACCTTAATAAAAAAAAAGTTCTCAAATTTATAAAAATTAATTTTTTTTTTCAAACTTCCGTCAAGTTTTGTTGTTCACTTAAAACGGAGTATATTTTTACCAAAAACAAGTGGACTTACGTTTAAACTTGGTTTGATTTAAACTTCCTATTGTTTGTTTCAAACTAATTTGCTACACTGTGCCTTTATAATAGCAATCTCACAACCAATGTTGTAGTTGTTGAATATTAGTTTCATTGTGTAAGCGATGCAATGTTTGTGGGCTTCAAAACTAATAACTCTTTCTAGTATAAAGAGATTTTACATTTACCACGCCAAATCGAAAACATTATCTCATTTGTTTTTTGTCTGTAGTTAGACAACATGTTATTAGAAGCAAAACACTGAAACGCAACAATGCAGTTAACACGTGATCACAATTGTTTTTAATTTATTTGTGTTATTCGGTTATGTTAAAACAGAAAAGTGATTCGACATTTACGTACTTGAATAATGCTTAAATTTAACAAAATTTTTAAATACCAAGAGGAAGTTCAGTGCGTTAATTCACTACACCCATTCTACAAACAATAAATGATCAAAGTTCCATGCATGCAATTGTTACTCCTGAAACTGCACTCTCATTTTCAAAGAATAACTATATGGATATGCAACGCGATTATTCCCCAAAAGCTAAAGTATACAGAAATGTTCTATTTTTTACTTAATTGAAAATCACCCACCGCTTTGTCGCCCTCATATATACAAAAATAAAAAAAAAATTGAATTGTAAGACTTTTTCATATCCTCAATTCTATGAATTCTGTGATGAAGAGGCCACACTGAGGAATCACCAGGAAACATAAAAACAAAAACAAACAACACTTCGTCGTCAACGTAGTCCTGAACCTGGCCCATTCCATTACCATAATTGACATTACCTGTCCTGGCAGCTTTTTATATTGTTCGGTAGTTCGTTTATTCAGGCAGGAGAAAATAGTGAAAATCATCTTCTCTGGGTTCGTTATATAGGTACACAAAACTCCTTAAATCTAGACGGTATAGTTTATTAATATGTATTACAAAATCCACAAAGGAACTTTTAAGCAACCGCCATGGAGACGGTGTAAAATTTATACCAGGAACCAAAAAACAAAAATGGATGACAAGAATTCGCAATTTTGGGAATTGGTTGTTGTGTAGTGTATTGTTTGTTTATATACACCTATATTTTTCTCATTTTGTAACGTAAACATTTTAACCCAGGATCATGTTTCATGATATCTTAACTTCCTGACTAGACCAGAGTTCCCCTAGAGGTTTACGTAATACGAATAAATTTGCAATAATTTTATTCTAGGACTGGACAGTTTATGTACGTATTTGAGTTAAAAGCTGTATACCTACTTCACTACCTATATACAGCCCTGGACTATCCATAAAGGCATTGTAGGCAGCTTCCTAGGGCGGCACATTTGGGGGGGGGGCGGCAAATTTTCAACTCTTACACTAGATATAATGCAACTTTGGTTGTGGAAAATGCATCGGAAGCAATTGATTCGGACTTTTCGACTTGTTCGCCGAAGAAGAGGTTATGCAATGAAAAATAAAATTCAACTAGCTCTCTATCCCTTGTACCAAAACAATTCTTTCCTATCTTTCTATTCCTTCTAACTAGAGTCGTGCAACACCTGTTGCATTTAAAAGGCAATGTGCCTTACAGACACATAATTAAAAAAAATATTAATATAATATTATGCATAATAAGCTTATAAGCTTATAAGCTGGGAGGTATGCTGAAAAGAAAAAAAACTCTGGGTTAACAAGCAAGCACTCCATCCATTGCTCCTTTGCCGCCCACTTTGGAGTCAACACATACAATGTTAATTTGCTGTCTGATTTACAGGAAAAATGCCGCAAATATGAACAAATCTTTGAAAAATTCGGTGTTCTTATTGATTTGGTAAATTTGGATAATGATTATATATGTACATATTCGAAAAAAAGGGAAACATTTACAAGAAGTATTCAGACAAGATTTAGAGTGTTCAATTAATGATGAACTTATCTGTTTCAAAGTTCATCTTGATTGCGAACAACAGAATTCAAAGCAAGGGGCTACGCCAATAAACACTTTCGAGTTTATTTTTTTTAATGGTCTTGATACAATGTGTCTCAAATATTGACATTTCATATAGAATGTTTCTCTGCATGGCTGCCACAAATTGCAGTGGTCAGAGATCGTTTTCTTGTTCGAAGCGGATTAAAAATTATATGAGGTCAACCATTTGTCAATCTCGCTTAAATACTTTCACTATGGCATTATTATCGATAGTGGCGGAAATTTTAAGTTCAATAGATAGCGATTATTCATGGCTTTGCGGTTGAAAAGCACGTAAGAACATGAAAGTATGATTTTTGTTATCATTCGTGACATAATTGTTGTTTATATGATATAAGTACACATCAATTAATTGTATAAACGGTGAAAAAAAAAACGGAACGAATAAATGATGTTTTAAGTTATTTTATTAATCTTTGTAATCTAACCTGAAATCTTATATCCTCTTTCTTACACATTACCTAAATGTAAACAAAATTAGGTAAGTAAAAAAGGTGGGAGGGGCGGCAATTTACGATCTGCCTAGGGCGGCAAAATGTCTTAGTGCGGCCCTGTTCCTATAGCACTGCCACTGAGTTGGTGTGTTGTAAGGATTTTAGAATTCTCAATTCTGATTTCCGTATAAAAAGTGCAAATTCGAGCCATAAATTATACCAAACTTTCATTCATTATTGTCGTATGTTAGACAAAGTGAAATGTTATGTTTTTAATGCTGACTATTATATATTTACGAACATACATTTACGAACATACATATCTACTTACTTAATACATATCTCCTTAAACTAAGAACCATATTTAAGGCTTGGCATTTTTTACACACACTAAATGGTTTATATTCCTTTCTTTATTTGTAAAGGTCGTTCAATTCCTCACAGACATGGAATAAAATCATAATAAAAAACAGTCCTTTCATTCAGAAATCTAAACAAAGTTTGGAACAGAGGTTAAGCGTAGGCACAGTCAAAATTAAAACAAAGAGGTCTTATCTGCTTGTGGTCTTTTATTGAATTGCCCTAAGCTTGAGCAATAAAGTTTGCTGCCGCCAAAAGGAAATGAAGTGCAATTTTTTGTATGGGAAACATAATTATAATATGCTTGGGAAACATAAATGAACTTCCATATTAGAATAAAGCTGAAAATAAGTTTCACCTTAATGACAGAATAAATTCAAATAGGTTGACACAAAATAAAATCCAAGTGGCCAAGTTGGTGTATTTGTTGATGAAATTAATGAAATTTTTGTAAATTTCAATCAAAAATATTATTCCTTTGAACACTTTTAATGTTCTAAATTTGTTAGAGAGACAAGTATTTTGACGTTAAAAAAAATACTTTGTTATTTGATAACAATATAGCGTAGGCAACAAAAATGTTTCTAATCCCAGAGAAAAACAAATGGTTTTAAGAATATTTTCTTTATGTATGAAATCTTATATTAAGTTTTATAAACAAATTTAAATAAAATAAAGGGCACGACTGGGTCGCACAAACTTGCTCTTGGGGCAAGTTACTTTCGTGTTTACGACTGGAAAATTCATTTGGCCAGCTTTTTTTTATAAAGAAAAGATTTTCAGTATTTCATATTTTGAAATTTTTGTCTTCTAAAAAAATCTTTTATAAACAAATGTATGGAATAAAAAAAGGTTTATATGAAAGATATAGTTTTTGGTAAAAATATAATTATTTGAAATTTTATCAAAGTTTGGAAAAAAAATTTTTTCAAAAAATATTTTTTTTTAAATTTTTTTTTGCAGTTTCATTTAAAGTTAGCAGTAGTTTTTGAATATTAAATTCATATAAAATTTTATCAAAATTGATCATTTTTTTTTTTGAGAAAATTGGAATTATCTGTTTTGACAAAAAAAAACTTTTTAAAAAATTACTTTTTTTCAAATTTTTCATTGCAGTTTCATTTCATTTAGCAGCAGTTTTTGAATATTAAATTTCGGTTAAATCGGTGAAGCTTTTCAAAATATAGTCGGAGTAATAAAAAACTGTTCTATGACAGGTACCGTTAATAAGCTGATTCAAAAAAAAAAGGTGGACATCACCATTGGCAAAAAGACTCTCATATAAAATTTTATCAAAATTGATCGTATTTTTTTCGAGAAAAATAGAATTATCGGTTACGCTTATATAGTAGGTATCGTTATTTTTATACCTAGGTCAAAAATAAGAAAAAGGGTCCGGGGATATTTCACTAAGAATAGTTTGTGCCAAGATTGAAGAAAATCGGCCCAACGGTTTAGGCTGCAGGTGTCGATACATCCAGACAGACAGACAGACAGAATTGTCGGGCCTACTTATTCGTCTTTTCTATCATCGTAATGTCTTGTTTGATTGTTATCTCGAAACTTTTTTTTTACGAATGCATAACTTGCCCGATAGACTATAAAACAAAAAATTATGTTTATATTGTTTTCAAATTGATTTTTTTAAATTTTGCATTATATTAACTGCAATATTTTTCACCAAAATTCAACGCTCTTATTATATTAAAGCCAAATGCTGAAAACCCAATGTTAATACGTGTATTAGTTTTTGAAAAGTAAAACAAAATTAAAAGTACTTTTGTCCCAGAAAACTGCTTTTTTTTGTGTTTTCTACTTATGTTTGGACTTAAAGATCGCATTTATGTAATTAGCGGATTATATCGGAGAAATTTCACTAAAAAGCTTTACAACGAAAAATCGCAAAAAGTAACTCAGTAAAAAATCGCAAAAACTAGCCACGGTAATGATGAATTAAATGCCGCAGTAAGACCAAATGATCTATTCGATATATTTGAGAAAAGCCTTGCACCATTGTAAAAACGTAGTCACAGTGTAGCAAGTCCTATAAATGAGCATCGTGGTCTCAGATCGTGGGAGCGTCTTAAACCATTCGTGTACAACCTGATTGGTTTGTATCAGTGTGGTGTGGTGGATCTTAGACCCGGAATTTCTACAAAAGACCAAAAGAACAACAAGTCCATACAAACGTCTCTTCACCTTGACACCCCAATAAAGGTGTTCGGATGTGCAGAATGACGCTGGTAACATCCGCATTTGAGTCAAACTAAGGAAAAAACATTTTATAGGTTTTTGATATCAAATGATTCAGCCAAAAAGATACTCTTCAATGCAACCTCTTTAACACCATTGTGGTTTTTATTACAAATACAAATATTGGAGTTTTTAGCATAATTATTTATGATTTGTGAATAAATAATAAGGGCACGTTATGCCAAAATTGAAGTTTTTCCAATATTTGTATGGAGCAATGTAGATAAATGTATGTATTTTTGATGCTTCTGGGGGAGGCAATCGCCCCTTTGCTCCCCCCGTACTTACGCCACTGTATAGAGCTGTGTTTGTTACTTTTTTATGCATATTTTAATTATAACGACAACTCCAGGGGACCAATTGAGAGTGTCATAGGAGAGTTCCATGATACGTTTTGTTTATGAAAATATTTTGAGAAGACCGTTGCAAAGTCAGATAGCCTCAACACAAGAGAGGTTGCATGGTGGCTACACCAACCAGCTTAAATAAAGTTTTCTCAGTATTGCATAAAACTATTTGGTCGTGAATAAAAATTCGGAGGAATTTCGCATTAACATACATATATCTACTATCAATTTTTGTCATCCATAACTTTATGAGCAATGAGTATTAAGAAATCGGCAAATAGAGGGGTATTTATATATAGATACAATATTTAATATCCAATAGGTCCAGTCCTTTTGGTCAACGGTGGTACATTCTTTAGAAAATTCATTGGAAAAAAATATTCTTTTTTATCTAAAAACTCAAAGCATTTTGTAAGGATATACGTTTGATTATTTATTTATTTGAGTAGCCAAGGAAGAAAAGTGTTTTCTGAGTATATTAATTTTTATAGCTGGTAAGCTTTTGTTTGATCATTGCATTAAAAAAGAAATAAGAATAATTTAAATAGCTTAAATCACAACGTAAGAATATGGAAAATATGGAATTCATAATTATATACGTATGACACAGAAGCCAAAGTTGATAAGCGAAGCAAATAAACTCTTCTATACGAATGACATCGAAGTTGTATACCTACTGCAATACAGGAAAAGACTGGGCTTCAAATGCTGCTTATTTCAAAGCTGTTTTTTTTTATTGGTACCGACTGCAACAAGGGTAAAAACGTTTGTTATTATTTAGTGCGGCAAAAAAGGAGCGATCCAGCGACTGGAAGAAAACAACGGAATCTTATCTACCACAAAAGTACTTTACTACATTTTGACTCGTCAGTGGTTATTCACTTAGTTCTCGATCAATTGATTTCCCCAGTTGTTTTTTTTATTCTCCTTATAGAAACTCAATAGTTGTATTCTGTATTTCAAAGTTACATTGCCACTCCGGAAAATAAACTTTCTTACAATGTGCATGTCATCAACATGGTTTACTTAAGTCAAGACTGTTTGTTCACTAGAAGAGAACTGTCACTTCCAAATATTTTCTGACTCTTACTATGATGACAAAAAGTTGGCCCAGATTAAATTAGGCTTACTGTTCGGAATGCTTCTAAAGCCCAGTTTTTCAGTGCGAGGTTATTTCAGGGTTAGATAACCCTCCAGTTAGTTCTGATGAAAACACGTTTGTCAGTCAGTTTGAGATCCCAAATTAGCTCAGAGCTAATTCACCATCTCAGCTGAGTTAACATGAGATCTCAAACTGACTGAAAAAAAAACGATTTTCCATTTAAGTTAATTCGAAGTATAATAGTGTCTTTGGTTCCGTAGTTTGTTTTAAAAATTGTAGATTTTTGGTTTTATTTGTAGTTGATAGTTCTTTTGTGACTGCTGTTGCCACTGATTTCTCTGTTGCAGTGGTTGTTGTTTCCTTTAGAGTTGTTGCTATACATACGCTGTTAGCTGTACCCATTGGAAGTTGTGGCTCTGACAGATGGAGTTGGTGCTGCAATTGTGAATCTCTTTGTTCAAGAACAATTAAGAGCTAGTTCTACCTACAAGCTTTTCACTTTTAACCGAGCACTTCTCCAACCATCGAAATGACTGATCAATTTTGATCAGTCAGCTATTAAATTTTGCCTTCCTCATCTTTGACTCTTCTTTATTTATCTCGGGTTTTACTATAACTGAGCCCTAATAGCAATTCTATATATTTCTGAAAGTATGTACAGCCTTTTTTTCTTTTATTGTAAAAGCAAATATATCAACTAATAACTATATTAACAAAGCAAAGTAGCAATAGCTAGTTTTTGTTATTATTTTAATTTTTTTTGTACATCTATAATAAAATTATTATAATTATGTCACATCATGTATCTATATATGTATATTTTTCGTGATATAACCGCAGAAATCATAAAATATATCTACTTTGCCACTTTAATTTGGTCTTTTTGCTCATTAGACATTAAGTATGGAATTGGTTTTTGCCGTTGACTTTGGGGATAATTAACTTCAATATGTCAGAACAAAAGTTCACACTTAAACTGCATTAATGGATAGGACACCTGAGAGTTGTTTTTTGGGTTTTTTTCGATATTACTTGCACAGACAATTTAAATTTTATTCAGTCTTTTAATTGATGAAAATTCTATATAGAACAAAACCTAAAAAAAAAAAATCGTAGACTTCTTCTTTGTAGTGCCCCGTTGCGTAGTGATTAGTGTGTCGGACTATCACGCCGGAGGTCTGGGTTCGAGCCCAGCTTCGAGGACACCTTATGTTTTTTTCAGGGGCACAATCCTCCAAAAGTTTGTTATAAAAAGTGCATCTCACCTTAGTCGTTCGGATTCGACGTAACATTGTAGGTCCCTTCAATCTTGTAGAACTATAATAACGCACACAAAAGGATTGGTTGAGAGTTGTAAGTCACTAGGCCGTGGTTCTTCGGAGCTGTCAGTGCCACTAAATTTATTTATTTTTACACTTTTCTAAATTAACAAAAAGTAAAAAAACACAATTTGGACACATTTAAAAAAGTGACCTAAATATGAACCACTCCGGATTTTGTATGCAAATCCCCATAACATAAGTAAAAATTTAATTTGATGTTCACGATTTTAATTTTTAACTGTCTTTTATATGTTTTTCATTGTTCATATCAATTTTTGTATTTCGAAATAGTTTAGAGAATTTACTTGTTCAAAACTGAAAAAAAAACGATCTCGTCATATGAATGTTTTTTTTAAAAACAAAACTGATTATTGATGTGGGTATAGGTGTAAGGATTTTGAATTATTCAAACTTGGGCGTAACTTTTGCTTACTACGCATCAGTCAGTCTATACATATAATAATAAGCAACACTCCCTTCATAATGAACAATCAAACTTATAACACAAAGCCACGGCATGAATAATAATTATAAGACAATCAGGATGTAAGCTTAGTTAAAATAAAACTATTTTCAAAGAAAACCCTTAAAAATATATTTTTGTCTACCTATACATAATAATCGAAGGCATGTCACGTATATGTAAGTAGGTACATTGTACATAATGGTGTAAATAAAACTTGCCAGACCTGCAGAAACATTATCCTCAAATATTTTTCTACTAATGGCCACAGTTTTATTACACACAAAACAATACAGTTCGATTAAGGATATATGACTGGGATCAGGATGGGTCGTCGAACAAATTCGGTCTGAAAAAGATGTGATGTCAAACCATACACATAAATGTATACCTATAGATATAGAAAGGTATAACAAGACTTGTCCTCTTGTTCTTGGTTTGCCTTTGTTGTGTTTGTATTTGTATCCGTTTCCTTACAATGCAATGTAACATACGCAAGAAAATAATTGTCTCTTGAGATTCGACCTTTAAGCTTTAACTCAAACTCAAACGAAATGTGAGTAAAAAGGATAACCATTACTTAATACTAAATGTTCTTTTCATGTAAGGATTGAGCACTGGATTATGGGATTATTTAGTCGGAATGAAGTGGGTCCCGTGAAGTGTTTTCTTTTTTTGGCGTTCGCGTGGGATGTTAGGTATATAAAAAATTATTTCTCAACGAAAAGCATTTTACCGCTATACGAATGTTTTTGTATCATCTAAAAATAAATATTCTATAAAACTTTTTATACAACCTGCGCTGCGTTTGAAATTTGCTCTCTCAAATACGATAAATAAAAGTGAAAGAAATATAAACTGAACAGCCATTATCAGGGGAGTTGCCTTTAGCTTGTTTAAACTTTCCAACGACAATACAACTCATGTATTATAAGGGAATTGAAATGTTTAAAATAAGAATTATTTGCAGCGGTTTTAATACAACGACAAGGAACAGACAGTAGAGGAACATGCTATTTAGTGGGGCGGCTGAGGTAGCTGAAAGATTGTGCACTTTGTGATAAAAGCATCAAATTTTTACCACTGATAGATAACCACAAAAAAAAAAACAGATTCTTAGATATTGGGCAACTTTGAATTCCCGACCTTGAGGTGGGCGGGCAAATTTATGAAAAAAAAAAATACTTACAATGTAAAAAAAAATATCAAAAAGCAACGGCAGCACTAACAATATCGTGCCTTATTTTTTTTATAGCCAAGAACTCATTCTTTAATTTTGTGTTTAAATTAAGTACTTAAAATAAATTATAGTTTAAAAAAATGATGTACAAAATTTTATTTTATTTTTCGATGGTGGAAATAGTTTTAAGTTAAAAGTTAAAAACCAGAAGGGTGTAAGCATTTTAGTTTTCCAAGAATATATTATTCAATTATTGAAAATAACAAATTTTTTTTAGCAAAATCTTGTTTCGGTATTTATTATATTCAGGAAGAAGTCCAGTCAATGAATAGCTTAAAAGGGGTTGTAGAGTGAGTGAGCAGGGACCTAAACCCTTCAGAATATTGTTCAGGCTACTTAAAAAGTTAACATACTAAAAGTCCTGACTTCTGGGAGGTGAGTCGGAGGAGGAGGAGGAGGGGTATAAATATTCCCTTTTTGGGACTTACGCTTATACCACGGAATTGGTACGTTGCGTTGTAGGGAAGAATTCTCTAAACCTACATTAAAGACCACCAAAGGGCCATGGGCATTTTGGGCCCATTTTCAACACTGCTCAACAGTAATGAAACTTATGTCATATAAAAGCGTTAAGAGAGCATTATATTTCATTATATGGCAGCTAAATCTAAATCGAGCGCAAAAAGGGTGTTTTGGTGCATTTACTTTTTTTATAAAATGCATACAAACACCACTTTTGCGCTCTCTCTACGCTTGCATATGACATAAGTTTCACTGTTGAGCAATTTTGACAATACTTACACAACTGGTCCATACAACATATCGTCCCCTCAAAAACGAAGTGGCTTATCTCAAAATCTAGAGTCTTGCAAAAAAGATTTTTGAAATAATTTTGAGTCTTAAAAATGAATTTTCGTCTAGAGTTTATGCGAGGAGGCAAAAGTCGGAGAACAAGAAACAATTAGTTTTTTTATCATAATTCGCAAAAACGCAAAAGAAAAAAAATTAATGTGTGTGTAAGCGAAAAAAAAATATTGTACACAAGCTAACACGGGCTCCCAGGTATAGGCATCCCTTTATTATATTTGTATTGTTAAATGTATAAGTATCTTTGCTTTATTATTTTTATTATGTATGTATTCTCTGAGACACTCTGTGTTCATCGAATAACACGAAAGAAGAGTCACTGAGTCAGTCATTTATCTACCTCGCTAGTATAAAGACGTGTTCCGCTGTTGTTATAAATAAAGATATACCTAATTATTAAATATTCAAATCGAGTGTTCATTTATTTTGAATCCAAAAGGTCTTATCCGCCGTCCTTAAGTACAAGCAGATCCGTTAAGTACTTACGGAGAAAAGTGTACCGGCAGTTTATCCTAAGCGTATTAATATATAGATAAAATTTAATTTATAACAAAGGTCACAAAAATCAAAATCATAAAGCTCTACTTTATCTTTTAAATAATTGTGCAAACCTTTAGCATTAAAACTTACAAAACTAAAAATTATATATATAAATATATACCTAATTATTAAATATTCAAATCGAGTGTTCATTTATTTTGAATCCAAAAGATAAGAATCTGCTGTCTTAAATGTGTTTTATATTTTTAAATTTTATTGTTTTCAATTCTTTAAAACAAAATGTATGCAATAAAAAATTATTTGTACGAAAGACATCACCGTCGGCAACAAATCAATTACATGAAATTTTATCGAAATTGATGGTTTTTTTTTTTTTTTTAATTAAAATTATCACTTTTTTGCCAAAAAAAAAACTTTTTCAAAAAAATTGTTTGTTTGTTTTGTTTTTCAAGTAGTAATTTTAGAACCTTAAATTTAGTCTAAATCAGCGTACTAATTCAAAAGGTAGTTGGTGTAATGGTTCCATGACAATTACCGTTTATAAGTTGATTCTGAAAAACATTTCCAACTAAATGGTGATGTCCATTGTAAACAAATCACTCACATAAAACTTTATCAAAATGGGTTGTACGGTTTCCTTTCAACAAGTTAAGCTTTTAAAATACCAAAAACGTTCAGAATTTAAAGCGAATCAACGAATCAAACAGTTTTTAATGTTGAGCAAGGAAATGATCTTATTGAACATTTCGTTTTACATTAAGAAAAGATTTTTCGGAATGACAATTCCAGATGTTCAAGCTTGGACAAACGAGTACGAATGTTTAAACAATATATTATGTATAGTAGCTTATTCGTTTACACGAAAAAAAAAACCGAAAAGATTGGTTATAGTGAAGAGGGGGCAAGAGGGACCAAGGGACAGAAAGTACTAAACCAATTTTTTACTTAGTTTTTGTCACTATCTTCTTTTCAACAAAAAAGATTTGTGTGAGACTTTTGTTTGGGGAATACATCAACGAGTTTCCTTAAATTTTTAAATTTTGCTAAAAAAACATTTATTTTTCAAATACTTAGTGTTCAAGCATTCTTAAGTGTTTCATTCAAATTAATTAAAAATAAAATGCAGGAAAAGTTATGTTCAAAGAGGAAAAACGGTAAAACCGTTTTTTTTTTTTTTTAGTTAAAAAGTCCTAGTGGGGAAAAAAGAACCACAGCTTTGTGAGGCGAAACAACTACTGGTCCGTTTTGCCAAAAACGTTCACGAACCTTGTAAAATGTAAAATCTCTGTACAATTTTCAAAAACACCATTATCAAATCGTGCTTTGAAATCCATAATGTTTTTGTTATATCAAATTAATAATGAAACATACAGTTCCATAAAAAAGCGAAAAACTGAGAAGTTTATAACGTGAGCAACGAGGTAATATACGAACGTTCAGACGGTATAGAGTTCGCAAATGGAATGAATTAACGATGTAGATGTTTCTGAGTAAAAGCATCGATGCATCGTCGATGTGTCGGGGCATTAAAACATTAATATTTATGTACAAAACATCGCGATGTTATTCAAATCGATATATCGTTTGCATCTCTAGTTTTGGCAGCTTATTTTAATTTTTTTCGTATAGGTACCTATCTTTCTATATATATGTAAGTAAAATAAAACAAAAGTAAAAATATAAATAAAAAAAAAAAACATTTAAATAAAAAAACCGATTATAAATTATTTATTCTTAGATATTTGTCATTTTATATCATGTGTCCAATAACGCATTTATATTTATAAGAAGCAAATAATAAACTTTTCAACAGAAATCGCATTAGGTATAAGTGTTTTGCACTCCACAAACATTAAAGTAAACGTATGTATAGCTTCTATAGATACCTTTAAATGTGTATTTGCAATTTAATATAAATATCCTTTTACGGTCTACTTCATTTTCTTTTGTCCCTTCGGAATAAAATATTTCATTTTTGCCTTGAAACTATTCAAAACACTTGGCAATCAAATTATTGAAATATTTTCTATATTGCTCTCAGGGCAAATAAGTAAAGTCTCATAAGGTTTGGAAAATATTATATCAACCTACATGAAAATATGTATATGTGTTAGATGATAACCAATGTGTGTGTCTTATTGTCACTAAAGCAGATGCAAAAAATAAAAACAAAACTTTATACTTATACCCAAGAGAAAACATTGGAGATATGGAATAAATTTTCTATGGATAAAAATCGCCCTTAATATGTAATTCAACGTAAAATCCTCTTATTCCATAAACCTAGCGTGTTTCACGTAGGGGAGCATTTGGAAACAAAGACTTTTTTACATACGAAAGGTAGGTAGGTACTTGTTTCACGCAAATGAAAAAATTCACAAATATATTTCGTAATCAATACTCTAAATCATTCTGTATACATAAACTTATGTATAATATTGGTATAAAACAATATTTGATTTACAGTTTGCAATAGAAACCAATATTGATTAAAAGAAAAATAAATTTGCTAATATTAATTTGGGGTAGAACGATCCTATACGGAAAAATGTTTTGTGTATTTTGACTACTGTCGACAGGTAAAATGTAGGAGAAAGGTTAATAATATCATTAAGTTTATACACATAGCAGGATCAAGATGGTTTCAAACTCCAAGCCAAAGTAGATGTCGCTAAATAAGCATATCGAGTAATTATTATTCCCTAATACCCTATCAAGAAAAACACTCAAACAGAACCGAACAAAATTCTTCTGCAAACATTTGTATTTGTTTTCCTTTATTTTTCTTGCCCTTTTAATCAAGAATAATTGCTACAAGAGTAAAAAAAAAAACAAGACGATAGTAACGACATCCTAAGAGCAGTATTTGAAACTTATACATGATTTTCTCTATGTGTATAAACTCAATGGTACGCAGCAAACATTTTCGTTCGTAAATGAATCATAAATGCTTCACAAAAATTAAGAAATCATTCGAAAATGAATTCGATTTGAATCTTTTTAATGACCCATTTATGATTGGGGAATATGAAATATTCCCGAATGTAAGTAAGGCGCTTATATATTTACTTTAGTGGTCAATAAATGAACGTTTTCTGAATAATATAAATGAGCGGAAAATTATTCAATAAAACGAAGATATATGGGATTCAATTATTTATTTAATTGAATATTAATCGAATCATTTCTAAATCATTAAAATGACTCAGAAACGATACCAATGCGCACCTTTTCTGAATCATAAGAGACCCGAAAATGATTAATTAAACGAAGATATATTGGGATTCAATTATTCATTTAATTGAATGTTAATCGAATCATTTCTAAATTATTAAAATGACTTAAAAACGATACCAGACTT
Source organism: Baccha elongata (assembly GCA_951217065.1). NCBI lineage: Eukaryota > Metazoa > Arthropoda > Insecta > Diptera > Syrphidae > Baccha > Baccha elongata. Next base: position 197,784,980 of record OX578272.1, on the reverse strand, counting down.
AAAAAATGACTTAAAAATCAGACCAGTACAGGGTATTTTTTCTGAAAATACATAAAGCTTATAACGTTGTGTTAGTCGCAAAAGTAAAGTGATGTCGATAATTTTTAATCTATGCTTAAAATCATGAAGAAATACTGTTTTTTTTTTAATTTAATTTGATTCATATTGTTTCATTCTCCTGTCGCGACAAGGTCCCGTTATCATAACCCCCTTCCAAAAAAAAAAGTATCTTGCTGTGCACATTCGCTTGCATTTATTTATGAAGGATCTTCCAAGCGATCCTCTTTTTAAGATTTGCTTTAGCGCATTCATATTTAAATCACAAAAATTAATGAAAATCGAATCTCTTTTTTTTTTTTAATTATTTTACCCCTTTCAGGTAAGAATTTTTAGATTTTGTGTGCACTTTCAGAATTTTTTCACTTAAATGATTGTTTTTCGAATTAACAATATTCAGATTTCCTGAAGAAAATCTGAACCTTCAGAAAAATGTTTGCTGAGTATTATATTATAATATGAAACCTATTGGCAATTTAAAACCCCCTTAAACTTAGTTAGTTAGTTAGTTGTTAACTGTTATCTTTCAAAAAAAAATTTTTAACGTGATGTAGGATGTTATACACAGTTTGTGGTGGTTTTTGAAAGTTTATATCTAAAAAATTACTTATCAAAACGTCTGTGTATATATAGAAGACCATATTTCGTTTTGATATACAGAAGGTAATAAACGTGAATATGCTAGTAACATTTCAATAATACATTGTTATAATTGAAGAGACATTGGCGGAAATTTATAGTCAAGTTAACTCAAAACTAAACAAAATTTAGTTTGACACTAAGCTGAAGTTATATACATACAGTTTCAGCCTATTGCTTTAACTTGACTATAATTTTGCGCTGATTTTACAGTTCACTTTTTGTTCTTGATATTGCTTAATATAAATGTAACAAATGCAGGTTTGTTATTGTATTTTAATGCCTATGTTGAAAACACTTGTAACCAATTTATCAATGTTCAATAAAGATTCCTTTGCCACGACCCAATGATGTTCATAGACATGAACGAAAAGTCGTGACAGAAATATTTTTTTTTATTTGACATGAAATCGGTTTTTTAAACATGATATTCAAAAGATAATTGGGCCTATTCGGCGAGATCTTTTATTCTGTTATTCTGTTTTGAATTTCCATACAAAAGTTTAAGTTGTCAAAAAATCTTTTATGAATAACAGATTTGGTATTCGGCATGCTTAATCTGTTATGAAATCTTTTAAAAAATCTGTTATGAACTGTCTCAAATTCGAAAATTCAAAAAATCTTTTATGAATAACAGATTTGGTATTCAGCATGCAAAAATCTGTTATGAAATCTGTCAGAAATCATAAAAGAATAAAAGATACATTTTCGAGGTTTTAATAATAAAAGATATCAACAAAAAATAAAAAATAAAGAAAAAATGGATATTTATATTTTATTTCGTCAACGAAATGCTATTAAAAGGAGACAAATGTAAGTTATATATTAAAATAATTAACTGAAACAAAATAAATAAACGGAAACAAAATTTTAAGACGCGAACACAGAAAACTTTTGCTGGAATTAAGACTAAGAAGTAGCCCTTTTGATCTTCCGGATACTCGGTTCATCCAGCTGTTTAGGTTGGATAAATTGAATGCAAGGATTGTTATTGACAAATTGCAACAATTTACGCGACCTACAAATTCGACAATTCCTTTCCCAATTCAGGTAAAATAATTAATAAAATGCATTACATAGTTCTCACATACATATCTATAATATACATTTATATTTATCTTTTTTTAGTTTCTTTCAACAATGCATTTTTATGGATACGAATCGTACCAATCTTCAATTGGAAGTACCCACATTTTTGGACTTTCACAGCCAAGTGCATCTCGGTCCATTCAGGTCGTTACCGACCTCATAAACACCCACCTGCTGAACGACTCTATAAAATTCCCTGTTGGTACTCTTGAAACAGCAGAGATAAAAAGGCAGTAAGTTTTTATTAATTAAACTATAAAATTATCTGTGATATACATAATTTATATTTATCGACAGGTTTTCAATAAAATTCAATATGCCAAGCATTATAGGCGTAATTGATGGTACTCCACATACCAATTGTCGCTCCGCCTCAACATAATGTTGATGCGCCAGGGCATTTGTATGTAAATAGAAAAGGGTATCACAGCCTCAATGTATTGGTAATAACAGATGCTAAGTTAAAAATATTGTTTGCCGATGCGAGATTCCCAGGCTCTGTTCACGACTCTGCAGTATGGACGGTTTCACCTGTATAAGAAGATTGCTAAAAGCTGCATTTACGTCTGCAGAAAATCAACAATAACATATCATTGGTACTTAAATATGTACCTTATTAGTAATATGTTTGTGATTTATTAATTTTTTTGTTGCTTCACTAGGTGATTCTGGTTTTCCACTAGAACCGTGGTTATTCACCCCAATTAATAACCCCCCACAAGGTTCACTTGAAGCTGCGTTTAACAAACGGTTTTTGTCAACGAGAAACTCTGTGGAACGCACTTTTGGTGTTATTAAAAGCCGATTTAGATGCTTATCACGCCAAAGAGTTTTATACTATTCGCCTGAAAGGGCAGCAAAAATAGTATATGCGGTATTTTGTATTCATAACATGTTCACCATGGGCGAAGAACAATTTGTTGAGGATGCAGATGAAACAATTGAAACATCTGAAAATGAAAATGACGATGTTAATAACACAAGAGATCGCAGTGAATGGCACAGCCTTGGGTCTCGAGTTCGAGAACGATATGTCGTAAATTTGAACTGAAAAAAAAACATACATATACTAGCCCAAGGAAGTTTTTTTTTAACAAATTTCTTCACAATAAAAAAAGATTTTAAAATAAATTAATTTTGTTTATTTTATTTATATCTAGGTACTAAACATACTTATACATATGTAGTTAACGTACTTATACATTATTTTACTGTCTATTAAGTATTGCCATAGTCAGCCTATCAATGGCTGCATGAGTGGCTGTTTGTGCTGCAGTTAGTTGGTCAATAGCCGCTGCAGTGCCTAATTGTGCCTCGGTTAGCTGTTCAATGCTAGACACAACCTTGTCTAGCTTGCCACACATCAATTCAAATTGAAGATCCTTCTTCTCCTCGGAATGCTGCATGAGCTGAATAAGGTCATCATCTGTTCATAGAAAATATTTTTTTATTTTATGTAAATATTAGGTTCAAATTGCTTAAACTTACCTTGAGTTTTCGTGGTTGTTTTTCCTCGATGTTTTGGTTTAACAACGACTACATCCTCCACATCCTCCACACCCAACACCAAACCATTACCGTCACTAGCATCAACTTGATTTTCTGTGACAGGTTGTTCTTTCAAATTGAAACTTTGTTCAAATTTAGAACAACCTGCCACAGAAACATTTGTGTGGCCATCGACCACAATACGGCCCCAGCAGGCCATAACTCTCTCCTCCAAATCATTAAAATCTTTTTTCTTTGGAGACCCACCTCCAGTTTTTTTAAATTCTGCTCTTTGCAGTCTTAGTTTATGCGTAACTGCATATCGCCAATTATCAAAAGTCTAAATAAACAATAATTTAAAATTAAGTTTGTATGCACATTATTTGTGAACAATTTTTCAAAGTTACTCACTTTTTTCCATCCCTCCACCGTGTTGTGGGCACCGTTGGTACTGTTGAGGAGTGCAGCTAATGTCTCCCACAGTGATTTTAACGATAAATCACAATGTTTTTTTTCTACCATCTCCCTGTTGGCTTCTAAAAAGGAGCAATAAATTTCTTTTTGTTCTGTTGAGAACTTTTTCTGTCTTCGCCCTTAAAAAAAATGACAAAATTCGTATTAGCAAGATAGTATAAAGGTTGTAAAATTTAATTTCATAGTATATAATTAAAATAAATGTAAATACATACTTTTTTCTTGGTAATTATCCATTTCTCTTGTGCTTGCAGTTATATAAGCTCGAATGACACTTCAGAGGATACTTCTTTTTTTCAAATTTTAAACATGAAAGACACGGCATATTGAGAGTACTTTATACCTACAGTAAACATACTTGTTAATTTAAAAATATTTTTTTTTAGTTCACAACTGAGACTATCGTAGTTGCAAAAGCTGACATTGCATTGAACCCACCAAAGCACATATCGTTGTATGACCAGATTACTGCCTTTACTTGTACACCTAATGTTTTTTTGAGGGACACTGCCTCTTTTGAGGATTTTTAACGCAAGAGTATCATTGTCATGTGCATCTCACCTTAGTCGTTCGTTGTAATCCCAAGAAAGGTGCGAAATGCTTCAGTCATTCCTTTTATAAAATAATTCAACCGCAATGCCGTCAGTACACCCTCGGCTTTTTGACTGTTACAAAACAGTAATCTGTATAAGAAACGAACTACCATTTAACCATTTTTTAATAAAATTTTTATATTACACTGCTTCAATTAAAACACTGGCCATATACAGATAGACACAACTTTAAGTCGATCACTTTATTTCAGTCTGAAAGCTAAAAATTACAGGTCAACGATGATAAAAGTGTGACTAGACTCAAATATGAATTATTAATTTTCTACAAACTACTAAGTATTTATTAAATTCACATCTTATTTCATTTCACAGAACATAAAAATAATTTTTACAATATAAACAAATATCTAATACACAGCTAGTTCCTTTAAAAAGCTTTTGATTATGCTCAAGAAAATATCTCACATTTTGAGGCAAACCTGACTCAGCAAACTTTGGAATCTGCTTTCATTAATCTTTGAATCTTCGGAATCTGCTTTCATTAATCTTTGAATCTTCGGCTTCTAAATCTTATTTGTGCAATTTTTTACCCATTGCCAACAGCTCGGCATATTGTGATACAATAGGATCTCGGTTACACGAAGCAGTCGCAATAACATTGTTTTCCCCGTCCAAGTAATAAGCCACAAATTTCAGATCCTTGATATTTCTCACAATTTTAATATCTGTCGGTTTCCCGAAACCGGAATATCTGAAACTCTTGCCAAATAACATGGTCCAAAAATATGGGACAGCTTTGCGTTCTTCAGCCTTTCCAGCCATATTCATAGCTGCGATGCGTCCGTGGTACTGAGCTAGTTGGTAATGTCCAATTGTTGCACGTTCATTTTCGATTGTATAGACCGGAGAATTAGCGATGTCACCACCCACATATATAAATGGTTCCATAGGGACCAATGCACTAAAATGCCCTCGGGTGTATCCAAGAGCAATCGGTGATTTAATGCAGAAATTTTGATCCCACAATAGTGGCAAGTACAAACCTATTTACAAAAATATATTCTTAATCAGAAAAAAAAGAAACAATAACACACTTACCTTCAAAACGAGCAACTCCAATGTCTGCACCACGGAAACTTTTCACATACTTGACGCCGTACACGATTATTGGTCTACGAAGTATATATGCCAATGTAAAAATGTGCAACTGCTCCAAGGAGGAGCCAGGTTGACTTGCAAGTGACAACAATGTGCTCCAGTCTTCTTCCCACTGTGCTTCCTCTAAAGTGTATTGATTTATGGCTGCTTGTATCATTTCATATTCCCTCCATCGTGAATAAAACCTGGAAATTAATGTATTAAGGGTGATTAACAATTAATGGGCGAAAACAATCTTACACTGGCCCACATTGATGGAGACTGTCAGCCAAAGCCCTTCTAAGAGTATTGTCTCGATCAAATACACCCCAAGTGGATTGCATTGCTGAATCTAAAAGACAATCGCCATCACTACGATTCCAAAGCACAAATAATCGCGAACCTAAACGAGCTGTTATTTCTAAGCATCAATTCAGAGCAGGAGGAGGAGTTTCTAGTTGCTTTTGAGCATCACGGTCTAATAGCTCATCGTATAGTTGCTCCTGGATAGGTATTGGTATTCTTCGATTTCTACTGGTAAGGCAAAGGTAGCATGCTCCTGGACGTAATGACAATTGAAGAGAGATTTTCGCATTCGTAGGGTGTTTGCAAAGTGCCGACGTATATCAGCAGCTAAATCTGGAGCCACATATGACGGGACCCTTTCTATTCCGGGACCAGATCCAGATATTTGGGACAAGAGCATTAGCAGCATTTCTTCGTGATGGAAACGAATTGCCAAGAGGAGCCAGGTTGACTTGCAAGTGACAACAATGTGCTCCAGTCTTCTTCCCACTGTGCTTCCTCTAAATTGTATTGATTCATGGCTGCTTGTATCATTTCATATTCCCTCCATCGTGAATAAAACCTGGAAATTAATGTATTAAGGGTGATTAACAAAAATGGGCGAAAATAATCTTACACTGGTATTTAGTTTCTCGGTTGCGTATCTGAAAGAAAAACAATTTGATATGAGTTATGCAAAAAAATAATTAATCCCAACTAACCTGTGTTTGATGAATGAATTTTAGATTCTCCAGCATTCATTCAGCTCTACATATTTTAGTTTATTGATTTATAAATCTTCCAATAAACTTTTCACAATTTTTGTTTTGTTTTTAATTTTTTTTTCTGACAGCTCGTAAAAGATTTTAGTTCTGTTTCCTTGGATTATAAAAGATTTTCGTTTTCGAAGTTCCATAGAAGATTTTTATAAAAGATCGAACTTCTGAATACCAATTATAAAAGATCTTTTATGGTGGCTATCTTTTATGATTCATAACAGAAAATTATAACAGAATAACAGATTTTGCCGAATAGGCCCAAATACTTTTTTCACCCAACTAACAATTTAACTTGTATTAGGTTCAACACAAGCTATTTTCAGACTGCTATAGATATAGTAAAAGGCTTTATACAAGTTATTTTGGCGCACATTGCGCAAGCTATATAGCTCCTATAAGACTTTTGGTGGCAGGTTCTATATCAGGAAATAGCTTTTCAAGAAATGCAATTGGTTTGCCTCTGCCAGCCATTCTGTGACAGCTAATGCCAATAGCTTGCTTTGGATGTTATAAAACGGCTCCATACAACCCATTTAATGACAGCTTATACCAAATAGCTTGCCTTGGATGTTGTAAAAAGGCCTTACCCAAGCATTTTAATGACGCCTTTGCTAATAGCTTGCTTTGGACGTTGTAGAAAAGCCTTACCCAATCCATTTTATTAATGACAGCTTGCCGTAAATGTTTATATAATGCCTTATAAATGCCATATTAAGAAATTAAATATAAATGTAGGTATTAGCACATTAAGCAATATTTTTATTTTTGTATTTGTATTTTTAGATATTTCCTCCTTAGCAGTCAGGGCCCAAAAATATTTTGACTGTATTCTGTAAAGATTGAAATTATATTTTTAATAAAAAAAGAAAAGTGTTTATTTACCATGGATTTTGAATTCAGAATTGAGAACTTCCACGCACCACTCCAGCACTCTCCCTCTACGCCACATTGTTGTTCAGAAAAATATGATGCGAAGAAAATGATATGAAAAAAATGTTAACGGTGAAGGGAGAGAAATAATTATCTTTATTAGTTTTTTCATATTTTCATTTTAATAAATTATTTTTGTAAGCACTTCTTTTCGGTTTAATGATTTTTGATACTTACATTTAGTTTTTTTCTTTAGAACTGTAATGTTGTTACTAAGAGGTTATTTATAAGACTGACAATTGACATACAAAGCAGAATAATTAATTTCGTATTAAGGATTTATAGGCAAGCTTTTCACAAGTTGTTTGCATTGACTTGTCGTGGTGAGCCCTATAGCAGCAATTTTCTTTAAAATTATCAGTAAACAACTTCGGAAGGCCTAAAGCTATTTTGAACCTTTATCTACAAGCTTTGTATAGAGCTTGTCAAACTTTCTTTTAAAGGCCTTAAAGTTTGAAATGTGTTGCTTGCGAAAATTTGGCTTATAAGAGCCCTATACTAGCTATTGCTTGCCAAATTCTAAAGTTTGAACCTTATAAAAGCTAAATTGTTAGTTGGGCAATTATTATAAACCTATGCAAGAAATTTATTAGGTACATTATAATATTCTCTTGACTATTATTTAATATTACATAATGTAACAATCTATAAATTATTTATTAATTAGGCAACGTTATGAATGAATTAATAAATTTAGGGGTTGTGGTGCACTGCGACCTTTAGATTTATTGTGCCCCCTTTGCTAGGGCTGGATGATTGACTCATTCTACAGCTCTTACTCCATCTTAATATCTTTAAGGAATGATAGTATCTGGAGTACTTGTAGAGGGGATAATTCACTCTCCTCTATCTGGTAACTTCCCAGGTGTTTTATTCTTTTGTGCATTTTCGCCCCACACTTTCCTGGAAGGTGGTTTGGCGTTTCTTCTTGGTCGTCACAGAATCTGCATGTTGCACTACTGGATATACCTAGGATATTTAGGTGTCTTTTAAGTTTGCAGTGACCACTGAGGAAACCCGTTAAGATTCTAAGTTTGTTTCTACTCAGGTTTATTCAAGCTTTAGATCGTTTTTGGTTATAGTTCCCATGAAGCATTTTGGCTTGTCTCAGTTTAGGGAGTTCTTTCCAGTTTTTGGATCTTTTTGCCTCCTCTTCCACTTTGATTTGATTTTTATCACATTTTCACCTATCGTGTAATAGGGTTCCGGCCCAATCAGGGGTGCCACTGCCCCTGCCTTACCCAAAACATCAGCTTCCTCATTTCCCTCAACTCCAACATGTCCTGCACTTACCTGCTCCAGTTCCCTCTTTTGCAAAACAGATGATTGCCCCCTTGGAAGAACTTTCAATTGCTATGTGTAATGGCGTCAGGTAAAGAATGACTTCCATTGCTGCTGTTGAGCATGTTCTCATTGCTCCAGTTATACATAAGCAAGCGAGCCTTTGCACTTTTTCTAATGTTTTCATAGTGTTTTCAAGTTCGGTTCTTTTGTGCCACACAACCGCACCATTAGTGATTATGGGTCTGATCACCATGGTATACATCCATCTTAGGATGTTTGGTTTGCACCCCCATGATTTACCTGCAAGTGTCTCTTGCATATCATAAGGGCTTTCGTGGCGTTCCCGACAGTAATCTTTAAGTGTTTGTTGAAAAGGAGTTTGCTGTCTAGTGTTAAGCCCAGATATTTGACCTCCTTCTTCAATTCTATTACTTCATTGTCTAACCTGATAGTCTTTATGTATATGCTTAAGAAGTCTTTTATTCGTAAATGGTATTATTGTGGTTTTTGCTGGGTTTATGTTCAAGCCCACTGATATGCATCATTTTCTTGTCATTGACAACCCTCTTTGAATTATGTCACAGAGAGTTTCCTCAAATTTCAAAAAAGCTATTAAAACAATGTCATCGGCAAAGCCTATACATCGTATGCCATTAGTAGTTAAGCATTCAAGCAACTCATCTACAACAAGACTCCACAGCAAGGGTTACAATACCTCTCCCTGAGGACAACCTCTTGTCGTGATTATTTTCTGGGTGCTTGACCCGGCATGTGCTTCTGCCGTTCTTGTACATAGCATCTCACCAATCTATCGTGTTATAGTATTGGGTACATTCTTTCTCATGAGAGCATTTTTTACTGCATCATGAGAGGTGTTATCAAAGGCACCTTCTATATCTAGGAAGGCACATATTGCCGTTTCTTTTGATTCTAAAGCCCTTTTTATGGTATTGGTGAGTTCGTATAGAGCAGTCTCAGTTGATCTGCCTGCTCTATAAGCATGTTGTCTATGATTCAGTGGCAAAATCGTTAATACTTCTGATCTTATGAAGTTATCAATTACCTTTTCCAGTGTCTTCAGAATGAATTATGTTAAGCTTATTGGCCTGAAAGACTTAGGATGTGTAGTATCTTTTTTTCCTGTTTTAGGGATGAAGATAACTTTTGCTCTTCTCCATAGACTTGGTATGTACCCAAGTGCTATGCTGTTTCGAAACATGCTGATTAGATATGGCATGATTAATTCTTTCCCATTTTGTAGTAGGGCTGGAAAGATCCCATCTACTCCCGGTGACTTAAAAGGTTGAAAGGTACTAATTGCCCAATCAAGTCTTTTTCCTGAACAGATAGTTTTAGCTATCGTCCATTCGACTCTGTTAGGTTTCAGAGAAATTGTCTCAACGCTATTACTTTCCATTGGTAAACTGCCTGGAAAGTGTGTACTTAGAAGCAAATTTAATCTCTGCTCGTTATCTTCTGTGTAGCTACCATCTGGGTAACGAAGTGCTACAGATTTTATTGTTGTATCTGGTGCTAGAGCTTTGTGCAGTCTTGCAGCTGCTGGTGTAGAGCCAATGCTCTCACAGAATTTTACAAAGCTGTTTCTTTTGGCTCTTCTTATTTCCCCAATATATTTGTTAAGCTCTTCAGAATATCTATGCCACTCACCAGTTCTTTTGGCCTGGTTAAAGAGTTTCCTCACTTTGGTTCGAGAGATTAGAGTTCCACCACGGTGCATCTGCCCATTTTTTTGTGGTTTTAAGTGGGCAACTGAGTTCATAGGCCTCATGGATTGCACCACTTAGCTCATTTGATATATTCTCTAACCCAAGGTGACTATTTGTTGTTCTAACTGGACCTATTCTTTCTAAGTTTGATTGAAGATTGTTTTTGTATAGGGCCCAGTTTGTTTTCTTTGGATTCCTTCCAGAGTCATTCTCTGTTGAAAGGCCATTTATGAAAACCACAATAATTCTGTGGTCAGACATTGAGGGTTCATTGGAGACTCCAATACTTAATTCTTTTCTTAATCTTTTCTTACCCTAGTTACAAAAGTGGGGACATTCCCTACATTATATATATCTAGGTTTTTCTCGATAATAAAATATAAAAGGTACTCACCCTTTTTATTCACATCGTTACCCCACGTAGTGTGGTGGGCGTTCGCATCGCATCCAACTAACATCGGTAGTCTTTTGGTGTTACAATAATTCGCCAGTTTTTGTACGTACTTTCGGAGGTGGTGTGTTTTCATCATCACCATCGAAGTAAGCCGATGCTATAACCATCGTGCGGGGATGGGCCTGTATCGGCACCAGATCCCGCGTCAAAAAATCTGAAAGACAAATAAAGTTAATATTGTTTCTGATAATTATACATGCTCTGGGCGAATCTAATCTCGTGTCCCATAATACCTGCGAGTCCTTACATGAAAGACCTCTTACTTTCCCCGTTTATCCAGGGTTCCTGGATCAGCGCTAGCCCTTGGTCATCCTTCACAAATTTCCTTGCTATTACGGCCGAAGCCGCTTTAGCGTGATGTAGGTTTATTTGGGCTGCCCTGGTGCTGATCCCGTTTGTGAACATCTGTTTTTTTTTTTTTATTTTTTGGGGGCCACTGCCCCCTCATCTTCAAGAAGATGTAACTCTTCTTCCTCAGTAGGAAGAATTTCGTCAACGAAGTCGCCTAAGCTGGGAGAGAGGTCCATGCCCTCTATTTCTGCATATAGATCACTTACTACTGGCTCTGGATTTGGTTCTGGTTCTGGTGTTTTCGAACCTGTTTTTGGAGATTTCGGTAGTTCTTGAGATTTGGGCTCTACCGATAGCAAAGATGGGGTAGGCGGAACTGATTCGGAAACCTGTCTTTCTCTTTTCTTTTTCCTTACCTACCTCTTCATGACCAGGTGTTGGTATAGCGATTTTCAGGACTATTGCTTTCGCATTTTCTGTAGGTTTGGTCTGGTTACTTGACCCAGCTCCAGTCGCCTTTCTTAAGTCTGCAACAGTTATTTTGCCAAACTTGTAATGCAGTTCGTTATCTGCTTTGCCAATGGCTTCTGCTGACTGGTCATCAAAACCAACCAATAGCAACTGACCGCTTTGCTGCTTAGAACTTTCCAAGCGGGTATATTGAGGCCTTCATTTTGCGCTTCGATAAGTGCTAGCGATTTCTGGTCCTCTTGCCTAGTGCTTCTTGGAAGGAACATGGTTATCGTGCGCATCCTTGTGATTTTATCTCCCAAGCACGATGTCAACTCAATTCCCTTCCAAGCGCTTAATTTCGCTGCCTTTTCTTCCAACCAATTTGCTGTATTTTGGTCAGCGCAATCAACTACGAGCAGGCCCGTTTTGAAGTGTATGCCTTCAAATTTGAGCTTATGCCCCCACCCTAAGGAAACCTCCTCTATTAATGCTTCCTCTAGGAGCGTTAGCTTGGAAGTGCTTAGAGTTATCTGAAGGTATTACTTGGCCAATACTGCAACTCTTACTATTTTGGTAGCATTGGCGTAAGATTGTTGTTTTTTAGACTCGTACCACGCTGGTGCGGTGCTTGGGCCCGCTGCTGTAGGCAGAGCTGTAGTTTTGGGTTTCTTAGACCCGTGCCTTTCAGGAGGAGTGAAGTGGCTACTGCTCCTCTTGCCCTGTCTAGGTGTTGTTTGGGGTTCATTGCGTTAGGTGACGATTCTTTCAGGGCAACGTTAAGGGAAACGTTTTCGAAAAAAATAATTATTCGATAAAAAAAAAATGCATTACACGCAGTTATCCACTCTTAATAACAAAATCATTAAAATGTCAAATATTAAAACCAAACATTTAAGAAGTGAATTCATTAAATCCTGTCAACAAAGATATCTTGTTTGCCCTCAAGGAGTAGCTAGGTATAGAAGCATTAAAAAAATGAAATCAAAACTAATGCCTGACACCCTCGTACCATAATTACTACAAAATAATATATTAATTTCGTGCTCCATAATATATAAGTTTGAAGTAAGGTATAAGGCAGACGATGCTAAAGGTTTTATTATGGTTAGGTAGGTACATTCATTTATTGACATTTATTGGGTTGAACTTCATGTTTTGGGTTTGTTTTGGGTCGCCAGGGAGAACTTAAGGCCCTTATCGATTTAATATTATATAAGGATGCCACTTAGTTTCTATTATTTTGTCCCGTCGCATTGAAAAATCAAATAGAGCTCTTTCGAAGTCTTGGCCTCTATCTTGATGTTTTATAAAGGAAGACACTTCTGGTTGTTATAAGAAACAAAAGTTAAAGTCTTAAAGGAAATTATTGAACGAATACACTTATAAAGGGTTCGATTGTCTTAAGTCTTTGGTGGTTTTCTTGACCCGAAAAATCATTAAATTTAAGTTGCATTCAAAGTAAGATGTGAAGAATGAGTAGGTTTTAAATCTATGACGGTGGAGATTAAAATCGTTTTTGAAGGATCTATATTGAGTGTCATTTATAAATGTATTCTTAAGTTGATAATAAGGATCATTTTTTGTCTTATTTTCCATCCACCCTTCGAAAAAGAACAAAATTAAAAGTTTGCCAAAACAAAATTAAGATGTAATAGACTCTTAGTAATTTCTGTTCATGAAAAGGGATTTTGGTACTTTAATGGGCTTTAAATAGATTTATCGTAGGAACATGTACACTGTAAAGGAATGTGTTTTTTTTTCTCCATTATTTCTTAGAAACTCATGGTATATCCTTTGGAAAGGATAATATGATTTGGTGGGATACTAATGAAGTTTTGATAACTTTCAAGGAAGGTTTCATTTTTAAAAGCATTTACTTGTTATAATATCGGATATTAAATCTGGTGGTTATTTAATGGTATAAAATAAGTATCAGCGACTAACTTTTTGTTTAGGAATACAAAAATTAAAAATAGCGAGTTTAATACGGTAGTCACCAATGATTTAACAGTAAATAAGGTTTCAAAATTCTCAGTTAATGGCTGCAATAAAATTTAAAAGCATTAAGATATCTATATACCTTTACAACAAAATATATATAATTTTTTTAGGAAGACATGCTATCAGAAGTTAATTGGAAAAATATATCTGTAACTTATGTGACTTCCTGTACCATATGTTTTTACTTGCTCAATGGGGCAAGTATTATTTCGTTAAAAAAAGAGGTTGTAATCAAACTCGACATTACGATAATCGAGAAGACCAAAAAAGTAGCTTTCGTCATGCCATCCGTCGGTCTGTCTGTATGCGGATGTGCGTATAAGGTTGTCTGTTCACCCAGCTACAGCCTAAAACGGTTTGGCGGATTTGCTTCAAACTTCTTGTGTAGTATTTTTTGATGACTCTCCTAGAGGAGATAAGTTATATGGAAGGTACCCGGCTATAACGGGTACCTTCCATATAATGGTTTTAGTTTTTCCTAATTTTCCGAAAACGGCTCTAACAATTATATACACTAAAAGTGCATTAAATTCACATGTGGAGTACTTGCCCAAGGACTTGTTTCCCAGCACCACTTAACATACCCTCTCAAAATCTGAAGCACTCGAATAAATTTTTGTTCATCATTTTTTATCTCGTCAGAACTGGCTCAAGAACGTGATGCCACTACCACCGCGCAAACATGCAATCGTTATCAGTGACACTTGAATCAATATCTGACGCGCTCGAAGATTTTTGACAGCCAGTATATTGACGCTCCTCCCACCGGTAAAAGCAAATCACCTATAAAACTTTTTTTTCTTTCTTACACCTGATTTAAAAAAATGCAATTGGTTCCAATCGTGGGCTCCCTTGCTACTATTGAGAGTTGTACTTCAAAATCTATAAGAGATCATTTTTCTTTTTATTGTGTTTCCAATCGTAGTGCATTATCAGCTGAATTGAATCAAAGTTTGAAAAAAAAGAATGCAAATGCAAAAACTGCCAAACTTTAAAAAAGCGCAAAAATAATTTTGATAATAGGTATGCATAAAAAAATAATAAGTAAACCATGACTTTAAAGTTAAAACGCGCTCTCCTGAAAAGTTTCTGGCGTATAGAACCAGATTAGAACTTGTTATTTATAATACAAGTTAATTCAAATTCAAACCATACCACTTAGAATTTTTAAATGTATTTCTCATTTTGCATTAAGAACCAAGTCGGCTATAAGTCGGTTCATTTAATCATTTTGTAGTAGGTATAGGTAAGTGGATTTAGTTTCGGGCACTTTATTATCCTCCACCGTTTTTATCAACCATACGATGGTTGAAAAGAAAATAAATAAAGAACAAAATGCCAAACAAAAGTTTTGATGTTCATTTAAGTCTAAATGTAAGGTAAGCTCATGCTTTCACTTCCATTAATGTCAGTGGTTTTCAACTCGTTTGCCAGAAGTAGATAATGTTTTTAAAAGACAAATTAATTACATTTAAAAAATTTTATACCTCCCAAAGTAAACTTTCAAAGGAAAGAAGATAGTTTACTAATTATGAACATTATTAAATCTAAAAGATAAAATAAGAAAAGTTTTTTAATCTTTTCTATCCGTTGTTTTTTTTTTTCAGTTATGACAATTTTTGCTTCTCTTGTGTCCAGCTTATTCCAAAATGTCGTTAAGGGCATCCGTCGGTGGTTGAGGGTGTTAATATAATTTGCCACGAAAGAAACGAAATACCTTTTGGTTGGTCTATCAGGTTTAACTAGCTTTAGTTTCAAATAAATTATGTAAGTTTCTTTTAGGTTTTTATTCTGTTTATAGAAAACTTTCAAGGACTTACGAGACTGTTTCTTGTTGGTATTTTGTTATGTTGAATATATATCTCGGTTATAATGATTTACTGGTTTTTGTACGCATACTCTTTTATTTTTTTTTTAGCAATAATTTTATTATTTAATTAAATTTATTATGTTTATTTCATCAAAATAAAATACGGTTAAATAAAGGGTTGGGTACGAAATTTCGAATTAAAATATCCCGACACTAAAATCCCAAATATCATAATCCCGAATTACAAAATCCTGAATTACGAAATCCCGAATCAAAAAATCGCGAATTACTTACACTGCCGCTAACTTCTTAAAGGCCCTATCGAGTAGGTACAAAAAATTTTTGTTTTGACACATTTATAGTGAGAGAATTTCAATTTTTCTGCTTCCCCATAACACAAAAATATATTTCGATGAATTTTCTTCAAACTTCGTGTGTAGTACTTTTTGGTGATACCCTAGAGGACAAATTTTAATTTTTGTTTTAGCCCGGCTATAACGGGTACTTCCCATATAACAATTTTAGTTTTTCCAAATTTTCTCGAAAACGGCTCTAACGATTTTGATAAAACTTTGTGAACGTTATATTTGGAGTGCTTTTAATATAACTGCATTTCAGGTTTTTGCCCAAAATGCACATAACGGATATTTGGTGTCAACGTTTTTTAACAAATTAACGGTTTTAGTTTTTCAAAATTTTCTCAAAAACGGCTCTAACGATTTTAATAAAACTTTTTGTACGTTATATTTAGACTTTAACGGAGATTTGGTGTTAACGGTTTTTACAAATTTGTCCATAAATTGATAACAGCGTAACTAATTTCCTTTAAATTTAGTATGGAAGTTAATTAGATTATTTAACACAAAATGGCATTTAAAGTTTTTGGCTAAACAAACATGTTATAATAGCTACCATACAATTTGGTCTCACGCTTAGGCCATTTTCTGATATTTTTCTCCTTTTTGAACATAAATTATTGAATTGAATTATTTTTCAAACCTGTTTTTTGCTCCAAGAGCAAGTTCTTGCGACCCAGTCGTGCATTTAATTTATTTTGCAGTACATTTTTAATGGCAAAATGCAGGAGAAATGTGTCTTAATAAACAAAGTAAAATTATTTTGAAAGCTCAAGGAGTTCCGAGATATAACTGTATAACTATAAAAATGAGAATCATAAAAGAGCAACCAATTTATTACTATAAATAAAAAAAAAAAGAAAATTTAGAATAAATCCCGAATTTTTCGCATTCGGGATTTTGTAATTTGGGGTTTCGTATCTCGTGATTTTTGAGTTTTTGCATTGATTAATTCCCTTTAATATACGAGTTACTTAAAAAATATTATGAGCGAATGATTCTGCTTGAGCAACAGAATGTTACTTCAACCATTGTATATACATTTCTATAGTATTTTCATGCTGAATAATCACCGCCTACCCATCTTAAGAAAATTGTGAATAACACATTTTTAGGTTCGTGCATTGACTAGGTGTCTATTCTGTTACCCTAACAACAGTCGTAAACATACATGATTTTTGTTTGGTTTACGACTCTTGTCAAGGAAATATGGATTAGAGCCAATAAAATAAATTATATATTATTAATTTGTTTCGTAGACGACTATTGTTAGGGTAACAGAATAGACACTTAGTAAATGAAAGAACCTCCAATTGTGGAGATCACAACTTTCTTAAGATGGCGCTGCTCCATGGTTGTACTATATAAATTTATATACAATGATGATAGCCAGACACACTAACCACTACACCATGGAGGCATTATTTATAATTCAATCTATTGCGTTAACACAAACTGTATTGCAAATAAAGGTTCTCTAGTGTTGTATTTTAAAAATTCAACTTTATATTTTAATTCGTTTGTTTACAGTTTAATATTTAATCCGTTGGATTGCATTTTAATCTTTTTCGTATTACGAATACACATTTTAATACAAAAATATTAGAATGTAATACGAAATGATTAGAAAAAATCTTTAATATTTATGAAATATTAAAATCAAATTTGTCTTGTATTGCATACGGCTGTAATACAGATGCTGTATTAAAAAACATGCCCAAATTTTTAACCGTAATAGTTGATTAATCATTAACATTGAACAAATAATGCCTTTTCGATTTGGAACAAATCTAAGCTGCTCTGTCATCTTAACGCCAGGTTCGACTAAAATTTCGATTTTTATATGCTAGAAACAATCATAGGTATTAAAAACAGTGGCCGTGTTAAAATACTGTATTACCGACACAACACATCTATGTTATATCTTATATGGGAACGTCAGATTTCGTCGGTAATTGTCTGGGCTAATCCCCAATGTCGTTTTTTCGGCAACTCTATATAAAATTTAAAAAAATGCTATTCAGACAATGGAGAAGTAAATCCAGCAATTCCTTTTATCGTTTCACGCAGTTATCGGCAATTTTAAAAAAATTAAATACATGTTGTTAAAACGCTGAAATACCTAATTAAAAAAAAATAACCAAATCAAAAATATAAGGTATTACCGTTGAGTTTACACGTAGAGAAATCATGTGTAAGTTTCAAATACTGCTCGTAGAAAGTCGTTACTATATTATTCTTGCGTTACAAGGCAATGTCTGCAGAAGAATTTTGTTCAGTTCTATATTTTAGTGATTTTCGTTACAGGGAATTAGAACAATAATAATTATTCGATATGCTCATTAGCGACATCTACTTCGGTGAGTTTAAAACCATCTTTATTCCTCTTTGTGTATAAACTCAATGGTATTACCTTTACGTCACTATTTTAAAAAGTTAAATTGAAAAATAATAATGAATATTATTAGTCTTGTTATTGGATTTTGCAAACCGTAATCAGGTACCAAACGAAATTTTGTTTATTATTATTTTTCATTTTATCGAAGTCATGTTGGCCGAACTCAAAAAATCCATTTTTAAATCTTGTAGATCTCGTTTTTATTTTGTTTTCAAACAAGTGCCCATAACTATAATACTTAAGTTTTAGACACAACATAAGATTTATTTATTTTATTTTTAAAAAGTTATTTAAAATAAACCATGATATTATAAAAACATATCGAACATTTTATAGAACAGCAGTTTGGTATGTATGTACGTACTTTTACATGGAAAGTATTCCGAAGGGGTAAACTTTAGAAAGCCTTTCATAATTTTTGACCTTAAAGATCCTGACCTAATTTTTGGAGGAAAAAAAAACATCAATATTTGCTTACATTTTTCAGTTTTTCACTTATATTTTTAAATCAAGGACATTTTTAGTACCTACCACATTGCATGCCGCAGCGTTGAAGAGCATTAAATTTCCTATAATTTCGTCGATCAGAAAATATAAAATAGTATCTACATTTTCAAATATGTACATATACCTATGCAAATATATTTTTTTTTCATGAAGAAAAATTCTATGAAACTATGAATGTCAACTTGCATCAACTATTTAGTCAAAGTCACTTCTATGACAATCTTCTTGTTAAATATGAGTATCTAGAGAAGTTTCTCGAAAAAGATTAAAACCCACAAAATGAACTTTCTTGCACAAACAAAATAGCAAAGCGAATTATTTTGTGAAAGCGGAAAAGTTTCTTAAAGCATAGGTAGGAAACATTCTGAAAATCTCCAGTTATAGAAATTAACACAAAACTATTTTGTAATAGGTAAACCCACTTCCTTAATTTATTTTTTATGGTCAAAGGAAAAGTATTATCAAATCAAAAACTAAGAGTAAAAACTTTTCCAATTTGTATTTTCACTCACAAAAATAATATCATAGCTGTAGCAGTGTATAGCAGATAAAACTTTGGTTACTTTATTTATACTGTGTCCCTGAAAAAAACGAACCCTCGTTAGGGTCAACAAAAAACTTCACTTCTACTTTCTTTCCAATTAGCTTTATTGGTCGAGCTAAAATAGAACATTAAAGAGAGAACAAAAATGATTACATGTCACATCACCATTGCTCACATCAGAGTGAAGTCTTTTGAAATTCTGCATTGTTTTCATTACCAGACTTCATATCGCCATATATATTGGTTAAATTACATTATCTATGTTAATTTGATTGTCCGAGAAAGCTTAAATTTTTGGCAAATCGGCAAATGTAATATTTTAATGAATGACTTGACATGTCAAAAAAATAGTATAAAAAGAACTTATCTGGAATAACTATGTACATTGTGCAAATTTAAGAAATTAACCATAGTCACTTAATTTTATTTAAATGTCTTAAAAACGTATAACCGATATAAGTTTTTTTTCCAAAAACAAACATATTGTTCTTGCAGGTTCGTAAAACACACTGGTGGTCGATAATGTCGATGAATTTATTTTGTTTTTCATTTAAGATAAAAAGATCTTGAATGCAGATTTATAGACAATTTCAGAAAGCAAAAATTTTTGCTTTTACTTTTTGTTAAGTAAATATTTAGGATAATTTAGAGCGTGTAGAAGTGAAGATGGTGCTACAAGATTTTCTACAAATTTGCATTTGGCTGATGTTTTGCAGGACTAACGGTTTTCAAGATAATTAGCTTTAAGATTATCAAAACATTAATTTCCCCGAACACCAAAAATCCCGAAAGGCCAAAATCCTGAAATCAAAACTGATTTTTTTTTCAATATTAAAAAAAATCAATAATTATTTCTGAACAAAAAACAAAATAATCTATCATTGACTAAACAACCTTCAAAATTAGAAAACACAAGTATGAATTATAAACTATTAATTCAATTAAAAAAAAATTATGAACTGTAAGAGAAAGAAAAAACATTGAACCCTATCCAAATCCAAGTAGAATTATATAAATACAACACATTGTTAGCTAATTATACACTCTCATATATTATACATGTAAAGGGCTGCCGACTACGTAGGCATTTAAGAATATAAAAGCACACACGAACCGACCGACCAGAGACAGTTCAGTTGTAAATTGAGAACGAAACCGATCGGTCGTGTTGTGGCGTGCCTTCAAACGAAATTAATAAAAGATAAAGAAATAAAAAGTGTAGTTTAAAATAATAAATAAAAAGTGTATTTTAAAATTCAGAAGTGGGATTAAAGATCCACTGTGCCATCTCGAATAAAAAAGAAAAGAAAAAAAAACTCTTACGAGAAAATACACCCCTTGTGAAAAAAAGAAAGAAAGAAACCCATCGCGCTGTTGTTGATTTAACTAATCGAGTGCGCGATTCTGTAAAAGTACAAATAATAATAATACGAGCTGAACCATTCGCGAAAAAAATTAAAATATATATTTTGCATGAAACTAATTCGCAAAATTATTGTTACAAGACGCCGCAGTTAAATTCATTGTAGTTGAAACGAAAAGAAATTCGAATAAATTCACACACACATACATCAAGAGCGCGACGCGACATCGGAGAACGACGAAACACACGTTGAATCTTGAATCTCTAAAAAAGTACACAGCTGTCCAACTTCGTTCATGGTTGGAAGACTAAAGAAAAAAACAACCGGTACCTAGTCGGAGCTCATTTTGCGGTTACTGTCTATTCCAACAGAAGTGTGAGGAGAATATGTACAAACGTCAAACAGATACTATCAACGAAAGCGCCGCAAAGTTAGATGACGACGATGCGCACTCAGATTATTTGGACGTATTTGCAGACAGCGTGAACATGATGGTGGTGGAAACGATGACGGCAAAACGTTCGATAGTACCCAACACATACACACATTGAGCGACCAGTAAACAAAAAATTGAACGCAGCAGCAACAGAAACAAATGAAAAGACAAACGATGAGGGGAAGGCTTAGGTGTATATAGAAACAAATGAGGGTGATGATGATGAACAGAATGAACGATTTATAGAAAAAGAAAAGAATACAAATGACAAGATGGGAACAATGGAAAGAGAGATAAAATTGCTAAAGAAAGAATTACAGTTACAAATGAGAGAAAGAAATATTATGAAACAGGAACTGGAATTGTTAAGGAGGGGAAAGCAAAACACCACCAGTGCTGTCGGCGTAGCAGTGTCGGCTCTTAAAGAACTTTTGCCGGAATTTAGAGGTAAGTGTTTTACGCATTGGGAAACGCAGTTCCTTTCCAGAATTATATGCACGAGAAAACTATCATGGCAAATAAGTTGGCCGTAGACGAGAAAGAATTGTTGCAAAATCTCATCGATGGGATAGCTGATGTTGGGCTGCGAACACAGGCTCGCATACAGTTTTTTAAGTCTAAGCAGCAGCTTGCAGAAGCTTTTAGGCAAATCGAATTATCGCCCGTCTACAGGAGAGAAGACAGTTCGGAGCGTGCCATGTTTGTGCTCAATTTGATCATCAGGCAGCCCAGTGCCCCAACAGGAAAGCGGTAGTAGTTAACACATTAGACGACGATGATGAAGACAATACATAATTGTCTTTATATATTATAATATTATACATTATATTTTGTATTGAAAATAAATTTCCTACCATATAAATTATCTTTAAGAACATTATTAGAAACCGGCAGCCCTATTTCTATTATTAAGCAACAACACGTGCCAGCCACTTTTCTAATATTAAATGAAAGTTTTATAAAAACAACTATATATGGTATAAATAAAAGCAAATTAAAAATAATAGGTTGTGTCAATACGTGTATTAATTTTGAATTTGAAGAAATTAATTTAAAGCTTTATGTCGTTGAAGATAGTACTTTACAACATTCAGTTTAACTTGGTAGAGAATTTTTGAAATTGGCTAAGTTAAAATTAATAAAAGAAAGCAAAATGAAAGATGAAAAAATAAATAAAAATTAGATTATAAATGCGAGTATTTTAGAAAAAAAAGAGGATAGGAACACTAATGAGAGTACAGATGAAAGTACACTCGGGTTCACAAAAATTGTAACAGATAAAAAAGAAAGTAGTTATGAAAAAAAATGTTTTAAAATAATGAATATAACGCTTGGAAATGATAAAAATGAAATTGATTTGGTATACAAAGGTAAGCAATCAAATGAAACAAAAAAACTATTTCATGATATGTACCGGGATTTCCTGGAGTGCAGACGCCCCGATTGTCCGGAGACCGAATTCCAAATGAGGCTTAGAGTATCCGATGATAAATTGTTTAATTATGCGCCTAGAAGATTATCTTATTTAGAAAAAGCGCAAGTGCAAGAAATTCTAGACGAGTTGTTGAAGTCAGGAGTAATTAGGTTCTGGTAAAGAAAAAGACAGGCGACACCCGTTTATGTGTCGATTATCGAGTTTTAAATAAAAAGACCTTAAAGGATAATTACCCGCTCCCACTGATCGATGATATAGATAGATTAGTGAATAAAATAATATTTTCACTCTTAGACTTAAAGAGTGCCTTCTATCATTATAAGATGGAAGAAGATTCAGTCAAATTGACTTTTTTCGTGACCCAGCTGGGTCAACATGAGTTTTTAAGGATGCCTTTTGGTTTGAGAAATGCACCTTCCACATTTCAGCGTTTCATAAACGAGGTATTCGACGATTTGATTCGGGCAGGTAAAATAGTTATTTATCTGGACGATATTATGGTAGCAATGGAGTCAGAGGAATAACATTTAGATATTTTAAAGGAAGTTTTCAAAAAATTTATTGTGAATAAGTTAGAAATAAGGGAAGACAAATGCAAGTTAATGGAATCAGAAATTAGATATTTTGGGTACATTATATTGGGAGAGGGTATAAGGCTATCTACGATCCGCGTGACGAAACCGAGCTCCATTGTGACGCCAGTGCACTAGATTTCGGAGCGATCCTTTAGCAAAAGAAGAAAGATGGTATTTTTCATCCGATCTTCTATTTTCCAAAACTAACAACCGATTGCGAGTCGAAGTATCACAGTTTCGAGCTGGAAACGTTAGCGATAATTTACGCTCTGAAGCGATTTAGATTAGAAATAAAAAAAAATAAATCCTAGAATCGCCAGGTGGACTTTTGAGTTGCAAGATTACGTTTTGGAGCACAGAAGCGGAAACAAAATGCAACATGTAGATGCATTGAGCCGCATGCCAAATATATTAGTACTTGAAGATAACACGTTTGAACAAACATTATCGATCTGTCAGAATAAAGACGAATTTATACAAAAGATTAGAGAGAAACTACAAACGAGAGGAGATAGTATGTATGAACTAAGGAATAGGTTGGTCTATAGGAAAATGGGGAAAGACATATTATTTGTAGTACCGCACAGCATGGAGCGTAACATTTTTCAGAAATATCATGATAAGATGGGTCACGTAGGAGCTGAGAAGATTGTAGATAATATTCAGAAATCATATTGGTTTACTGGTTAAAGCGCACATAAGTAATTGTTTAAAATGTACAGTATTCGCTTCAAAGATGGGTAAACACGAAGGGCTCGTACATAACATTCCGAAAGGTGATGTACCATTCGATACTGTACATATTGACCATTTCGGTCCGGTGACATTAAAGATGTGTAAGAAGAAGTATGTTTTCCTAGTGATAGATGCATTTACGAAATTTACTAGGCTGTACGCAATGCGCTCCACGGGTCCCAATGAAGTGATCAGTTGTTTGAAATCATATTTTGGTGCATATATTAGGCCAAAAGTGATCGTGTCTGATCGTGGTAGCGCGTTTACATCTGAAGCGTTTGGGGAATTTTTAAAGGAAAACGGAGTTCGGCACGTAAAAATTGCTACAGCGTCACCTCAGGCTAACGGGCAGGTGAAACGTGTCAACAGGAGTTTGGCACCTATGCTAGCAAAAATAACGAACGGCGTGTTAGAATTTTCCTTGGATAAAGCCTTATCCAAGATCGAGTTCGTTATGAATAACACTATTCATAAGGGGACTGGAGTTCATCCAAGTCAATTACTTTTTGGAGTGAATCAACGAGGAGATTGTGTAGACCCTTTGAAGTAAAGACTAGAATTAAATGGAAAGGAAAATGAGAGGGATTTAGAAAAAATACGAAAGAAAGGTTCAGAACGAATAGTAAAATTACAAGAATATAACAAACAGAAGAATGATCAAATGAGAGTGTGTAAAGAATATTAAGTAGGGGATAACGTAATGGTAAAGAATTGTGTCAGTCAGCCGAACGTGTGTAAAAAAATAATACCGAAATTTAAAGGGCCATATGAGATAAGACAAATTTTACCGAAATTTACAAATTTTACAAATTTTAATGTAGGTAGAAAGAAGAACGGATCATAATTTCGTTTATGATTTCACTTTGTCATTTTTGTATGGGATTTCTTGTTTCACTTCAGCTGCATACTAGGCTTTAAAATGTAGTTCTGCAAGACTTCACGTGTGAAACTTCAACCGAAGATGCCTTTGACATTTTGATATTTTTTCTCTTTGACAAAATAGAAAAAAACCTAAACTATGTAACAGTAAAAAAAAAAAATGAACAAACAACTACTACTGAAACGTGTAATAGGGGAACTGGCTGCCGGTTAGAATAGAAGTAAGAACTAAGAAAGAATAAAAGAAAGAGTCAGTCGAATACGAGTGCTCAACCAAATCGGACGTGTTTTATTTTTTTCTATTGCGATTTCAGTGCCGTTTAAAATTCAGAAGTGGATTGAAAAACCCATTCAGCCCGCGAAATAAACTATTTTATTATATAAAAAAAAAAGAAAGAGAGTAAAAGAACAAAACCCAAAGAACAAAACCGAAAAAACTCAGTGCGCGTGATTTCTATTTCTGTGTTGAAAAAAAAAAACAACACAACTCAGTGTGTACGTGGTTTGATTTAGTGATCGGTGCGCTTGTGTGTTTTGTGTGCGCAATTGCCATTATACATAAAAAAAAAAAAAAAAAATAAAAATAACTTGAAACAAACCAAACAGAAACCCACAATGGCAGATGCAGAAAAATTAAATAAGATTACGTGCAAGCAACTACGAGCATCATTGCAAAAACTTGGAAAGAAAACGAGTGGAAATAGGGCGGAACTAATGTTGAGAATGTTGGAAATACCGGTTGAGAAACGAGACGAGACACTCTCAATCATACATACAGACGACGAAAATGATGACGAGGAAGAAGTGGAAGTGGAAATCGGGGATGACGGTAACGGCAACAATGAAAAGAGTGTTGAAGAAAAAGTTGAAGCTGACGACAACAACGCTGAAGGAAGCCAAGATAACGTAGCACAAGAAAAAACGACAGAAGAAACATACGAGGTGAAACAGTTGAAAAAAGAGCTTGAGTTGTTAAAAAGAGAGATTGAATTAGAAAAAAGAGAGAAGAACCTACTAAAAAAAGAAAATGAACTATTGGAGAAGAATAAGAAAAAAGAGCGACAAATGAACGACGACGACGATGAGAGACAATTTTATGATGTCAAAGGAGAAAACATAAACCAAATAAAAGAGTTGGTTGGATATTTCGGTGGCAGTGGAGAGTCATTCGAACAATTTGAACATCAACTAAGGAATGTTCAAACAATGTACAAATTGAACGACAACGACATGAGGGTTCTTGTGTCATTGAGACTAAAAGACAAAGCTCAAAAATGGTTCCATTTAAGAGAAGATCTGATGACCGTCATGTTCGATGAACTCATGACAGAGATGAGACAAATTTTTGACGACCGTCCCTCGAAACTTAGATTGAAGCGATTGTTTGAAGTTAGAAAGTGGCTACAAGGTGAAACCTTTCAAAGCTACTACCAGGAAAAGATCATACTCGGGAATCGTTTGAACATTGATGACGAGGAGATGATCGAACACCTTATAGAGGGCATACCAGACGAGTCACTTGCGTCGGGAGCAAGGCTGCAGTGTTTTAAAAGAAAGACACAGCTATTAGAAGCATTCAAATCCATCAAACATCCGTCAAGAACGAAGACAACAGCAACAACATCAGCAGCTGTACGAGCATCGGGAAGCGGTCAGCAAATTCGTTGCTTTAATTGCAACTCTATGGGGCACATGGCCTCAGAATGTAAGAAAGAGAGGAGACCACTAGGAGCTTGTCACGTCTGCGCGGGAATGGGACATTTTGCTGCCCAATGCCCAAAAAGAAGAACACCTCTAACCAGACCAGCCATCGGGTACATCAACTCGGACTCTGACGATGAATTCGTAAGAAATTTAGAATTTGTATTTTATGTAGGTATTAACAAATCTTTATTATCTTTTGATTCATTATTAGACACCGGCAGCCCAGTGAGCCTAATTAAGATAAATCACCTTGACCAAGATTTAATTAAGAATATAATTTTTTATAATGACAAGTCTTATTTTGGAGTCAATAAAAGTCCACTGTCGATATTCGGACACATAAATTGTAGCGTTTTATTTGAAAAGGAATGTATACATATTGACTTGTTAGTTGTATCTGAAGAAACCATGCAATACTCAGTTATCTTAGGTAGAAATTTTCTGCGTGAAGCAAATTTGAAATTAATAAAAGTTGAAAACGAAAAAGAAGAAGAAATTAATAATGAATTTAAGACAGAATGTAAGCGAATATTTAATATAATGAGTAATCCTGATGAAATGTATGAAGAGAGTTTAGATGATGAGCATGAACAATCAAAATTGGAATTTAATAATAATGATATAATTATAAAAAATGATAAATTAGCATATGTGACTAAAAAGAGTTTCTTTAATATTATAAAAAAAAATTATCTGTACTGTTCTCGCCCCGAAGTGCCCGAAGTAGAGTACGAAATTAAGCTACGACTAAACGATGATAAGCCTTTCCATTGCCCTCCTAGGAGAATGTCATATTTTGAGAAGGAACAGGTACAAGTTATTTTAGACGAACTCATGAAACAGGGAGTTATCCGTGAGAGTAGGTCGGAATACTCATCGCCAGTTGTGTTAGTGAAGAAAAAGACAGGAGATATAAGATTATGTGGTAGTAAAGAATTATGTTTCGATTCCAGGTGCATGTAGAAAGATCGTCCCTAAGTTTAAAGGACCTTATGAGGTGGTAAAAGTTTTAGAAAATGATAGATATTTGTTAAAGGATGTTGAAGGTTTTCAGTTGACACAAATCCCATATGAGGGTATATGGGAAGTGGCGAACATCAAACCGTGGATTAGCAATAATTTATTAACTAGGCGTAAATCGGGGCGATTACATTGTCAGGATGATCGAGTTGTAACAGTAAAAAAAAAAATTAACAAACAACTACTACTGAAACGTGTAATAGGGGAACTGGCTGCCGGTTAGAATAGAAGTAAGAACTAAGAAAGAATAAAAGAAAGAGTCAGTCGAATACGAGTGCTCAACCAAATCGGACGTGTTTTATTTTTTCTATTGCGATTTCAGTGCCGTTTAAAACTAGATGCTTTTTTTCCATATAATATGCCAAATGGGTTCGCGAAAAACAAGCTTTTAATAGATATTTTACTATTTTTACTTATGTTAATTGCGCCCCGCTGTTGAGTCCAAATTTCTGCTACGAATCAAATAAACTTTATTGAAAATTCATAAAAAAAGTATTTTCTGTGTGAGGCACCCTGTTTATGACATCAAACCATTCCATTTTCTCTTTCTTTTTTCGTTGATTGCTAATCAATGAAAAATTACGGAACTGTGTGGAACTGATTTTAATTGGGAATGAATTGTCAAACATTCTAATTGGGGTGAAGAAGTAGCACAGTGACTATTTAAAACAAATGTAAACAAAAGCAAAATAACACAAATGTTTTTTATTTTCAATATCTTAAAATTCAATTTACATTTAACACGTCTGCTTCTTTTATAACTTTGGGAATTATTTGGCTGAAGAGAAACTTCTGCATTGCTAATATTTCGATTTAAATCACTGTAATAATAACTTTTTCTTGTCTTAAATGCAGGTTTTTTTTTTACAAATGAACTGTTTTGGAACAAAATCATGATTTAATTGTGTACACTTTGACATAATATGAAATACAAATGACATGAAGGCATATATAAACATACATAGTTTTGACGCTGCGTGAAACAAAGCGTAACAAACTTTTTATTTGGGAACAGTGTGAAGTGTTTTTTATTTTTTCACGCATTTTGAACACTGCGACCAATTGAATTTTAGAATGACAAATAGTAGTCGAAGGAACGTTTTTGTGTGGTGTGACAGATCTCAAATGGGAATTTTCACAAATAATATTTATTTATCTACTAGGGTCTTGGATGACACATTTTTGAATGGTTTTTGGAAACAACAACGTCACAACAACGTCATAGAAGACATTTATAGTTGCAAAATGCTACTTGGGTTGTTTATATTGCTACTACCCCATGTAGTGTGATGGGCGTTTGCATCACATCCAACCAACATTATTAGTCTTCTCGTCTTGCAATAGTCTGCCAATCTTTGTACCTCTGGAATTATGTATAGAGGGACTAGATTCATAATTATGAATTTGGTCAAGAAACTCCAACTTTCGCCCTTGGCTGCATCTTCATATGAATCACCCACGTACGTATTTTCACATAACACTTCTATAAAAAAATGAATCCAACTTGTCGACAAACAAGTTTTTAGCAACCTAAACAGAACTGAACACAGATCCAATATGTGAAAAATAAATTATTGCGCCAGAAATCGAATTCACATTTGTCACTGTCACTGTCACAGTGAAATGGATTCATTCAGAGCATGTTTATTATTTTTTTCTTATTGTTGGATTGCTTGATTTTTCGTTGTTGCATTTAATCGAAGTTTATTCTATGAAATGTAGTAATATCAGAAATTGTTGTTCATACCAAGTTTTTGACATAAATGGGTTTCAGTAAAGCAGATTTATTTTATTTTATTATGAAATTTTGCAAGAAACACACGGGGATAGATAAAAAAGTTCAGATAAGCGAGTTTTTGAATTAGCGGGTTGCAGATAAGCGGGGTTTACTGCAAAATGTGAGATTTAAAAGTTTGGGAAAAAAATATTTGACATTATTTATTTAAAATATTGATTGGCAAAAGGGCCTAGACCCAAGTTTTACAAAACAAATTGGGTCATATTGCCCTTAAAGATTTGGGCTGTAGAACTTTGGGCTAAAGCCAAAGTTGTTGTGTCATATTTCCATTTTTTTTGTGTTATTTTTAAAATTATTAGGTTGATATTTCCTTCGAGGCGCTTATGCCTTATTATCTAAACTCTAACACTTGAGGCCTGTCTGGGGTCAAATCCAACTTGTTGATACTTTAATCCTGAATGTATTTGATGGAAAAGCTTTTGTTTTTTTGAGAACTGAATCTCTTTTAAATCATATCCACACACTCAAGTTAAAAAGTATGGAACAAATTTTTAATCGGCTTATGCTAAAGTGAATTTAGCATTTTAGTAGCGAAATTTTTTGAATTTTAAAATTTTAGTCCCCGCTGCTAGCATCATGCTTACTTTAATAACATCAAATCAATCATATGTATTATCTCTTTAAGCAAATTGCTATAAACCTTTTAGGATTTTGTCAAAATCTCTCATGGAGAATAACCATTCTCTCTCATAAACTAATTATGTGGAACCTGGAACGTATCTAAACTACACACAAACACTACATAAATCAAACAACAACATCGCTTGATGAACAAAAATTCATTGTGGATGCTAGGCGCAAAGATACATTTTATTTACTGAGAGTTAATTAAATATTTAAATGTAGCAAAAATTAGTATGATGCTTTCAAATATTAACTAGTGTCAAGCTAATTACCTAAAAAATATGATGCTTAAAAATGTGCGCCTATGTTTTTAGCACTACACTTCGTTTGTTTTATGTGTAGCTTATTAATCTGTTGAATATGGTTTAATCCATACTCAATTGAGTCACAAATTTAATACCTTCATTCTCTTGTATAATTAATGATGATGAAATGCAACATGTCCGCTCCAGCTTTAACTTAAGTTTCACTTTCCGTTACAATAACTTTTTCATCAGCTGAGCTCAAATTTATACAAATAAAGCAATTAAAACTTTCCTCAATTGTCTTAGAGGCATGAAGAAGGGCATTGGCAATAAATATTCTTAATCCTTTCAGGCAAACTGTTTCCCAAAAAAGTTCAAGTAATATAAGCAAACTAAAGATTAACTGTGTAATGGTAAAGTGCCAAGCGAATAGGCGTTCTTTGATGTGAACGTTTCTATTTTGATTTAACGGTTCACTCGAAAAGCTTCGCAAGTTTGTTTGTTTGTTTGTATGGTGGTCTTTTTATTTATATACATAGGTAGCTGGGAAGCAATTTAATGGAGCGACGTGTACAGGATATTAATTAAATTACCATTTTAATTGCATTAACTTTTAAGCTCTTCATTAATTTTTTTTTATTTGGTTGTTACTTTCGGATGCTATTGAGAACTAAGTAAAATTGTCTTTGTGAACGAGGATTGGGGATTAAGGAGGTTATTAATGGATGGGAAGTGGGGAAGGGGATATTAAATTTTTTATAAATATGTATGATTTAACTTTTGGAAATTGATACTGTAGTCGATGAAAGTAATTTAAATAAATTAATCGGCTACAGGCAAGCATGTTTTTTGGAATTGATTTTGAGATGCAGACATGAATATAAATTTTTGAATTGCCGTTTCTTTCCCAGTAAAGTTAAATTGAGACACTTCAAATTGTTTGATTGCTTGTTTATTATAAATTATTTGGAAGGATTTGGAATTGTCTTACCAAACTGTTTTTGTTTTTTGCCAATGACTTTAAATCGATTCAGGATTTCTAGTTTAGAAAAATAGATGTTTATTTTTGACATGCAGAGATTAAACTAATGTGTTAAAATTTTGGAGGAATTATTTTTAAGTAGTTTAATTTTTCATTTGGAATTTTTCCTACCCGAGGTTGTAAGCAGAATGCCATGGGGATGGGACATTTAAACTTAGTTTCTCCAAGCGACTTTCAGTAACCAGTAAACTTCCATAGCAATCAGTAACCAGTAAACTTCCATAGCAAATGTTAAAGTTTTTGCATCATATTAATCATGTCGATGAGGAATATAAACACCGGCTATTTGGGCCACTATACGTATTATACGTCTACGTAGAGTTTTCCAATGGGGATTGATATATTATTTTGCAGTATTCGCATTATTTGTTGAGAAACAAGTCAGTAATTGAATACTGAAAAATACCCCATTTCAGCTTAAAAATCATCAAGTTCTTTTGATCCAAACTATAGATGATAGTATGATAGTATATGTGAACTACGTTTGGTTTTATAATGTGGCATCCACTCCAGCTAAATGCCACAATCCACGATTGACATGTGATATAATATATATCGATGCGCATTGTTTTTGAACATCTGAACACCACAAACTGGATCGCACAAACTTGCTCTTGTGGCAAATTACTTTTGTGTTAACAACTTGGAAATTCAATTGGCCAGTTTAAAAATAAAAAGATTTTTTGTGTTTTATATTTTTAAATATATTTTTATATAAATGATATATAAATGATTTATACGAAAAACATCAACTTCGGCAACAAAAATCAATTACAAATTAATTTTTTTTTTTAATTTTTTCGAAAAATTTAGAATTATCGAATTTGAAAAAAACTTTTTTCAATTTTTTTTCGCAGTATTATTTAGGATAGGACAAGTATTTGTCTAGAATATTAAATTTCGTCAAAATCGCTTAAACCTTTCAAAAGATAGTTGGTGATAAAACAATAGTTTTATGGCAAGTACCGTTAATAAGTTGGTTCTGAGAAAAAAATTCCTATCAAAAACATTAATCATATAAAATTTTATCGAAATTGATCGTAAGTATTTTGTTCGAAAAAAATAGAATTATCGGGATTTCGCTAAAAAAATATTTTTTTAAAAACAACTTTTTTTTCAATTTTTTTCACGGTATTATTAAGGGCAAGTAGTAGTCTTAGAATATTATTCGTCAAAATCGATAAACTCGTTCAAAAGATAGTCGATTCAATAAATAACGGTTCTATGACAGGTAACGACGACAGACATATCACCATTGTAATAAAGTCAATCATATAAAATTTTATCAAACTCGATCGTATTTTTTTCGCAAAAATGGAATTATCGGTTACGCTTATATGGTTGGTACCGTTATTTCAAGACTTAGGACAAAACAAATTCTGGGTATTTTATCATAAGAACACATTCTACCAAGTTTAAAGAAGATTTATATCTCAAAACTTTGTTTTATTTGGAATGCACAACTTTCCTTATAGTACCTATAGAGCAAGTAAAATTAAGCCGGGTAATACATTTTACGTTCGTGTAGTGCGACTAAAAAAAATCTTTCAACATCGCTGTACGTCCGAAGTTGGGCGCTAAAGTAACATTATAAGTATTTTTTGAGGTGCGAGTATTACGGTTTAAGGGGAGGAATGCAAATCTCTATTTCTTCGGAACACTCTTTATAAATCATAAAAGACAAAAGAAATATTACGACAATGTTGCCCTGTCGCCTATCAATATCAAATCTGTTTTCTAACTTCTATTCAGAAATCTCAGATAGGTAATACATTATAAAGGAGCACCGGATGTCGGCCGCAATGGTACAATGGATGAAGTGCATGCTTAATTACATAATTACATCTTTCCGTCGTCGTGCGGTTTGTATTTATACAAATTTGTATTTGTATTTATATTTTTATGTAGCTATACAGTTGTATAATCGTTTTTTGTGGGCTATAGGTCGATTGTAATAAAAAGATGTTATTTATTCATTGCAACGTTTCGAGTATGTTTGTACTCTTCATCAGGCAACAATTATCAAGAAACAAAGAATATTAAAATGAAATTATATAGTTAGACATCAATTTAACAGTAAGACAGTTAAAATTTCCCATTACACTGCACTACACAATTACCTACTTTAAAGAAGGTGATTGTGTAATGCAGTGTAATGGAAAATTTTAAATGTCTTACTGTTAAATTGATGTCTAACTATAGTACATACATATAACAAATTCTGATGACGGTGACGTACGATTTTGTTTTTGGCTGATAGACCCAGTCTCACCCTGAATTTCGCAACATTTTACAGCAGTAACGAAAACGAAAAA
Organism: Baccha elongata; assembly: GCA_951217065.1. NCBI lineage: Eukaryota > Metazoa > Arthropoda > Insecta > Diptera > Syrphidae > Baccha > Baccha elongata. The sequence goes on along the minus strand of OX578272.1, from coordinate 197,751,551 downwards.
TGTATTGAAATTATAATGAACGACAAGAATAAAGACATGTGAAACTTGTTGCGGTAGATTTAACTGCAACAACTTGCTTACTAACTTATATTATTAAACCTTTTCTAATAAATACCTCCAATCAGCCCATAATAAAAGCCACACCATCAGAGTGAATCGTATTCGAACATGTTAACAGTAGTATCTACTATTATTCAGAAAAATATAGCTATACCTATTTTGTTTTTTCTTACGGTTAGTAAATATAAAGAAGCGTCCTTTGAAGTCGACAAGATACATATTTGCATAATTTTTCGATTGTCAGCTTCCCACGCTTGATTGCTTTTTGACCCTTGAGATTGATTTCTTGTTGATTTGTTTAAGAACATTTGTCTACTATAAATCTTGTTTGTTCAATCAAATCACAAAAAGAAAAAGATGTGATTGACCGACGAAAAGTCTTCAATTGTGTATAAATCTGTACGTATCTACCTATAGCAATAAATTTTGAGATTGTGAATGATTGTGAATGATTGTTGTGTTCGTAGCCGGTGATGGGAGCCTACCTACCTATACATTCATGAAGGTTTTAATAGATTCAAAGTACATATTCATTTCCCTTGGACAACCGTCTTCTTATTTTTTTTTCCAGAATATTTTTGATCCCCCTTTTTATATACAAAATAAAAACATATTCCATCGTCTAAATGTTGTCATTTTCTTGTCTAACAACTTCCTACCCGCCCTTTATGACCTCGCATGGATAAAAGCCAAACATGTTTTCTGTATAAGAATATTTGCCCTTGAAGAAACAAATTACACGAATTGATTTGCAGTATTTTGTGAATTAAACTTGATCTAGGGTCGTTTATCATTACTCATCGGGAAGAACGTGCGTGTTTCGTTGGCATATTATAAAAACTTTCAACAGATGGGCAGGCTGAAACTGATACAGCTTTATTGGCGAACTTTTGACACTGATTGATTGTATTAATATGTAATGTTTTCTTCTCAATTCCTTGTTTTCTTTTTGTTCCTACAAATTTTAGTAATTTTGGTAAAAAAAAACTATTAATTTACGTGGCTCAAAGAAAAGTTTTAGAAAATATGCCTCATAAAGCACCCTATATCACGCAGAAATATGATCGGTTAAAAACAACGTAAAACTCGGTGTAAAATTAAATAAGTGAGGCTGCTAATATAGCACCTGCAAACTTATAACCCGGTTAAATTAAACAGATGTTCACGGTTTTGCTAAAAAACGACAAAATTTTACTTCCGGAACTCAAAAAAATTAGGCATACCTATTTTAAATATTGGGTGACAGACACACTGCAAAGAACTTGAATTCATTTTCCAACCATTGTATATACATTTCAATAGTATTGTCATGCTGAATAATCACCGCCTGGCCATCTTAAGAAACTTGTGAATAACACATTTTTAGTTTCGTGCATTTACTAGTTGTCTATTCTGTTACCCTGAAAACAGTCGTAAATATACAAGATTTTTGTTTTGTTGACGATTCTTGACAAGGAAATATGCATTTTAGAGGTAATAAAGTATATAAAATAATGTTAATTTGTTTTGTTGTTGACTATTGTTAGGGTAACAGAAAAGACACTTAGTAAATGTAAGAACCTCCAAATGTGCGGTTCACAAGTTTCTTTAGATGGCGCTGCTCCATTATTGTACTATAAAAATGTATATACAACGTTCCAACACTGCCCATTGCAGTACGACCAAAAATTAGGTGTCGAATATTTTTCTCCATTCCACTTGCAGCGCCATCTACGATTCAACAGGTAAATCATTCATATCCACTTATGTTCACTTCTGAATGCTGACTTATTTATACAAACTTTTGGCTATGTTGGGATTAACATGTAAAATTTTTCTGAGCTGGCTAATCACTTGACGCCAAAACACGGCATATATTTCCGATAAGATGTCAACATTTTCGGAACAAAACAACTAAAGCTATTTATTGAGATTTTTTAGAAAAAACTGACTAAGCATACACAACACAACCACCAAAATGAGCTTTAGCACATTTTTGGTTTATTTAATATCCGAACCACCATAAACATCGAAAGATATAGTTCAATGTTTGAGGAAATGCTAAGCTGAGAAACCACAATAAGTTCTTAAAATTAATCTTATTGGAAATCCAAACCGGATATAAGAAATTTTATTTTTTATTTTAATTAATTCAAATTTTAACGGGAAGCTTAGCATTTTTTGGAGATTCAAAAGAGGTGTGTTCTGAAAATGCATAAGTAGAGGCAAGAATCGAAATGAGCTTTGAAACGCTTACCGGTAACCCCAACCGGTGAAAAATAACCTCACGAAAGAAAACTTAAAGCTATTTTTCCCATTAGTGGTTAAGATGTACTATGTACTGAATTATTATTCTCTAACATTGAACACAATATGAACATTGTGCAAACAAATATTTATCGAAGTTTTGGTGAAAACTTAAGTTAACCATTCATTTGGACTTTTTGAAAAGTTTATTTTATTTTAAAGTGAAGTATGGTAGCAAAAAGCTACGAAATGTCTTTTGAGATTTTTATGTTCATAAAAAAAACACATCCGGTCACGATTCCTCTTTTCTAACAATAATAAGAAATTTACTTAGGTTAAAATCCCTTAGAATCTTAACCAAGAATAATTTATTTATTTTATTTAAAAAAAAAAAAATTAAAAATGTAAAATTATATAGATATATGTATATATTAAAATATATTTTTCGACAGTAGTAACCAGTGATTTATCCATGAATAGGCACTAGCCATCAATAAAAATATAAACTCGTCGCAAAATCTTAAATATTTATCCACTCATTTTTCTGTGGATAACTTTTTACATCTGTCAAACAGAATTTGACAAGAAGTTGCTATCGCTGAGGTTCGCATAAGCGTGTGAAGCACGCCTGTTTTTATTTTTTATATTCTTGGTTAGCAGTGTTTTCATTCGTCCAACGTAAAATCGAAAAATAAATAATAACATATTTAATCTTGGATAGCTTACTGCTAGTTTATAAATGTATTCTTTGTTTTCGTGAGAGTGGCCCTTAGAGTAGCCAATTTACTCGGTAGGAGCAGCCTATATTTACCTACTCGATTTGACTTTAAAAATTGTAAATAACACATATACCTAGCTAAAAAAACAAAGCTATTTGAAAGAAGCTGAAATCTAAAAAGATGAGTAAACGAAAACAACATATATCTTACACTTGGATTAAAGTTTTAAACTACAGAATGCTGTTTTTTTTTTTGGAGCTGTAAAAGCTGGTGTCACTAAAAAAAGAAAAAAATCATGGAAGAAAACTTATCCCGACCGAACACCTTGAATATCATCCACAGACTTAATTGACTACTGAAATATGATCAGCAATCAACCGCTTCATAAGTATGCCTACTAAAGTAACCCACTACTCAATTTATTTAACGAACTTAATGGATTAAATATTTTCAAACTTGATGAAAAAATAAATTGGATAGACACAGGTCACACAGGTATCTGTTTCAATCATTTAAATTTACCTACCACTGAATTCATAATCAAACCCACTGCAACGATTAAATAAGCTCCGAAAACTTATAAGAAATATCACTCAGTAAAAATAAACAATGAGTGCTTTATTTTAACCGTCCCTACTCAGTTAAATCAAGCTAGTAGATTGTTTAATATATGGAATGTTAACCTTATATATAACTTATTTAATGTAAAATTAAATAAGTCTAGTGAGTAAGTTTCACCTATACATACATACTCAGTATATTAAAACAACTACACTTTCAGGTTAATTTAAACAAGAAGGTTGTATAATATTAAATGAGAGATGACGTACTCCGTTAAATAAATATATAATTGCTTAATTTAAAAAATTGCTCGTTTAAAATATACTAAATCTCAAATGCCCAGTTTCACAGTGAAAGTTTAAACTCTGCTTTCAGTTTAAATTTCCTTTTTTTCAATTTTTCGGTTTCATAGCGCTTTAAACTCAAACTACAGTTTAACTTTTCATTTAAGTTAAACGACTTCACTAAGCCACCGTCGTTTCGTTTCGTTGGTCGTTTAGTTTAACGATATAGAACGCATAGACATTTTCATTTTAATGTTTGTAGGTATAATCTGGCTTATGACAAATTACTAACATTTTCATCACTATTCCCTTCCGTTCTATTTAAATTTGGCAATTTATTCGGTTTATAATACACAATTTCATCACAATTTAACATTTGTCCACATTTATTCTCGATTTATTTTGTTTTTGCATTAATATTTTAACATTTTAAAACAAAATTTAGTGATACAGAGCTTCCGCAACTAGTTGTTTAATTTTTATTGTGAAACCGAATGAGTTAAACTAAAATCTTAAACTGTCATTCGGGTTTGGTAAAACTACAGTTTAAACTCTCACTCTGAAAATAAGAACCAATTGTACAATCGTGGTTCAAGGTGGTTAACATTTTTAAGTCACTGATTTCCATAGATAATCTGCCAAAATCGGTGGGTTAAAAACCTGAACCAAGATTGTACAACTGGACCTAAGCAAAAAATGTTTGATCGTAACGTTTCTCTATTATCTAATATCTCGATTAATATAAACAAGTTTTTCGATCAAAACAACCTTCTTGGGTGTTTATTTTAGACCACTTAATTTAACCGAGTAAACTTCGCTATTTTTAACAACAAGAACTACGTAGTTTTTAAAAAAATACTTCTATTACCTTCTATAGTTTCCAGTATTCCAAAAACTAATTGTAGCCTTCAAAACCATATATTATAATACCTATACAGTATACATATTAACAGCAAATAAGATAAATTACGGAAGGTTGAGTGTTTTTTTTAAAGGGACATATTCATAGATGTTTGACAAGTTCTCATTAAGTTGTTTTTAAGCTAAACTCGAGTTTTTACTATTCATAGAAAATTAAAACCCAAGTCTAAACGAAAAACTCGAGTCTAACTTTAGACAGGACCGAACCCATGTTTAAGTTGTATTTAACTCTGATAAACATCAAAAATACATACACAAGTGAAATAATTTTTGGAGGGTAGCGAGTAACTTATTATTCTTGAAAATAAAGTGTTGGCAATTATGCCACTTTACGAATAAAAAAAAGAAATACATTAATAGATACATAGTATAATATTTCTTTATATCAACCTACCTACAATAAGACAAATTTCAGCGGAATAGGTATATTATTCACGCAGATGAGAATATCATTGTGCAATAGAATAATCGAGATGGAGAAACTAGATAATGCGGTATCTTATCAGACATTTTCTTAATTTTCATTTGATGTTTTCATTGCTGATTGTGCTCTGCTCATTTTATAATTTTCTGTTCCTATAGACTAAAATTTTCAATACAAAAAATATCGTAATCATCTGGCATTGGAATGTATTGTTTTCAACCTGTCATGCTTTGTTTTCAACCTTTCTATTTCTTACTTACTAAAAATGTATCTATCCGACTCATTCCATATGTGGAACCCAAGTTTGGAACACGTTCAACTCGTGTTTTACTTAACAGAGCTAACAAAACATATGCATAATACTCAAACGTATCTTTTCATGACTGAAACCTTCTCCGAAATTCCTTATAACGAAACAACTAGCTAAGGCTACGGTTACAGTGCATGCGTATTCTGACGAACAAGGGATCTGACGTTAACGTCAAAAAAAACAAAAGAATAGGTTCTTATATGAAACTGGTTACAGTACACGCGTTTTCTACGTCAGAAGACACACGAGTTCGTCAGAACAGATAGATCGTTCAAATCAGTTTGATTTTTTCGCAGCGTTCGTCAGAACTCTTCATGAAGTTTAATTTTTTTACCGTTATATGGCAGGTACCGTTAAATGAATTTTCTTGAAAGTTTTCACTATTTTATAGACTTTCTTCACCTGATTACACATGTGAAATTTGGTTGAAATCGTTAGAGCAATTTTCGATAAAAATACAATGCATTAAAGGTTATTCAGATGGCTTAAGTCGTATTTTCTACAAAATATTGCCTTTCTCGTTAACGATTGAGAGTATTTTTACAAAATTTTATTTCTAAAAAGACCTAGATAACCAAACAATAATGGCGTACTTATGTTTAATGGCGTTTCTTCAAAAAATTAGATTAATTAAACAATTTTTTTTTTTGAAAATTGAATATTTTGAAAACTAATTCATGAATCTTTTTTGCAATTTATTTTTCGGATGAAAATTGTTAATTAGATAAAATTGAAACTCTCCAAAATTTTCAAAAAAAAAATTAAAAAAGTTGTTTGAAAAAAATCGATTTTTTCGAAAACTGAACCTACGATTTTGAAAAAAAAGTTAAATCATATTGTAATATTTAAAAATTACTGGTATACCACGGTTTTCTCGGAAAACTCACTGGTTGTTTATCAATTAGTTTTCAAAGTTATTTTTGTATTTATTATTTTTTTAAATTATTTTATTTATGTTTTTAATTAGGTAGGTACCTACTACCTATTAAATTCTAAATTAGCTGAAAGAATTAAAAAAAAAATATTTCATCTAATCGAAAGAATTTTAGAAATAATTCCATATAAAATAGTGGAAGGTTCTTTCAAGCTCTTAGGTAACTTGCTACAAGAGCAAGTTTGTGCGACCCAGTCGTGCCTTTTATATTTCACGAATCCAAGACTTTCCTTATAATACCTATATTCGCAAGTAATAAATTCATTGGATTTTAGTGGTTCGGTTTTGGCGGTAAATTGTTGGTCCTTTCCAACCATTAAGAAATAGAAACGAAAAAAAAAAACATACTATAGAACTTCGCTTCCGTGATGAAGATGTCAAGCAATACAATTACATAGACGCAATACTTGAAGTGTGGTTGCATTGGATTCAGTTCAACCGGGAAATGATACCTATAACAATGTTCCAATTCCCACTGGACGCCGTCTGAATTGCATTATTTTTTTCTTTTGTTTGTTCATACACGCGAATCCAATTGAATCCTTTTTTGTAAAATCTGCATGTAGCAAGATGGAATTTACTTATGAACTATTTTTAGGTGCTCCATAATTCTCAATACTCAAGGCTAACGTTCCCATCTATCCTGTATTCCGCAGGTTTATTCTGTTTTTTCATTCAAAATCCTGCGAAAAAATAAATCCTGTATTATTCTACGAAAATCCTGTAAAACGCAGAATTCCAAGTTGAGTGAGATCAGAAATTATCTCGCTGTTTTCGATAATCTGCCGAAAACTAACTTTACATAAACTGCACCAAACTTACTTTAAGTTGGTCCGAAATTCATAACTTTTTTGTGTCCATCACCCCATTAATTTTCCGATTGTGCTTTTAACTAGTGGTTTCTATGTGCCAATCAAACTTTTCTATTGTTGAAAAGAGGTAGAACTTTAAAAGCTATGTAACGACACAAAAAAATTTAAAAAATACTAGACAAATGATAAAAACTAAAATTGTTATTAGTGAAAAGTGTTCATAAAACAACTAAAATAGCCCAGTAAATTTATACAAAAGTATGTCGTCAAATCCGGTAGTTTTGATTTTTTGTCGGCTTATTTGTGATGTAGGCCCAGTGAATAATCCAAATTTGTGACCTCGACGAGAACAACATTTGCTACAATATGAGACTATAACTGTCTCTGTACTCCTAATAGTTTCGGGATTAAAGCTCTTCGTAAACTAGTCCTTTAGGGTTATAATCGCCATAATATAAAAAAACGTCCGATATTTTCGCATTTTCATTCATTGGGCCAATATCATAAACAAGTCTCCAAAAATCAGAACTACCGAATTTAACGTAAATGACCACATACTCACATATGAACATTTTACTTGACTAAAATTAATATAAATTATAAGCTAAAATAAGAAATAATAAAAATTATACACCATCGAAAATCCTGCATTTTGAACAAATATTCTTCATAAAATTCAAATTTTCGACTTTTATCCTGTATTTCACCAAAAATATTATGGGAACGTTACTCAAGGCTCTTGAATACTCATTTCACGTTTTTTGGGTAGAATGTTTCTTGCTAAAATCTTGGTCAGTTCGTTTGATGATACAGAGGAAAAGGATACAAGATTCCCAGGATACCACAAATGGTGCGTATCACGAACCAATGGTGCGTATCACGAACCCAAGCAATAAATTGGATAGACACAGGTCACACAGGTATCTGTTTCAATCATTTAAATTTACCTACCACTGAATTCATAATCAAACCCACTGCAACGATTAAATAAGCTCCGAAAACTTATAAGAAATATCACTCAGTAAAAATAAACAATGAGTGCTTTATTTTAACCGTCCCTACTCAGTTAAATCAAGCTAGTAGATTGTTTAATATATGGAATGTTAACCTTATATATAACTTATTTAATGTAAAATTAAATAAGTCTAGTGAGTAAGTTTCACCTATACATACTCAGTATATTAAAACAACTACACTTTCAGGTTAATTTAAACAAGAAGGTTGTATAATATTAAATGAGAGATGACGTGCTCCGTTAAATAAATATATAATTGCTTAATTTAAAAAATTGCTCGTTTAAAATATACTAAATCTCAAATGCCCAGTTTCACAGTGAAAGTTTAAACTCTGCTTTCAGTTTAAATTTCCTTTTTTTCAATTTTTCGATTTCATAGCGCTTTAAACTCAAACTACAGTTTAACTTTTCATTTAAGTTAAACGACTTCACTAAGCCACCGTCGTTTCGTTTCGTTGGTCGTTTAGTTTAACGATATAGAACGCATAGACATTTTCATTTTAATGTTTGTAGGTATAATCTGGCTTATGACAAATTACTAACATTTTCATCACTATTCCCTTCCGTTCTATTTAAATTTGGCAATTTATTCGGTTTATAATACACAATTTCATCACAATTTAACATTTGTCCACATTTATTCTCGATTTATTTTGTTTTTGCATTAATATTTTAACATTTTAAAACAAAATTTAGTGATACAGAGCTTCCGCAACTAGTTGTTTAATTTTTATTGTGAAACCGAATGAGTTAAACTAAAATCTTAAACTGTCGTTCGGGTTTGGTAAAACTACAGTTTAAACTCTCACTCTGAAAATAAGAACCAATTGTACAATCGTGGTTCAAGGTGGTTAACATTTTTAAGTCACTGATTTCCATAGATAATCTGCCAAAATCGGTGGGTTAAAAACCTGAACCAAGATTGTACAACTGGACCTAAGCAAAAAATGTTTGATCGTAACGTTTCTCTATTATCTAATATCTCGATTAATATAAACAAGTTTTTCGATCAAAACAACCTTCTTGTGTGTTTATTTTAGACCACTTAATTTAACCGAGTAAACTTCGCTATTTTTAACAACAAGAACTACGTAGTTTTTAAAAAAATACTTCTATTACCTTCTATAGTTTCCAGTATTCCAAAAACTAATTGTAGCCTTCAAAACCATATATTATAATACCTATACAGTATACATATTAACAGCAAATAAGATAAATTACGGAAGGTTGAGTGTTTTTTTTAAAGGGACATATTCATAGATGTTTGACAAGTTCTCATTAAGTTGTTTTTAAGCTAAACTCGAGTTTTTACTATTCATAGAAAATTAAAACCCAAGTCTAAACGAAAAACTCGAGTCTAACTTTAGACAGGACCGAACCCATGTTTAAGTTGTATTTAACTCTGATAAACATCAAAAATACATACACAAGTGAAATAATTTTTGGAGGGTAGCGAGTAACTTATTATTCTTGAAAATAAAGTGTTGGCAATTATGCCACTTTACGAATAAAAAAAAGAAATACATTAATAGATACATAGTATAATATTTCTTTATATCAACCTACCTACAATAAGACAAATTTCAGCGGAATAGGTATATTATTCACGCAGATGAGAATATCATTGTGCAATAGAATAATCGAGATGGAGAAACTAGATAATGCGGTATCTTATCAGACATTTTCTTAATTTTCATTTGATGTTTTCATTGCTGATTGTGCTCTGCTCATTTTATAATTTTCTGTTCCTATAGACTAAAATTTTCAATACAAAAAATATCGTAATCATCTGGCATTGGAATGTATTGTTTTCAACCTGTCATGCTTTGTTTTCAACCTTTCTATTTCTTACTTACTAAAAATGTATCTATCCGACTCATTCCATATGTGGAACCCAAGTTTGGAACACGTTCAACTCGTGTTTTACTTAACAGAGCTAACAAAACATATGCATAACAACTGCTTCTAACCTTAGTGCGTCTAACCTTCTAACGTTAGAATCCAGTTCAGAAGAACTCGAGTTTACAATATGACTTTGTGTCTGATCGAAGAATATGGCTGATTCAGCTCTTACCAAGGCCGAAGTCAGAGAATTTTTTTGAAGGATGGGATATACTTTTTCGAATAAAGTTTACCATTTAAAGTCTTATTTATTAGATTTCACTAATACTCGGTTTAAATTCGGATATAGGGTTATGTGATCGAGTGCAATAGAACTATACTTAAAAAAAAGTAATTTTTATTTGTTTTTTTTTTACATTAGTCTGTAATTATTTTTTTTACTAAAATTTGTAAATACTCAAACGTATCTTTTCATGACTGAAACCTTCTCCGAAATTCCTTATAACGAAACAACTAGCTAAGGCTACGGTTACAGTGCATGCGTATTCTGACGAACAAGGGATCTGACGTTAACGTCAAAAAAAACAAAAGAATAGGTTCTTATATGAAACTGGTTACAGTACACGCGTTTTCTACGTCAGAAGACGCACGAGTTCGTCAGAACAGATAGATCGTTCAAATCAGTTTGATTTTTTCGCAGCGTTCGTCAGAACTCTTCATGAAGTTTAATTTTTTTTACCGTTATATGGCAGGTACCGTTAAATGAATTTTCTTGAAAGTTTATGGTTTTCACTATTTTATAGACTTTCTTCACCTTATTACACATGTGAAATTTGGTTGAAATCGTTAGAGCAATTTTCGATAAAAATACAATGCATTAAAGGTTATTCAGATGGCTTAAGTCGTATTTTCTACAAAATATTGCCTTTCTCGTTAACGATTGAGAGTATTTTTACAAAATTTTATTTCTAAAAAGACCTAGATAACCAAACAATAATGGCGTACTTATGTTTAATGGCGTTTCTTCAAAAAATTAGATTAATTAAACAATTTTTTTTTTTTGAAAATTGAATATTTTGAAAACTAATTCATGAATCTTTTTTGCAATTTATTTTTCGGATGAAAATTGTTAATTAGATAAAATTGAAACTCTCCAAAATTTTCAAAAAAAAAATTAAAAAAGTTGTTTGAAAAAAATCGATTTTTTCGAAAACTGAACCTACGATTTTGAAAAAAAAGTTAAATCATATTGTAATATTTAAAAATTACTGGTATACCACGGTTTTCTCGGAAAACTCACTGGTTGTTTATCAATTAGTTTTCAAAGTTATTTTTGTATTTATTATTTTTTTAAATTATTTTATTTATGTTTTTAATTAGGTAGGTACCTACTACCTATTAAATTCTAAATTAGCTGAAAGAATTAAAAAAAAAATATTTCATCTAATCGAAAGAATTTTAGAAATAATTCCATATAAAATAGTGGAAGGTTCTTTCAAGCTCTTAGGTAACTTGCTACAAGAGCAAGTTTGTGCGACCCAGTCGTGCCTTTTATATTTCACGAATCCAAGACTTTCCTTATAATACCTATATTCGCAAGTAATAAATTCATTGGATTTTAGTGGTTCGGTTTTGGCGGTAAATTGTTGGTCCTTTCCAACCATTAAGAAATAGAAACGAAAAAAAAAACATACTATAGAACTTCGCTTCCGTGATGAAGATGTCAAGCAATACAATTACATAGACGCAATACTTGAAGTGTGGTTGCATTGGATTCAGTTCAACCGGGAAATGATACCTATAACAATGTTCCAATTCCCACTGGACGCCGTCTGAATTGCATTATTTTTTTCTTTTGTTTGTTCATACACGCGAATCCAATTGAATCCTTTTTTGTAAAATCTGCATGTAGCAAGATGGAATTTACTTATGAACTATTTTTAGGTGCTCCATAATTCTCAATACTCAAGGCTAACGTTCCCATCTATCCTGTATTCCGCAGGTTTATTCTGTTTTTTCATTCAAAATCCTTCGAAAAAATAAATCCTGTATTATTCTACGAAAATCCTGTAAAACGCAGAATTCCAAGTTGAGTGAGATCAGAAATTATCTCGCTGTTTTCGATAATCTGCCGAAAACTAACTTTACATAAACTGCACCAAACTTACTTTAAGTTGGTCCGAAATTCATAACTTTTTTGTGTCCATCACCCCATTAATTTTCCGATTGTGCTTTTAACTAGTGGTTTCTATGTGCCAATCAAACTTTTCTATTGTTGAAAAGAGGTAGAACTTTAAAAGCTATGTAACGACACAAAAAAATTTAAAAAATACTAGACAAATGATAAAAACTAAAATTGTTATTAGTGAAAAGTGTTCATAAAACAACTAAAATAGCCCAGTAAATTTATACAAAAGTATGTCGTCAAATCCGGTAGTTTTGATTTTTTGTCGGCTTATTTGTGATGTAGGCCCAGTGAATAATCCAAATTTGTGACCTCGACGAGAACAACATTTGCTACAATATGAGACTATAACTGTCTCTGTACTCCTAATAGTTTCGGGATTAAAGCTCTTCGTAAACTAGTCCTTTAGGGTTATAATCGCCATAATATAAAAAAACGTCCGATATTTTCGCATTTTCATTCATTGGGCCAATATCATAAACAAGTCTCCAAAAATCAGAACTACCGAATTTAACGTAAATGACCACATACTCACATATGAACATTTTACTTGACTAAAATTAATATAAATTATAAGCTAAAATAAGAAATAATAAAAATTATACACCATCGAAAATCCTGCATTTTGAACAAATATTCTTCATAAAATTCAAATTTTCGACTTTTATCCTGTATTTCACCAAAAATATTATGGGAACGTTACTCAAGGCTCTTGAATACTCATTTCACGTTTTTTGGGTAGAATGTTTCTTGCTAAAATCTTGGTCAGTTCGTTTGATGATACAGAGGAAAAGGATACAAGATTCCCAGGATACCACAAATGGTGCGTATCACGAACCCAAGCATGTAATATATCATATATAAAATGTATATCCAACTAAATGCCATTAACCATGCCATAATCTTTGTAAAAACATAAGAAAAATTTTTATTGTTAAAAAACAGTTTTCAAACAAACTATAGATACTTATTAAAAAGATAAGTTATTTTTCACAAAAAAGTTAAACTATTTCAATTTCAATTTCAATTTCAATTTATTAAAAAGGAATAGTCTTAACACTGTAAGATACAATATCTTTTAAATTAGTGAAAGCTTCTGTATAGAATACTAAGTTATTAATACATTAGTGAATACTAAGTGACAAAATCAATTAATACAATGACTTATTATAAAAGTAAGAATATTTTATACAAATACAAAATAGATAAAATCTTTTTGAAAAATAAAAATTAAATAATAAAATACAAAATTCTTATCCAAATGCCTCCAAATGCTGCCACAGTCTCTGCCTGAATTGATTCGTGCTAGCTATTAATCTAATACATCTAGGGAGGGAATTCCACAGTCGGAATACATTCACTAAAAATTGTCTTTTGGAAACAGCAAAAAAGTAACGAACTGGTGTAAGATCGAGTGTTCTAGCAGACTGAGAAGGTATTCGATTAAAAAGGTATAGTGGCTGTCGAGTCTGCATTATATTATGCAGTAGAGTCAACGTCCTAAAATTCAACAAATTTTGAAAAGTGATGCCATACAACGATTTCGAAAATAATGAGACATGGTCATATCGCCGCAGACCATATACGTAACGGGCAACGCTATTAAAAGCTACATTTAGTCTACGTTTGTGTTCACAATCACAATTTGAAAAAATTTCGCAACCGAAAAGAATTATGGGAATGAGCAAAGTTTTGGCAAGTATTTTTCTTGTTTTGATTGGCGTGAAATGTTGGGTTGTCCAAAGGGTACGAAGGCCACCATATAACTTACCTATCGCTATTCTGATGTGATTATCCCAGGTAAGAGTTTTATTAAAGGTGATACCAAGGTTTTTTGCTGTGTCAACGAAATCTATGGGTGTGCCATTTAGGAATATTGTTGGAAAGTATGAAGTATCAACACATTGCCTAGCGATAATTAAACATTTGGTCTTAGTTGGGTTTAAACACAATCCATTATTCTTTGACCAATTATAAATGAGCTCGAGATCTTTATTTACTTCATATGCAGCATTTTCGATTAGGCCTAATGGACAACTTTTGTATAGCTGAACGTCGTCAGCGTACATATGTAGAGAAGAATGAATAACTTGAGATGGAAGCTTGTTATATATAGCGTAAACAATAATGGACCTAGTATCGATCCTTGAGGGACACCCATCCTAACGGGTAAAAAATTAGATGTCTTGTTGTTGACGACCACTGCCTGATGTCTACCATTCAAATAAGAATAAATGAGTCTTACAGCCGATGATGAAAAGTTGTGTAAATTCAACAGCTTGTTACAAAGCATGGTGTGATTGACTGTGTCAAATGCTTTTGAAAAATCCAAAAGAGTTAGAAATGTTATGTTACCATCATCTATAGATTCCCTTATATCTTCTACAACTTCTATTAATGCAGTTGTGCAACTATGTTTAGGACGAAATCCAGACTGATTGAGACAAAACACATCATTTTCAATTAAAAACTTTCGCATTTGAGCGTTCATGACCTTTTCAAGTATTTTAGAAAAAAATGGTAATATAGCAATTGGTCTAAACTCATCACTATTTGATCTTTTGGGAATAGGAATAATTTTAGATTGTTTCCAGGTTTTAGGAAAAGTTGCAGTCATTAAAATAGTATTAAAAAGATGAGTTATATATTTTAAGCAATATGGCAATATTATTTTTATAAATTTTGGGTGCAATTCATCTAATCCAATAGAATTCGATCTGATTGATAGTAAAGCTTCCAGAACATCGGATTCTTCTACACCAGAAAAGCTAAACCCTTGTGAAGTTTCAACGTCAGACTGGAAAATTGGTGGAACAATTAAATTATTATCCAAAAGAATAGTGGAATGACCTATGAAACTCCGGTTAAGTTCATTGCAGTCAATATCTGCTGAATTTATACTTGTTTTACCAATCCCAAGTTCTCGTATATTTCTCCATAGCTTGTGACGAGCAATCGAAGGATCCGAACGAGTGGCATACAATATTCTTTTTGCTTCCCGTATTTCGCATACAACTCTATTTCTAAGAACCTTATATATATCAAAAAGTACATTCAATCTAAAAAGTTTCCAACGCTTATAAGCTTGATCGCGCTTATGCATTAATTCTTTAATTTTATTAGTAAACCATTTTTGATCAGTGTTACCTGATTTTGATATTTTAAGTGGAACATGTACATTAAACAGATTTCTAATATTGTTTTCAATGAAAAAAACTTGGTCGTCAACCGATGACATACCATACACTCGATACCATTCGATTGATCCGACATCTTCTTCCAAAAGATTTCGATTTATGCAATTAAAATCTCTAAAGCTGAAAGAAGTCTTTGAACGAGTTGGAAAACACTGAAAAGTAAGATGAATTAGGTCATGACGTGAAAAACAGGGAACTGAGATTTGATTATAGAGAAGTACTTTATTCAAATCAGAGACAAAAAAGACGTCAAGAAGGGTACTTGTTGAGTTTGTAAAATGAGTAGGAGATAACATATTTACAGGCAAAAGGTTGAGCGATTTCATACAGTCTACAAGACTTGAATCTACAAGAATATTACAATTTAGATCACCAGCAATAATAATAAAAGGTGATACATAACTAAGTTCATCTATTACAGAAATCAAAGGATTGATGTTAATAGTTCGCCTGGGTCGATAAATAGATCCAAGTAATATTTTATTAAAGTTGCAATTTATCTCTACAAATATGTATTCCATGTCACTTCCACACGGAGATCCGCGTATGAATTTACAACTCAAATCACAACGTACATAGACTGCAGCACCGCCCCCCTCGCGCCCTATCCTATCCGACCTAAATAATTTATAACCATTTAAATGATACAGGGCATCACTAAACTCCTGTCTAAACCAAGTCTCAGATACACATATAGCATCCATATTTGATCCTTCAAATATATTTCTAAATTCATCTAGTTTAGGTCGCAAGCTCTGGGCATTAAAATGACAAACTCGAAAGCCATTTTGCTGAGAACATAAAATTTTAATCATGGAGCGATTGATATCATTTCTATTCACAACTGTCGAATCCCAATTATACAACTGATTATGGCCAACCATTAATAGAATTTAGTAATGGCAGGTACCCAAAAAAGTGTACCAGATCAATCAGACGAACAACCTGCACTTCCTCAAACAGAAACAGAAACCAGGCAACAGATATAGGCAAAACAATTGGGGATAGTTTGTAATTAAAAAGGTGAAGATAATTTGAAAAATTCATTACATGGAAAGTAATTTTTATATGATTTAAAATTAAAATTAAAAATTTAGAATGAAGAAATAAAATTAGATAAAGAAAAGATATAAAAAAAGAGATTAAAAAAGAAAATAAATGAAAAAGAATATGGTAAGCAATATAGGTATGCAAAATGCATGTAAAAAAAACGTATATGATATGTATGTAAATAAAATCTAAATATTTGTTTACTAGAGAAACCATCAGTCGAGTGAGTTAATTGATGTTGTTGTTGTCATCGGTGATATCGGCGCAATACAATTATTCAGGTCTTCAGCATTCTTTATTTGCACAGCATTTTTGTTGTAGAGGTTCCTAACATAAACAAGACCACGCATTGTGAAAACGGATGATATCTGGTTGTTTCGTTTAGATTTAAGTGCAAGTTGTAAGAGGCATCGATTTTTTACTGTGAGGCATTCATGAGCATAGACGGGAGTTTCTCTGCATTCATTCGAACTATAACCAAGGTCTCGTAAGCGTAGTTGTTGTTTATTAATTTTCCTGTAGTTGGCAATCGCACGCAGAAAAGAACTCTTGTCCGTCGGCGATAACTATTCCTCAACTTATGTGTGGGAACTGACTTCAACTAAAAAAAAGTGAATCTATTTCTCACGTAAAGTTATTTTCTGCGCCTACGATATAAAATTCTTGTTCAAAAAAGAGGGTGTCGTCATATTATGCCCTGTCGAAGAGAAAAATTATTTTATTTCGTCCGATTTTTGGTATATGGATGTTTTTTTATTCAACATTTAACAATGGATCAAAAACATTCTAGGAGTTTATTAAATGAAAATAATAATGTAGAGAACATCAGCTTCAAAAGAGACCGAAATTGGCCATTTTCTGATCAAACGCACCTGAAAAAATTTGTACAACCATCGGTTTTGCAAATTTTATGACTAAACCTGGGGTAGTGTAGCGGCATTTTTCCAAAAGCCGCGATATAATCTACGGCGGCCTCCCTTACTATGAGAACATTGGCAAAAGCTAGGACACAAACAGACACAAAAATAAAGAATTTCCACTTTGAAACAATGTGTCAAACAGAAAGAGTCTTTAAATTGAAAAAATCATATCTAAAAGCAAATTAGAATTTTTATTTCATTCTTGCTCTCAACCAATAACTTAAGGGAATATAGATTACGTTTGACGGTAGGTAAAGTACATACTTGCTACCTTTGACTATGAATTGAAAAACCATTTTCTTTTTATCTTTGATGTAATTTCCAATTTAATGAATTACACGCGTTTTAATTAAAAAAAAAAAAAAAAACATCATTCGGCATATACAAAAGCTTAATCTCTATAAGAAGAATAAAACGTTACTTCCTTGTGTACAGTGTTATACCTAATTAGATACAGGGCCGGCCCGAGCTAAACTAGCGCCCTGCGCAAGCTACACTATTTGCGCCCCTCATTTGCAGCTCATTAAAAGCTAACGATTGAGTTCCAAGAAATTTAACTAAAACAAACAGTCTGTGAATTACTGCTCTCCAATGCTTAGTTTCAGCACTCATCAAAATATCTAATTGTGAATCAATTGTTTGATTCAATTTCAACCTCTTTTCGAAATCTCTCCAGGATTTGAAGATTTCCATATGGAATAAACTATTCTCGTGGCTCTTTAAAACTGAGCATAAATGAGACCAATTGGAATATCCTGTGCTTGATAAAGCATGAGAATGTTTATCTTTTGCAAACAAGTAACAACAAAAGCAATATGCAGCATCTTGGGACTTTGAATAAACCAACCAAGGCCGTGAGACAATTGTACCATTAGCTAATGTACGTTGGTAACTTGATTGTGTGAATCTTCTACCGTTATTTTTGGGAAAACTGAAATTACTAACCTGGAAAGGACCCCTACTAACGATTCCTACAATTTGTTCACCGTTTAAGTTGGACCAATTGCTTGGATCCTTGTAAAAAGCCTCTGAGCTTGCTAAAACGTCTGCCTCTGAGCTAATCACTATTTCTTCTATAGCCGCAACTGGTTCAAAACCAGTATTAAAACCATCTAAAATGGGTGCACTTGTAGGATGGCTTTCACTTACCCCGTCACCATTATCAACACTCTTTTTTAAAAATTTGCAAAGCTGACCTGCTTGCTTTTTATTGTCGGCGTCAACAATTTTTCGCAGTTTTCTATTTTCTGCTCCCGATGGCTTTTTTTTCTCCATTTTAATCAAACTAATAAAAACAAAATGCACTTCGGGAGACAGTAAGCACTTTCACAGTTACACTTTTGCAGTTACACTTTCACAGTTTCACTTTTTTTTTATTCTATATACCTATCACTATTTTTGTTTACCTTTTTTTAAATATATGTAGGTACCTATGTAGGAAAAACACTTTTTCTAAATTCTTTAAAGTTTGTTCAAACTATGTAAGAACAACTTTAGATTAACACTGCACGGATTGTTTCAATATCACTTTTTATTAATTTATACAAAAAGATTTAAGTTTCGATTCTTCTAAATAATAATTTATCGGCCTTTCTAAAAAATGTAAGCACGACTGGTCTCTGCGCGTAGCAAGTTTTATTGTCATTTACCTACCCAGATTCCCTTTCCTTTATTTTGAGTTTTTGAGTTTGACCACAATAAGAACACTGCCAACATAGACAAATAAAGTCATTAGATTTGTTAAAAATCCTGTTTTTTAATGAAAACAATGCCTGGCAAGAACAAAACAATAGAGAAAAGGAGACACTGAAACTGAAAACAAAAGATCCTCTCATCAACGACAAACTTTTTTTTTTATTTCACCCCTTTGTCTCAACAGACGATAGAACAAAGCTACACTTGCACTCATCAAATCGTAAAAAAACACTCAACAGGAAGAGTTTAATTCATAGGCGCAATTTTCAATCTTGCGCGCTGTTAAGTTATTGAGTATCACTATTTCACCAAAAAATAGCTGTTTGAGTGATGTTGTTGAAATCGTTTTCATATGAAAGAATTGACATCGCGCGCACGTTAGGATTTTGCGCGCTGTTAACTGTCTGTATCTGCTGTGGAAGAATTTTTTATCATGTTAGATAGCATAGGGGAGGGTTGTGAAAATAAAATAAATGAGTGAGAATAACGTCGGCAGTTTGAAAAAGAGAATAATTTGTGTCTGTTTGTTCTGTTGTTGGAGCTGGAGGCATACAGAATCGTGCACTTTGCAAAAAAGTTATGTTACTGTGGGTATGGGTGGGTAATGGGTATGGGTAGAAAGGCAGGTATCGACTTATTATTGTGTTGGGATGGTTAGTATTTCTGTATTTAAATTCAAAATTAGCAGTTATAATATGATGGATATCAAAATTGTTGTGCGGTATTAAACAAAAAATTAAAATTAAAAAGTAGGTAGGTATAAGTAGGTAGGTATGTGTTGGTTGTTAGATAGTGGCTTTTTCAATGCTTGCTCACTGCGCCCATTGGGTTAAGCGCCCTGCGCATTTGCACCTCTTGCACGTATAGCTGGTCCGGCCCTGATTAGATATTTATGTGGAACGTAAATTATACGAGTTTAAAAGGAGGTTTTATTTCCTTGTTATTTGTTTTGCAGAAATAGAAAGACAATATTAATTAATTTATTAATGGAATCAAAATAAAAAAAATGTGAATCATAAAAATTAATATAACAGGAAAACGGCCATTGTTTTGAGATCTATAGGTTTCAAAGCGGACGTACTTTCGCTTTGCTACAATAGGAGACGGCGGCGCGCGGCGTGCATGTCTTTCTATCGGCAATGTTCAACGGAAAATAGAGTTAATTGTACGCTTCTAGATGTTCCTCTCATATACTCATCAACAAAAAAATCCTCTCAGGAATAATTAAAAATAAATCGAATTGAAAGTCAAAAAGAAAAGAAGAAAGAAAGTTACTAAACTAGATGTAGGTATTTGCATTGAGTTTATACACATAGAGAAATCATGGTGTAAGTTTCAAATACTGCTTGTAGGATGTCGTTACTATCGACTTTTTACTATTGTAGCAATTGTTCTTGAGTTATAAGGCCAAAGAAAGAAAGAAAAATAAATACAAATGAATATGCAGAAGAATTTTGTTCGTCTCGGTTTAAGTGTTTTTCGTTACAGGTAATTAGAGCAATAATAATTACTTCATATGCTCATTTAGCGACATCTACTTCGGTGAGTTTGAAAACATCTTGATTCCTCTATGTGTATAAACGTATTAGTAAAAAAAAAACACCTCAAAATCAGAACCAAAGGAACAGAAAATTCAGTGCATCATTAAAAGCCAGCTGTGATGCCTTCATTATTGTAGAAGATTATTTTTTGATATAACATGAGACTGATAGTTTTCATCGAGATAAACGTAAAAAAAAACAACGACATGTTTCTCTTTAATCCCGCAAGCCCTCTGGTTATATTCTTAGGGTCTTCTTTTTGGCCAAGTTTCAAAACATATACTGAATATTTTTTAAGTATAAAAAACATTTTTTATCCTTTGAACTCAGATATTTATATACACCTTAAATACTTTTCTGAATGTACAATCAATGTTGTTTTTTCTGTGTTGCTGTGTACGATTATCAAGCTTCATTCACACAATATTGTCAACATTTTACCCGCTGTTAACTTCCATTACACAAAAGGAATTTGTACTCGGCTAATATTCACTTCCATAAAGATTTATTATGTAACCAGATTACGAAGAGAGAGCGCATTAAGTGCAGATACAATCATCATCATCTGGGTGGGTTTTAATGCCACAAATTGCGTGTGTGGGCCTCTTGATAACAACAACATCTAGGAACTGCTTTAGCTATTATATTAGCAAAATTCTTAAGGCGTATCCGTTTTAACGCCATAAAGAACCGACAAAAAAAACAGATTTCTCAAACAGCTAAATGGTAATGCTGTTAGGGCATAAGGGTTCCGAAAAGAAGCCGAAAAGGCAGGAAATGAGAATGAGTTGGCAAAAACCGTCACCCATCTTAATTTTATGGCAATGTTGAGTGAGTATAAAAAAAAGTCATGAAAAATCATAGACATTCTATGAGTATACCAACCATTTGCTTCGTACATTATATATCTACCTACACTCACACCACTGATATTTGGTTGTTGAACCACGACATCAGGCGTGAGCTATATATGAGCCGAGCATCTCCAAATCTGCTTCTGTAAAAATGTGACGAAAAATAATAAACATCACCGAGCTCTGACAGACAAAGGGAGCGGAAATTTGATCGGCTGGATTTAGCTGTTGTAAATCGAGATAATACAGGACCACGTTACCAAAGAAAGAGGATATTAAATGCTTGAGATTATTTGGTTCATGATACGAGTAGAGCATTCTGCTAAACCTACCCGGAAAATTTTGGAATTTCCTTTGGTTTTCCTGTTGGTAAACATAGGCATTAATTTAATTTATTAAAAATACAAGCCGAAAGTCTGTCTTCTTTACTGAAATCATTTTGTGTGATTCTTAGTCATACTTATACAATGAATCCTTAGGAAAATGTTTCTTTTGAAAGGATATAATTTAAATATTAGCATTCGGCAGCAGACTGGAATGATTTTTCATGTTTTGATTTATTTAATGAGAAAAAGTTTAAACATCTGCATTGTTTTAATTTAGGAATATAGACAAGAAAATGATTTTCATAAGCATGAACGTTAAAGACTCACTTTTGATGATAGCATCAAATTTAACAAACATGTGTAGATATTTAAAAGGGACCGTTCATGAGCTGATTCTACAAAAAAAATTCAGATGAGGGACATCCACATCACCATTTTCAACAATACACTCATATAAAATTTTATCGAAATTGATCGTATTTTTTTCGGTAAAAATGGAATCATATATAGGTTACGCTTATACGGTAGGTACCGTACCCAACCCAGGTCAAAAATAAAATAAACGTTAGGGGATATTTCTCTAAAAATCATGTTTGAAGAAAATCGGCCCAAGTCGTTATAATGGCTGCAGTTGTCGATACATCCAGACAGACAGACAGAATTTTCTGATCTAATTTTTTCGTCTTCTCTATCATTGTAATGTCATGTTTGCGTAATTGTTTTGTTATCTCAGAACCTTTTTTTACGAATGCATAACTTGCCTGTTACCTATCAATATAATCTCAAGTAAAAATATTTTTTTTTTAATTTTTATGATTTTTTTTTATAAACAAAATAAGTACGCCATCTTGTAGAACTGCAAATTTGCAACAAAAAATAGAATATGAGTTGGCACTTTTGATTTACCGTTAAGTTTAATGGGCTATTTTTCGTTGTTGCCCCTTTTTTATGGAAACAAAAATAAATACATTTTTCTGCTATTTGCAGAGCAGTTAAAAATTCCTTAAAAACGTTCATGTTTTTGCAGATGCCATGGGAAAAATGATAAAAAATCAGATTTTTAACACCTTATTTGTTTAATTTTTAATTATTTAAAATATTGATTATGCTTGTTTGTTTTGCTTTGTTTCGGTTTCATCCAAATAAACATTCGTTAATACGGATTGAGCTATACTTTTTTATTTGAATTTTTATGGTATACGATTTTTTTGTACAACGACTAATTTTTTTTTTTATATAAGCCCAAACTCAAAAATTACTGCATTAAGTTATTTTTACTTTGGCATCACTTAATTAAAAAAAAAAAAAAAACTTTGTGAGCAAATTTTTTTTTCGATCACAATTTCAAGCTTTCCTTACGACATTTACTTTTCAAGTTATTAAAAATAAAACCTACATCCCCGAGAAAAAAAATTAATTTAACTAAAATTACAAATAAGACATGTTTCGTCTTCTTTTTATAAAGAAACATATATCTTAATATCTGAGAAAGAAATAGCTGTACAACCATCTGGTTTTCAGTGGTTAATTGGAAATAAATATAATCATCCATATTCATCCAAAAAAAGTTATTATCTAATGCAGATTTTTTTAATAATAAAGTGGTGCTAACATAAAAAAAATAACTAAATGTGTTCCTCGTGCAACAATTTTTTAGTTTGTCCTGATATGAAAAAATAGGCCGATTTCGAAAATGTGAAACTACAGCATTCATTGCTGCACGATTTTTGTTCATATTTGTAAACAAAGTTCGTGCAGCCCTGTTGTAGTTTTACATTAATGAAAACGTCAATATAGTCGTCGTACAAAAAAATCGTATTAATTTTATATTGTTTTTGAACAAAGAATTGAATTTACAACCAAATTCAATTAGTTTGATTCGTATAAACGGATGTTTCGCTGGACGAAACCGCAAAAAACAAAAACAAACTAACAATAAATATTTTAAATAATTAAAAATTAAAGTTTTAACAATTAAGGTTTTAAAATTCTGATTCAGCGATATAATTTTTCTATGGGCTTTTCCAAATACTGACATGAATATTTTTACAAAAATTTAATTTTAATAACTAAAATAATTATTTGATTTTGCAACAATTTAAAAAGTGGCAACCACCTAACTACTTAACAGTAAATCCAAAGAATCATGCCACACTTGTTTTTTTGGTGCCAATTTGAAGTTCTACTTCTACCTATGTATGTACCTACTTTTTGTATTAAAAAAAATCATATTTTTTGATATAGGTACATAAAACCATTTTTAAAAAAACCCTATTTTTGTAATTTGTTAATAAATTTGTATGTTTGCAACAAAACCGGCAGATTTGTTTAACATTTTATTACTTACGAAAAGAAAATGTTTTAACTTGTAATTAATTTGTGACAGCTTTGACCTTTTTTAAGTATTTACTTAGGTGACTGATGGACTATTAGAAGTTCCTCAACATCAAACGGTTCGGTGGTGTTCTTACTGAGATTGGCCGAGCAGCGAGGCGAGATTTTTACATCGTCATTATGTAGATACAAGCAGCAGATTTTAGCACGGATCCCAAGATACGACATGGCTGTGTATAATTTGCGTCTCTATATTCACACACCACACGCGATTTTAAAAATGATAAAGATATGGTGTGCATCGGTCCTGAATTCCTGGTTTTTTTGCTCTATATATCTGATTTCTCACCCCGACGTCGTATATTTGACTATTTTATCGATGTTTGTATACATACATATACATACCTGTACAATTTGCCTAAAAGTACTTATAATCGCATGTAAGAACACATCTCCAAATAATAAAAGCTTCCAAATTTATTTTAAAACACTTGATTTCTATAGAACATATACATACAATATATAAACATTTCGAAATACATTAAGCTTTCACTTTACAACCAAAAACTATATTTTCACTGCATGAGTGCATATGGAAAAATATATACCTACTTCAATAAAGTCATTGGTTTGGTGTTCCTCCCGGGCCCGGGGGCCTTTAATTTTTCTTTTCAATTGCACCGACTGACAGCTTCAAATAGAAATGAGAATAAAACTGAAATATTGACGTACATATGTACATATGTATATGTAGTTAGAATGTTTATTCTGATGTGAATAAATTCTCTGTTCTATATCTAATTTTCAAAGTATTTTTTACTGTACAAAAAAATGAAATAGTATAATTTTTCATAACAGAATTTTATTGTTCACATATTCTAATATTTCACATCGGTATGAAATTCCACAACCCTATACCTAAGTATAAAAAAACTACTCCTGGCGAACTAAATCATGATTTGAAAAAAAATTACTTCCAAATAGCTAAAAGCACTTTTGAAGCAAAGCAAATAAAAAAAAATGAGATGAAAATCAAATACGGGATAAAATATTGTAAAAACGATGAATAAAAAAATCGAAAAAGTTGTTTAAGCAAATTCTCTATAATGCAACAGAATACATAATCAAAGATTGGTCCAACTTTTTATCTGGTTTGCTAGTCTTTCAAGAGTCTTCTTCTTCTTCTTCTTCTTCTTCTTCTTCTTCTTCTTCTTCTTCTTCTTCTTCTTCGACTTCTTTGCTTTTTCCGACGATGCTATGATCTCTAATGAGATCACACCTTTTCCACTTGTCGTCCACTTCCCCTATACTGTTCTGTTTGTGGGGTTCGTCGGATTGACCTCAGTATATGTCGGCAAGATTTCCGGTTATGGATCGTTTCATGTCTGCGGACCTTTTTTGTACAAAATTGTATTACTATATTATATTATTAAGAAAAGAAAAGACTAGTTCGAAAAATTTTTGAACCGAAGCAACTCAACTGTAAGATATTAGAACAAAAGTGGATACAGTGGATATTAGAGAAAAAGTGGATACAAAGCCAGTGTTTGTAAGCATATCAATTTACTAACCTTATGTATTGTAACACACTGTATGTATTTTTTTTCTTTCTGCCTGTCTGCTTGTTCCGGCAACATACGGCTACGAGCTATTATATATATATTAGTGCTAAGTATATCTGCTTGCAAAAAAAACGCTTATCCTCCCAACCAATTGCTCTTTTTGTAATTTGATTTCGTATCCGTGAATAAAAATATTGTGAAAACCAAAAACAAAACAAAGATGTACATTTCGATTTAGTGAGAGATATGTAAATATTGCGTGCGCAAAGTATATTTTTCTGCCTCCTTTTGACTCCTGTTTGCTAGCATCTAAGAAAACGTTTTTACAAATTTACATTTACGTTTTTACATTTACGCTACCTAAAGTAGTCTATAGAGCAGGGCTCGAACTTGATAAATCAAAGTTTCCGCAGTAAATTTATTAATTAAAAAAAAAAAAAAACATTATATTGTATAAACTAGTACGCAAATGTGTCGTTTAAAAAATAAAAGGCACACGCCCTCCCCCCCCTCATAGATCCGTGGCTGGTCCAGCTATATGGCTGAGGTCGTTTTCAACTTTGTGTGTGCCATATATTCGGGGTCTTCCAATGCTGAGTATACACAAACCAGATTTTACTCGAAGATCCATCGGGCTGGTGCTATCTGGTGTTCATACGATCCACATGACCCAGCCATTGTATTTTCAGCTTCTTGAACAGGTTGATATCGCTGCATAACGCGTATAGCTCGTCATTGAATCTTTTTTTTCCATACTCCTTCGATACACACAGGGCTAAAACTCACTCGAAGAATCTTTATCTCAAAGCACCCAAGTATAACTTCTCATCCGAGTCTTGTAACGACAATACAGCAGAACTGGGATGATCAAGGTCTTATATAACGTAAAACTACTACCTTCCTAACAGGCAAAATTGACAGAACGTTAAGTATTTTATTGAAATTTGAAAAATGGAAACCCATATCTTTGTTGCAAATGTCGAGTGCTCAGAGTGGATTTTTAAGCGTCGTCCGTCGACGCTTAAGTTGAACTTCGTTTATTCAGAAGTCACGAGAATCATCATGCATAATTGAAGAGCATGGTGCAAATAGTTCACTTTTAATTGAAAATTTTCATTCTGCTGAGGAAGGGTATATACTTCAATATGCTTATCATTCCCATGGAGGGGGTTAGAACCCCCCTGCGCACGGGCCTGGAAAAAAAATTCCAATTCCAGACAGAGCACAAATATTGTCTTGATGTTTGTTTTTTTTATATATTTCTAAAAAGTTCTCAAAATTATCATTTTTGTAAACTTAATGTTGGAATAAATTAAAGGAACGACTGGGTCACACAAACTTTGTTCTTGTAGCAGGTAAGCTAGGACTTAACAGTAAAAAGGCATAAATGGGTCTCGCGTTCTTCTCTTGCATGTTGTAGTATTTCTATTTTTGTATATGAAATAAGTCTTTTGATAAATTTAAACGCAATAATTAAAAAAGAAAATACTTTGAAAAATAACTTATAACAAACCAGAGTTTTCCCAAAAAAACGTGGTATGCCAGTGATTTATATAATAGAATATATTTTAGAGTTTTTTTTTACGAAAATCGAACGACCAGTTAGACCCGTTTTCAAGAAAAACAATTTTTTTTATTACCGTAATATGGTAGGTACCGTTATTTAAAGGCCTAGAAAGAAATCGAAAAACCCCTCTGACGGTAACCATAAAAAGCTTGCACACCAAATTTGAAGGATATCGGCCCAACCGTTTAAGCTGCAGGTGCGAATGTCAGACTGACAGACACACTGACAGACAGACTGGCAGACAGCGTGACAGACAGACACACAGACAGAATTTCCAGACCCACTTTCTTCGACTTCGCTATCATCGTACTTCTTCGACTTCGCTATCATCGTAATGTCATGTTTGATTGTTATCTCATAACTTTTTTTGCACGAATTCATTATTGTTATTTTAAGTCTTACTTCCGAGTTAACTAATCCATGCATTAAAAAAATTTCACACTGAACGTTAAAGCAATTATTAACTGTTCCACTTGATTCCAGAACATTATAGTAATACATTAATTAGTTTTCTTGAACATTTATTTTTGTATTAATAAGACAGATAGAATTAAGTTTTTCTAAATCAGATCATTTAAAATAATTATTAAATAATAAACAATTTTATTTTATTTTATTTCTGCACAATTTGCGGATGTATTATGGGAATTAGAGCTATTTCGAAATTTGCAATTCAAATTGTCTAAACATAACTATTAACGCCATTGACGGATAGAGGACTTTCAGAAGGGGGTATCGATTTACTTTGAACACAGTGACTGCTTTGGGATTTATTTCACAATAGTATAATACCAGCACACTTCAATTATATGGAGACCAACAGGCCACAATGATTATTAATGAGACGATTAAATTTATCACAAAAACAAAAACTGTTCTTCCTTCCCTGAGGCTAGTCTTTACTTCTTATGACTGTTGTACACGTACAGAGTGACAATAAAAGATTCACTGTGATTGAAAGAGAACAAGAAACAAAAAAAAAAAGGACAAGAAAAATTAAAAATAAATACAAATGACTCGAATTTCAAAACGTGATTTAGTTCTAATTTTTAATTGTCGTTAAAAGTTCGAAAAAGCAAGATACCTATATACAATATACATATGTATGCATTCGTAAAAAAAGACATGACGAACAAAATGTTCGTTAATTCTTTCTGTCTGTCTGGATGTATCGGCATGAGATTTTTTTAATCCTAGGTCTTTAAAATAACGTACTAGGTCTTTAATAACAGTACCTGAACTCCGTGTCACTTGATTAAGGACAGGCAGTTTTCTATTTTCATTTTGCGACATTTTTCAAACCCCTCGGTATTTTGGGAAAAACCAAATGCACAATGAATGAAGAATATATTAGGTTTATATCGTAAAAAAAATTAGGCTTGTGTTGATAATTGCAACATTTATGACGCTTTTCCCAAAAAGGTTATAAAATGTACCTGTTTTTTTTGTTTCACTTGATTAAGGACAATGTCAAAATCTACCTATTATCGTTATTTTTATCATATAAAAGGATACTTGAAGTATGAGGGAGCTTAGTTCAAGTAAAAACTGCAAACAAACCACTACTATGGGCAGAGGAAAGACATTAACGAAGGAGGAAATCGGCCAAATTCGAACTTATGGGAAAGAAGGGAAATCCATCTGTTTTATAGCCCAGAAGATTGAAAGAAGCAAGTGTGTTGTCAATAATTATCTTAAGGATCCAAAAAGGTATGGAAAGAACCGCAAAGGAAGAATCAGAAGATCACTAACATGTAAGGAAAGGCAGGATATACTGAGAACAGCTTCAAATTCAAGGCTCTCCGTAAGTAAAATTAAGGCAGAAACTAGAGTTTTTCCGCAGTTTTCTGAAATATTTGGTGGACATCGATGGACTTTCCAACAAGACAATGCACCGATACCTACCGCACCGACAACAAAAGTCTGGATTCAGAAGCAAAATGTAAACCTACTTGCATGGCCACCATGGAAAACGTATGGGGCTGGCTTTCATAAGAAGTCTACGAAGGAGCCTTGATAACAACAACCGTCGAAGTTTCTTCCGGAAAACTTGCCTCGCAAGTTAGCACTCAATGTCAAAAAATATGCTGAAGGGGTCGTATATGAAAGTTGTTTTCGAGCTTTACGCAACTGTGGGTATTATACAACGCCATTATCTATAACTAAATGAGTTTGTTGGGAATGCTAAGGTTTCCCTTGCTTCGAAAAAAGTCATCTCTAGATACTATGTCACAAAAACCCTGGAAGTCGATTAAAAGATGGTATCTATCAACTTTGGTGTTTTCCAGTGTGTATTATAAGGTGGATACAGTAAGAAAAAAATCTTACATTTTAATGAGACCGCAATAAAAATAAGGATGCCTTGAAATAAGGCCAAGTTAAATAAGGCCAACTTTAAAAATTTGGCAATAAAGCCAATTTTTACAAAAATGAAATAACGCCAAGTTGGTGCTTTTGCGCTTTTAGTTGATAAATTCCGGTCTATTGGAATACATTCTAGTGAATTACGACCAAATCTTAAACTTGTATATTATGTAGACACCAGTCTTGAATGCACTGAAGTGTAACTTTTTTCCCAGGACTTAATACTTCAGCTGCATATGAGCACCAAAGTACACAAAGAATGCATCGTTTTAGATTTCGGTCTTATATCATTTTCGAAAAGCTATGAATTTGTAAATTTTGTTTTTATTTAAGTTTCGGAGAGTGTACTCATTGGTATTGAAATGAAGGTAATGAATTATAAATTTTTCTATTAAAAAATAGCTTAATTTTTTTTTCAATGATCATTGAAATCGCAAAAGTGACAGTATAACGCGAATCAAGATCTAATTAAGTTTATTTTTTTATAAAAAAAATTTATTGTTCATCATCTTTATTTTAATACCAATTAACAACAACATTGTTGGATAATTTGACTTAAAATTGAAAAAGAAAATTTTCAATGATTCGTTTCAATGATAGCAATAACTGGCTCTAAAGGCCCATAATAATTAGTTCTCATAATCATTTTGCTTAACCTATGTCCAGTCGTTGCTCTGCTTAGGGTATGTCTGGGAGCGGTAGAAAATTATTTAGCGTACGCAAAATTATGTGCCTTTAGACAGTTCCTTTGCTTTATTTAATAGATTTAACTGCAAAATCAATTTAACAATTTACCACCCCTCTTTAAATTTACCACCCCTCTTATAAATTTATTGTTATAGTTCTACAAATTTAATTCCACCAACAAAAATATAATTATTCGAAAAAGATAAATACATGATTTAAAACACTTTTGCACGTAAAATTCTTTTGGGGGTATGAGTATGTAAATAATAGTTGCATTTATGAGATTTTGATTGATGTGGGAACTATGCCAACCTTGGTCGTTCTTGTACAATGGCTAATTATACTTTTCCCTGTAGCGTGCTTGAGTTGATTTTCAAACTAAACAATATGCACTGTTCAATTAAAGGTGAACTTAAAATTTGATGCCTTGACATTGTAATGCCCTGCAATATAAAAAGTGTTTTAACAGTATGTTGGACAACCAACTTGCAAAAAAAACTTAACTACTAAACTGGTTAAATGTTTACACAGAATCTTCCGAAATGACAAACGCTTAAAAGACACGAATAAGTAGGTAGGTACGCCGAATATTATTTAAGTTATTTATCAGTTTTATATTGTAAAAATTGAAAGCGGAATATCCACAGAAAATAATACTCAAAACTTTTAATATTCATTTAATAACATCAAAGTCCAGTGCCAGTCACATAAAAACTAAAAAATAGATTTTCATAGAAGTGGTTTTCTTTTTTTTTTATTTTCTCAAAAAATACAAGACGTTTTAGATTCGGGTTTTCTCTTTTTTGGTATGAATTAAAGTTTTAATTGTTTTTTTAAATAATGTCAGATCTATTGGTTATCTGTATCATATGTTGACTCTCAACGATGTTCGTATGGACGTCAGATTTGCAAGTGAGATTCAAGTATCTTGACCGTGAGCCATCTGGACCCGATGTCAATCACTCAATTTTTGTAAGCTTTTCACTAACTTCAAGAAATGGTTTTGACATACTTAAATCATTTCTTGAAGTTAGTGAAGCTCTTACCACCTTCTTCTGTCACTAGTTGGCATATTTGAGTTCTTGTAGGTATAAAATCTGGTTTGCATCAGCAGACCCTGCAGTTATATATCTTCCATCTTCGGTTCTCCGTTAACCTATTTTTTGGGTGATTCTACAAACGATGGAATTTTTGAAGTCCGCGACAATCATTTGAAACCATTGCATTCATTAACTCATTTTATAAATATAAATCTGGTCGAAATTTATATGCGCTTAATTGCGCAGATCGCAGTTTTTTTGTTTCAACGGGGCTAATTCTTAGTCCCCTGGCATATCCGAATCCCGTTTTAACATCAAAAAATCATTGCCGTTCTTCTATATCAGTTCTGACACTAAAAAAAATATCATTGTAATCTCAAATAACACAGAATTGTTATGAAGTAGATTTTTTTTCAACCTGTTATTTAGCATAATTTTTAACCGCACAATATACTTACAAAGAGTTTATGATACTAATATCTTGCTACTGAAAAATTATTTA
Source organism: Baccha elongata (assembly GCA_951217065.1). NCBI lineage: Eukaryota > Metazoa > Arthropoda > Insecta > Diptera > Syrphidae > Baccha > Baccha elongata. The sequence continues at coordinate 197,719,619 of OX578272.1, read as the reverse complement.
ATGTCTCAAAACCCATCATATGTTTTCTGTTTTTTATTCTTTTATGTGTTTTGGTTAAAAACGTAAAAAAAACTCAGTCCCCTGTCAATTTCGTGAAACAAAGTATTATAGTTCTATCCAGAGCTCTGAGAAATTTTCAGAAGATGATGCATTTTAACGGGTTTTGCCGACGGTTTTGCTAATGCAATCTTAAATCGATGATCCAAAATATTTTTTTAAAGGCGAAATTGAAGCTATAAAATCTATTTTAGAAGTACTTTCAAAGTGAATTAGGTTTAAATCATGCTGATATCGATCAGTTCATTCTGCCATTTAAATAAAAAGTCATATTTTGATTTGAATAAGTGATGATTTATAAGATATAATAATTGTTTTTTACTTGCTCAATAGGGCAAGTATGGTTTCGTGTAAGAAAAAATTTACATTTTAATCAAACCCGACATTACGATGATAGAGAAGCCTAAAAAGTAGGTTTCGTCATTCCGTCCGTCGGTCTGTACTTTTTTGTGATTCCCTAGAGGAGAAATTCGAATTTTTGTTTCAGCCCGGCTATTACGGGTACCTGCCATATAACGGTTTTATTTTTTCCAAATTTTCTCCAAACGGCTCTAACGATTTTGATAAAACGTAGTGTACGTTATATTTGCAGTAGTCTTAACATAACTGCATTTCGGGTTTTTGGCTAAAAATTCAAAAAACGGAAATTTTGTGTTACCGGTTTTTTGCAAATTTGATCATAATTTCGTAACGGCTCAGTCAAATATTTTTAAATTCGGCACAGTTATAGCCCGGCTATAAAGGGTACCTGCCATATAACGGTTTTAGTTTTCCCGAATTTTCTCCAAAACGGGTCTAACGATCATTATAAAACTCAGTGTACGTTATATTTGCAGTACTCTTAACATAACTGCATTTCAGGTTTTTGGCTAAAAATTCAAATAACGGAAATTTTGTGTTACCGGTTTTTACAAATTTGACCATAACTTCGTAACGGCTCAGTCAAATATTTTTAAAGACACAGATTTTAGACTTGACATTTAACACAAGATGGCATTTACAGTTTTTTGATAAAGAGCCGTTTAATGATAGGTGCCATACAACTTGATCTTACGTTTAGGCCATTTTTCGATATTTTTCCAACTTTCTTCAGAATTTAATAAATTTAATTTTTTTAGTCCCATAGTTTGCTACAAGAGCAAGTTCATGCGACCTAGTCGTGCATTTTATTTTTCAGTAGCCTGGTAACAAAATCTTCTTCACAAAATTGTTATTTTAATTTTTTTTTACTGGTCTCTTTCAATAATGTTAAAGGACATTCTAACATATAACTAAAAGTAATTAGTACGCCTTAAAGCTTCCAAAAAAAAAATTGCGAACTTATGAGCATTTTATTCCAGTTTTTGTAGAATCGCCCTTATAGTCCAATCAATGGGGAGTACAAAATGGCCCATCTGACAAAATTTGGAAGGTCTCCAAGTTCGAATACAGTTTTGTAGGGGGGTTGATTCTGAACATAAGATTGAGTTTGCATGAAATCGCTATATAAATGAACCACCAAATAGTTAGTAGTTGTTGCATTGCATTTTTGTAAACTAGAAGTGGATTTTTCAAGTATTTTTTTGTTTTGTTTTTATTTTTATGTTAAAAATAGAAAAAATATTTTTAATTTAACGCTAAAAATTATTGTAGTCTAATATTTATAGTCTAAAAATTAAAATAATAACAAATGTAATTACGAAAAATAGGGTAATGGCCATTTTTCTTGGTTGCCTTTTTTAAATCGTTAAATAATTCAATATTTTTTTCGCAGTTGAAATTGTGGAAGATTTGCCACCAAAAATTTTTTTTTTGAATAATTGTTCTGCTATAATGTTATAGAAAATGGCTGCAATAACCAGCCCAAAGTTGGTAGTCTCTGTATTGGAAGACAATTAAAAAAAATTTGACATAACAATCAAGTATGACATTAGGATTGGGTTTGGTAACTCTGTCTGTCTATCTGTCTGGATGTATCACTTTCAAATGCAAATTAAAGCTTTAATCCAACTATGGCTTAAATTCGGTGTAGTGAAATAAGGGCCACGGATCTTAATTCCCACTTTGAAAGGAAACAACACCCACGGCATTAATTCCTTTTCAAACTGTCAATAAGACCCTCCACAAAAAGCAGTAAGACCCGTGGTACTTGCACCCACCCAAACTAGCACCCACCCCAAATCCTATAGTGGACCAGGCAGGGGGCAGCATGCCCCCTTACCTAATTAAACTGTTGAGAAATAACACCCGCGGATTTAATTGCCATTTTGGGAAGGAATTAATACCTATGGGTGTTGTTGCCTTTGAAAGTTGTAAGTAAGACCCGTAGGCCTTAATTCCGCGGCCCTTATTTCACTCCACCTTTAAATTCACTTTCAAATTTGAACTAAAACATCACTGAAATGTAAGCTAACGCCATATGGTGGGAATTTACATTCGAAGGTGAACTAATGCCATATACCAAACATGTATAGGTTTCTTCAAATCCAAGGGAAAAGTTTCATATATGGTGCGTCCAGATAACGAAGTGAAATAAGGCTAATTTTCAACAGTTGGACGCATATTTCAGTTTACAAATCTCGAATGCAAAACTACTATTTTAGTAGTTTCCGTTTATGATGGCGTATAAATAGTGCGCTAAGTAAGGGGGAGGCATGTTGCCCACCTGCAACCACCTGCCTCGGCCTGTTATATGATTTGGAGTATGCGCAAGGCTGGGTGTATATGCAAAGTTTCTTTTGGATTTAGTTTTAATTTAGTATTGAGCTGAAATTCGCGATTTTCATTTTGTATACTATTCGAAATTTTTGTAATTTAAGATTTTAGTATTCGAGATTTGGTATACCTTCTGCGAACTCGAAAATATCCCAAATCCAATAGTGAGTTACTCTGTAATTCGCCGTGAGTTAATTTTCATCATAATTCAAATTAGAATCAAGACCTCTTTCTAAAACGAACTTACACCATAAAATGGTCTTAGTTCAATTTCGAAATTGATTTTAAGCCATAATTGGATTACGATGGCTTTAATTCGCATTTAAAAGTGAACTAACACCATTATAATAAGGTTCGTTCACGGTACCTGTTTCATCGTAAGTATGAATAATGCATGATGTATCATATGTTATTAAGTATTAATATAAAATATTATGTCTATATGTGATTTATACACGTTTTTGAAATTTTTCTTGTCATCTACACTATACACATTTCCATCAATTATTATTTAAGTGTGAAATTTGAACTAATAACCCTTTAACTTCAACAAAGTCTTAACCGTGCATGCATACACAGCAGTTTTTCTTTTCGTCTAGGCAATAAATAACTTCAATCGCCTTTCATCATTCACATGCAATATAATATTCCACCTCCACCTTAACCTCACTGCTAAATTCACTGTTTTTGTTGAAAAGGGGTCAACCTAATCTCCTTTTGGCCATCAACTAACCCTTGAATATATTATCCTTAAAAAATAAAGAAATGGCAAAGTGAATTATAATTATACAAAGGCAAATTATTTTCCATCTTCTCTGTTGGAGAAACAATGCCATGAAAGAACGTGGAAATGGTTTTCTAAATGCATTTTGAATAAAATCTCAACCTGACCTGCAAAAGTCATAAAAAAAACGTACATATGTAAATATCATCGCACACTGTACAGGCTGTCGAATCAAAACTGTCGTCTGTTAGAAACACGCTATTAAGGAAACAAATTTATTCAAATGAATCGTCAGGTTTGTGGTTTCAAATGCAAATATTTTATTTTATTTCCTGACTAAAAAATCTTAAGGAAGGGGAGATTGTGCATTGTATATATGTTAAATGCATGTATAATTAGTTTAATTTAATTTCTTCAGAGTAAATTTAGTTCAGGTACATATTGATTTGCATTGATTTGAAGATGTAAGATTGTATATAAGGTATTAAGTAGTAGCATACGCAAAAGACTATAATGCTAACAAGGCGTTTGTCGGCTTCATTCTCTATACAGAATTGACTTATCATTTCGAAACTTTTTGGTCAATACATAAAATTGTCTATCTTATACCTATATATGTATATACATACATTTATCCCTATGGGCAATATTATTCACTTAAGATTTAAATCCGATTTAAGTAAATTTTAAATCCAACAATTAAATCTGTGTGTGATAGTTCCACTAGTTTAAATCTATGTTCATAATTCATATTATTCTCTTCAAAACATGGATTGAAAATTCGTTTAATCCAGATCTTCGTCGAATTTAACATACAGCCACAGTGTGTTGTGAAATCGTCAGATGACGTCCAGCAAAAAGCACCTTGTCATTATGCAATTTAAAGATTTTTCTAGCTCAGCTTACATAACTTTTTTGACAAAAAACTAATGTGAACTATACCAGCAAAAGTCCACTTAAAATAAACTGATGCTAAGTCTTCTACTTGGTTGAATATTCTTAATATAAAAAATAAACTTTTTAAATTAATTTTCATATTAGTATATAGAATTTGTATCAATATTTATTTTATTTCTTTGTTGTATGTTGTGAAATTCCGATGTAATTTGCTTTATTAGGCTGCTCAATATTCACGCAGACAATCAAACGCGACAACTGACGACGCGACCTAAATTGACCGACGACCGACGCGACCTAAATAGATTGTCGCCAAAATGCCTCGTTTTTCACGTCAAAAACTTTGCATATCTATTTCCAAAATCGCACGTACCCCAAATCTAATAGTATGTCAAGGCAGGGAGGCATGATTTGGCTCTATTTCACCCCATCACCGATAGCGGTTACTTAAATAGTAGATTTGTATTCGTCATACCTTAAATTCAATCAGTTTGTCTCACTATGTCTATCGTAGCTATGCACATGTGAAGTTTACGTTAAAACTTCCGTAAAATGAAACTTCCAGAAAGCAGATATTTTTTAAAAACGAGTGCATTCTAATAGGTAATTTCGATGAAAATACGTGAACGTAAGACCTCAAATGATTGGAACATATATAAACACATACAAAAGAGAATGGGATTTAAGGAAAAAATTATGTCAATGAGGAAAGTACTAAAAAGTGCATTATGTCGCTATAATGAAAAACTATAACTTAAAGCGAGGGGTTTGTCACGAATAAAATCACCTGACCACTTATACTTGCAATCATTTGAAATCATGCTGAAATCAATAAAATCACGTTAAATCATTAAAAATATTTGAAATCACGTCAATTTTTTTTGCAATCATGAAATCAATAATGCCATAATGAAATCACGAATTGAAATCACTTGAATTAATTTGAAATCATTTAAAATCAGTAAATTTATTTGAAATCAATGTTTAAATCAATTTAAATACTGCTTTAAATCACCTGAAATCATATGAAGTCATTTAAAATATTGCAATCATTGAACCACTAAACTGGCTAGTGACAAACCCCTCGGCTTAAAGCCCATTTTGCAAAATTTGAAGAAGCTATATTTTATTTACAATTGTTCAAAAAGTCTTAGGTATACTAGGTATACCGTATGTAGGGTGATTGGTTTAAGGTGCACCAAAAAGCTTGAGCATGTAGGTGGAAAATTTAAGAAAAAAATCGTATTATATTATATTATAAACAACAACGGTGAATTAAATATTATTTAAAAACAACGGTGAATGATACAAAGACTTGTTATATCTTTTTGGAAAGCCAGAAAACTACTCTTTTATTTTATTTTCAAATTAAGTTGTTTAAGTGAACAGTTTTAAAAAAAATAATTTTCATTAAAAATATTAAATCATTAAAAATATTTGAAATCACGTCAAGTTTTTTTGCAATCATGAAATCAAAAATGCCATAATGAAATCACGAATTGAAATCATTATGAAATCACTTGAATTAATTTGAAATCATTTAAAATCAGTAAATTTATTTGAAATCAATGCAATCACAAAATGTTTAAATCAATTTAAATACTGCTTGAAATCACCTGAAATCATATGAAGTCATTTAAAATATTGCAATCATTGAACCACTAAACTGGCTAATGACAAACCCCTCGGCTTAAAGCCCATTTTGCAAATTTGAAGAAGCTATATTTTATTTACAATTGTTCAAAAAGTCTTAGGTATACTAGGTATACCGTATGTAGGGTGATTGGTTTAAGGTGCACCAAAAAGCTTGAGCATGTAGGTGGAAAATTTAAGAAAAAAATCGTATTATATTATATTATAAACAACAACGGTGAATTAAATATTATTTAAAAACAACGGTGAATGATACAAAGACTTGTTATATCTTTTTGGAAAGCCAGAAAACTACTCTTTTATTTTATTTTCAAATTAAGTTGTTTAAGTGAACAGTTTTAAAAAAATTAATTTTCATTAAAAATATTAAATCATTAAAAATATTTGAAATCACGTCAAGTTTTTTTGCAATCATGAAATCAAAAATGCCATAATGAAATCACGAATTGAAATCATTATGAAATCACTTGAATTAATTTGAAATCATTTAAAATCAGTAAATTTATTTGAAATCAATGCAATCACAAAATGTTTAAATCAATTTAAATACTGCTTGAAATCACCTGAAATCATATGAAGTCATTTAAAATATTGCAATCATTGAACCACTAAACTGGCTAATGACAAACCCCTCGGCTTAAAGCCCATTTTGCAAAATTTGAAGAAGCTATATTTTATTTACAATTGTTCAAAAAGTCTTAGGTATACTAGGTATACCGTATGTAGGGTGATTGGTTTAAGGTGCACCAAAAAGCTTGAGCATGTAGGTGGAAAATTTAAGAAAAAAATCGTATTATATTATATTATAAACAACAACGGTGAATTAAATATTATTTAAAAACAACGGTGAATGATACAAAAGACTTGTTATATCTTTTTGGAAAGCCAGAAAACTACTCTTTTATTTTATTTTCAAATTAAGTTGTTTAAGTGAACAGTTTTAAAAAAATTAATTTTCAAACTCAAAACTTAGAAAAAAAAAATTTTTAAACAAATTTTTTTCAAAATTTTATATAATTAACTATTATTTTTATTTTCAAAATTCAATGCTCTTATTAATTTTAAAGCAAAAACAGAAAACCGTATGCCAAAATGTATCTTAGTTTTTGAGATTAAGAAAATACTAAAAGAACTTTTTTAAAAAAAGGTGAAATCTGGTTAATCCAGTTAATTGTGTTTAACCAGATTAACCTGATTTCACCTTTTTTTGAAAGTGCTTTTAGTATTTTCTTAATTTCTCAAAAACTAGGAAACATTTTGGCATCCGGTTTTCTGTTCATAAGAGCATTGAATTTTGAAAATAAAAATAGTAGTTAATTACATAAAATTTTGAAAAAAATTAGATTAAAATTTTTTTTTTAATTTTTTTTTTCAAAATTTTGAGTCTGAAAATTCATTTTTTTAAAACTGTTGACTTAAACAACTTAATTTAAAAATAAAATAAAAGAGTAGTTCTCTGGCTTTCCAAAAAAGTATAATAATAAGGCTTTGTATTATAAACCGTTGTTTTTAAATATTTTTTTTCTGATTTAAGTCATTTTTTTATAAAATTGCCCCTCCTGACTAAACGGGGGGAAACAGACCCCCCCTCCTATACGTTTTTTTTCTTGTTTTAACCCGACCTACAAGCTCAAGCTTTTTGGTGCACCTCAATCCAATCACCCTGTATATACCTATAAAAACAAAAATCGTGAGCAAAAAGAACAACAAATTTTTTATAGAAAAATATTTGTAAGTACAACAGCTTTGTAGTAATAGTGTATAAATGTTTAGCTCTTTGAATTTTTTTCAAAATAGGTTTACTTAAGGACTTAGGTAAGCTAGTTCTGCATTAGGCGACAATTTTTTTGATAAAGCTACAACAGGAAGCCTGACTGAAGTTACACAAAATTAGTTTTGCCCTTTATAACACCAAAACTGTTTCATGAAAAAAAAAAAATCTGAGTAATATTATAAAATCAGTTTTTGGAAGTCTTTCTCAAATTGTATTGTAATCAACTCCCATGCCGGAGTATTAAGTTTAAGGCTGGTATAGATTTGCATAGATAAAAGTCACAAAACACACATATAGGTAATTCATATTCCTAATATACATCCTACTTCCCATATTTTATCTATGTACATACTTTAATGCTGATATTCTATTCAATGGTATGAAAAGTGGGGACCTTTTACACGATGTTCAGATTTGACTATAGCATACAAGGCACTGCTTTGAATTCTTTATTTTACACGTAAGTTATGAAGAATACTCAATTTTTCTTTAATATCAAGGATGGATCCATGTCGATTTATGGAGAAATTCTATTATAAAGCTAAATTTAATTTTTATTTCAAGATCTGACTTTACCTTGGCCTGGGCTTTTATTTATTTATTCTGCTGGCTTTTGAATCCCATTACAGGTGCGACGCATGGCTTATGCATTTTTAAAGAAAAACATAAAGTAGACGCGTTCGAATATTGTTATAAGTACATGAAGGTACAAACATTGAATGATGACAGGTTCAAGTAAATAAACAAAATTGTTTGAAACGTTCGAAGGACGAGTACAAAGAAAATTGCCATGACAGGTAATATCTATTGACCATACTTGCATGGGTAACCTGCCTGAATAAATATTAGCTTAGTTATACGTGTTATGAGTACGAACCCCAAGAAAAATGTTCAACTCGAATGAAACCGAAAACGTTTTTGTATTTTAAAAAAAGAAAATTAACGTAAGAATCATAATAATATTTGCTTCAGACAGAATATTTTAATGCGTTATTTTTGTAGGCACATATATATTGAAATGGAAAGATCAATAATAAAGTCTTATTTTAGCTTATTAACAGTGCTTCGTGGTCTATAGTGGTACGGACTGTCAGACCTGAACACCAACTGTACAGTTTTATAAAGATTTTTACCTGATCGATATAGGGCAAGTATTGGTTTCGTGTAAAAACAAAAAATTCGAGGTTTTAATAAAACCTGACGTTACGGTGATAGAGAAGACGAAAAAAGTAGGTTTTGGATGTGCAGATGTTCGGTTGTACGTTCACCGAGCTACATATCCTAAACGGTTAAACGAATTTTCTTCAAACATCGTGTTTAGTACTTTTTGGTAATTCCCTAGAGGACAAATTTGAATTTTTTGTTTTATCCCGGCTATAACGGGAACCTCCCATACAACTGTTTTAGTTTTCCAAATTGTCTCGAAAACGGCTCTAACGATTTTGATAAAACTTTGTGGACGTTATATTTGAAGTGCTCTTAATATAACAGCATTTCAGGTTTTTTGCTATCTCCTACCGACGATAAATTTTAGATCTTCTTCAATCCCGAACTTTTGCAACGCACAAGAAATATTGGGTGTTATACGTATAACTATGTATGATTTCATAACTCTATCCCAACTCTTTCATATCTGTATCGCAACCGGGGTCAAGCTTGATGATCTTATAAAAACAAAACAGGTTTGATTGAATTTTTGAACAACAACAACAACAACAACAACAACAACAACTTAGAGGTGCTACCACCAATAAGGAGACTGATGATACTACTTGGCACTCTTTGAAATAGCTATATCTCTAGCCAAAATAAAAACGAATAATAAAATTTGTAAACAGCTTAAAGAGTGTTAATCTGAATATGTCCCGCAATGTCTAAGGCAACCGACTTTGGTAAAATATCTCGGACGCTTTATACTTATTTACAATTTTGAAATATTTTCGGTTTGAGTTTTACATTTTTATAGTTAAACTAGCTGACCCGGCGAACTTCGTTCCGAGAAAAATTGATTAAATGTCCCTTTCAAAAGGGACATGTTTTTTGAAAGAATGAAAATACTTTGGAATAAAATTTATTACAATGTATTTCATAAACAAACAATGCAAATGGCTTTCCGATATGCAAACACGCCAAGTATAGTAGTCCATGAGAAATTAAAGGAAATTCTAGATTGAAGCCACACATTTTCAATGGCCTCGCTATTTGCTTGTTTTCATTTCGAAAGGGAGACTGAATGCGCCTAATCTGGAATGGCAAGCTTGTCGGTATCATCGGTAAAATCCATTAGCAATTTCTTGCCTTTGAACTAAGCATTGATTATTTTTCTTTTGATATCTTTGTTCATTATTTTCGCAACTGTGTCCTTTTACACAATTTTGGTTGGTTTAGAAAGCGCAACATTATAATGACAGAGCTGACTTTAGTTGCAATTTGCAAATTATTAAATTTCGAAAATTTTGTTATCTTAAACTCACATTTAGTAAAGAAAATTTTTTGCAGACTTTGATTTTGGTTTAAATCTTTGTAAGAAATTATTTTCTAACTTAAAAAAAAAAATTCATACTATTTTTTCGTATATTACGTTTGTACTTTAAACACTCAGGTAATTTGCCACAAGAGCAAGTTTGTCGTGCCCTTTATTTTTTAATACCCTGCGGCCAGGCAGCATGCATGCACTATAATGTGGTATTTTTAATGATTTATTTAAACCATACGTAAGGGCATCTATCTAGCGGGTTATCTTATTCTTAACTGTGTGACAACAGACATGATAAATTAATACCTATATATATGTATCAATCAATTATAAGTAAAAGTATTTTATAATAAAGTTTATTTGTGTTGTGTTGTAGTGTTTTTCAACCAAAATATTAACAATTAAAATTGTTTTGAAAAAAAATATAAGGTGTTTTTTTTTTTTTGACACTTTTGGACATGTCCTAATCGGTTGAGGCATATCAACAAAATTTGGAAATCGCACTTCAAAAATCTTCTTTCACACCAAACCGAATATATAATTTAGATGAAACCATTGCATTGTGATGACGGTTGCCAAGCTCCTTATGTAATAAATATCTCAATATGGACAAAAACAAGTAGGGACAAATGTTTCGGCGGAGAGAGAACAGCTAATCACAATGTGCAGGATTGTAAATGCACCTGCAAACTATATATTATTTATTTTATTTGATGTTATGTTTTGAAATAATTTATTTTTTTCTTAAATAAATATATTTCGCTTTGTTTTTGTTTTTTTTTGTTCGTCAAATGGGAAAAAGTATCAAGCAGCGCACGCTAAATTTGAAGTTGAGCGAACTTGTACTACAGCTACAGTTACAGGCTACAGCTTCAGCTACAAATTCTGGGCGAATTAAAGGGTTGGCGTTTTCTCTACTTTGTCAGTGCTACAAGCTACAGCTACACCATTCTGTTCCAGCAGTTGTTCAAACATGTTCAAAGCTGCCCCATGGCTGTCCAAAGGTGCCCCTCCCCAGATGGGCAGATTGAGACACTTAAAAGAGTTTATTAAAATGAAAAAAAAAAATATATAAATCTATCCATCGAAATTATTCCTCAGAAAACGAATTTTAAGGTTTGAAAAATTTCGTTACTTTCTACTTAACTAACATGACTTTTGAATGTTTAAACATATTAGGGGCCGGTTATAGGATAACGAAACAGGAAAAATTGTCTGATCGATACTTTATTATGTTTTCATTCGTTTAAAAACAAAAATGTTTCACTTATCAATGGCAAATAACTCAAAGAATTTTTTGTGATGATAAAATTTTAAGTCGAACAAGTACTTATTGTAAAAATTGCATTTATTTATTTTCTTGATTTAAAATATATATAGGAAAATAATCAAATGTATTTTTTACAAAAAATACGTGCGTAATTGAATCGATAATTCAAAAAAAAAATCAGAACATATTTAATTATCGATTTGAAAAGTTTTTCCTAATTGGTTTTCCTGATCGCTATAACCGGCCCCTAATTGAACAATTTTTTTTTGTCGTTTGAAATCCTTGGGTCAAAAATCGTTACGGTTAAAAAAAGAAAAAAAAGTTTGAAAAAACTCAGAAATGTATATGACCCTGTTCCATACGAATGCGAAATCAATGACAAAAAACTTCATTTTTCAATGGGATATAGGACTATTGTGCACTTAACATAGAAAAATAAAGGAAAACAATGTAAAATTTTAAAATCGCTGGGATTATTAATTTTTAAATTTTTTTTATGTGATAAAAATATGAAATAAAAATAAATATTAATTCTGTGGGTATGCCTTACTCTATATCACATTAGCTCATTTCTAAGACGTTAAAAAATCTATCAAAATGATAAATTATCTTAACACTAAATTATGAAAAATATCTAAAATTAATTTTGATCCATTAAATTTTCTAGAAAAATACATTAATTTCTATGGGGAATTGATTATTAAAAAATTTCAACATTCGTAGGAGATAGTTTTTTCTAGTATTGTATTTTTTTTTTTCATTTAAAGTTTTTTTTTACCAGTTTAGTTTTTACACATTTTAGTAAAAAAAAATTGTTGTATATTATCGATACAAAATTTCGAAAAAGACTACATTTAACTCTGTTACATACTTTGGCAACGTGAAGGTACATAATTTTCGTCCCTACAAAATATTCATAATCCAAATTTTGGATATGAGGCAAATAAGCACTAAGAGAACGCAAACATTTGTGGTCTTTAAAGCAAAAGTATATTCCCTAACTTTGTTAATGATAGAGATAGAGCAATGGTGATAGAACCAAACGATAGAGACTATTGGAATTAGTATAACTGCATCATTAACTCAATTTCCCGACGAAGTGGTCTATGGGGCACTTAAGCACTCAGGCGGCGATATATCCAAACATCATAATGGAAAGGTAAAAGAACAAGCAAAAATAATTTTCAAGATTCAAATTGATACTAAGGTGCCCCCCTCTCCCCTACATAATAACATACATATATGGTATAAAATTAAAAGCCGCATTCAAACAATAATAGTTTATTTTCTTATTTGAATTATATCGTTATGCATGAAAGAACCTCATTCATAACACACTTCCTCCAATAAACGATTTAAAAGACAGGTATCATAGTAATAGCTCGTCTTTTATTCGACTTGGAACTCTTTGTAGAATTCAGAAAACTTTTGAAAAAACAGAATGCGAGGAGAGCTTTTTTATCAAAAACGTGGATTTCGTTTTATTTATGTATGTTTTATTAGGGAGTTCGTTTGAGATTTATTGGTTTTGTTTTTGAATCCTGCCAAACAACTCCTGACAGGCGAAGACAAAAGAGCAAAAAAAAGACCTTTAATACATGCTTTGTGTGTGTTTTATGTGGGTAAGAAATTATTTAAATAAATATTTCAAGAAGGAGGTAGAGGCTCAATTCACTACTGAGCCAGTTGTCATGGCTGTTTACCTTTAAAATAGGGTGGTTTAGAAAAGGTATAATCGTATTATGTAGATATCTATGTTTTTTGTTTGCTAATTTTATTAAATTTTGTTTTCGCTTGGTATTACGTTTCAAATTAAGTCTCATCATAACTTTCAAGTTATTTCGATGGAAATTTTATGTTTCAAGGTCCCAAGTAAATACCAATTATGAAGTTTTTTTTTGAACACTTTCAGTTTGTATATGGCTTAACAGCCTTACATGCGTTTCTTCCCCGATCACTGTTTCATTGACTTTGAGGATACAACACACTTAAATGGTAAGGGTATTCAAACTGTCAGTAGATAAAAGTAACTATGCAATCAAAACTGATTTAATTTAGATAATGTCGACGAGAATGTCGAAGTAAAATTACTCTAAAGTATATGCGCTTAGTAGATATAAAACGAGAGTTCAGGCTCGAGTTTAGGAATACAAGAATGGAAAATTGAAGTGATATAGGTACATACACCATCGAATATATATAGATACATTTAATTTATTGTGTATTATGTAAGGTAGACGCAAAAAAATGTGATGAAAAAATTAAGATATGCTATCTAAATAAATGTACATGCATATTATATAGTAGGTAGGTGCCCACCTTCTTTATTTTTGCTTTTATTTATTTATTTTTATTTCTTGTGGTTGAGTCTGATGTGAAATGGTTTTTTGCATTTAAAATTACATTTTTTATGAGGCAACATGACAAAATAAAAATATTGCGAGTATATAATTCAGTATCCAGAAAAATGGAATGAGAGAGTTTAGGAAGACAAAAAAAATTAAAAAAAAATAATTAATTCTTCGTCGTTTCCATGCGAAAACGGGTTCGAATATAATTACTAGTATAGGTACAAATCTGAGAGATAAACAACATTTATTATGCTATACAAGGTGAGATTAGCCACACAATACCTACCTATCAGCTTTTCAAAAACCGTGCGTGCGTGCAAGTCTTTGGGTTAGGTGACAGGAGATAAACCCATGTTAAATTAAATAATAAAGATCATACGACAAATGATTTTTCTTTTTTAATTTGCATTGGAGGAAGTTTAAAGATTTAAATAGGGTAGGTGCGGGTAATAGGTAAGGCGGTAAGGGCGGTTTGAAATATAACAAAAACTGTTTGTCTGAATAAATAAATTTTATTGTTTATTTAAGGCATATTTTAATAACTAACAAAAATAAACAAAAAATTTCAATTTCTGCAGCAAGTAAAAACAAAACTAAGCCAAACCAATTGTTTTTATATTTTTCGGTCTGTTTTAGCACTTCTTGATGCAATTTTTTTTAAATGTTGACTTATTAGGGTATTAGATAGTAACGAGCGTTTTTCCTGAAATTTTTAAAATTTTATTTCGTGAGTGTGGGTATAAAGAAACAAGCCACGAAGAGCAACCACAAATCTTGGACAATGGTACGCAGAATAGATTAACATTCCTGACAAAATTTGATGATCCAAAAAGAGGAGAGAAAAAGACGACGTCCGCTGGGACGGCACATTTTTTTTTTGAAGTGAAACTTCTTCAGTGGGGCTAAAAAGTAAAACAAATTAAGGAAATTTGTCAGTCATCCTTCGGGTTTTCTCTTTTTACTTCTGATACCAAACTGAGGTAGTAAGTTACTTAAATGTAGTTTACGTAATAAAATAAAGTACAAGTACACATAGCACTAACTGTAAAAATGTAGCTTGGGTTTTCAGGTCTACTGTTAATGAGCAAAAAAAACTAAAAAATCTGCGCACGATAAAAAAAAACATAAAATTTCTAAAATTTAGTTTTTGGGCGGAGAATATAATATTAAAATTGATAGCACTGAACTTAAAATTTTAACAGTTGGCGCTATGTGTACTCTATTAATTTACACCTAAATTAACTACATAAACTATAGCAATAACTTTTTTTTGATTTTAAAAAATTGTATCTTCACGAAAAGTAGTATTTTTGCCATATTGATTATACGAGAATTTAATCGCCATCTCTGCCATCTCTGGTTGTTTGGTTTGTTGGTTGTTTTTCTTCTTCCCGTTACATTATTAACATGCATTGAGGGATTTTGATTATGCTTTTTCCGACTGACATATTCCCAGCAACCAAAATCCCGTCAATGGTCGTTCCAATACATTAACAAAAAGTCATCTTTAGCAGATAGTTAGTGATATCCAGTGAAAAGCGACGGCGGTTCGTTTATATATAATTAAACAAAAGTGTTAATAAAACTTGGATCCAATAGGTAGCGATGTGGAGTTGATATTTACAAAAATAATAATTCCTAATCTAAATCAGGACACTGACTGTGTTTAATAAAAATGGGAAAATACAGAACAAGGTCTGACGGGTCAGCTAGTTGTATTATAGAATTAAAAGTTCATAAACTATTAATATTATTGAAATGTATGTACCAAATAGTATAGTTGACGTTGTTATTTGATTTGTATAGCCCAGAAAAATTAGACAAAAAAAGGCAAAATACCGAAATACTTCGGACAAAGCTGGATTTTACTGTTGTAGACCTTTGTTTTTATATCTTCCAAAGTACCCATGATTAAGCCCGAGCTAAATTTTTTTTGGGGGGAAACGGGTCGAACTTAAGTTTTTTGCAAATTTCCCGGAAACTATGAACTCTTTGCAAAAAAATGTTTTCGTAAAAATTGTAGATTATATAGTTTTTTTTAAAAAAATGTCTTGACACATTTCATCGTAGGTACCATTAACCAATTTTGAGAAAATAATTTCCAACTTCGAGGAAAATTAGACAAAAAAGGCAAAATTACGAAATATTTCGCACAAAGCTGGAGTTTGCTGGAGATGCAGACCCTTGTTTTTATGTCTTGAGCAAATCCTCAAAAGTACCTTGGCCCGGAGTAAATTTTTTTTTGGGGGGGAAGGGGTCGAACTTTAGGTTTTTGCAAATACTTGCAATGTTCTAAATATAACTACAATTTATCTAAAAATGCACATGATGAAAATTTGGTGTTAATGTATTCTTACAAATTTTGGCAACATACAACGAAAAGTGAGATGATACATAATTTCATGGAACAAATTTTTTGTAGTCTCATAGCAATAAGAGCAAGTTCGTGCGACCCAGTCGTGTATTATATTTTTTTTCTGTGGATAAGGCTTAATGGGAAAAACACAAAAAAATAAAGCAAAAAGCGCCAAATACTAGTGTACTTAATAGTGCAATGTTGTATAAAAACTGGGTTAGTTTTTAACAATTTAACAACAATTTAACACCCAAATCTTTTTTTCGCAAAAAGTTTTTGTCCAGGAATACGGGTAATCAACCGTGCATTTTGTGCTCTCAGTGGGATTTTTTGATATGTGGTAGAAGGGTGCCTCCTGAGTATAAGTTGAGGATAGTTTGAACCTCATTATCTCGGTAACCGTTAGTCTGACAAAAAATTTGGTAGGCAAAAATTTGTAGCAAAAAAAATGTCTCATCTTTTTGCATACACTTTTTTAATGTATCTTTAATATTTTAAAAGTTAAAAGCAAATAAAAATCAGTGTTTTACTTGCTTAGTATTCGGAGTCGCGGAACTTTTTTGTTTTTCATATTACAAAAGTCAAGCTCAATGTGGTATCCAATTTCATAACAAACAATTCTTAATTTTTACTTTTTTATTTGGTCTGTTCTAAAAAAAGTGAGAGCCTTTTAAACAAAAATGGTACAAGATTTCTTTGTTAATTTAATGTCCGAATAAGTGTTTGTGAATGAAATGCGATGAAAATAAAAATAATTTATATGAAAATAACAATAAAATTTTGTACCATTTTCTGTTTGAAATACTCTATTTTTTTTAGTTGGTTAAAAATTGTTAACCATTTGACATTAATTTTTTTATGTAATATGAAAAACAAAAAAGTTCCGCGACTCCGAAAACTATAAGCAAGTAAAACACTGCTTTTTATTTGCTTATAACTTTTAAAATATTAAAGATACATTAAAAAAGTGTAGGTATGTAAAAAAGATGAGAAATTTTATTTGCTACAAATTCGTGCTCACCAAGTATGATGTCAGACTAACAGTTTCCGAGATAGTGAGGTTCAAACTCTCCTCAAAAATTTCGGACCTTAGTACCTACGCGGATCTGGACTCAGAAATTTTTTTTATACTCAGGAGGCACCCTTTTACCAAATATAAAAAAAATCCACTGAGAGCACAAAATGCACGGTTTGTGTTATAATAGGTAATTTTTTTTTTTTTTAGAAAATTGCCCCTACTACATAAGCAGAGACGACTATTTCATATTAAAAAAATGCTTCTGTTAGGCTTTTATAGAAAAAATTACTCTTCCCCTCGTTTATCGTGCCCAACCAATCTAATAATTGCGAACAAAACCATTGACTGCATATTATACATAATAATAAATAACGGAAAATGAAACCAAATCTTTTGTAACTTTTATTTTTGTTTATAAAAAAAAGGATGTAAAATACATAAATATGTACCTAAGTATGTA
Organism: Baccha elongata; assembly: GCA_951217065.1. NCBI lineage: Eukaryota > Metazoa > Arthropoda > Insecta > Diptera > Syrphidae > Baccha > Baccha elongata. Next base: position 197,701,889 of record OX578272.1, on the reverse strand, counting down.
CCTATACCTAATGTAAATATTTAGCTACAAAAAATTATGCAAAGTTCCTGAAAATATTATATGGTAGATTTAAATTTGAAAGTAAAAGAACATCGAATAAAAGGAAAAATTTATAAAGGTACGCCATGTAATTTTATTTTCGATTAAAAAGTTATATTGATTGAAATTTAATTTTTTACCCAACACACACAAATAAGTTTGGGTCGACCAGCTTTCAATCAACGTGGGCAGGATCTTGGTGAGAAAAATAAATAACCTTTAAAATGAACAGAAAAGGGGTACCAAATTCAAGAATTTAATTTGTGTGATTGCTTTTTTATAGATGCAATCAAATTGCTATTCATTGCAGAGTTTATTTTTAGCTTGTATTCAGGCTGGTTTGCAAAAAGAAATTAAAAGCAACTTAATAACAGATAAGGCCATAAAATACAAGTGGTCAACATTATACAGATTATAAAGGGTGACCCTGGCCAGAACCTATACGCATCATTCGAATACGAAAATAAAGTGAGAAAGCTTAGTGAATGTTCAAAATGAAGTGTTTTACACGAAAGAACAACGTGTTTTGTTTTGTTTTAAGCCAGTAGGTATTTTAATTTGAAGATTTTTCAAACAATGCCATCACTGAGACAGTAATATTTTTCTTGATGAATTCAATAAACTTTAAAAAAAAATGAAAATACGACAATTTTCAAATTAAACAAATTCATCAAGGCAAAAACTAGTGTCATACCTTAATTATAAAATACTATAACTTTTATCTTGATGAATTTGTTCTTGATTTCTTATTGAATTTGTAAAAATTGTTGTTGCAATTGTTTATTTCACAAGTAATTTTTTTGGTGCCTTATTTACTTTACCAATTAATGACTCATTTAAGATTTAAGCCGTATGGTTACCATAATTAACGACAAATGTGATTGAAATGTTTTTCTTGAGGATATTGTTACCCGAAGAAGTCCGCATAATATTCACACAAGCTCATACTGCAAACGCATATGTACCTTATGAATCAATAAACGGATTTAAAAATTTCTTGATTATAAAATGTTTTGTTTCTTGTGTTCTTTTTAGGGCACACTTTAAACATCTTTAACTGACTTCCACTTAATTTATAATAAATTTGTCTACATTGAATTAAGTCCATACTTCCCTTCCTCTCCACAACTTAAATTTAATTAATAATATCTGCAGTCTACGCGGGAACAATATGTTTTGTAGGCAAAATTATCTTTCTTCCCTGTGAACGTGAGACACGTGATTAAAGCAAACAAATGGTCCTGAGAATGAGATGTGTATTTTGTATTCTGTGTAGTAGCAACACCACCCCATCTCAATTTCATCCTAATTTATACTCTCCGAATGTCTTATTTAAAACACAATTAAATAATTCACCTCCTCGACTTCAAGTAAATCAACAACCCTGGAAATTCCAATTGCACAGATTCATTAAAAAAATTATTGTAGTGTAAATTTAATTAGATTTCATGTTAAAAGAACGGTTACGAAAGCAAGCATTAAAGGGCTTATGATTTTATTCACTTAAGAGTTCTTTATTTTTTAATATTTTACATGAAGCAAAGGCAGGTAATTAGAACATCGAAATTAAATTCATGCCAGTTTGTTTTTCTTTAGGCTGTTGACTAAAATTCCTTTTAAATTTCTGTCTAATAAATAAATTAACAATATTTTTATAGAAAATATAAAACAACAAACAGCGTTTTTTGAACGAGGACTTAGAAATGAAACAAATAAATGAAATCCTACTTTTATGAATTCCTTTTTTTAGCAACCGAATCTTTCCTGGATTCACACAATCGCTTAGGAATCGTTATATGTAGCTTAAACGAGCTATACAAAAACAACGTTGTTTTTTTTTATGCATAATAGGTATATAATACAAACCTAATTATTTCTTATGGAATCCACGACTATGAGTGGTACCTTCAAATACCTAAAATCAACTTTCACATTTGTGAAATAAAGTGAATGTGTATATGGATTCATGTATTTTTTTTTAACTATGGTTTTGCTTGGCCTGTGTTGAAACAATTAAATTTAAATAAGATAAACTCGAGTTTTTCTTGATAACAGCTTAAACAGTGTCTATGAATATGCCCCTAATTATTTTGCGAGAGAAGGACAACTTTAAAAGTTCATACGATCCCGCATGTTAAAAAGTATTTGTTTTATTTAAAGTTGGTATTTCTCAAAATAGCATATTTTTTACAAGAAAATTACAACATTACAGTGAACAACATTAAAGGTGACGTTAACGGAACAGCTGAAAAATTAATCGTTTGTTGAACTTATATCTTTATTGTTTCTTAGCCTACTCATTGAGTTTTTAAGTGATTTTTTTTTCACATTTACCAAAACTAAAATGGAAGGGTTGTAAATCGTCTAATCGATCTTATCGCCAATTTTATTTTTCCAAGATATAACTGAAAAAATAATAATAACAAAAATAAAAAAACAAGTAAAGGCTTTTATTAGGGATAGGGTCAAAATCCCGACTGCCAAAATCCCTACTGGACAGATTGAAAATCCTTCGAACCCGCGAAGCGAGCCCACCGTTTGCTGTTGAATATGGAAACATTGCACTCAGGCACATGATATTATGAAACATTTTTGTAATTAATTTTTATTGAAAAAATCAGTTTTAAATTTCTTTTACCAAAAAAAGTAGTTAGTCAGTCGGGATTTTGCCAGTTGGGATTTTGTAATTCGGGATTTTGGCATTTGGGATCTTGACAGTTGCAATTTTGGCAGTCGGGATTTTCAGTCGGCATTTTGTCCAGTCGGCATTTTGGCAGTCGGGATTTCGTACCCAACCCCTTTTATTCTGTTATATGCAACATCACACCTTCATTCATGAGCTGTTATGGGCCAATATTTTAAAAGAATGAAGCACTTAAAATTCTTTTGAGTTTTACTATGTACACTGAAAATAATCCCGCTGTCATATTGACAATTTTTTTACTCATTACTACTACAAAACGCAACCAACAACTTTAATATTCATTGTGATAACTTATGAAAAGGTCATTGTCAAAGCGGGATAATTTTTCAATTATAGGTAATAGTCCAGTCGATAAATCGATATTACAGAAAAAACAAACTGGTAGACCCACCAGTAAAAATAAAATTTTGAAAAAAATTAGTTTGAATTTTTTTTTCAAAATTTTGAGTATAAAAATTAATTTTTAAAAACTATATTTAAAAAGAACATAAGAAAAAATATGTCCGGCTTTACAAAAAGGTATAACATGTTATTTTAGGCGTTCCGGTCTTTTTGAAATAAGGAGGGTCTTCCTAGTATATATACCCCCGAACAATCTGTTCAAGTTTCATTAAGTTCTAAATTTTTTTTTTAAGGTAAAAGTACATATCGACTGCACTATAAGGCAAAAAAGCATCAAATCTAATCGAAAATTAAAAAGGATAATTCCAATAAATGTTGTTTGACAAAGTAAGTGCACGCCTGGCCTAAATCTGTACCGCAACGAAATAAAGAAGTGGAAAATACCAAAAAATATGTGTCTTTAAGCTCAAGCTGTTTTTTAATTTGTCTGTATAATACAAAATAATAATATATTATTACCCTGATAATAATTATATGTCGTAAACTCAAAAAAGAAAATTTTGTAGACAGGCTAACTTTAAGAAGCGGCAGAATAAGATCGTTTAGCTTTTTTGTGGTCATGAAAAAGGTTCAAGAGTGTAACGAAAACCATTTCTACTAAACTTGCCATTTTATAATTCGTTACTCTCATAAAATCGTTTCTTGTTTTAAAAGTTTCTTATTGTCCCACCCAATAAACAATTTTGTATCGACGAAAATTAACAAAAAGTTTAATGTCACAATACACTTTTTAATTCCTCTTACTATCATTTATGTTCAGTGTATTGGCATAAGCACGCACCCTTTGTAATCCGTTCATCATATTTTTACTTTCACATTTCCATGTCTTTTTTAATTGGCTTAGAAATTCCGCATGACATAATCGAAAAAATAAATTTGATAATTTACCTCGACTTATAAAGTTGTCAAGTTTAAAGCAATTAAAAAAGTTATTATAAGTGGCTCCTTTTCGTCCTGTTTTTGGTTCTTTTTAAAAAAATGTTAAAAACTTAAGAAATTTTATATTTTAGTTAATATAAAAATTATTAACCCGCCTAAGTACATAGGTATATAAACTCTTTATAAATTAATGATTTTTGTAGGTTTCGTCATGCCGTCCGTCGCGTCGGTCTGTCTGTTCACCGAGCTACAGCCTAAGCGGTTGGACGGATTTTCTTCAAACTTCGTGCGTAGTACTTTTTAATGATTCCCGGCTATAACGGGTTCCTCCTATATAACAGTTTTAGTTTTTCCAAATTTTCTCGAAAACGGTTTTAACGATTTTGATAAAACTTTGTTAACGTTATATATGGAGTGCTCTTAATATACCAGCATTTCAGGTTTTTGGTTAAAAATTCACATAACGGAGATTTTGTGTTAACGGTTTTTAACAAATTTGGCCATAAATTTAAATTTTTGTTTTAGCTGGGCTATAACGACTACCTGCCATATAACAGTTTTAGTTTTCCCAACTTTTCTCAAAAACGATTTTGATAAAACTTGTTGTACCTTATATTTGCTGTAGTTTTAATATAACTGCATTTCAGGTTTTTTGGCTAAAAATTCACATAACAAAAATTTAGTGTTAACGTTTTTAACAAATTTGGCCATAACTAGGTAACGGCTTATTCGATTCTTTTTAAAATTAGCACTGATTTTAAACTTGACATTTAACACAAGATGGCATTTACAGTTTTTTGATAAAGAACAACTTGATCTCACGTTTAGGCCATTTTATGATATTATTCCTACTTGCTTCAGAATTCAATAAATTCAAATATTTGCAGTTCCGTTGTTTGCTACAAGAGCAAGTTCGTGCGACCCAGTTGTGCAATTTATTTAGTTCTCCCACTGTTATGAATTTTTTATTGTATCTAAGACTTTTAAAGTGATGGTACCTAGGCTATACTACGTTTCTTTATGTATGTGTACCGTGATCATTTTTTTAGAGGCAAAAAAGAGGACAAACTTTTTCATAAACGCACACAAATTTAAGAACGAATAATTTTAAATAAAAGTCTTGTAATTCTTTTTACATTTCAAAGTCAGATCTTATACCTAGAAACTCATTTTAGTCAAAATAAACGTTCACCCTGGAAATGAGAGATAATTAGACCGAAACTTTATATTGACGGTCTAAAAGTTGTCTGCAAAGCCTAATAAGATCTCGTGTCTGCAACGTTAGATTATTTTTTTTTAAGTGGCACCGACAACATTTGTGTGAGCTTTTAGTTCTACACGATTGGAGTTGACGTAAAATTCTTCGTCGAATCTGAACCACTAATTCGAGTCGAATGCCTTTTACCAAAATAATTGATCTGGTTTAGGCAAATTTTGATTTCTCAAAAATTCCATATTTTTTGAGGGAAAATAAAATTGTTTGATCTAAAAAAGATTTAGCTTGAATCTCAATTTGGAAACAAAATTTGATATTTTCGGTACGTCAGTTGAGTTTTTATATTCCCGGCTAATTTCACTTTAAATAATAAGATTTTTAAATAGATTTTTTTTATACCAACCCCACTGTTTATACGCCGCAAGCCACCTTGTTCTTGTTGATTGGAAACAAAATAAACCCAAATTGGCGTTATTTCGTTTGGCGCTATTTCACGTCACCCAATTTGTCACTTCCTCGCAAGAAGCAGTGCCGCTAAGAAACATAAGGTGTACTCATTTTGTTGGGTTCTCTCTGCTTACTTAGGGATGATGACATCTATCATCTCAATTGTAGAGAATACAATTTGCGACAAATTTCGTAAGAATAATCACCCTCAGCCATACATACTGTAATAAAAATTCGTAAGTTTGGAAGGGACATAAACCTTTCCTTCGCAATATTGTCGAAGTTGCATACTAAATGTCCTGACGGAAGGTGAAAGGAAAGTGCATAAAGTTCCCCTATTTCGGTCTTTCGCTTAAAGCACGAAAATAGTGCATTGAAGTGATATTCTCCAAGATTAAAGTAAATTAAAATTTACTACAACTTTTGTTATATTTTCTTTTTCAATTCTCAACCATTTCCGAGCTAAATGCATCTCTTAAGAAAAAATTCTTACTCAGAGATTGGTGAAAGTAATTTATAATGAAGAAAATACTTAAACTTAAAAAGCGATTTGAAAGAGAAAAAAAGGACATTGGGAGGACAATTTAGTAAAAGAAGGACAAATGAAGGACAAAAAAAGAAGAGAGGACATGGTACCGAAAGAAAGGACTGCAGTCCTCTCAAAAACAGGACGGACCCAAGTAGCATTTTGTACCTATATTATGTTACAAATTTATTGTATGTCGTTTACAATTAATATACAGTTGCTGAAAAAATGTTTTGTATGTTTACATTAACTAATTGGATGGTTGGTAAACAAATTGTAACATACAGAATGTTGTTGAAACAACACATCTTCAAACGTAAGCGTACTGTAAACCAAATTTCGTGAATTTAAAAATATCACAAAACATTTACATTTGTAGCACTTTTGTAAAGCTATTATCAAAACTTAACTGTTACAAAACGTTTACAGTGAATAGTCACATCACATCTTCAAATGTAAGCATACTGTAAACCATTTCATTTACACATAATGTAACACGTATAGCATTGATCGGCCATTAATGTATCCATTTTTTATCAAATTAGAAAACCAAAAACATAGAAAATCTATTTTTGTTGATATTTAGTAAAAACAAAGCATGTTAAGTTTTGATTGAAATAAGACTTTGAATTTTATCTTACAAAATATTAAAAAAATATGGTTTTTGTGGGAAAAAAAATTGTCTCAAATATTTTTATAAGAAATCATTTCTTAAATAAGAAAGTTTTTACAGGCCCCTTATATTTATCGACCTGCTTTACAAAACTATTAGAAAATATTTCTTGCGTTGGATATGTTGCCTTAACTTGCACAAAAAATATAATTATTTATTATTTTTATACCTCCCATATTATAATAATAATGTCAAGAACAAGATGGAAATTGTTTAAGTTTTGGTTTGTATACATATAGTAATATGATCTCAAATGGCATTACGTATTTACCTAGTTTAATATTTTTCTGTAAACGATTTGTACCTAAGTTAGTTTTTATGTTATTTATTTCGAAGTGTATTTGAACGTTTACATTTGTAAACGTTTAAATACCTATTCCAGGAATAGTATCTGTAAACGATTTGTTACTAAAAAGTAGTTTGTCTTGTATGTGTTTTGAAGAGTTTTTGAACGTTTATATTTGTAAATGTACAAATCAGGTACATCATATAGAATTTGTTCATGTACTGTCAACACGACATTTCATTCCCCAAAACCGTTTACATTTTGGGTACAGTGAGTAAACATTTCATATACGCCTGAAACATTACAGCTACGATGTAAACGTTCAGTAAATGTTCCCTAGCTCTGAAATGCTCCTTGGGGACCTTTAAGTTTTTATTTATTTACATTATGCTTCACTACCAAAATGTAGACAGTAAACAACCCTTAATAGTTAGATATGTTTTATAATTGAATTTAAGAAGAATATCGATCCTTTACCATGAGCTTCGGTAAGGTATATTCGCGTTATTGGTTTTTATTTTGGTATAAAATTTCATTAAATTCATTAATTTAATGGGGATTCTGATAACACCTATCGAAGTTGATTTTTAAAAAAAAACTAATTTTCTTTTATTACGTATGCTTTGGCATGTTTAAACAAATTATGTAAATGTACTGAGAATAAAAAACACAACACATTAGTGCGCCTTCAATTTAGAAGGAATTTTTAACGACAAGCTAAACGGGAACTCAACTTTGATGTTAAAGTAAACACTTTCTCAAGCACGCCATCTATTTGCGAGGAATTATGCATGTTTAGCCCGTGTCGTCATTACTTAAAAATTTAATTAAGGCAATTACTTCTTTAATCCGAGGTATTTAGTGCGTTGTATTTGGAAGTCATGTTGACACAAGCTATGAACTCCTATCAACAGCAACTGGCCTAAGCTAATAGAACGATACAGCGTGCTTCGTTACCTACCCACAATAATGTTGAAAATACCTTGTTTATATGGCATTGAATGGATGCCTGGCACATAAAAAACTTAGTTTCAATTATGAAAAATAAACTTTTCAGAAAGTCGGCAGGGGGGCATGCTGTTTGCCTTCTTTCCTTACAGCCCAACACCACCATTAATTCAGGACTCTTTAACTAGAAATGTTGTAATTTATGACTTTTTATAAGGTGTGGCAAGTGGAGAGCAACAACTGTCCAAAGTTTGCACTTTTGTACCAAATTGATTTTTTTATTTAGCTTGCTTGTTGAAAAGTTGGGAAAGGTATTAGAAATTATTGAAAGACGTTTCCTCGTCTTAGGAAAATGAGAAATTTCTTTATTTTGTGTCGTTACAATTTACATAGATATACCTATAGTTACACAAACTTACATTTCCCTCTTTCAATAGGTATCTGAAATGTTAAATATAACAACAGAAAGAAAGTTGTCCTTTTGGGAAAAATAATTAAGCAGGTTCCAACATTAATTTGCAACGAAAGTGATTTAACTACAGGTTGAGAAATGTTTTTCACAGTATGGTCTTTCTGTTTATACATACACAGAGAAAAAACGACCAAATTGTATAAAAGAAAGTCGAAAAGATTTTTTTTTTAAGAAATATTTGTCAAGACTGATTGATATCTATGGCGACAACTTATTGAAATCAGTTGGAAATTTGTGTGTATTTTTGTATCTTATTACACACTACAACAAAGTTTTCTTTTGAGTGTAACTCGGTGCATGCAAACAAGTACGCAGAGACCACAAGACATCTGATCCCGTAACGACCGTATCAGATTTCTAGATGTAAGGTACGCGTTACCAGATTGATCAAATAAATTAATTAAACTGCAGAAATTCGGATAAATCTGCAATACGATTATTCGTTTTCCCCTTTAGCATTTAGATAATACGCAGCCAAAATAATATCAATAATATATAACAACACACTTCTGCCACATTATTATGTTTTGACATCAAAACAGATGAACAAAGGAGCAAACATAAATATTCCATTATTTATAATAATTTGATACTATCAAATGTTCGTGCCTGACCAAATGGAGGTAAAAAGTCGATGTTTTTCCACATTAAGCCTATGTAATTTTTTTATTGTAAAATATAACAAAATAAATTGCATCCATTACTCGATCGAATTCAAAATGGGTTTGTGCAATAATTGTTGTCATTTAAATAAATTGGCTGGACAAAGGTTTGGCTCCGTCATGTCTGGCCACTTCGATACATGTGTATCGCCAGCTTTACAGCACACTTTGTATCAAATCACTTATAAGTATGGAAGCCATCTGATCACCAAGTGCGTAGAAAATACGCCGATTGTGTGCTTGAAAATCAGCGTTTGGAACCAATATTTTTTTGGAGCGGTGAGACTCACTTTTGAGGAAACATACCGAACAAAATTATCTCATATGGAAAGTAAAATCACACTTGTAACTACTGTCGAAACACCAAAGCCTGCACAATGCAAAATGGTGTGTTTTTCCATAGTTACTTCTATGGTTTAATAGTCACGTTGAATTCTCTTCACGTTGAATTCTCTTCTCTTCATCAGTGCTAATCTGGAATTTTCTGAACATGTTAACTTTATTGTAAAAAAGGCGAACTCTATGCTTGGATTCATAAAACGGTGGGCAAAGGAATTTAACGGTCCATACGTTACCCTCTCTTTGTATAACTGTTATGTTAGGCCACATCTTGAGTATGCCTCACAAGTATGGACCCCTTTCTATGAAATCCATAAGAAACGTATTGAATCAGGCTAGCATAATTTTATTCGCTTTGCTCTTAAAGGCCTTCCATGGGCTGATCCTTATAACCTGCCACCATACGAGCATCGGATAAGGCTTTTGCAGATGCAATCTTTATATCAACGTAGAGTAAACAATGACTTAATTTTTCTACATCAACGGACAAATTGATTCGTCGGACCTGTTAGCCTTTATTGGTTTTAACTACCGCGGACGGTCGTACCATCTTCGAAGTTCTGAGCTTTTTAATATTGAACATCACAGAACCAATTATGGCATGCATATGAGCCTCTCACGCGGATGAGTAAGTTATATAACTTGAATGGGGGTGTGTTGGATTTTAATTTAAATAAAAGTAATTTAAAAACTATTTCCAGAACCAGTGCTCCACGATCCTAAATGTTTTTGTGTCATTTTGTTTTAATTTTGACTTTATATGTTTTCATGTTTTTATGTGCATGTGTTAACTAACACCTGCACTAAGTGATGAGCCAGTGGGACACATTATATGTGTTGGCAAATCTTCTTTCATCTGCTGATGCTTGCTTTAAGCTCCATTTGAATAAGATCTGGTAGTTTAAATAAAAAAAAAAAAAATAAATAATAGCAAAATATGAAACGAAATTTTTGGCTTCAAATCGAAGAAATATTTATGCCACCACACAAAAAAAAAATTGTGTGCATCATGTATTCACTATTTATATACTTTTTAAAACTGATTTCGTAAGAAGTTATGGCTTGTTTCACATGTCTATGATTAAGGTTCTAATAAAATACTCAGCAGTTAAATTCGTTGTTTTCTGTGTATTGTTTTGTTGTTTTCTGTCAAAAAAAAGTTATGAATAGCTTATTTGAAACTTCCCTAGGCCCGTTTGCTCATTCTCGACATAAGCTCTTAAATACAACCTAATTTTTTAAGTTCCACTATGGTTTGCCGAACTTCAAAGTTAATCATACATCTTGTTAGGTTAAACTTAGTGTAAGGGGAAGAAAAATTAGTTCATAAAGACTTAAGTTCTACTTTAGAATTTTTTGAGGTACATTTTTTCCTTAAAAAAAGTTTAATTCCAGAAAATTTGTATTAAGACTACATAAACTTTATATTTTTGCATTGAATATACTCAAAATAACTATATTTTTTTTCAATTTCCATGTCCATTTTATTCACATTAAAAGAACTAAACACACACAATAACAATCGGAAACACAAAAACAAAACAATTGGATGAATTTAGATTGAGGTTTCAGAAGGAAAAATTCCTTTTATCACATCCAGAAGGTAAATTTTACTAAAATAAAAAAAATCACAAAAAATATTTGTTGAACTTCAAATAAAAGAGAAACAAATGAAAAATAATAAAACAAATTTGACCTTTCGTGCAAAATTGACATTTTGACTGAGATTTATATCATTAAACTAAATCACAGCTATGTAAGTAGAAAATAATTTTTTTTAAACAACGTAGAATTATTTATGTCGAACATAAGAATTAAATTTAACCTAGTTATGTGAAGAAAATGAGCAAACGGGCATAAGATATTGTAAAACAAGCCTTTAGTATATCATTTAAAAAAATTTCCAACTAAAAACTCTTTTTAAGACAATTTTTTTGATTAAGGTGTTATTTTTCTCTCTGTGTACTCATTAAATCTGAATGAAACACTTTTCAACGCAAGTGTTGTTGACACAAACTTTCACGTTTGTTTTCAAAGATTTAAGTTATTTAAAATAGGCATTGTTTATACTATCGTTGAAAACCTACTTTGGGCGACAAATATTTGTTACCTAAGCTAGAGTTGTGATACCTTAACAGGTTTACTTATAAATATTTAACAAAAAAACAACGGGAACTCTTTTTAAAATTAGGTAGTCAGACCAATTTTAACTTACGGTGTAGCAGTATAGTGGACTGCTTTGGACAAAGTTACATTATTGTGACAAGTTACGTAAAGTCCGACGGTCAGCCTGTATGTGTATAAGCGGAGCTCTCCGTTCGACACCCTCAGCTGCCCTAAACATACTGCTCAACCTTATACACCTTGACATATTCAGCAAACTCAAAGCCATCTTTCAATGGACCAATAACTCAATAGGTCATACCATCATTCTGAATTCATTCGGATCAAACTCATGTCACTCCGAGTACTCCACCCCAAGATTAGTTTTTGATAAGAATTTCCAAATAACTATACACCGAGATCTACTTGGAAAGATGAAGAATTCTTGAAAGACGAATCAGTTCACTTCTATACTGATGGCCCAAAAACCGAAGATAAGGTGGGATATGGCGTGTACTCAGGCAGACTAAATCTTAGTCTATATATATAACAAGGTTAATATTGGTAGGGGAGAGGTCAGAACAGTGAGCTTTCAAAATGATTTTTTCATTGTTTATTTCGACATATTTCTCTTCCATTTTGCCATAAAAAGTTTTTTGCATTTTTTACTTATGAGTTAAAATGTTGCAGAAGGTCAAACTGTATCACTGTTGTTGGTCCGAAGAGTGAGACAGCGTCGATCGAACAGTGGGAAAGTAGAGTAACTTAAATAAATATTCATCTAACAATAAATTTCAATATAAAATAACATGAATTATACGTCTATTAACATATTTTTGTTTTATTAATTTAAATAATAAAAAAACAATAGAAAAGAAAAACGAATGTTTTTGCTAAATGAAGTATTTTCAAAAATGCTGACTTTGCGGACTCTGCAAATCGGTGGGGGGGGTGCGACACCCCATATCCCCCCCCGTCAGTACGCCTCTGCTTATAGTACCTATAATCGCAAGTAAAAATTGTACGAAAAACTGGCTAGACTTTCGTAATTTTTTGTTTGTAGAATTAAAAAGAAGGCATAATAAAGAGCATAGAACTAAATTGGTTCATCTACCTGCAAATCGCAAGTTCCTTACAAAATGAACTACAAAATTCATCCGAAAGTATATCCTTCTACTTGAAGTTAGTACTAGGTTTTAAGAATGTACTTAATTTTTATGCATATACCAAAGACAGTATTTACTTAAAAGATCCACATAAAAAGCATTTACTGTCATTTATGCAAACCACCAAAACCCGTAGTCTTTGCTGAACTGTGCAAGAGTTCAAGTGAAGTCTTACCGAAATCGTTCGAGAAAGTGTTTTAAAGACCAATAAGAATCCCAACTTTAATAATTCAAAAACTCCAGCTATTAAAATAATTGATTTCTATTTGATAACAAAAAATAACTCTTGTTATTTCAAAGGCACATAATTCTCCAACAGAAACATTTGGCCTAGGGTATGTCCAGTCGTCCGGAATGCGCCTTTTTCGACAGTTTTCGATTATACAGTACCTAAGTAGAACGCTTCGCGGGTTCAAGGGATTTTAACTCCCTTTCTGCAATTCAGGCTCGCTCAAGCAACTTTGCTTAGGGTATGTCTAGGAGCGGTAGAGAACTATTTACCGTACGAAAAATTATGTGCCTTTGAGCAGTCTCTTAAAAATATTTTATACAAGTTTTGTAAATTAATAAAAAAAAAACGTCATACGTTGCAATCGCACAATTACTACACAATCATTTTTACGGACGGTTCAAAGATGGAGTGTGGTTTTCTAGCAGGGGTCTTCTCTGAAACACTTAATGTATACAAGTCACTTCGACTGCCAGACTACGCTAGCGTTTTCCAAGCGGAACTGTTTGCAATCAAAGAAGCATGCAAAATACTAAAGCAAGATTCAAATCAAAACCGTAATATTGCTATGTATATATCAAATTCATTGATGCTGCCTCAATATCTTCTAAACTCGTTCAACAATGTGTAGACGAGATCGCAGACTTTATTGAAAGCCTGAAGGTCATTTAAATCTGGATCCCAGGCCACAGTGGTTTTCAGGTAAATGAAAGGGCTGACGAGCTTGCCAGGCAAGGATCGGCCCTTCACAGCTCACTTACCGAAGCAGTTAGTATTCCGCTAGGGGCTGTGAAGGACAGTTTCATGTCTCATTATCTATCTGTATCCAATCGTAGATGGAATGGTCTGACTAGCTGAGCCACCTCAAGAAAGATGTGGCCCACCTATGAGTTCCGCACAAATGAACTCTTATGTAGAACTCGGCCAGACATAGCCAGAATCATTGAAGTTAACACTGGTCACTCATTGTCGTAGCTGTGGAGATAAAAGGGAAAGAAAACTGTAACCCACCATTCCTGCTGCTGCCTTGCCTTGGCTAATCCAAGATGCCCATTCTTCGGTCAGTACTTTATTGACAACCTTAGCGAACTTTCAGTTGGGACTGGGAGCATAGGTAATCTCATTGGCTTTTTAAATACAACTAAATGGCTATAAAACATAAAAAACCGTGTCAATATCTCACCTCTTCAACGTTCAAATATGAGTGAGTCCTATTCTCTTTGTATTAAATTATTTTTTTGATCAATGCGAAACTGTGGGTTAGTATTTTTAATGTGCAAAATAGGAATTATAATTATTTGCATACACATAGATACATAAATATTTTAACATCAATAAGTGGCATTTTCAAACTTTAATTTTTGAGTAGAAATTTTTATCGACGAATTAATTTGATAACTCAAGCCGAAATAATTGATTCGATGAAGCGAGAAATATTTGATGGGTTAAAATTTTGTTGGGGTTCGGAAATTGAAAAATGATGGGTACTAAACATTTGATAAGGATTTTTTTTTCTCATGATGTAAAATGAAGTTTAATTTAAATTATTTCCTCTCACATTTTAAAAGAAACAGCTGAAAGAGACTATATGTATATATGTACCTTTCATCACAATAGATTTCTGTTTCAAAATAGTAATTTAAAATTGCTTTAAGAAGGTGAAAATCTAGAATCCCAACCAATCCCTTACTTTGTTTGCTGAAAACGTACGCTGAGCATCTCCCTTTTACCCTATGACTTAACGTAATTTTCCAACGAACTGGAACGACCGAACGGTTTAAGGTTAAAAGCCTTTGCTATACACTTAGAAATAGGTAAGGTAGATTTTACGTGATGGATTGATACGTCCAAAGCAATTTACGTCAAAATACCCGCACATCGATCTATACATTTCTTTTTTAATTTGTTGGTGGCATTTATAAAGGCTTTCGATAAGTTTTGGGCTGATTCAATGATAAAGAAGAAGTCCCTTTTTCGACTTTTGATGAGTCACGTACAAGAAACAAAAAAAGGACTCCATCTTTACGGAGTTGAGAATTTTTTTTACTACCTCATGATATTGTTATTTTATAAAATGAAATTAAAAAAAAGTCTAATGGTAAAGGATATTAGATTTAGATCCTTCTTTAGTTGGAACATAATATGATTTGGAAGTGAAAATAGTTTTTTTTTATGTTTAAGCTGGTCGCAGCTTTATAACTATATCCAAACATATCAGAAACAATATAGTAGTTTTACTTTTACTTCAAGTTAAAGAATATAATGTATTTATTATGTACATTTATGTGTATAGAAACACACGATGCACTCTTTTTTTCATTAATGATGTGTTTACCTAAACGAACGCATTTGTACAAGTACAGACCATATTCTTCTTTCATTTTGTATTCTGTGAAGGCCTATAATATAATTCAATGTCGTATTTTCTGGCTTACTGACTTATGTGACCCTGTAGTGTAGTAAAAGTCAGCATTTTGTTGGTCACATTTTCTGGCTGTGTAATTAATTAATGGATAGAATATGGTATTGCTCGTAAATTTTTACTTGATTAATTTCTCTTTCGCATGCTGCACCATGTTTGACACGCATACAAATAATGATATTTTTATACATGTTGGTGGAAAAAACATTGAGACTATATGAAAAACTTAATGAATAAGAGCTTTCTTGCTGATTGAAAAATAAAAATACGAATATCTGAAAGTGTTCTGTTCAATGTCGCTAAATAATTATTACTTTCATTCTCTGTATATGGATACATGAAGATTAAAATATATGAGGCTTATTTCTGTATGAAGCAAAACCAAAAATAGTCAATAAAAAATTATAAAAGGTTTTAAATGATAATTTCTTCTTCGTTATGATGAATTTGATACTTGACAAAGGCACTATGTCAGGATGTAAATATTTTATATATATATTTTAATAACGGCTTCTGAAATATTTTTTGTTTCAAATTATAACTTCATATGTATAACTAGGTAAAGAAATATCAAAATTTATGAAATCTCGAGACTCACTTTATTTTTGACCCATACCTAGCTACTAACCCACCTACTCTTCGTCAATCATAAATTTCGAACGAAATCGGTTGAGTAGAAAATAAGAAATTATCTATTTTATATTTTAAAAAAAGGAGGTAAAAGTACCTACACTTGATAAAAAAATATTTATGACTCCAAGTAATTAAATTAGCCCATCAGTCAGCTCGATCTTACGTATAGGTATATAGGTAGGTATACCAAGTCGTTGGAGACATTTTTTACTCATTCACTGAAACGAAGACCAGATCTGCCAGTGAAGTAATTAACAGACTTAATATTTCTAAGGGGATTTCGTTATCATCTCCTAGACATTGCGAATATTTGTTAAAATTTTTACTTATTGTATTTAACTGGTATACCATAGTTAAACTATGTATATATTTTTCAGTCACGCATCAAGTTGTATAAATTTTATTAAAACCAGACATTAGAAAGATTAACGTAGCAACTTCTTTCGTCTTTTCTTTTTTTACGACTGCATGACCCTTAACAGGCACAACCGAAGAAACGAAGGAACACAAAAATCAAAATTAACCCATTCAAAGAATAATAAGGTCACATCCCTTTCAAATATCAAAAGGTTTTCTTGTGGCAAAGCATTATAATATTCAAATAAATTTGCTCTTCAATCTAGTCTAGAACAACATGGTTCTTCTTAAAGCATCTTCTTTTTCATTTATGCATAAAAATTCTGCTCCTCACAATACCTTTTTTTGAATCAGTCGCTTCATTTCCATTCCTTTCATTAAACCTTCAATAAGCCTTCGGACATGAGATCAATGTCAAGGTTTCTACAATAATACATTGTCTGAAAACGTTATACTACTATAGGTATACAGGAGAACGAAAAACAAACTGCTGATTCTTTTTGTATTGAGATTATTCATTTTCCTTTAGGAAATTTAATCATATTCTGACTCCTACACTCTTATTGCTTTGCATTTGAGAAAATGTTTTGAACATCATGAAATTTATGAAAAAAATATAGGGAATGTGTAGGTATTGGAAATTTCCGCTTTTGCAAGCGAAAAACATCCTGAGGACAAAAAGCAACGCATTGTTTTATTTATTCTATCGTGTCACAGATAGGCGGAGCAAGGGGAGAAAATACAATTTTTTCACTTAACGAAATTGAAAACTGAATTTTATGACGAACACAATTTTCTTTTTTTCTTTATAAATAATTGTTTTTCAATATTTCGTTCTTTGGTTTTTGTATTAGGCCGGGTGAGTGTTGTTGAAGAGTCAAGTGAGTGATTTTAGGTCATTCTGTAAAATAAACATGTTTTATTTTGCTAGTTTATGCATCTTACCAAATTTCATCCAAATCTGTTATGTCGAACGTTGAGACCTTAATGCGTTTAAGATTGCATCTGTTGTCTTTTTGTATATATCATATTCGCACTTATTACTATCCCCATAAGGTTTCCTTTTTAAAAGTGAAGAAGAAGTGGCAAGTTATATAAGAACTCCTTAAAAAAATGGAACAACACAAGCATTTAGTTGGCAACAATCCAAAATCGGGAAGTTGGCTGACGTTTTCTGGAGCCAACCCGATGAACCCATACCACAAGCAGATTCCCATGTAAAAAGTAAAATAGGAAGTTGTAGTTACTATTTGGCAGCACATCCTCGGAAAAGAAGAAGAAGAAGTCTAAAAGGTCTCCTGCTTAAAAATAAAATGATTATAGAAAATGATATCACTTCAATGGGAAAGTCATATTATCCTATATAGAATAAAATAATATAGTTTGCGAAATCGAACTGTGCAATTTGTTGAAAACTTTCTTCAATAACTATAATCAAGTTTCGATACCTGCTGAGCACATTTAAAAGTTGTTGTATCTTTGCTACAGAAAAAAAAATTAAATGCACGACTTAGTCGTGCTCTTGTACCAAAGTATGGGGCTTCAAAAAATTTTATTTATTAAGTTCCGAAGAAATAGCAAACAAAATATCAAAAATGGCCTAGACGTGAGATCAATTTGGATGGCAGCCAGCGCCGGATTTAGCATTTTTGGGCCCTAGGCCTAGAAGTAAATGGTGCCCCCTATTTGTATTTATTTTGTATTTGTACAGTCGATGTCGGAAAAAATGGGTCTAAGTGCAAAAAATTGAGAACTTAATGAAACTTGCACAGATTTTACGGGGATGTACTAGGAAGACCCCTCTTATTTCTTGACCTGGAGAACCCTGTGCGAATTTGGGGAGGGGTGAAAAACCCCTCATTTTTTCGATTTTTTTCAGTTCCGCTTATATTTCTTTAACTAAGCACATTTTGTGTACTATGTTACATAACAAAGTTAAAAACCATTAAATATCATAAAAATTGGTTGGTGAATCAGATCTGTAGGCCCAATATTGACGGAGGTGATCAGCTCATTTATTTTTGGGATATTTTGACCCCTAGAATAAAAGTAGGTGGTGTATGTGCAGTAGTTCTAAATCCAAAGTTATTAACATACTTTAAAAAAAAATCAAAGTAGAGCTAGTAGATTAGGTCAAGATGAGATCGTAATGAACGGGGGTTTATCCCCCCCTATCTTCTTTTGTTTTCTCTATATTTGTAAAGTTTTTTTAACAAACAGTTTTGGAAAAATTAATTTTCAAACTATAAATTTTGAAAGAAAAACTTTAAAAAATTATTTTCCAAAAATTCATGTACATATGTACGTAATTATACAGGATGATTCACATAAGGTGTGCCAAAAAGATAGAGCGAGTAGGTTAGTTTTAGGTTAGTCTATCTTCCCGTGTTATGGCGGGAGGGGCAGAGTTTCCTAAGAAAATTACTTGAAACAGAAGAAACAAAATAAAAAACAATGGTACAATGTCTTTCTTTACCTTGTCATGCTTTACCTTTTCGAATAACTAGAAATCTATTCTTTTATGTATTTCTTAAACAAACTTGTTTTAGTATGTATTTAGTTTTTAAAAAACTAATTTTCAAACTAAAAATTTCAAATAAAAAAATTATTCCGAAGATTAATCCTTTAACATTCATTAAATTACATAAAAGCCAGTCATGTGAGTACCTACTAAAAAAATGTTTTTTTCTTAAAAAGGTGGTTTTCGATATTTTTGATTTTCTCAAAAAACTAGAAGACATGTTAGCATGCGGTTTTCTGTTTTTTACTAAAAATTAATAAAAGCAATGAAGAAAAAACAAAATTTGCACTAAAACGTAAAATTTCGAAAAAAATTTGTTTTAATTTTTTATTTTCAAAATTTTTAGTGTGAAAATTAAATTTTCGTAAATTATTTACTTAAACAATTTTATTGTAAAAAAACATAAAAGAATAAACTTCTGGCTTTCTTAGTAGCGTAGTCCTTTAAAATTTTATCAAAATTTATTTCGTGAAGAAAATCACTCTCAATGCAAAGGAAAGTCTTTCCTGCGTCATCATTGTTCAATAAAGACTTTTTAAACGCTTTAATTGAGAGAATGATCTTTCCGCGGAAGAATTTTCCAGCATCAAACTTAAAAATAAACGTATGTTGGTTCCCAATCTGTCGTGATGCCTAGGCCTGGGCCTTGTTGGCCTAATAAGCGGTTGTTTAGCAAAAAGCTGTTTAGTGACATCTTGTGTTTAATGTCGAATTTAAATTACGTATAGAATTTCAAAGAAAACCACTCAGCCATTATCATGTTAAGGCCAAATTTGTAAAACCGTTAACAACAAATCTCCGTTATGTGCATTTTTAGAAAACATGAAATGCAGGTGTAGTAAGAGCAGCACTCCAAATATAACATTCACAAAGTTTTATCAAAATCTTTAGAGCCATTTTCGATAAAATTTGGAAAAAACTAAAACCGTTATATTGGAGGTACCCGTTATAGCCGGTCTAAAGCAAAAATTTAAATTTCTCCTCTAGGAAATCACCAACAAGTACTGTTATGTATGTGTATCTTGAAACTATTATATGAAGTAAAATAATGAAATAAAGTTCTTACTTCATCATCATGCCTTAGCTTAAACATAATTTTCTCTAGTTGTACCTATTTATTGTTAAGACTAATTTGTGATAATTGTATTGAGTTATGTTGAGTAATTAATGAATTATCAAGCGAACTGGTTGTGTATCAATATATACAATAAGTATTACACATGAAGTTTGAAAAAACCAATAAGCGTTTAGGCTGTACCAAGTAGCATTTTGTACCTATTATGTTACAAATTTATTGTATGTCGTTTACAATTCATATACAGTTGCTGAAAAAATGTTTTGTATGTTTACATTAACTAATTGGATGATTGGTAAACAAATTGTAACACACAAAATGTTGTTGAAACAACACATCTTCAAACGTAAACGTACTGGAAACTAAATTTCGTGAATGTAAAACCAATATCACAAAACATTTACATTTGTGGCAGTTTTGTAAACCTATTACCAAAACTGAACTGTTACCAAACGTTTACAGTAAATAGTCACAGTACATCTTCAAACGAAAACGTACTGTAAATCAAATATAGTTAATGTAAAATCAATATCACGAAACGCTTACATTTGTAGCAGTTTTGTAAAGCCAATATCATAACTTTACTCTTACAAAACGTTTACAGTGAATAGTCACATCACATCTTCAAACGTAAACGTACTGTAAATCAAATATCGTTAAGCAAAATCAATAACACGAAACGTTTACATTTGTAGCAGTTTTGTAAAGCCATTATCAAAACTTTACTCTTACAAAACGTTTACAGTGAATAGTCACATCACATCTTCAAACGTAATCGTACTGTAAATCAAATATCGTTAAGCAAAATCAATAACACGAAACGTTTACATTTGTAGCAGTTTTGTAAAGCCATTATCAAAACTTTACTCTTACAAAACGTTTACAGTGAATAGTCACATCACATCTTCAAACGTAAGTATACTGTAAAACATTTCATTTACAGATAATGTAACACGTATAGCATTGATCGGCCATTGTAATGTTTCCATTTTTTATCAAATTAGAAAACCAAAAACATTGAAAATCTATTTTTGTTGATATTTAGTAAAAAAAAAAGCATATTAAGTTTTGGTTGAAATAACCCTTTGAATTTTGTCTTACAAAATATTAAAAAATATGGTTTTTGTGGGAAAAAAAAATTGTCTCAAATATTTTTATAAGAAATCATTTCTAAAATAAGAAAGTTTTTACAGGCCCCTTATTTTTATCGACCTGTTTTACAAAACTGGTAGAAAATATTTCTCGCGTTCGATATTTTGCCTTTACTTGCACAAAAAATATAATTATTGATTATTTTTATACCTCCCATATTATAATAATAATGTCAAGAACAAGATGGAAATTGTTTAAGTTTTGGTTTGTATACATATAGTAATATGATCTCAAATGGCATTACGTATTTACATAGTTTAATATTTTTCTGTAAACGATTTGTACCTAAGTTAGTTTTTATGTTATTTATTTCGAAGTGTATTTGAACGTTTACATTTGTAAACGTTTAAATACCTATTCCAGGAATAGTATCTGTAAACGATTTGTTACTAAAAAGTAGTTTGTCTTGTATGTGTTTTGAAGAGTTTTTGAACGTTTATATTTGTAAATGTACAAATCAGGTACATCAAATAGAATTTGTTCATATACTGTCAACACAACATTTTTTTCCCCAAAACCGTTTACATTTTGGGTACAGTGAGTAAACATTTCATATACGCCTGAAACATTACAGCTACGATGTAAACGATCAGTAAATGTTCTGTAGCTCTGAAATGCTCCTTGGTAGCTCGGTGAACATACAACCGAACATCCGCAAATCCGCAAGATATTTAGGTTATGTAGTTTTTATTTAGGTAAAGGGTGTTTTAAGTTTTTATATAAAATAAAATGTCATAGAAAACGAGTTTTTAAAGATTTTTTTCATTTAGATTTAAGAAGTAATATTGAATTTTAAGTTAAGTTAGTTTTTACGCCGAAAGGCATTTTTAATAAATAGTTGTAGTATAATTTAGAGCGCCGGTATGGGGCCAGTAACTTAGTTAAGTTATTCTGTTTTTAAGGTTTTTGTCTAGCATTTAAGTAGTTATATGTAAAAGGAAAAATAAAAATTGAATTTGCAAACAAAAAAAAAACCGACGGCATGATGAAACCAAGTTTTTTGGGCTTCTCTATCATCGTCAAGTTTGATTAAAACCTCGATTTTTGTTACTATTGAGTAAGTGAACATTATTTTTC
The DNA here is from genome assembly GCA_951217065.1 of Baccha elongata. Classification (NCBI taxonomy): domain Eukaryota; kingdom Metazoa; phylum Arthropoda; class Insecta; order Diptera; family Syrphidae; genus Baccha; species Baccha elongata. The sequence continues at coordinate 197,679,561 of OX578272.1, read as the reverse complement.
TTTATAGGTAGAGTTAAGTGCTGGAGAGGTGAAGTGGATAAGATTTTACGATTTTCTATTGTCTTTTTTATTCTAGAATAGACTTTACAGTAATTTGTATCTTCTTTTTTGGGAGATAAGACTTCCTGTGTTATTTTCTATTTTTCGACTTTTTTTCCGCCATTTTGATGCATTTTTTTCATAGCAAACAAATTAAAGAAATTAAAAAAAAGCAACAACTATTGCTAGTTGTTTAATTCAAATAGCTATATAACACTGGAACCAAAAACAAGTTCACATTCAAGGCAATCATGAAAGGCAATTTGATTCTGCGAACACTGAGTCAAAAAACACTTTTAAATTAAAAAAAACTTTGAATCAAATATGAATGGTAAGGATTTGGCTCTAAACGCATAATAATACCACGTACCTAACTAAAACTCACTTTAAATCAATGAATTTCGACTATGAATAAAAGCCATGGAGTAAATAATTGTCTCGAAAATAAAGCTATTTCATATTTGAACTTCAATATTATACTAACATATTTATCATTATGGGCGCAATCGATAAATTGTTTGTAAAAAACTTTTTTTTTTAAATTATGCTAAATAAAAATTGATAAATGTTTAAAAATAAAAAAATATTTGCTACGAGCCAAACTATGGGCACTTTTGAGGATTTGCTCAAGACATAAAAATAAAGGTCTCCAGCAAATTCCAGCTTTGTCCGAATTATTTCGTAATTTCCTGTCTAATTTTCCTGAGCTATTATATTAATTAGCGGGCAATTCGAAAATGAATGTGATCAAGTGTATTTTTTTACTCGTTTTTCTCGTACTTCTAAGATATTAAAACTATAAATAAAAATTTTACGCCGATTTGTAGATAATAATTATATAATACGATTTTCAATAAAAAAGTAACAATAATATAATATTGTTTCAACTATGTGTCTGTAAGGCACATTGCCTTTTAAATGCAATAGGTCTTGCAGGACACTTGTTGCATACTTCATCAGCGACGTCCAGCATTAAGCTGGGACTGGGACAGGTATGCTGAAAAGAAAAACAAATGCTTTATACGTTTTTTCCCCAGTGAGAATTGAACTGGAAACCTCTGGGTTATATCAGCCAAAAACTACATCCATTTTACCATTGCCGTCCACAATTTAATAGTTTTTTCACAAAAAACGCACAATAAAGCAGAGAAAAAGCAAAATTATCTTAAATTCAAGATGGCAGCTGCTGCACAGGACCAAATTTTCCCTCAAACTCAGATTTATACTCAGAATCAATCCCCCTACAAAACTGCATTCAAACTTGGAGACCTTCAATACTTTTGTGAGATGGCCCATATTTCAATCTATCACTATCACTGAATATCGTATGTGGGTTGGGTAGTGGGTAGGTAAGTTGTCAACAGTGCACGTGCACCACCAACAGCAAATTTAGGACTTTGGTCTAAAGACGCACGCTATTGGCGTTGCTGTTGCAGTTCTGATCTGTGTTGAGCGATTGAAATACATTGGTTCGAGGGGTTTGTCACGAATGAAATCACCTGACCACTTATATTTGAAATTATTTGAAATCACTTTGAAATCTGGTGCAATCACTTGAAATCATTAGATTTATTTGAAATCATTGCAATCACAAAATATTTAAATCATTAAATACTGCTTGAAATCACCTGAAATCATCTGAAGTCATTTGAAATATTGCAATCATTGAACCACTAAACTGGCCCGTGACAAACCCCTCGCATTGGGTCTTAAATAAAGGCGGCCGCTGGTTGCTGGTGCTGATGCTGCTGCTGGCTTAATTTGTTTCGCGCATAAAAAGAGCTTCAAAAATATCTATGAATAACAAGTGTGTCTAACCTGATTGTTTGCGTTAGACTGCAACTCAGAAGAACTCGAGTTTACATATTATGTTTATGAATATGGTCGAATTTATAACTAGTATTGATAGAGCTACAGAACACTACACTTTATGAAAGCAAAATTTGAGTCAAAACACCAAAAGAATTGACAAAGGGAAAATTGATGTAAATTTAATTTGAGTACCTACATTTTTTATATATCAGCCATGATAACACTAATAACACAGGGTGATTGGGTTTAAGGTGCACCAAAAAGCTTGAGCGTGTAGGATGGGGTTAACACAAGAAAAAATCGTATGGGGGGGGTCTATTTTCTAAAAAATCGACTTAAATCAGAAAAAAAATATTTAAAAACAACGGTGAATGATACAAAGCCTTGTTATATCCTTTTGGAAAACCAGAAAATTACTCTTTTATTTTATTTTTAAACTAAAATGTTTAATTTTCAAACTCAAAATTTTGAAAAAAAAATTTAAAAAATTTTTTAAACAAATTTTTTTTTTAAATTTGTATGTAATTAACTATTATTTTCATTTTCAAAATTCAATGCTCTTATTATTTTTTAATCAAAAACAGAAAACCGTATGTCAAAATGTATCTTAGTTTTTGAGAAATTAAGAAAATACTATAAGCAATTTTTTAAAAAAAGGTGAAATCTGGTTAATCCAGTTAATTGTTTTAACCAGATTAACCAGATTTCACCTGTTTTTGAAAAAATGCTTTTAGTAATTTCTTAATTTCTCAAAAACTAAGATACATTTTGGCATCCGGTTTTCTGTTTTTGACTAAAAATTAATAAGAGCATTGAATTTTGAAAATAAAAATAATAGTTAATTAAATAAAATTTTGAAAAAAATTAGATTAAATATTTATTTTTTTATTTTTTTTCAAAATGTTGAGTTTGAAAATTAATTTTTTTAAAAGTGTTCACTCAAACAACTTAATTTAAAAACAAAATGAAAGAGTAGTTTTCTGGCTTTCAAAAAAGATATAACAAGGCTTTGTGTTATTCACCGTTGTATTTAAATAATTTTTTTTCTGATTTATGTCAATTTTTTATAAAATTGCCCCTCCCGCCTAAACGGAGGGAAATCCCTCCCATACGATTTTTTTCTTGTCTTAACCCCAACTACACGCTCAAGCTTTTTGGTGCACCTTAAACCAATCACCCTGTATACATAACTGACAAAAAGACTAAAAATAAATATAGGTATATACAGGGTGAGTCATGAGCAATGCGACAAAATGCTAGGGCGTGTAGGTTGCGTTGAGACAAGAAAAAAATCGTATGGGAGGGGGGGGTCTATTCCCCTCCGTTTAGCCGGGAGGGGCAATTTTCGAAAAAACTGACTTAAAATGGGAAAAAAATTATTTAAAATCAACGGCTTCATTCACAATGCTGTGCGATACGTTTTTGAAAAGCCAATAACTTTTTCTTTCATTCTGTGTTTAAATAAATCTATTCTAAGAAATAGTTTTTGAAATATTAATTTTCAAAGTCAAAATTTTGAAAAAAAAAAATTGAAAAAAAAATTTCAAATTCATTTTTTTCAAAATTTTACGTATTTAAGTGCTAATTTTAATTTCAAAATTCAATGCTGTCATTCATTTTAAGTCTAAATAAGAAAACCGGATGCAAAAATTTTATGTCGTTCTCAAGAAATTAAAAAAAAACCAAAATCACCTTTTTCTAAGAAAAACATTTATTTTTATTGTAACGAAGCAATTTAAGAAGCATTAATCTTAGTTTTCTTAGTTTTTTTTATTCCTTTTATTTTTACTATGTTTTTTATTGGAAGTACTTATAAAAAATTCTCGATATGATCTCCATTGTTTAGAAGGCATAGATTATATCTCCTTGTAATGGCTTCACATAAGTTTATGCTTGACAAATTTTCCTGCAATTTGACTCCAGCGACTTCAATTCGTTCCTTCAGTTGTTCCAATGATACTATTTCCACTTCGTAAACATAATTCTTCATAAATCCCCATGCATAGAAATCTAGGGGAGTTAAATCTGGTGACCTAGGCGGCCATTCCGTGGGGCCCCTTCTTCCGATCCAACGGTCACTAAAATGATCATCCAACCAGTTTCTCACCTGTAAGCTGTAGTGTGCTGGAGCACCATCTTGTTGGTAGATTAAAGTATCTGCTATAACCAATGGAACGCTGTCTAATAAATCGGGTAAAAGGTCTCGTAGGAATTGCAGGTATGATTCTCCATTAATAATGGAATTCAAAAACCGGGGCCCGATCACAGTGTGTCCAACAATACCAAGCCAAACATTACAACTAAAGCGGCGTTGTGATTTGTTTTGTTTTTTTTTTTGTGTGGATTGGCGCTACTCCAATAATGTAAATTGTGGAAGTTAGTAACCCCATCCCTAGTAAACTGTGCTTCATCCGTCGAGAATATTCTTCTAAAATAGTTTTGTTCGGTTTCATTTCTAAGTAGTAATGTTCTACAAAATTCGGTTCTCAATAACTTGTCGTTTGAGGTGAGTTCCTGAACAGGCGTAAAGTGGTACGGGTGTAAATTTTCCGCCCGAAGTACTCGACATGCTCTAGATTGGGACACTCCAAGCATATTGGATATCCTTCTTGTACTGACGGAGGGATTATTTCGGACTAAATCCAGAATTCTTTCATCTAAGATTCTTGACTCATCAGAAACTGGCCTTTCGCTTCTTCGATGCTCCAGCACTCCATGATCTCTTAGACGTCGGTGGATTCTTGGAAACGTGCTATGATGGGGACACCTCCTATCGGGATATCTTTCAGCGTACAGTCTTTCAGCTTCACGACTTCGACCATTAGCTAAACCGTAGCAGAAATGCATGTCCGTTAATTCTTTTCGGGTGTATGAGCTTGACATCGTTACGTGTTAATGAGTTAATATTCAAATTTGAAATAATTACTAAGCAAAACTGCAATGCCTTTTATTTATCTTGCGTTGCAATTTTCTTTTTTTTTCATTAAAAAAAATGCGGTTTTATTGTCCCTATTGTCCCCATAACAGGTAGAACCCATGGGCTGCGGGCAGGCCAAGGCAAAAACAGGTCAGTTTTCAGAAGTTATCAATGAAAATAATATTAATCCAGGGTTATTCCAATACTATTTAATTTTATTACGTTCTCATAAAACTCCAATTAAAAAAAAAGTAAAAAAACTAAGATTAATGCTAAATAAATAAATAAATTGCTTCGTTACAATAAAAATAAATGTTTTTCTTAGAAAAAGGTGATTTTGGTTTTTTTTCAATTTCTTGAGAACGACATAAAATTTTTGCATCTGGTTTTCTTATTTAGACTTAAAATTAATAACAGCATTGAATTTTGAAATTAAAATTAGTACTTAATTACGTAAAATTTTGAAAAAAATGAATTTGAAATTTTTTTTTCAATTTTTTTTTTTCAAAATTTTGACTTTGAAAATTAATATTTCAAAAACTATTTCTTAGAATAGATTTATTTAAACACAGAATGAAAGAAAAAGTTATTGGCTTTTCAAAAACGTATCGCACAGCATTGTGAATGAAGCCGTTGATTTTAAATATTTTTTTTCCCATTTTAAGTCAGTTTTTTTCGAAAATTGCCCCTCCCGGCTAAACGGAGGGGAATAGACCCCCCCTCCCATACGATTTTTTTCTTGTCTCAACGCAACCTACACGCCCTAGCATTTTGTCGCATTGCTCATGACTCACCCTGTATATTCTAAAACATTAACTTACCATATTGTGCATTTTTTTAAGTTAAGAAATTTCTTGTCAAAGTTCGTTACCATTAAATTTCAACTGCTTTTACTCTTTTTTTCGGAAATAAGGAGTTGTCGTGGGTAAGTGATTTATTTTAATAACTTCTTATACTGAAAACATATACATACATTATATACAACCCAAGCACAGGTGTTGTGTATTCCCCTTTTCTTTGTAAAAAAAAGAAAGAATGAAACCACAAACTATAGCACTCAACACAAACGAAATTGGTAAAGACTTAATTGAATAAGCAAACAAAAAGTCTTGAAGGCTTTTTAGCTATTGATAGGGTAAATTTTCTAAAAAACTTTATCCTTCGCAATCTTGAAGGTGTGGTTTTCTATACACTACGAATCTATAATAATAGTGCAGATACCTTCAATTTTTTCTTTCATGGGCTTTGTTTACAGAACTACACCCTCACCATTCATATGGAAAAAAGTTTTAAGTAAAAATAACACTTTAAATATAGCAGTAAGAAAAAAAAATTCATTTGAATTAAAAATATATCTAAAGTGTACGACCAGGTTGCAAGTTATTTATCTTGTGACTGCTTAAATATTTAAAAATTAAAAAAACACTTATTTTTGATGTGGGTAAAGTTAGCATTACCACTTTCAAAATTCAAAAGTTTAACTATTGGATTAATTGTCGTGGATTTGTCGTGCAACTAAAAAATTTGTCGCGTCAATATTTTAGAAAATAACCCCTGGTAATGCCACCCCAGAAAAAGGATTAAATGTAGTCGAAAATTAAAAAAGATAATAGATATAAGTGTCGCTTTTTTGTCGTAAATAACTTATGCAACTAAAAAATTTGTCGCGCAATTTTTATTAAATACCACAAAAAAAAAACAAATTTTTCGGTCAAGTAAGGCTTACCATAATCGAAAAAGGATCGAATTTAAAAAAGGGTAACGCAAAAAATTTCAGTTTTTTTGTCATGAATTTGTCGTGCAACTAAAAAAATTGCCGCGCTAATTAAAAAAAAGAAAACTAAAACTATTTGCGTTACCTATCCTTTTTTATGATATACATACATAAATTGAAATACCTCATGTAAGAAATAATTCCACACATACACAAAGTCAGACTAAAAACACGGTCATTTATGTTTCTCTAGGTAGGTATATCATTTTATTCTTATATCAACAGGTTTTTTCACACAAATTCAATACTTTTCTTGTTGGGTAAGTAATAATAAATTATGTCCCTTTCATTATGTATAGGTCGCACCGCACAGAAATTCTTTAAAAGTTTCTTACCCTATTTAGAGTTTGTTTACATAATTCAGTCACTCTCGCAATTGAAGCCTAACATTTAAACTTATGATATATGCATAGAACCATATAAAATACTCGCTTCACTTTCATTATTTATATTGCAAATAGGTGTATCTACCTACCCATCAGTATAATCAATTTTGCCGTTTGGTTTTATTGTGACATCAAAACCAAGAATATGCCATCACAAAGGTGTTTTTCGTGAATGTAACAAAGATATTATACTCCAGCATCCTCTTATGCTGCTCCAGATCATCTTTGAACTTAAAAGCACACCACATATTTTTCAAAATCAATAAAAAAAAAGTTAAACGGAAAGTGCGATCAAAGATAAATGTTTTCCTTTATCGTAAATATATAAAACATCCTTCGACTTGGTTGCTTCCTTTAAGTCGTTAAATCAAATTATCTGCCATTTATTATATAACCTACTCTTCAGCGTGTATCCATTTGGCTTATCACAAAATGTTCACACATTTGCAATTGCAACGCCTCTTCTGAATTAAGCAAAAGGTTATAAGTTCTCTATTCAATATAAACACTGAATAAAAAGGTTATAATAAACGCATCCTTGAGCACCCATTCAAGGGAAGTCAACACTGAGCACTGAGCAGTGAACAGAGTTAAAAACTGGGTAAAAAATAGGGATAATACATTTTATGAAAAATTAGAGTGAACGAATGTGTCGCACGTGAAAGCTTTCTGGCTTATCTGTTTTGAAGAAAATTTGAATAAATGCTCATGCTGAATGCTAGACATATTTTTTTACTGTATATAGTTAATCCCTAAAATTCACAATCAAAATCAAAATTTCAAAATTGTGCTTACGAAAATAACAGGATGAACAAATCATAAAATTTAGATATTTTAATCGACTCACCTCAAAAAAACATTTAATTTAATTGTAGGATTGTACGCAATTGTCAAATTGATTTGGGATAATATAGTTCACCCGACGCGACGGCGACGGATACCAGGGCAAAAGGTAATCGAGTGGGTGAGTTGAATTAACGATCCACGTGAATAATATATAACTGGGCTGATTTATAGTCTATCCCAAAAAAACTAAGAATTCAAATAGATATTTGTAAGCTTTATAAGAAAAATCAGAGTTCTTATTTCAAAATTCTAAATCCAAAAAATGTCAAATATCTGAAGCGAAAAAAGAGAAACAACACTTTAAGAATTTCACTCGCGCGGAGGGAATAGTTCATAAAACCAGACTGACAGACAGGCAGACAGACCGACAGACGCGACGTGATAAGACAGAATATGCGGATTTGTTAGAATTCTATCTCATCGTTATCCCATGTTTGATTATGTTATCTATTTTTTCGCACGAAAGCATAACTTGTCTTATTGTGCCTATAATCCCAAGTAAAAATAAATATTATAATAGCTCCAACTTGAACTCGGTAAATCCTTAAAGTTTTTTTTTAATCCCCCGTTAGCAGGAGCAACAATGTTTAAGTAATCAGCTATTACTTCCCGAGACAACTTATTTTCAGTCTCAACTTTATCTCATTTGATTGAAATTTGATTTTTTGCATACGAGTGTTACAAAAGAGTTAAATTTCTTAACTGAGATCAGGTGCAAAAATCTTTGGCTCGGACTCAAATCTCATTTTTAAAGTTTAAGCTCGTTGGTATTTTGAAAACCAACAAAATTAAAATAAATCTCAGAGACTGAGATTTTGTTTATAGGATGAACAAATCTCATGTTTCGATTTCTCGTATGTAAAAACACAGCAATGTCTCACAATAAATATAGGTAATAGAAATTTGATATCTCATATATGTAGCTAAAATGGCTACTTATTTAAACGTTGACGGTTTCGCTGCTTCAGATATTCCCAGTAATTATTTTTTTTTTTCGTAAAGTGCATAACATATTATTGTTAGTTTCTTACACTTATATTTTGTAATTGGGTTAGCTTTAAACAAGTTTTGTTTCATGAGTCGTAAGGTAAAAGCAAGGTATATTAAGGATAATATAAAGTAATTAGTTAATCACATTTAAATAATCTTTTTTTTTCTTTGTTCAGCGAGCCCCTCATTCCTAATTTGGAATACTAGCGTGTTCCTAATATGAAATAATTTTTCACATTAGAAGCATATTGGGAAATAAAAAAAATCATTGAAAAACATATAAATGACAAATAAAAATAAAAATTCTGCCCATCGAATTGAATTTCTACTTATGTTAGGGGATTTTCCAATAATATCCTAAGTGGACCATTATAGAGGGTCACTTTTTTAAAGGTGTTTACTTTGTGTTTTTTTTTTTAACTTTACATTACATTCTTTACATTTAAAGAAGTGTAAGATTTTTTTTAATTTTGGTTTTGTTTTACAATTAGTCTCAATAAATTTTTATTTTTATAGTTTTTAAAAATGAGTTTATATTTTGGTAATCCATAATCGGTACACTTCCCCCTATTAATTTAATAAATTGTTAGTTTAACTCACTTGGAAGGAAAATATTATATATTTTTTGTCTAAAGTGAATCTATAAAAGAAGCAAGCACAGCAGCAAACCTCTTCTTTATATGTTTATGTTGATACATACTTAAATCTCGAACTTATAACTATTTTGCATTCATATATTTATGTGTTTTATAACCTAACTATGAGACCTGAGTTGTGATATGTTAAAGTTTTCTATTAATTAAACAAATATTATATAGGTATGTATACGCCAAACACTCAACTGTATTTCATGTTTTTTTTTTGAAATAACTAAATGACGATTTGCTGATTACGCAACACATGTAATCACACTAAGGCCATCTTTTGATATTATCTATCTTTTTGCATTTATCAATCATGACATCAAAACCTTACAGGAATTTTACAACAACAACACCACCACCACCACCATTCTTGGAATAGCATTTGTTTTTTTTATGATTTATTAATTTTGTGGCATCCCTTACACAGAGCAGTAAAGTGGTATCACTGACAAATATTGCATTTCATCTGTCATCTTTTCGACATGAAAAAAAAAATATTCATTCGTTTGCTCGACTACGAATAACCGCCAAGATTAAGTTACATTTACATTTAGCTTTTATCACACATATTATAAAATCCTAGTTAGTAGTAAGAATAAAGTATTCATTTTGAATTGTTAAAATAAAAAGGTAAAGTCTTTTATTTAACGTCGTTGGAACTTTGTATATAGTCCTTTGACGGTTCCACATTTTTTTTACAAATCCATAACTTGGCATTACTACCTATAACAAAAAGTAAATCATCCAGTGAAACAATAACGCGGTCTTGCATCAAAATGTTTTCAACCGTTTTTATGTTTATCGGCCAATTTATTGCCATACCATCTACTTTTGCTGACTTTGCACAAGTTTTTAGCACGGCAATTATCGGGATCGTTTATTTTTTTTATAAGAGTATAATAATTCGCTGATTGGAACTTTGCAACAAACTCATCTGTGATGAGAACTCATGATTGATTACACAATCATTTTTGTTACCTCTTCCATGCTGGTGGTTTACTGGTTTCAGCGAGGATGTGGAAATATGAAATGAGTGTGTTGGTTGATTTCTCGATGGGTGATGGGTGTACGGTGTACCCACTTCCAGGTAATGAACGAAAGAATAAAAACAACCATTATTTTAGCTAGGAAGTGTTTTATGATAATATGTATTGTTGAAAGGAATCTATGATTCAGGTTCATATAAGCAGTAAAGAAAATGTACTTGCTTAGCAACAAGTTTCTGAAGATAATCGTTTATTATTTTTATAGTCTTAAACCGCTATTATATATAGGGAACCTACCTATACTATGATGGTAAGGGAAGTTATGCATTAGTACCTATACATACATAAATGAAAAATCGAAATAACTATGAGAAAAGACGAAAAAGTGGGTCCGGGTAGCTGCCCAGAATGGTGGTTGGCCTATAAACGGCTAAGCCGATTTCCATAATATTTGATTTTAACTATTTAACAAAAAAGCAAACTGTTGTAGTTTCCACAAGTTGAGCTGTAGTTTTGACAGATTGCGCAGTACATTCCACAATCAATGCCGTTTTATCAACAAATTTTGACATTTAATTTTGGAATTTAACCATGAAATAAAATCAACAGCGGTTTTCAACATTTCTACAATACATTTTTTTGGGTGATAGGTGTATTGGTTTCGTGGTAAAAAAAAATTTACGTTTTTAATCAAATATGACCTTAGGATGAAAGAAAATTTCCAAAAAGTAGAATTAATCTTGTCGTATTGTGTATGATTTTTGTGACTTTTGTATCGTTATAGATAATTAATTGATTTTTACCTATACACTGAAAAAATATACATTGTCATATTGACAATTCGTGATTGTCAACTGAAAATTGTCATATAGACTGCAAAGATGGTCAATAAGATGAACAAATTTTGAGATTGTAAATTAAAGATTGTCAAATATGAAAACATATATTTTTGTGATTGTCAATTCCCAGTTTTTTTGTAAAATTGTTGTAGTGACAACTGAAATGGTCAATACGACGACCACAATTTTGGAGTTGTCACATTGAAAAACATATGTTGTCAATATGAAAATCATCTTTGCTCTGAAAAAAATAATTGCAAATTTTAATTGTCGTTATGACGATAGCTATTTCGCAATCATCACAGTGTCAATAAGATTGTCAATATGAAAACCTAAACAATTCAGAAAACTTTGAAAATCATGATTTATGATTTTCAAAATCACAATTTAGCGATTATCACACTGACTTTTGTGATGTTCAATATGAAAACTAAAAAATACTGATTTTTTCACCGAAAATATTGGTTGTCGTATTATTAATCTTGATTATCAATAAGAAAACAGCATTTTTACTATCATCACATTGACTATTGTGATTGAAAATATGAACCGAAAAAAATTTCAATTCAATAAAAATATACGGTCATCATATTGACAAATACCTATACCTAATTATGTCAATATGAAAACTATACATATATTTTTGAAGTAATTCATATTGACAATTGTCATTTCTCTAAAGTTTGCATTATTAAGTGCAATATTTTTTTCCATTATTAATTGCTCTTATTAATTTATAATCAAAAAGTTAAAACCTGGATATTTTATTGGTTTTTGAGAAATAAAAAAAAATCTAAAAGTAAACCTTCTCAAAAAGAATACCTACCTTTTATTCAATTTAATGACAATTTATCAAATGATGCTGACTCAAAATGAAAATAAAATCATTTAAAATCAATTAAAGCAGATACAATAACGAAAGATAGTTTTTAGTAAAGCCAAAATTCCTTGCTCTCATTTATTGGGCCCTACTAATAATCAAATTTAGTAACAGGTTAAATAAAAATCTCCACACTTTACGGAAATTTCGGTGAAATTTTGTCTAAAGTGCGGAGATTTTATTTAAGCTGGTACTAAATTTGATTATTAGTAAGGCGCATTGTTTTATTTAAGTTGCTTTAATGAATGATTTTAAAAAAATAAAATTTCAGTAAAAATAAAAAAAACAAATTTACTTTGAATTGAAAATTCACAAAATTTTGCATTATTAAGTGCAATATTTTTGTTTTCATTATTAATTGTTTTTTTTTATTTTATAATCAAAAACTTAAAACCTGGATCTAAAAACTTTATTATTTTTTGAGAAATCAAAAAAAAAAAAAAACTAAACATAAACCTTCTCAAAAAGAATACCAATTTCTTCAGTTTAATGGAAATTTATTAAAATAGACTGACTCAAAATGGAAATAAAATCATTTAAAATCAATAAAAGCATATATAATAACGAAAGGTAGCTTTTTTTACCAAAATTCTCTGCTCTTATTTTTTGTTTTATTTAAGTTGTTTTAATGAATAAGAAACAAAATTTCAAAGTCAAAATAATAAAAAAAATTTTTTTTTACTTTGAATCGAAATTTCACAAATGTTTGCATAATTAAGTATAAATTTTTTTACCACTATTAATTGCTCTTTTTGACAATCAAAAAAGTCAATATGACGATCGCATGTGATGATATGATGATCCCAACTTTCTAGTTATCATATTGATAATTATGATTGTCATATTGAATACCGCGATAACTATATGACAACATAAGCCATTAAATAATTTAATATATATGTGAACGTGAAGCTCAGTTTCAAGTCAGTCAGTTGGTGGAAGTGAAGATAGTCGGCCGGAAGTTCGCGTTAGTCAAGTTTTATAAAAATTTATTTTAAATCTTTTAAAAGTTTATAAAATAGCTATTTACCAAGTATTGGAAATATAATCTTGTGAAAATTAACGTTATCTTAAGGGTTACAAAATGTTAAGTAATAATTGCAGTACATATTATATTAAAAAAGTTGACCTTAAAGGAAACATTAACAAAGCAGAATATCAATGTGAAAACATTCAGGTGAGTAATATTATTTGTTAATTTTATTATTTTTTAATAAAATGATTTTAATTTTTTTAATAAAATCGTTTTGGTATATTAATTTGTAGCAAGACAAATTAAATAAAAGTGAAATAAATTTAATTCAACTTAAAGTGTGATAGACATAAAAAAAACTAACGGTAAATTTCAAACCCAAACTATTAAAATTTTCATATTGGCAATCAGAAAAGTCAATATGATGATCGAAATTTTGTAGTCATCACATTGACAATTATAGTTTTCAATATGATGATCGCTTTTTGTAGTCATCACATTGACAATTGGGGTTGTCAATATGAATATCACTTTTTAGCAGTTATCTCATTGATAATTATGATTTTCAATATGGTGATCGTCGATTTGTCAAACTGACAATTATGATTTTCAATTAATGATAATCGCCAATATTTGTAGTCATCACATTGATAATTACGGTTGTCAATAAGATGACTGAAACTTTGCAATCATCATATTGACAACTATAGGTGTCAAAATGATGATCGCAGCTTTGAAGTCATCACATTAAAAGTAATCTAACAGTAAAGTAATTTTTTCTTTTTGAAATCCTATTTTAATTAAATATCAGAATATTTTCGAAATTTACTTCAGTTTTCGATATGATAGGATATGAACAGCTCCAGCGGTTAACATAGTTTGAAAGTCGATAATCTTACGGCAGAAGACTTTGACATCGTGTGGCAGTCATGCAGCCAATACAGGTTAAAGGACATAATGAGCTCAACCAATTATACTTCAATATTTGAAAAAAATATAAAAAGCAAAACAGAAACAGATATAGACTAGTAAGTAAGCTATAAATATAATCTATAATTCTAATCTAAACCTTTTATTATTTTAAAATTTTTGATTTCCATTTTTTTAATTTGCTTACTTTTTTCTTTTTATTTTTGTTATTTTTTTTTTTTCAAATCTTTACTAGGTTGACAAGGACTTTTTAACCTTAAATTCAGAGGGCTCTAATATTATACCGCTATGAGAGCTCATTTAAGCCCTTAAGGGACTTCCTCATATCAAACCATATATGTAGATAGAAAGGCCATAATATTGCCAGCTAAATACGAGCGACAAGAATTATGATAAAGGTAATTTATTTTTTCATAATATTGGTGATGTATTTCTTTTCTGTGTAAATTGTATATTTATTATCTTCATTACTACTTTTTTTTTTTTTCTGTTTATTTCAGATGAATCGGCGTTATATGCATGCTGAAAAATATGCGTTTTTATTTTGTTCCAACAAAGAACTTTATCAAAAGTATACGATCAAAAACTCCCAGTTGGAGTTCTGTTTCGTAGGAGAAAGCACACAAAGCATCAATCTGAAATTGAGCTATTTTTTTACTTAAGGATAAAAAGTATTAAAAATGTTAAACCTAAAAATAGTTTGATTATTGATCATTTAAACAATAAGTTTCATGTAATAATTTTAATTTTTTCTGTTAACTTAATTTTGAAAACTTAATACTGAAATAATTTCAATAAATTAATTTTTAAATTGATTTAAATAATTAACAAATATCATTAGAGTTTATTAGATAACAGAATGAAAAATTGAGGATGAGAATGACTACTGTAAGACATTGAATATAAGTATTACTTTTTAACTGGAGTTGTTACGATAAAGTATTCTTTTTCAGTTAAAAACCATGGAAATACACAAATATCAGGTTGAAGATTGTAGCTTTGACAGATTCAATTTTCAATTTGATAATTGATGGATTTTGTTATTAAAACAACGGTTCTCATGGTGATAATCACGGTTGTCAATATGGAAAACGATGGCTGTCTTATTGACCATCGTGGTTTTCAATATGAAAACCGAGGCTCTGAACTATGACAACCAAGGTTATCAATATGAAGACCACGGTGGTCAATAGGACAACCGTGGTTTTTAATATGACAACCGTGGTTTTCAATAGGACAATCGTGGTGTTCAATAGGACAACCGTGGTTTACAATAGGATAACTACGATTATCAATATGACAAACGCAAATTTCTGGTTATCATATTGAAAACTGCGGTTTTAAATATGACAACTGCGATACTCAATATGGCAATTACAGTTTTCGCAATATTTATATTGACAATTTCAGTATTCAATATGACGTATTTAAAACCAAGTTTGGACTATTACTAGTTTTCTGTAGTCGTATTGAAAACCAAAGTTGGTCAATATGACAAAAGATTATGGAAAACCAGTGTTTTCATTTATAAATGACAACTAAGGGTTTCTGAAAACTTTCAATAGATAGATAGATAGATAGATATTATTCTTTATTTCAATAGATTTGTACAATAATATAAATATAAGATTAAGGACATGGCTTTGCTGCCGTCTGCCTGAAAAACTGTCAAGATGACAACAAAAAAAGCAGGTTTTTCTCTTACAATCACCTTTTCAAGAGATGTCACAATGAATATTAAAGTTGTTGGTTGGGTTTTTTTTGTCAATAGAATGTTTCATTCTTCAAAGGTCGGTGGATCTTTAATAAAATAGATATGAAGTTCAAATATTATTTGTTGTTTTTAAGTATTTCTCGGATGCATTTTAATTTATTTCATATTTATATTATGTTCCAGAGGCCCAGTCGTGCATTTAGTTTTAATTTTATCTAATGTTTTGCCCCATCAGTTGGGCGTTTTGTTTAATAATGGCTCTCCTGCAATAGATGAACCAATTCAACTAATTCGGTTTGTCCTGATGGTATATGTTTAATAAGATAATTAGTCAAATACGACTAAAGAAATAATCACACAAATTGTTTTGGTTTTGTAAAATAACCTCGCGTGTCATAGTAAAAAACCTATTTAATTGGTTTATTAGTATTATAACATACCCTTCATGATGTGGTTATTAATGTTTTTGTTCTCCATTGTCACTGACAAAAAGATTCAAGTCTATGAAATTTAAAACTTCCCACGTAATTTTCAAATCTCTTGTTTACTGCCGGTTCAGGTTGCCCAAAGAGGCGTCAAACATTGAAAAAGTCCCAGGGGTGTGTCGTGTACTTACAATTTATACGCTGTGCTGTGATATGTTGCTATATAATATGTATAGTATGGTTATAACACATAACTTCCGAGAATAATAAAACAAATAAACGTGATTTGTTTTGGATAAAAAAGATAAAATATAACTTTAACATTTGTTGGACTGCATGCTACTTTTTTTATAAATTTTTAAAATCACTTCTATTCAGAGTTGGTCTTGGTGTAACAATCTAACATCTGCAAAACTATTGTTCCAGAAAAAAAAAGTTTCCTTGTTCATAGCTGCGAGTGACATTTTATGGAAACGTTCTGTGTTTTTGGGAAAAGAAATTTGTCTTGACGTGATCATGACTATTGCATTCATGCAATGTGAACACATTTGAAATTCATTATTCAACAACTACAGAGTTAAGACAAAGAAAATTTAGCATTTATACGACTAACATATAAATTGAAGTTCTTTTAAATTTGAGAATTTTAAATCTTACAATTTAATTTTCTAAAGGCTTCAAAGATGTTTTTATAAAAATATATTTGCCCTCTACCAATTTTCCGTAACGAAGTTTTGAAACTGTCAACTCTATAATTGACACATCAATTCAAAGCTAATCAATAATGGTGTTTAGTTCAAAAATAATTAATTAGACACAATGGCCTCTAGTGCCAGAGTTAATTGGGCAGCGACAAAATATCCCATGATTAATATTAAAAACAAAATTGTGTAAAGATAGACCTAATCTTTAGGCGAGATGAATAGGTATATAGGTACCTTATAAGATTATAACTATTATCAGTTTCCTTTAGGGTTTTGAATTATTATATGTATATATCTTTCTGGTCACGACATCAAGTGCCACTGAAAGTTTTCAACAAACTTTTCAGGATTGGCGTCAATTAAGCCGTGTGTAATTAATTTCTCTTAGGTAGGTTGTAGTTACGGTTCCATATAAGTACATTTTTATTTTTTTTTTTTAAACAACAAAAAAAAGTTTTACCAAAATCAAAACAAAACAAAAAAAAAAACCTGGAAGTATAGTTATTTGAATCAAATCAACAGTAATCGGTTTGGAAAATATCAGCGGTAGTCTGATAAAACTCAAAAGGTGTTTTGTAATGAATGAATAATTAAAATAATTGGAAAAATAATTCTTAGACATGATGTTCTAAGAAAATTATCTTCAATCTTATTAACGACTTATCCTCACTTTTCGTTTGGCATATAAAATTTTGATATCACTTACGTTTACGTAATAGCAATATGTGCAACATGTTGCGTATAGGTTTAAGTAATTCGAATGACTTAATGAATTGATATTCAATGGTTATATTATTGTAAAATAAAAAAGAAATATTTATTTTTAGTATTTCCCATTCCATGTCAATATCGTCACAATAAAAAATTATTGATTTTAAAATCTGATTTTTAAATTTAAGAACGTTTGTTAGGTATACCACGATATAAAAGTGTGTGACTAATTCATATATTTTCTCTTTGCATCAAATTAGTCTGCAAAAAATCAAAAACTTAGGATTTCACGCACACTACCTCAAACAATCACACGACAATTTGACTGAACTATTAGTAGGTATGCTTTCCCTTTGAAAGTGCCATAGCCCCATATAGTTCTAGTGAACCACTCAGCATACAGTGTGAGCTAAGTTTTTTCCTTGAAACTGCGAGCACAGGCCAAAACCTGGTCCCCTTAGCATTTCAGATTAAAAAAAAATTAGGTCCAACGAGTTGTGGTATCAGAACGGCCGGGGCATCATTTTAGCGCTAATTGGGTTCTTTTTGAAATAGGAGTTTTTGCAGAACCGCCAATTTACCTACCTATGTTAATAAAAATGAACCAGTGTCGGCATTTTCGATCTCGTAATTTTGCAATCCATTGTGAAAAAAATTCATATGTTTAACGAACTGTTAATTTAATAACTTCAGCAAACTAATTAAAAATACAAATTAACTCTGTCCTCATAAAAAAACACCAGTAACGAGCTCGACTCAAATATAACATACCGAACTTCCCTTGTAATCTATCTTCTCTTTTCTTTAGTGTTGCCATATCACTTGTTTTTCGTTACATATGAGTGATATATAGGTACTAAGTACAGAGGTATTGCGGGTAAAGGTGCAAGGTTCATCACGTAAATCGGTGGGTTAGAAAATCTGTCGGGATGTTCCCTAAGAACATATAGATACGTATTTATAATGTAATTGAACGTTTTGAATTTCTATTTATTGATATGCTTCATCAATAAGTAATATACATAATTTGTTTTGTAACGATCGATGGTAATTTAAGGCATAAATCTGATTGGCTTAAAAAACTATCAGGCTGATAACCTAAGGGATATATATGTATATTTGTAAAGTATTAGTAGATTTATATGCCAATATTATATTTTTAAAGTATTTTTATTTGTTTTATTAATTTAGTTGTATAATCTTTACATAAGATAACAAATATAACACAAAAAACGGGTTTAGCAAAAAAAAAAGAGAACAGAAGGAGGTACCTTTCATCTATTTTTGATATCTCTAAAACTAAAAAACATTTTAGGACCAATTTTTTTGAATTTCATTGAAAATTTTTATGAGCGTTGAATATTGTTAAAATATTTCACTAAACAACTCAAAATTTTAGAAATTTTTTTTTTTTTTAAGTTTTGAATTTGAATTTTTTTTTCTTGAAAACCCTTTGCTGAAACTTAAAAACAATCATGGGGTCTTAGCTTTGAAAAAAAAAATCATATAAAATCATCGTATGTGCTTTAGTTGATTTTTAATATTTTTTTTCTATTTAAAAAAATTACCCCCCACCCAAAGGGGGGAGATAGACCCCCCTCCGATTTAATTTATTTTTTGATTAACCTTACCTTTTATTCTTTTATACATTTTTGTCTTAATTCCTTAAAAGACACGAAAAAATTATTTTTAACGAAAAACACTAAAAACATAAAATCAGGCTGAGTGAAAAAACTGCCAAGCTTTGACGAGGAAGAGTTCAAAACTCTAAAAGGAAATGTTATTATCTCTAATTTGACACCAAATTCATCCTTTAACTCGATGAGTAAACACCCACCAAAAAAATGGCCACTTCTTAACCTCCCCCCGCCGATCGCTCCAGAGTGCGGCCGGGAAGAGTTGTATTTTTTGTATCTATTAATAAATATCTTCCGCTACAATAATGAAATTTTCTTTAACTCGATGAGTAAACACCCCCCCAAAAAATGGCCACTTCTTAACCTCCTCCCGCCGATCATTCCAGGATGCGGGCGGGAAGAGTTGTCTTTTTTGTATCTACTATTAGATATCTTCCGCTACAATATATAAATTGTCTTTAACTCGGTGAGATAAGCATTTTTGGCAGCCCCGTCGCCAGACTATAACAGTATAATCTCGATAGATGGACATTGCAATTTTAAACTCAGTCCGCACCTATACAATTTTGTGATTAAAAATCGTTACTTGATGGTTTTTCCCGAGCATTTAAAAGAATGACGGGTTGGCCACACACGGCTTAAGCCACCATTTTTAAAAACACGTTTTCTTAAATAATTTAAGAACGGCTAAGCCTAAACATTTTATTCCTTTGTATAACCTCTTCTATTCGTTCGTCGCGGCTTTAAGATTCTGATGAAAAGAGGGCGGCCGATAACATCAACCGTAGTTGTACTCAACCCAGCGTCTTGCAAACGTGACAACTATACAGGTTATATACAAATTTGAAGTAATAACGAGAGTCGACAGCCATTCCAATTGAGAGTTTTGAATACGTAGATGGCCTGGCTAATATACCTATACCTACCATAAATTGAACCAGCAGATGAGCTGTAGGTATACAATTTTCCATCTATGAACATCCAATACTCTGAGGCTAACAAGTGCAACTCTTTTTCAAGATAGAGTTCTTGACGTCTATGAGCCCATCTTAAATAAGGTATAATATTTAGTGTATTTTTGAAAGAATATAACGTAGCTTTACTTTGTATTGAGATTATTCACTTTTCTCAAAAACACCTTGAAGAAAAATATTCAGTTATATCGAGGTACGAAAAATTCTCCGCAAATCTCTTACGAAATTTTTAAAAATGTCGCTAAAAAACCACTTAATCCCAGTGCAACCCAATATTTCCTTCAAAAATCCTTAAATTCGTATAAAATCGGAGAATTTTTAATTCAAAATGGATACCTTGATAGGGCTGATTGTTTCGAATCACAAATAAATAGTAGAGTTACTGGGAAAATGTCCAACATGAACTCTTTTTCTGGATTTTTTTTGTTTTTGATTGATCTCGATAATAGTTACCTAATTGTAAATTGTGTGCTTGCTGAGCTTAAACCAGCAAAGTTCGTCAAGTTTTGGGAAAACTCCAAGAACTTGGTGAATTTGTACAAGAGAGTAAAATCGAGGGGTCTGTCACTAGCCAGTTTAGTGGTTCAATGATTGCAATATTTCAAATGAATTCATATGATATCAGATGATTTCAAGCAAAATTTAAATTGACTTAAAAAAATTCTGATTGCATTGATTTCAAATAAATTCATTGATTTCAAATGATTGCACATTTATTCAAGTTATTTCTTTATGAAATCAATTCGTGATTTCATTATGACATTTTTGATTGCATGATTACAAAAAAACTTAAAGTGATTTCAAATATTTTTAATGATTTAAAGAAATCATTTAAAATCGATAATCGATAATTTTTTTTAATTTCATCACTTGAAAAAGTGATTGAACCTGATTTCAACATTATTTCAAATGATTGCAAAGTATAAGTGGTCAGGTAATTTCATTCGTGGCAAACCCCTTGAGTTTGCTTTCTTGCTTTCCAACGGGACTGGAAAGCAAGAGAGGCTTCCACGCTACCGCTATACGTATGACCGAATTCCACGAAAAAGATTTGCTGTTTGTATCTGTATGTACATATGTGTGAGTGAATGAGGTTGCCGAGGGAGGACAAAGAATAGTTGATTGGTGCAAAAGTCACTTCTGGTAGAGCTTGCGAGATGTTGATATACAGGGTGATTGGTATAAGCTGCACCAAAAAGCTTCAGCGTGTAGGTGGAGTTAAGACAAAAAAAAATCGTATGGGACGGGTGTCTATTTCCCCCCGTTTAGGCTTGAGCCCAACTAACAATTTTACTTGTGTAAGGTACAATTTCAAAAAATTAGTAAGCTATTATTTCTTTAGTGTTGTCATAAGGCTTATTTAAAGATGTTAACTGTTTTTCATTTAAATTTTTAAATAATAGCTTTCTTAAAGCATTTGGCAGAAAATACTCGCAAGCCATACGGAGGGACGATACAATCGCTTTTCATAAGGTCGCTGTAAGGTTTGTCAAAGTTAGTCAGACAAAATCTAAATGTAAAGGCTTGTATAAAGCTTTATACTCGAAATCAATGAAAAGGCTTGTTAATCGAAGCAATTCGAACAGTCAAAATAATTTCTTCCAAATTAAAAACGTGTGATTTAGAATTTTATTTATTCAAGTCCATCATTGTTTTATAAAATGTAATTATTAATTATATACAATAATAAATTTTAAAACGTTTTATTGAAAGATAATGTTGATACGTCGAATTTATTATATATAAATTTACGATAACCCATATAACTTCTATAGAGTTATCACAAGACTTTTTTAAGGTTGCTAAACATTTAATGCGGCTATATGCAGTCGTTGTCACATTCCCCGCGCCAGGTAGTAGTTTTTTTGTTTTAGGTTTCATCAAAATGTCATGTGTACAGACACGTTTAGTTTTCACGATTTACTTAATTTTAATATTAAAAGATACACAATAACACAATAACACAACACTTTATTTTGCACAAAATTTCCGAACGATAGCTATTGTTCGCATAAAAGTACATAGATACACGTTGAAATGTGCCTACATTGATTTGTTTCTTAATAAAAGCTATTGCTCACATAAACAAAGTATCTCATCTCTTAGTATTAATAACAAACTAAAGAAAACTATAGTTCCCGTAAGAAAGCTATTGCTCGCGTACATAATTATACCACATGGAAAATATGACAGGTGGTTTGTTTTGTTAATGACAGCTATAGCTCACATAAGAAAAGTATCTCTTCTTTTAGTAGTTAACAACAAACTAAAGAAAACTATAGTTCCCTTAAGAAAACTATTGCAATACCACTTGGAAAATATGCCACTTGGTGTGTTTGTTATAGCTCACATAAAAAAATTATCTCTTCGCTTAGTTGTTGATGACAAACTAAAGAAAACTAATTTCCTTATGAACACAACTGC
This sequence comes from Baccha elongata, assembly GCA_951217065.1. Classification (NCBI taxonomy): domain Eukaryota; kingdom Metazoa; phylum Arthropoda; class Insecta; order Diptera; family Syrphidae; genus Baccha; species Baccha elongata. The sequence continues at coordinate 197,656,956 of OX578272.1, read as the reverse complement.
TCGAATAAAAATATTATCAAAGGGATATTTTGCGCCAAATAGGCTTTCTATTATATTTTACCAATAGGCAGTTAATATAATAATTATAAATTAAAAAAACTGCTTATGCTGAATTTTAAATCGAACTGTATAGCTACATATTTGTTCCTGTAGTACAAAGTAGGTACCTACATGGTATCAACTGGTTAAAATTCGATCTTCGTTTGTATACAGAACATTGGCCTGGTGGATGAATGCACGGGTGCCGTTCTGGTTGATTTAGAGAAGGCTTTCGACACCGTATGGTTAGAGGGTCTTTATCTGAAGTTAACCAGATTTGGCATAAGTAAACCACTGTTATATATGCTTCATGACATGCTCAATGGTAGAAAGTTTGTTGTCAAAAGTGGCAATGTAACCTCTACCACAACTTTTAATATTAAAAACGGTCTACAGCAGGGAGCTGTGAACTCGCCGATTCTTTTTAGTATTTACACCAGCGATCTGATAGGTAGTCTCACTCATGCGATTGCGTATGCCGATGACGTTGTAGCGTACAGGACGGGTCCAAAAGTTGAAGTCATCAGAATTCTCTTGCAGCGTGACTTCGACGAGATTCAGCGATATTGTGATGACTGGAAGTTAAAAATTAACTTTCAGAAATCAGAAACTATCCTGTTTAGAACCCCTTTGTCTAAGGCTTCTAGGGATACAAGAAAGAACTGGAGAAATCTAGTGATCGTTGGACCAAGTGGACATCCACTGGCGAGTAAAGATGTAGTAAAGTACCTTGGTATCTGGCTAGATCAGTATCTATATTTCAATCGACATATAGATGCTGCTCTGGCCAGAGCTAGGGGAGCGTTTGCTCTGACAAGACGGTTGTTTTATAGCAGCCGCCTTGAAAACAGGGTGAAGGTGATTTGCTACATGGCCCTCATCCGGCCGATGATTGCCTATGGGTGCCCTGTGTGGTTTAACGTTGCCCCATCTCAAATGGAAAAGATTCGGGTGTTTGAGAGGCAGTGTCTTAGGACCTGTCTTGGATTACACAGAACACCAGAGTCGGAGTACAAACATTATTATGCCAACGAGGTCTTATACAACGGGGCCAATATAAACAGGATAGATAACTTTTTAATTAAGCTGATTCGGGGTCACATTGCAAGAGCGATGACCTCAGCCAATGGACTTATTTTCGGGGCTTATTACCCCAACGACGAATATAGTGAGAGCGTTTGTCTTAACGGTTTCATCCCGCCCGAGACATTCCTCTATTTAGACAGTCGGGGGCTGATACAGGATAGATTGGCGGTTCCGTTAATCTACCACGTCGGCCGTAGAACTGTGGATCGGCGAATCCTGTATGGTCGAGACGTCGACTCTGGGAACGGAGCAGGGCGTCTGCGGTTCAGTAGAGCTGTGCCCCTTCGGGACAAAAGGGACTTTTGTAAGCAAGTTCAAAAATACTGGTGGTTGGGTGACCACCTTGATATTGATGGTTAGTCGAAGTTGTTGCCTTGGCCGACCTACGTATTTATAAGGTATAACTAGGTAGATTAAGTAGGACAGTGACGGTGGCACCAAAAAAAAAGATAAAAAATCCAAAAAATTGCTGTCTGTTGTCTGTGGATATGTGCTTGAGCGCATACATATGTATATGTGTTAATATATGGATATGTATGGCGTGTGTGCATGTGCATAGGCTGATGACAAAAAAAAAAAAAAAAAAAAAAAAAAAAAAAAAAAAACGCTGGTATTTACGTATATTTACGTATATTTTAGTTTTATTTAGGTTAATATAGTTTTATTTAGGTACAGGGTAGTTTTAAGTTTTTAAATAAAAAATGTCATTGAAAAACAAGTTTTTTTAAATAATTTTCTTGTTTAGGTTTAAGTAATAAAGATTTTAATTTACACTAGAATTTACGCCGAAAGGCATTTTTAATATATAGCTATAGTATAATTTAGAGCGCCCGTATGGGGCCAGTAAGTTAGTTAAGTTATTCTGTAAGCTAGTTTTTAAGGTTTTTGTCTAGCATTTAAGTTAGTTATAAGTTAAATGGAAAATAAAAATGAATTTAAAAAAAAAAAAAAAAATGTTTGACTGGGGTGCGTTGGGTTGCAAGTTCGATCCCTGGTTGAGGCAAGTAAGTTTTTTCAATAATAATTAAATTAAATATCTAGTTTTCAGAAAAGGCATTGAAGAAACTGAGCACTTGAACGAAGAAAATATGGTCTCAGAAAAAATTAATCGAAATAAAAGATAAAGAAAAAAATTTAAGAAAAAAGGCGTTAAAAAAATTAATTTAAATTTTATTTGAATTTTTTTATTTCGGTAAGATTTCCGTAATGACTTTTGTAAGTCCTTAGCGAAACACTTAAAAAGAAACTATTGCCTTCTTAAGGAAGTCTTGTGACAACTATTTAGCGAAACAAAAAGCCTTTCGTAGCAAAGTATTGTTTCCATTGCAAAGCCTTCACCAGGCCTTATCCAAACTGTTTATGAAGAGTTATAACTTCGCTTATGTGCGCCAAATAGGTTTCTAAAAGATTGATTACAGTTGTTATAGAAATAAGAAAATTGCTTCTATTGGCCTCTATAAAAATTAAATTGTTACTTGGGAGGGGCAATTTTCTAAAACATTGACTTAAATCAGAAAAAAAATTATTTAAAAACAGCGGTGAATGATACAATAAGCCTTGTTATATTTTTTTGGAAAGCCAGAAAACTACTCTTTTATTTAATTTTTAAATTAAGTTGTTTAAGTGAACAGTTTTAAAAAAATTAATTTTCAAACTCAAAATTTTGAAAAAAAAAATAAAAAAAAAAATTTTAAATATTTTTTTTTAAATTTTATGTAATTAACTATTATTTTTATTTCCAAATTCAATGCTCTTATTAATTTAATTCAACAAATCAATTTATCATCTTTTAATTGATATAAAAATTCTTAAAAACGAACTACGACCAGCTCGAGCTTGACGGGAAGTTTATATAACGTGCTGCTTATTGCACTTTTTGTGTTCTCTTTCGCGTTATTGTTTTCTTTATACAGGGTGATTCACATAAGGTGTGCCAAAAAGATGCAGCGATTAGGTTGGGTAGAGACATATCGTATGTTTATCTTACCAATTTTAGGCGGGAGGGGCAATTTTCTAAAAAAAAAATTTACTTAAAACGAAAAAAAAAAAAATAAAAAAAAGCAGCGGTACTAGCTACCTAAAATACTCTTATACTTTTATGGAAAGCCAGAAATTTATTCTCTAATATTCGTTTTTAAAAAAGTTGTTTTAGTTAATTCTTTTTGAAAAATTAATTTTCAAATTCAAAATTAAAAAATTAAAAAAATATTTCAAAGTAATATTTTTTTTTCAAAATTTTGTGTAGTTAAGTCATTTTTCGTTTCCAAAACTCAATGCTTTTATTAGTTTTTAGTCAAAAACAGAAAACCGGATGCTAAAATGTCATGTACTTTTTTAGAAAATCAAAATAACAAAAACCACCTGTTATGTGTAAGAAAACCCAATTTTTTAGTACTCACCTGACTGGATTTTTTGTAATTTAATGAATATTAAAGGATTAACCTACCTTTTTTTTATTTTTAAGATATCTAAAATGTTATTTGCATAAGGTGTGCCAAAAAGATGCAGCGATTAGGTTGGGTAGAGACATATCGTATGTTTATCTTACCAATTTTAGGCGGGAGGGGCAATTTTCTAAAAAAAAAATTTACTTAAAACGAAAAAAAAAAAATAAAAAAGCAGCGGTACTAGCTACCTACAATACTGTTATACTTTTATGGAAAGCCAGAAATTTATTCTCTAATATTCGTTTTTAAAAAAGTTGTTTTAGTTAATTCTTTTTAAAAAATTAATTTTCAAATTCAAAATTAAAAAATTAAAAAAATATTTCAAAGTAATATTTTTTTTTCAAAATTTTGTGTAGTTAACTCATTTTTCGTTTCCAAAACTCAATGCTTTTATTAGTTTTTAGTCAAAAACAGAAAACCGGATGCTAAAATGTCATGTACTTTTTTAGAAAATCAAAATAACAAAAACCACCTGTTATGTGTAAGAAAACCCAATTTTTTAGTACTCACCTGACTGGATTTTTTGTAATTTAATGAATATTAAAGGATTAACCTACCTTTTTTTTATTTTTAAGATATCTAAAATGTTATTTGCATACAATAGAGTGAAAAAGTACTGGATAAATGCTAAAGTACGTCCCTGCAAATTGTCTTTGGAAGTTTGACATCGTGATGTGTTGACTAGTTCACATTTAAATGAAAATAAATCTACAAAGATAAATGAAAATTAAGTATCTGTCTGTATTGTCAAAATAACGGCTTTTTACAAAATGCAATTGAAAACATATGCGGCACATATGTATAACAGAACATGCATTTTTAATTACTACCTAAATGGCACTCGGGTCGCTTTTTTTCCATGGGCGTGTATATGAACCGATCAAAAACTACTGGACCGACTTTGACGGGACCGTCAATGGTGGATAGCTGATGTTTGAAGGAATAACTATGACTTTTTGACTAGGGCTTTGACTTTCCCTTTTTTATTCGGCAGCGACGCGCTTGGTAGTCTTTAATAATAATTACTTGCCTTGAATTGGTTTTCAGGTAGCACATTATTTTGTATTTTAGTTAAAAAAAAAGGTGATGGACCCATTGACACGGTGGCTCTGCCCATTGCTCCATAATAAGCTTTATTGACAGGTCAATTTTTAGGTGTTTTTCAATAAAAAAAAAAACGTGTTGAAAGCATTTACCTACCATAGTACTTTTTTGTTGTTTGCAAATAACATTCTGGATCTTTTAAAAATAATATAAGGAAGGTTAATCTTTTAATATTACAAAAAAGTCCGGTCAGGTGAATACCTTCTAAAAAAATTATTGTTTTTTTTATAAAAGGTAGTTTTTGTTACTTTTGTTTAATCAAAAAGTACATGATATTTCAGCATCCGGTTTTCTGCTTTTGACTAAAAACTAATAAGAATTTTGGAAACAAAAAATATATGTAAATACATACAATTAAAAAAAAAATATTTTAAATTTTTTGTGTATTTTGTGTGCGAAAATCAATTTTTTAAAAACTAAAATAACTTAATTAAAAAGAACTTGAGAAAAAGATGACTGGCTTTCTTAAAAGGTATAGATAACATTGTAGATTCTACCGTTGTTTCTTAATAGTTTTTTTTATTTTTTTTTAATAATTTTTTTGTAGAAAATTGCCCCTCCTGCCTAAATGGGCAGAGATATACCCCCCCCTTCATAAACGATTTTTTTGCCTCTACACATCCTATACTAACTCCATTTTATCGGTACACCTTATGTGAATCACCCTGTATTTAATCTGACTCATCGGTCAAATCAATCTGTAATTTGCTTTGGTTGCGTGTCGGCGCAAATTATATTATTTTATTTTTTTTTTCTCGAAAAATTATTTATGCAAGTTTTAACTAATAATAATTATTAAATTAATTAAACTATATATACCCTCCACTGCGCGGTAGAAAAAGTGCAACAATATTCTGAGTAACTTTATATTTTACGTGATAAAAAAAACAGTATATGCTTACCTATATCCTTATAGATACAAACAATTGAATAGTATTTCGTAATAAAGTTGTTCATTTTTTAATATTTTATTCTATCTTCCAAACGTCACGTTTGATTTTTACATTCAGTTCAATTGTATAACTTATCTTACTACGTTACCTGTACTTGACTACCTATAATGGCAAGTTAAAACTTTATTTAAATGCAACTTCGAACAAACTTGATAACTTGGTAGTGAATTGAACTAATTCTTCACGAAAAGTTTCTGAATATGTTTCTTGTCCCTAAAGAGGGAATACCTATCAGTTTAATACCTAATGTGAGGAAAGTATATGGACAACTACATCACTTTTGTTCTCAATTATGGAAATTGTAATTTCTAAGAAAAATCTAAGTTTTAATTTTACGATCAAATATTATGTTTGCTTGTTTTGTTCAAGCACTATATCTTACTTATACAAACGCACACAAAAATCTTTGCGTAAATTTATTGTAAAAGTTTATCATGCCTATATAGTATTTTGATCTGTAACTTTAAGAGCTATATTAATTCACAAGGCTTATTTTCTTACTTCATAAATTAATTTTCGTATTTAAATGAAAAAAAAACTACTTGGCTAATCATGAACTTTATTTGTAGGTTTATACAATTTATCCTCATAACGAAAACAATTCAATTAAGAACAACAAATAATAAACACAATCCCTTACCAAAAACCCCCAAAGACATATAACCAGATAAAGTAAAAGCCTGACAAAATAGAATTACCGCCATCACTTACATAAATTCGTTGTACCTAAATAATAAATGCATTATGGCCCAGCTACTGTTTTTTTTTTTTTTGTACACATGAGAAGTCATTCACACCAGCAGGTTGCAAGCTAACCGCAGAAACATTTTATCGCAATCGACTTATCGGAAAAAGGGAAAACCAAAATGTAAGACTCTATTCCATAATGAGTGGGATAAAGCTGCAAATCGGGAACGAGTGACGGGATGTGATTATTGTGGTGTCGTTGTCGTCATTTTGTCGTTTTGAAATCGCGATAAAAAAAAATCATCATGAAAGATGTATTTTTTAGCATTTTAGAGGATTGAGATGCTTTTATGATTGTTTTTCTTACAAAAAATGTTAAGGCTTTTTACGTGCTCGTTTTTAATGTTCTTTTTGTTGAAGTAGGTATAAGATATACATAAATACATAGGTATAATATTTTTGTGATGAAGATCAAAAGTGACAATGACAACATGATGTATCCCTGTATGAAATCTCATAGAAATTTTTAAGTCATCAAGTTTACCTACATATTTTTATTTTGTTTTAATGATTTAGTGCAGTTTGAACCTTAAATCAGAATTTAATAAAACATGATTATGTGATTATTTAGGATTATGTAAAAAATAATCACTGCAAAATTTTAAAATTTGTGGCCATAGTCCAGTCAACGAATAATTAATAATAATATTAATTACCTTTAGTTTTTTACTTAATATTTTATTTTGTAAGATAAAGGGTTTGTGAGTTATAAGCAAAAAACTTTCACCTAGACCCCTTTTATTCAGAATTCGTTGACTGTGCTACCACAGTATATTAAAATGTGTCCTATAAAATAATTTCGGGGTTTTGGGGTTTCTTTATACTTTTTAAAGAAAACCAAAACATGTGAAAAATGTTATATGTTGATAGAAGCAAAATTAAAAAAAAGTTCTCTGTACTGAATGAGTGTTCAGAAATCAATTTCTTGATTGATTTCTTACAATATGGAGATTTCTTAACTAACGTTACACAAGCAAGTAGAAAAATATTAAAATTGGGAAACACCGTTAAAACCGTTTAAAAAATATTTTCCTTGTTTTGTATCACATTTTTCTTGATTCACAGTAAATGTGTGCACTTGTGCATCCAAAATTTTAGATTGGTAAGGGGTCATATTGCCCTCCTGCAATCCCCATGCGTGACCCACTATATGATTTGGAGTGGGTGCGAGTTTGGGTATGCAATATTGTGGATTTATTTTTTATGAAAAATTTAACTTTACCCAAAAAAGTTATTCCAAAAAATTAAGTTATTTCCCACTCAAAGTTGGGAATAACTTCACCTCAAAAAAGTTATTTTCCTGCAGTGAATTGAATACAATTTTCTGTTTTTTTTTTTAATGAAATTATTTTTAAAAAAAATCTTAATTTTAAAACAAAATTTCGAGATTTTAGGAATTTTGTGTTTCGGGATTATTTCCGGCTCCCAAAAAAAAACATGTATCTAAAATAGAATTAATCTAGTAGCAGTAGGTACTTTTTTACTTTATTTTATGATAGTTATATTTTTGATATTTTAAAAATAATAAAAGAAAGGTTAATTCTTTGATATTCATTAAATCACATAAAAGTTATTTAATTGTCGATTCAGGTGAGTACTAAAAACCATGTTTTTTCTTAAAAAAGATGGTTTTCGTAATTTTTTTTTTGAAAGATCCCACCCTTTCATACTTTTCTTAACTCAACCTACACGCTCTATTTTGTAAATCACCCTGTATAAATATCTTAAACAATGATTTATACCTTTTTAAAAAAGGTATAGATAGGTGGATACACACAAATCTGAACAGTCTGTTAAAATTATGCATACTAATTCTAATAAATAATCAAGAACAAACCTAAATATTGACACAGTAAAGGAAATATTAAAAGTTGATCTCTACAAAAAAAAAATATATTTTAGTGACTAACAATGAGTGGAAATATAAATTTAATGGCTGCAATACTGATTTATGGTTAATAAAATAATTTCATAAAAGACCAAATACAAAACTGCATAATGTGATACTAAGTGATTCAAAAAGCATTCAACAAGTGATTAGGATTATTGGATAGATAACCATCATCTTCACATATCTTCAACATATCCGTTGAAAAATGATATCTTTATCAAAACTTATTTTACCAACTGCTATATTGTTCTTTATTTGTTTTTGTTCGAACATTGTGAACAGTAATTTTAGTGATTTACCAAACTCAAAAGAACCTTCTCCCACTGATTACTGGAGACGTAATATGAGGTCACAACAAATCCTCACAAAACATATGATTGCTGACGGTACAAGCTCTCCCAGTGCAAAATGGAGGCAGAAATTAAATTATCGTTTTCATTCAACTCTTACCGACAATAATAATCGAGATAGTGATCTAAGTGGGAGCATAAGTACCTGTAATAATCATCAAAATCATCATCGAAGGAAAAGACATCACTACCACACGCATCACCAACGGCATCAACCATACAACCATCATCATTCGAGCTTAACACATGACTCATCGACTCACGATCATGTTCAATTGAAGGTAGGCGAAGACATTGAGAAAATTAATGTTGATTTCAGCAACGATGCTGGGACAGTCACATCAGCTTCCACAATCATCAGCTATGTTCAAGGCGATGATGACTTTCAATCCCATAGACGCTTCCATGATTCCCATAAGAACTTACGTCATCATAATGACGGTTTGATGGCTCACCATCATTACCATTTTTCCCGACATCATCAAGAAACGAATTTCGAATACAACACAGTTCATCACATGAATCCTGTGGAAGAGGAACATGTTGCTTTTCACGAAAAGCATTCTAAGAATGAGAACTCATATGTTTCCTCACTGCCACATCACATTTTTGGAATGCCGTCATCACACAATGAGCATAAATTTGATCATGAAGATAAAAGAAACCAATTCACAAACAACAAAAAGGTGTTTCGGTCGTTGCCGGACGTTGGAGTGGAACTTCCAGACCAGCATCATGGTGCACGTCATTGGCCAGTTAAACGGGAAGCCATAGTCGAAGGAAGTTTAATTCTAGGCGGTTTAATGATGGTTCATTCACGTGAGGATACGGTGATATGTGGGCCAATCATGCCACAAGGTGGTATTCAGGCACTGGAAGCAATGCTTTACACTATTGATAGAATCAATGAGCGAAAGTTGTTACCCAATATAACATTGGGTGCACATATATTAGACGATTGTGATAAGGACTCATACGGGTTGGAGATGGCAGTTGATTTTATCAAAGGTGAGTTTTGAATTTTATGTATACCTTCTTATATCTATAATTTTTAAAATTTTATCTAACGAATTATTTTTATTGAAAAAAGTACATGAATGGAAAATCAAATCAAGTAAACGTAACCCTAGTCAACACTTTTCGTTGCGACATTACTTAGGAATTAGTGGACTTGGAAACAGAAACTATAAAAAAAACTTTTTTATTTTTTTTTAATCTACTGGTTTAAGTTGAATTGGAAACCTACAGTAAACATATCTCTTTATATGTATGTAGATATATTTTTTTTTGTTGGGCTAGTTTAATTTTTTTTTGTTATATATAGGGGAGAGTGTGCACCTTTGAACATTTTTAACACATTAAAAAAAATCAGTCGTTTTCGATTACGCACATAAAAAGAGGTTATTTTCAGCATTGCATTTGTAAATAAACTTAACATGAATTGAATTTTGGATTCAAGGAATTTTATAAAATAATACATATACCAAGAAAAGAAACATACAAATAAATTAAAAATATAAACTTGTATTATAGTAATAAATATATGTATTATGTGGGTACTTATTTATTTAAATTCTTACAAATATGCTTGTTATTGGTGGACATGTAAATTCAAATTTATAAAGAAATGAATAACAATTTTGAGAATTGTGTGAGTCAGAATTCAGAAACAGCTGGTGGTCATATTTTTATAAATATCATTGACACCATTAATTGACTAAGGTCTAAAGCTGCCCTATTTTTTTTTGGAAACTTTGGAAGGTTAATGCTATAATATTCACTAAACTACATTAAATTCCAGTCACATAAGAACAAAACAAAACACCAACAAAAAAACTTGGTAATTTTTTCGTCAACTTTGCATCGTGATTGATTCAAACAAGCTTGCGTGATCATTTCTGTATATTTTTTTTCACAAAAATGACCACGAAGCAATTGTTTGAATCAATCAGGGTTCTTGGTTTTTTTTTCTGAATTTTTTTTTATAAGTGGTGGTTTTAGTTATTTTTGATTTTCTCAAAAACTACAAGACATTTTAGCTTCCGGTTTTCTGAACAAGAGCATTTTTAAAACAAAAGTCCAACTTAATGACATAAAATTTTGAAAAAAATTTGTTTGTTTTTTTTATTATTCAAAACTTTGAGTTTGAAAATTAATTTTTCAAAAGTATTTGCTAGAGCAACTTTATTTTAAAAGTAAATGAAAATATTTCTGAATTTATTTGGTAAAAACAACAATTAAATTGTTTTTTCTTGGTTTTACCAAACATACTTGCTCTAGCTTTTTGGTGCACCTTATACTGATCACCCTGTACCTATAGATATTGAAAGCCAAGAACAAAATGTCTTCTATAGTTTTTGTTTACCCATCAGACATAACTTAACATTTCAATTCGAACTGATATCAACTTAGGTAGCCTTCTTAAAGTTTTCTCTGGTGTTTTCCATAAACAAAACTTATTTCATTTGTTTACGTTGTTCAAAATCATATCTACATCAAAAACAACACCGACAATCTTAAGTAAAAATTGTTGATTCCCCAGCAAAAAGCGAATTATTTAATACGAACGAATTTCATATGATTCTGTTTCAATGTTTCTCTTTTCTGCTAATAATTTAAGTATGAGACGAAAAACATAGAAAAATGTACCAAGGACACAATAAAACAATCCGGTTGAGACTGATTGTCTTCTTTTTCGGTTTGCTATTTTTTATTACTACCATTAGTTACTGTCCAATCAAAAAAGGAGACAAGAACAAATTCGTAAAGCGAGAAGACCTTCCTGATATAAGAAGTATATGACATCATTAGATATCAGTGGATAAGAAAGCGCTTAGAACGTGACGTTTTATATGCGTACAGCCGCTTCAACATATATTGTTCCCAAAAGAACTCACCTACATCTCCTACTTTGTGAAAAAAAAATTCGAAAAACGAATCCGATAAAAATAAAGGTAATTTCGAGGATTTATTGTCTTGGAAAAAAATTGCGTGAAACCTCAGATTTCTCGCAAAGAAAATCCGATAGATCTGGACTTTTATACCTTTAATATATAAACTGAGTTTTGTATTTTTGTGTGGGTACCAACATATTTCTGATAATATAGGTATTATTTACTTTTTTGTAACACAATTAACTTATTATAGTGAACTGTACATATCTCAATGTTAATACATAAAATGAAATGAGAATCTACATGGAACTTGAAATCAAATATTTTCCTATAAGGATAAGAACAAGATATTTGTATTTAAACCGGCCATTACTTAACAGGCCACAAAAACCCACAACATAATAAATATTCTCACTTTCCGATTCTGGTTCTTAATTCTATAATATCATCTTAACAAGATGTCCTATTAGAGAAAATAAACGGCACTACTTACAGAACGGATCGAGCGATGGATGTGTGTTGTCTATTTTAAGTGTGTGATGTGGATAGATACATTATCCTTAACATGAAAACTTTTTTTTGAAATAATAATATGCTTTAATATGTATATGTATAATGTATCCTTCTATTGCTTATGTGTATAAAAGTACCTATGTATGTATGTAAATGTTTATTGTAAACATTATAACTTACTCTTCAGTCTGAGTGGAAAAGGACTTTCCAGGAAGAAAGAAATTGGTGACCATGAGTTGATATAAATGATTGGCTTACCCAGTCGTATGATTATGACAACAAATGCACAGGATGCAAAAGAATTCAAAGAATGCAAAAAAATCAAATGGTTGCATTCTATCGAATGCTGTTAAATGAAAAGGGACAAAATTATTGTATTTCTTTTGATGTCAAATAAATTGTGATTGCAAATTTTGAACTTGAAGTCTCAAAGTGAAGTCAATTAGTGCAATATTTTTATTGAATTCAATGAATAATTTATAAGGACCGCAATCGCAAAACAATACATTCTTAATTGACCAAAGAAAATGTCGACAAAGCTGTTGATCATGGATTGTTCCATGCCGGATGCCAACTGAGCGGTTTCGTCGCATTTGTTTTTTCAGGAGCCCTTCACTCTTTAGTTCTGCTTCTGAGTAAAACCGGCAGCGAAAATAACAGAGGATATAAAAGACCGTGTTTAGACTTTGAAAACGAGACCGGACTGATGAGAGTTCGTAGTATTATTATTATTATTATCATCATCATCATCATCATCATCATCATCATCATCATCATCATCATCATTATTATTGTTATTATTATTATTATTATTATTATTAGTATTATTATAATTATTATTATTATTATTATTATTATTATTATTATCATTATTATTATTATTATTATTATTATTATTATTACTATTATTATTATTATTATTATTATTATTATTATTATTATTATTATTATTATTCACGAGTTTGTCTCTGTACTTCACAACTCCTATGGAGTTGGAAATTACCTATCTCCCGGGCTATGCCAAGGGATTAGGCTCTGTTGGAGCGTAGACCATGTTCTAGCCCTTAGTTTTAGTTTGCATGTTGTAGAAATCTTCGTACTATATTGCATGTATTGAGGATCACAGATTTTTGAATACTCTCAACTGAGTCTTTAAGGTCATAGTTTTTTAGTTGGGCAATAAGGTGTTTTGGTATCAGTCCCGTGGCGGATATGATAATTGGCGAAATATCCACGCTTTCCACGTGATACATTGCCTTGAGTTCGTTCGCCAGTTCCGTATATTTATCGATTTTCGTGCTGTATGTTGACTGTATATTGTTGTTAAGAGGAACAGCGATATCAAACAGCGTGATTTTCTTTTTAACTTTATCGAACAATACAATGTCGGGTTTGTTTGCTCGTATTGTGCGATCAGTGATTATCGTCCTATCCCAATACAGTTTAGCCCCGCTGTTTTCCAGGACAGGCGGCGGTTCATACTTGTAGTACGCAATTTTTTGCATTACTAGACTATGTTGCAACGCTAGACCTTGATGTACAATTTTTGCAACCTGATTGTGTCTTGCCGTATAGTCTTGTGATGCCAAATTTGTACATCCTCCTATAACGTGGTCAATAGTTTCTGCACTGCTCTGGCAACGGCGGCATGAGTCATCTTGCATTTCTTCTCGTAGTACAAACTTGCGATAATTTTTTGTTGCAACAATTTTATCTTGGATTGCAATCATGAAGCCTTCCGTTTCCGCAAAGAGTGACCCACGTTGGAGCCATAGGTTCGAGCTTGGTGTGTCGATAAAGTTTTGATTTAATTGGAATGGATGTATTCCGTGCAGGCTTTTGTTCTTCCATATCTCGATGCGATCCTCACGAGAGAGAACGTTAGGGGGTGTTTGGATTTCAGAAGATTTAAGATTTAGTGGCGTATAATTCTTGTCCGCTAGACACACTAACCTAATTATTATTATTATTATTATTATTATTATTGTTATTATTATTATTATTATTATTATTATTATTATTATTATTATTATTATTATTATTATTATTATTATTATTATTATTATTATTATTATTATTATTATTATTATTATTATTATTATTATTATTATTATTATTATTATTATTATTATTATTATTATTATTATTATTATTATTATTATTATTATTATTATTATTATTATTATTATTATTATTATTATTATTATTATTATTATTATTATTATTATTATTATTATTATTATTATTATTATTATTATTATTATTATTATTATTATTATTATTATTATTATTATTATTATTATTATTATTATTATTATTATTATTATTATTATTATTATTATTATTATTATTATTATTATTATTATTATTATTATTATTATTATTATTATTATTATTATTATTATTATTATTATTATTATTATTATTATTATTATTATTATTATTATTATTATTATTATTATTATTATTATTATTATTATTATTATTATTATTATTATTATTATTATTATTATTATTATTATTATTATTATTATTATTATTATTATTATTATTATTATTATTATTATTATTATTATTATTATTATTATTATTATTATTATTATTATTATTATTATTATTATTATTATTATTATTATTATTATTATTATTATTATTATTATTATTATTATTATTATTATTATTATTATTATTATTATTATTATTATTATTATTATTATTATTATTATTATTATTATTATTATTATTATTATTATTATTATTATTATTATTATTATTATTATTATTATTATTATTATTATTATTATTATTATTATTATTATTATTATTATTATTATTATTATTATTATTATTATTATTATTATTATTATTATTATTATTATTATTATTATTATTATTATTATTATTATTATTATTATTATTATTATTATTATTATTATTATTATTATTATTATTATTATTATTATTATTATTATTATTATTATTATTATTATTATTATTATTATTATTATTATTATTATTATTATTATTATTATTATTATTATTATTATTATTATTATTATTATTATTATTATTATTATTATTATTATTATTATTATTATTATTATTATTATTATTATTATTATTATTATTATTATTATTATTATTATTATTATTATTATTATTATTATTATTATTATTATTATTATTATTATTATTATTATTATTATTATTATTATTATTATTATTATTATTATTATTATTATTATTATTATTATTATTATTATTATTATTATTATTATTATTATTATTATTATTATTATTATTATTATTATTATTATTATTATTATTATTATTATTATTATTATTATTATTATTATTATTATTATTATTATTATTATTATTATTATTATTATTATTATTATTATTATTATTATTATTATTATTATTATTATTATTATTATTATTATTATTATTATTATTATTATTATTATTATTATTATTATTATTATTATTATTATTATTATTATTATTATTATTATTATTATTATTATTATTATTATTATTATTATTATTATTATTATTATTATTATTATTATTATTATTATTATTATTATTATTATTATTATTATTATTATTATTATTATTATTATTATTATTATTATTATTATTATTATTATTATTATTATTATTATTATTATTATTATTATTATTATTATTATTATTATTATTATTATTATTCTCTCGGGGGTTTTTGTTGCTTTCCCCTAGAGAGCGCGTCCCAGGTGGCGGATGGGGAGGCTCGGCATTTATGCAGGGTTTGTGGGAAATAAAATACCACTCGCGGACCAAAAAAGCAACTATGTGAAGGAACACAGAACAATAAACCAAATATGGATAGTGAAAACGAAGGAAGTTCATTTACGGTGCAGGGAGTCGGATACCCAGTACCGGCGTCTGTCAGGGGTGAGCAAGCGGGCCCCGAGATGTCGATATACAGCGACCGCACAACAACAACAACAACATTGAGAACTGATTCGATGGGAGTGGAAAGCTTGGCTCCTACGGATCAAAATGCTACAAGCAAGAACAACGGTGACCCTTTTAAAAGAGTATCAAAAATACCTCGGACATCTCCGAAGAAGGGTACTCCTACAGGTCCTAAACCGCCTGAAGGGCCGAAGTCAGCAAGACGTGGGATTTTCCCGATTCCTCGAGCTGAAGCGGAAAAACCAGAAGAGGAAGCCAACACTGCTGCGCTGCCGACGGGAGTAATTAATGCTTCTGCCTCCAAAGAAACGGACGAGGGAAATCCAAACGACGCTTTTGTTATGGAGATGCAGAAATGCCTTAATACACTCAAGAAAATGAAGGCAGCGTGTCTAAGACAAAAAAATATCAGCATAGATATTAAAGACGGCATAGCGTCATTGGAGGAGTCTCTTGACAAAATAAAATGGTCAAAAAGAGAAAAGAAAAAGACCGATGTTTGCTGCTCAAAACCGCCCACCACGAGCCACGAAACCCCACAGCAGAGGGTGGAAGCCGGTAAGAAGAAAGTTCCAAAAAACCCTTCAGACCCGGGAACCACCAAAAGACCACCGTCGAGTCCACTCCAAAAGGATTCCGAAAAGAAAACGAGAAAGATTTCACAAGCCGCGGAGTCGGAGGACAGACAAGCAAACACACTGACCGACGACGTCATCCCCGGTGAAGAGACCTACGCCCAAGCAGCCCTCAGAGGAAAGGTCACAGACGCTGCCAAGGGAACTGTACCTGCTAATACGAAAAAGAATATAGCAACCCTCCAAGGAAAGGACTCAGAAGCTGCCAAGGAAACGTTACCTGATAAGACGAACAAGAATAAAGGTAACCCAACTACCAAAGCAAGTGGAAAACAGAAGAAGAGAAAAAAGAAAAAGCCTAGACGGAAACAAAACCCGGGAGCTATTCTTATCAAGCCGATGGGAGAGGAAACCTACTCCGGCATCTTGAGAGAAATTCGGAATAAGGCCAATCCCGACGCGACAGAAACAGTTGTCAAAAAGATTCGCGAAACCAAAAAGGGAGAGGTCTTGGTAGAGCTCGGGGCGAAAACAAAAAACAAGACAGCCTTTGGAAACTGCCTAAAGGAAATTCTGGGAGAAAAAGCCGTTGTCAAAAACCTCCAACATATGATTTCACTCGAGATTAAGGACCTTGACGAACTAACCACGGTAGAAGAGGTCCAGGAAGCAATTCGCAAAAAATGTACAGACTCCATAACAGAGCTGGAAATAGGGATCACTAGTAAAAACAACAGATCTCTGAAGATGGCCATTATCAGGGTGAATGCTCAAGCCGCCGAAGAAATGCTGAAGGCCAGCACAGTTAAAATTGGCTGGACACACTGCCGAATCAGACAGAGAACCGAAGTTCCACGCTGCTTCAAATGTTTCGGATATGGACACAAACAGTCGTCCTGTCCAAATCCGGACAGAAAGGGGCAAGGACTATGCATCCAATGCGGGGAAAAGGATCATAAAAAGAAGGACTGCAGAAACCAGCCTAAGTGCTGCCTCTGTGTGGAATTGGAAACAACATCATCCATAAACCATGTACCTGGCACCGGAAGCTGTCAAGTGTTCAGAAAAGCACTTGAAGAGGCGAAAAAGGCCTCCTCAAAATGACCTTGATCCTCCAGGCGAATGTCCACAGAAGTCTAACAGCAGACAGCCTTCTGACAAAACTTATCTCGGAACTTCGAGCTGACATTGTTATCGTAAGCGAACAATACCGCGATAAGGACGGACAAAATTGGTTTTCAGACCTGCTAAATACTGCTGCCATTTGGATCACAGACACAACAAAATTCCAAATTGATAGAAAAGGGGCAGAAAGAGGCTTTGTCTGGGTCAAAACTGGAAAACTTACAATAGTAAGCATATATTTTAGCCCAAACGACAGGATCGAAGAATTTCGCAAAAAACTGGAGGATTTGGAGGATTTTCTGAATGAGACTAGTGGAGATGTTCTAGTCGCAGGAGATTTCAACGCCAGAGGTCAAGAGTGGGGAATGCCAACTACAGACTCTCGAGGAAGGCAAATACTCGAGATGGCCGCGAGACGTGGACTATACGTAGCTAACGTAGGAAACACCCCCACCTTCAGGAGACCAGGACACAGAGGTACTATTCCAGATGTTACCTTTGCGACGGGCACCGCATTCGCAAAAATTAAGAACTGGAGAGTAATCGAGGACTACACAGGTAGTGACCACCAGTATATCGTTTTCGACCTGGAGGAAAACCAACGAGCCCTAAACCTACGTCACCAACCACGGACTCCAAGGTGGAACTTAAACAGGCTTAACGCGGATGTCTTAAAGGGAGTGATCGAGGAAGGGGCAGATGCTGTGCTGCGAGTAGAAGGACCTGCTGAAACCAAGGCTGAAGCCACGATGCAACTAATTCGGCTCGCCTGCGACTCCTCAATGCCCCGGACAAGAGGTGCCAACAGAAACAGAGATCCAGTGTACTGGTGGACAGAGGAGATAGCTGCGTTACGCCGAAGGTGTTTACAACTTCGACGAATAGTTACCAGGGGGAGAAGGAGAAGAAACGCTGAACCTATGGAGGAAGCCATAGCAGAGTTCAGAACCAAGAGATCCGAGCTCAAGAGGGCCATCAATTCGAGCAAGAGAGAGAAATGGGAGGATCTCCGCCGTGATGTCAATAGCGACCCCTGGGGACTAGGCTACAAGATCGTTACTCGCAAACTAGGAGCTCAGATGGCACCCCCAGTCCTAAGCGAAGAAAAAATGGAGCACATTGTTGGAACACTATTCCCAACTCATCCTGTCAGACCACCCGACAACACACCGGTCCAAAGACAGGATATCCCACTTTTTAACGAGGAGGAGTTGAGCATAGCTGTGCAGTCCTTGCAAAACCGAAGAGCTCCGGGCCCCGATGGAATCCCCGCAGAAGTCCTGAAAGCGACCGCCAAAGCATGTCCCCAATTACTTCTGAACATGTTCAACAATTTCCTCATAGAAGGCGTCTTCCCGAAGAGCTGGAAGAAACAACGGCTGGTGCTCATCAGCAAAGGCAAAGGAGACCCAGATTCCCCATCGGCATACAGACCTCTGTGCATGCTAGACACCGCGGGAAAACTCTTGGAAAAGCTTTTGAAACCGCGGCTTTCAGCTGCAGTACAAGCGTCGGGCGATCTATCAGAGAGACAGTACGGTTTCCGGAGAGGCCGCTCTACTATCGGAGCAATACAAGAAGTAGTGCACGCCACCCAAATTGCCCAACAAAGAAATCACTACTCGAAGGAGATCGTCTTGCTGGCAACGCTGGATGTACGAAATGCCTTCAACTCGGCCAGGTGGAGTGATATCCTACATGCGCTGGAATTGAGATTCCACGTCCCTGCATATCTTCTACGGATGACGAAGGACTATCTCAGAGATCGCGAGCTGATCTACGAGACCGCAGAAGGTCCGCGAAGGAAGGAAGTCACATCTGGTGCAGCGCAAGGATCAATCTTAGGACCAGACCTGTGGAACATCTCCTATGATGATATCCTACGCATGGAGATGCCTGACGATGCCTTCCTGGTTGGCTATGCTGACGACATCGCCGCGGTGATTACGGCACGAGACACCGATAGCGCGCAAAGAAAGCTAAACCAGGTCATGCGACGAACAAATTCATGGATGGAAGAGCATGGACTCAGCCTAGCCACGGAAAAAACAGAGATAGTTCTTCTGACGAGGAAGAGGATTCCTACACAAATCGACTTCCAAATCGGGACCGAAGTGATAAGAAGCAGCGCGACAGTGAAGTACTTGGGATTGAGGCTCGACACAAAGCTAACCTACTGGCAACAAATAAAGGCAGCATCGGAAAGAGCATCAAAAACTACCACATCACTGAGCAGACTGATGGCGAACGTTGGGGGACCAACGGCCAGTAAGCGGAAGCTACTGATGGCGACAACGCATTCCATCCTTCTGTATGGCAGCGAAATATGGGCGGACGCACTTAAGCAAGAGAAGTACCGAAAGCAGATGGCAGCAGTACAAAGATGCGGAGCTCTACGCGTGGCAAGCTCTTATCGAACGGTGTCGGAACCAGCTGTCCTTGTAATCGCTGGAGTGACCCCTATCGATCTCCTAGCGACAGAAAGGAAGTATGTCTACGACAAAAAGGCGGAAATGGGGTTGGAAGCGGCAGCAGAAGAGGCTAAGCAGCTGACCATACAGAAGTGGCAAGAACGTTGGTGCGCAGAAAGCAGAGGACGATGGACGGCGAGGCTGATTAGAAATGTGGCTGAGTGGAAAGACCGGAAACACGGTGAAGTTAATTATTACGTCACCCAATTACTCACCGGACACGGTTACTTCAACGCATTTCTCCACAAGATCGGCAAAACGAGTAGTCCAGCATGCCAGTACGGGGACTCCCAAGAAGACGATGCACAACATACCTTCTTCGTCTGCAGCAGATGGGCAGCACAAAGAGAAGAACTGGAGACAAACATTGGCACCATCATCACTCCAGAGAACATAGTCGAGAAGATGCTCACTAGCCAACACAACTGGAACGCGATCAGTGCATACACAAATCAGCTCCTCAGAAATAAGAAAAGAGAAGAAGAACAGTTCCGCGTTCCTAACCTTTCCTAACCTATTAACCAACTAACCTAACCAAATTTAACCAAACCACTTTCAACTAACGTAACCTAACTTCACCTAATCAAAGACTAATATTAAACTAACGAAACCCAACTAATTCCACCTAGTCCTTACTTAACCTCCCTAACGTAACCTCCCTAACCTTACCCTTCCTAACCTAGGAACGAAGAAAGCAGAGGAAGAAAAGATCTCGCCACAAGACGTGAGCCCAGAATGGGCCGTACAACAGCACCCCCTCTTGAAGAAGTGCAATCCCGTGGTCCCGAGGGGGGGTTCTTCGTGACACTTTTGGAGGTTTAGTCGGTATGCCATTATAAGGTTTTAACATTTTTTCCTTGGTGGTGAGTCCGACACACGGGGAGGTATGGATACCTCCTTATGGTGCTTAACGCATTCCTCCACAAGTAAAGTAAAAAAAAAAAAAAAAAAAAAAAAAAAAAAAAAAAAAAAAAAAAAATTATTATTATTATTATTATTATTATTATTATTATTATTATTATTATTATTATTATTATTATTATTATTATTATTATTATTATTATTATTATTATTATTATTATTATTATTATTATTATTATTATTATTATTATTATTATTATTATTATTATTATTATTATTATTATTATTATTATTATTATTATTATTATTATTATTATTATTATTATTATTATTATTATTATTATTATTATTATTATTATTATTATTATTATTATTATTATTATTATTATTATTATTATTATTATTATTATTATTATTATTATTATTATTATTATTATTATTATTATTATTATTATTATTATTATTATTATTATTATTATTATCATTATTATTATTATTATTATTATTATTATTATTATTATTATTATTATTATTATTATTATTATTATTATTATTATTATTATTATTATTATTATTATTATTATTATTATTATTATTATTATTATTATTATTATTATTATTATTATTATTATTATTATTATTATTATTATTATTATTATTATTATTATTATTATTATTATTATTATTATTATTATTATTATTATTATTATTATTATTATTATTCTCTCGGGGGTTTTTGTTGCTTTCCCCTAGAGAGCGCGTCCCAGGTGGCGGATGGGGAGGCTCGGCATTTATGCAGGGTTTGTGGGAAATAAAATACCACTCGCGGACCAAAAAAGCAACTATGTGAAGGAACACAGAACAATAAACCAAATATGGATAGTGAAAACGAAGGAAGTTCATTTACGGTGCAGGGAGTCGGATACCCAGTACCGGCGTCTGTCAGGGGTGAGCAAGCGGGCCCCGAGATGTCGATATACAGCGACCGCACAACAACAACAACAACAACATTGAGAACTGATTCGATGGGAGTGGAAAGCTTGGCTCCTACGGATCAAAATGCTACAAGCAAGAACAACGGTGACCCTTTTAAAAGAGTATCAAAAATACCTCGGACATCTCCGAAGAAGGGTACTCCTACAGGTCCTAAACCGCCTGAAGGGCCGAAGTCAGCAAGACGTGGGATTTTCCCGATTCCTCGAGCTGAAGCGGAAAAACCAGAAGAGGAAGCCAACACTGCTGCGCTGCCGACGGGAGTAATTAATGCTTCTGCCTCCAAAGAAACGGACGAGGGAAATCCAAACGACGCTTTTGTTATGGAGATGCAGAAATGCCTTAATACACTCAAGAAAATGAAGGCAGCGTGTCTAAGACAAAAAAATATCAGCATAGATATTAAAGACGGCATAGCGTCATTGGAGGAGTCTCTTGACAAAATAAAATGGTCAAAAAGAGAAAAGAAAAAGACCGATGTTTGCTGCTCAAAACCGCCCACCACGAGCCACGAAACCCCACAGCAGAGGGTGGAAGCCGGTAAGAAGAAAGTTCCAAAAAACCCTTCAGACCCGGGAACCACCAAAAGACCACCGTCGAGTCCACTCCAAAAGGATTCCGAAAAGAAAACGAGAAAGATTTCACAAGCCGCGGAGTCGGAGGACAGACAAGCAAACACACTGACCGACGACGTCATCCCCGGTGAAGAGACCTACGCCTAAGCAGCCCTCAGAGGAAAGGTCACAGACGCTGCCAAGGGAACTGTACCTGCTAATACGAAAAAGAATATAGCAACCCTCCAAGGAAAGGACTCAGAAGCTGCCAAGGAAACGTTACCTGATAAGACGAACAAGAATAAAGGTAACCCAACTACCAAAGCAAGTGGAAAACAGAAGAAGAGAAAAAAGAAAAAGCCTAGACGGAAACAAAACCCGGGAGCTATTCTTATCAAGCCGATGGGAGAGGAAACCTACTCCGGCATCTTGAGAGAAATTCGGAATAAGGCCAATCCCGACGCGACAGAAACAGTTGTCAAAAAGATTCGCGAAACCAAAAAGGGAGAGGTCTTGGTAGAGCTCGGGGCGAAAACAAAAAACAAGACAGCCTTTGGAAACTGCCTAAAGGAAATTCTGGGAGAAAAAGCCGTTGTCAAAAACCTCCAACATATGATTTCACTCGAGATTAAGGACCTTGACGAACTAACCACGGTAGAAGAGGTCCAGGAAGCAATTCGCAAAAAATTTACAGACTCCATAACAGAGCTGGAAATAGGGATCACTAGTAAAAACAACAGATCTCTGAAGATGGCCATTATCAGGGTGAATGCTCAAGCCGCCGAAGAAATGCTGAAGGCCAGCACAGTTAAAATTGGCTGGACACACTGCCGAATCAGACAGAGAACCGAAGTTCCACGCTGCTTCAAATGTTTCGGATATGGACACAAACAGTCGTCCTGTCCAAATCCGGACAGAAAGGGGCAAGGACTATGCATCCAATGCGGGGAAAAGGGTCATAAAAAGAAGGACTGCAGAAACCAGCCTAAGTGCTGCCTCTGTGTGGAATTGGAAACAACATCATCCATAAACCATGTACCTGGCACCGGAAGCTGTCAAGTGTTCAGAAAAGCACTTGAAGAGGCGAAAAAGGCCTCCTCAAAATGACCTTGATCCTCCAGGCGAATGTCCACAGAAGTCTAACAGCAGACAGCCTTCTGACAAAACTTATCTCGGAACTTCGAGCTGACATTGTTATCGTAAGCGAACAATACCGCGATAAGGACGGACAAAATTGGTTTTCAGACCTGCTAAATACTGCTGCCATTTGGATCACAGACACAACAAAATTCCAAATTGATAGAAAAGGGGCAGAAAGAGGCTTTGTCTGGGTCAAAACTGGAAAACTTACAATAGTAAGCATATATTTTAGCCCAAACGACAGGATCGAAGAATTTCGCAAAAAACTGGAGGATTTGGAGGATTTTCTGAATGAGACTAGTGGAGATGTTCTAGTCGCAGGAGATTTCAACGCCAGAGGTCAAGAGTGGGGAATGCCAACTACAGACTCTCGAGGAAGGCAAATACTCGAGATGGCCGCGAGACGTGGACTATACGTAGCTAACGTAGGAAACACCCCCACCTTCAGGAGACCAGGACACAGAGGTACTATTCCAGATGTTACCTTTGCGACGGGCACCGCATTCGCAAAAATTAAGAACTGGAGAGTAATCGAGGACTACACAGGTAGTGACCACCAGTATATCGTTTTCGACCTGGAGGAAAACCAACGAGCCCTTAACCTACGTCACCAACCACGGACTCCAAGGTGGAACTTAAACAGGCTTAACGCGGATGTCTTAAAGGGAGTGATCGAGGAAGGGGCAGATGCTGTGCTGCGAGTAGAAGGACCTGCTGAAACCAAGGCTGAAGCCACGATGCAACTAATTCGGCTCGCCTGCGACTCCTCAATGCCCCGGACAAGAGGTGCCAACAGAAACAGAGATCCAGTGTACTGGTGGACAGAGGAGATAGCTGCGTTACGCCGAAGGTGTTTACAACTTCGACGAATAGTTACCAGGGGGAGAAGGAGAAGAAACGCTGAACCTATGGAGGAAGCCATAGCAGAGTTCAGAACCAAGAGATCCGAGCTCAAGAGGGCCATCAATTCGAGCAAGAGAGAGAAATGGGAGGATCTCCGCCGTGATGTCAATAGCGACCCCTGGGGACTAGGCTACAAGATCGTTACTCGCAAACTAGGAGCTCAGATGGCACCCCCAGTCCTAAGCGAAGAAAAAATGGAGCACATTGTTGGAACACTATTCCCAACTCATCCTGTCAGACCACCCGACAACACACCGGTCCAAAGACAGGATATCCCACTTTTTAACGAGGAGGAGTTGAGCATAGCTGTGCAGTCCTTGCAAAACCGAAGAGCTCCGGGCCCCGATGGAATCCCCGCAGAAGTCCTGAAAGCGACCGCCAAAGCATGTCCCCAATTACTTCTGAACATGTTCAACAATTTCCTCATAGAAGGCGTCTTCCCGAAGAGCTGGAAGAAACAACGGCTGGTGCTCATCAGCAAAGGCAAAGGAGACCCAGATTCCCCATCGGCATACAGACCTCTGTGCATGCTAGACACCGCGGGAAAACTCTTGGAAAAGCTTTTGAAACCGCGGCTTTCAGCTGCAGTACAAGCGTCGGGCGATCTATCAGAGAGACAGTACGGTTTCCGGAGAGGCCGCTCTACTATCGGAGCAATACAAGAAGTAGTGCACGCCACCCAAATTGCCCAACAAAGAAATCACTACTCGAAGGAGATCGTCTTGCTGGCAACGCTGGATGTACGAAATGCCTTCAACTCGGCCAGGTGGAGTGATATCCTACATGCGCTGGAATTGAGATTCCACGTCCCTGCATATCTTCTACGGATGACGAAGGACTATCTCAGAGATCGCGAGCTGATCTACGAGACCGCAGAAGGTCCGCGAAGGAAGGAAGTCACATCTGGTGCAGCGCAAGGATCAATCTTAGGACCAGACCTGTGGAACATCTCCTATGATGATATCCTACGCATGGAGATGCCTGACGATGCCTTCCTGGTTGGCTATGCTGACGACATCGCCGCGGTGATTACGGCACGAGACACCGATAGCGCGCAAAGAAAGCTAAACCAGGTCATGCGACGAACAAATTCATGGATGGAAGAGCATGGACTCAGCCTAGCCACGGAAAAAACAGAGATAGTTCTTCTGACAAGGAAGAGGATTCCTACACAAATCGACTTCCAAATCGGGACCGAAGTGATAAGAAGCAGCGCGACAGTGAAGGTACTTTGATTGAGGCTCGACACAAAGCTAACCTACTGGCAACAAATAAAGGCAGCATCGGAAAGAGCATCAAAAACTACCACATCACTGAGCAGACTGATGGCGAACGTTGGGGGACCAACGGCCAGTAAGCGGAAGCTACTGATGGCGACAACGCATTCCATCCTTCTGTATGGCAGCGAAATATGGGCGGACGCACTTAAGCAAGAGAAGTACCGAAAGCAGATGGCAGCAGTACAAAGATGCGGAGCTCTACGCGTGGCAAGCTCTTATCGAACGGTGTCGGAACCAGCTGTCCTCGTAATCGCTGGAGTGACCCCTATCGATCTCCTAGCGACAGAAAGGAAGTATGTCTACGACAAAAAGGCGGAAATGGGGTTGGAAGCGGCAGCAGAAGAGGCTAAGCAGCTGACCATACAGAAGTGGCAAGAACGTTGGTGCGCAGAAAGCAGAGGACGATGGACGGCGAGGCTGATTAGAAATGTGGCTGAGTGGAAAGACCGGAAACACGGTGAAGTTAATTATTACGTCACCCAATTACTCACCGGACACGGTTACTTCAACGCATTTCTCCACAAGATCGGCAAAACGAGTAGTCCAGCATGCCAGTACGGGGACTCCCAAGAAGACGATGCACAACATACCTTCTTCGTCTGCAGCAGATGGGCAGCACAAAGAGAAGAACTGGAGACAAACATTGGCACCATCATCACTCCAGAGAACATAGTCGAGAAGATGCTCACTAGCCAACACAACTGGAACGCGATCAGTGCATACACAAATCAGCTCCTCAGAAATAAGAAAAGAGAAGAAGAACAGTTCCGCGTTCCTAACCTTTCCTAACCTATTAACCAACTAACCTAACCAAATTTAACCAAACCACTTTCAACTAACGTAACCTAACTTCACCTAATCAAAGACTAATATTAAACTA